>JAWZYU010000005.1:42860000-44074285 GCA_038380435.1 Ryuthela nishihirai
TATCGACCTATTGCTTTACTTCCGATAATTTCAAAAATATTGGAAAAGTTATTTTTTGTCAGGTTGGACAATTTTTTATTAAAGTTTAACATAATAGCAAAAAACCAATATGGATTTCAGCAGAATAAAAGCACAGAGGATGCTATTTTACATTTAATAAATTCATTAACGTGGTCTCTGGATAAAGATTTTAAAACACTCGCAATTTTTTTGGACTTATCAAAGGCTTTTGATTTGGTAAATCATGAAATATTGCTGGTTAAGCTTTATAAATATGAAATCAGAGGTATCAGTTTTACATGGCTAAAATCCTACTTGGAAAATCGTTCACAAATCGTTAGGATAAATGATAGATATAGTTCTATGAAAAATATTAATACAGGTGTACCACAAGGTTCTGTACTGGGACCTCTGCTATTTATATTATATGTAAACGATATATTTGACAAAAATTTTGAGGCAGAAATTATTTCTTATGCTGATGATGTTGTTTTGTTATACAAAAGTAACACCATTGAGCAATTATACCAAATGGCAAACAGAGATATTCATCGTTTCTATCAATGGCTAATGTTGAATAAATTAAGTTTAAATAAGGCTAAAACATGCTATATAAAATTCCAGTTGAAGGCATCAACTGATGGTAGCAGTGACTCTGGAGTGGTTTCTCATCACAAGGACTGTTACAACATCCTAAATTGCAGTTGCGAATGTCTTACGAAGGTTGATCAAATTAAATATCTAGGAGTGATTATTGATAAAAGCCTTTCATAGAAGTATCACACTGATTATACTGTGGATAAGATAAAACCATTCATAGCAAAATTTTATACACTAAGATTCTTACTCGATAAAACAAGTTTAAAAATGTTATATTCTGCTTGTGTATATAGTCAGCTACAATATGCAATAAAAGCCTGGGGAGGAGCTGCAAAAACAAATTTAAACAGGCTGTTGATTCTGAAAAAATTTATAGTTAGAATCATCGACCATAAAGGTCGCTTCTCTGAAGCTCGTCCTATATTTAAGAAATTGGGGTTACTGACTCTGTCTCAAATTTACATTTTAAAAGTTATTGAATATGTCCATTTCAATTTACATCTATTTCAGGTTCGACAGACATATATACCACTTAGAGACTCATTTAAATTGCAAATACCACGCATATCAAAGCAAGCTACGACCCGTAATATAAACTATATTGAGCCTAAATTACACAACAGTGTTCCAGATACAATGAAGAAAATTACTTCTAAATATTTATTTAATAAATCTCTTTCTGAATGGATACTAAACAATGAACAATAACTGTATGTAAAACTAATTTTTTGACTTCTACATCATTGATTGTTTCAATTATCAATTGTTGCCTTGTTAATTTTTTGTATTTATATTTTTGTCATAATTATCACCAGCGCTCAAGTATTCAGTTACTTTAGATGGGTATATTTCATAAATTTTTGTATTGATACATATCTATGTTGAATAAAAATTGAATTGAATTGAATTGAATTCGGAATATGTAAGATTTAAGAAACGAATTTATAGGTTCATTAGTTTTTAGCTCATTAATTAGTTGATTATAAACCTTCGAAGAAGTGAACGGAAAACGCATTTATAACGAAGCGTATCCTTCCTCTTCCCCATTTACTTTCTTTTTCTCCCCCTTGCCCCCTCCTCTTCGAAAACATTTTCTTACTGCGTTCCTCGTGAGAGCCATGCGTCAGAATTTGCGTATGAATGGGAAAGACGCGCTCTCAGAGGGGAATGAGATGAACATGGAAATAGAGAAATCAACTTTCTCTGTCGAATACCGGATGCTTTTTTCAAAGGAGAAAAATTTTATCATCCCAACTTTATAATTTAATAATATATATAACCTCCTCAAGCAGCCGCTTGTCCACAGAGGTGTGACAAACATCCATGCCTTATCCGGGGCTCGAACCCAGGTCCGTTTAGCAACCCTATGGTGGAAATTCTAATCAATTACTCCTTCGGAAAATGCTAATAATTTTATTAGTACGTACCCAACCAAACGAAAATTTACAAATTTCTCTTAAATAGGAAACGTTACATTTTTCTCACCCTTCTGAAGGTGAAGGGAGAAGTCGCTGTTCTCCATGTGAACCCACTCGACGACCTAAAGAACACATTTCTACCATAAAACAAGGAATAGATTGCAACATCCGTTTCAAGTTTTATCATTTTGAAATTGAGTGCTTTTAATGGCAGAAATTAAAATAACCGGAGGATTCGGAAAATGCGAATCGTAATATTTTATTAGTACTTGTGCAATCTAGAAACTGAATGGAAAGGTCACAGAGGTACCCAACGCTCAGAGCACGGTAGCGGCAGGGGATCCACTTGGGGAGCTGCAGGATCCAGGTGAAGCCTGTCGTCCTGGCCATGCTGGTTCTCCTTCTATGTGCACGGGGTAGGGCTCTCCTGCACGAGGGTTCACTACTTACATTTTTATCACCCTTCTGAAGGTGAAGTGAAACCTTCAGAATCCGACGGACGGCAAGGCTTTCCAAGCACATCGGTGCCTCCTTTCTCAGCGAGGATAGAATGGGGTTAGCGGAAAGGAATCTCACAGCACGCAGAGTTGAGACTTCAATATCAGATTAGGGCTTGGCGATCTTCCGATTGAGCCAACCTGGCTCTGTCGCTATGGAAAAACAGCGATCTCTTTTTAAGCAATGAGATTGAAGAATGTAAGAAAAAATAGGTTAATAGAGATTCCAAAAATGTAAATGGTACTATTTTCATTAGCACTTGTCAAGCCGAAAAGAAAATTTTCATTTATCGCTTAAAAAGTTGAATGAATGAGAAACAGAAGGACGGATGGAAGAACCGACGACAGAGTGAAAATAATATCTCTTTTTTTTAAATGAGCAAACAATATAAGTTCTAGCACAAGCCTTGAAAAATGTAGATTTTAAGAATGCAGCTAGAGGTGAGACGGAATCGAAGAAACGACAACTCCAAAGACAGGAAAATAGAAACACCCGCATAGAGAATCGATAACTGTAGAAATGGGACTAACTCTTGCGCGAGCCGACTTTCAGCTACCCGAACTAGATCTTCCTTAACCCACTACAGGAATGAACCCGCAGAAGATCCACACTTCGATTGTGTGTTTATCGAATTGTACTTGGACCTACTACACATTGCACTGAGCAGACAACAGCATTAATTACCGAGATTACGAACGCCCATTTTCACTGCTGATTAAAATGCTTGAAAAGGCTACTGGTTAATTAGTAAGGCCTGCAAATGGTAGCTAGACGTAAACTGGAAGGAGCGCTGTGTACCAATCCCTAGTGATGGTGCACAGAACCGGCCAGGTCTGGCACCTAATGTCCGACCCCGCCTTCTCGTGGTGCAGGCCTTTAGTACCTTTCAAAAGAGATATTCTCTTTTGGAAGGGAACGGAAGGGGAGGGCTGCCAGTTCAGTATGGCCTACTGATCTGGTCATCTATGACCACTTTTTTTTTTTTTTTTCAAACCTGCTGAGGAGTGGTCAACTTCACAGGGTCCAGGTGCTGACCATTCACACCTACTAGACTGGACTCGTTTATGGATTTGAGTTTGATTATGGATCCTGGACTTGCTGCACTGGTGGGCTTCTGTTAAGGGAGAATCTGCTGCTGTGTTTTCTGTTTGCTTCTAGGTTGCCAGCCCTAAGTGAACAGAGGCACGGGATACCTTATATCAGCTGGTGGATAATCCTATTCAGAGGACATCGCAGGTACATGAACCTCACTTAGCTAGTTGGGCATCGTCAAGCCTAACTGGAGTAATATGTCTCAGGCAGGCCATATGGCTCTTGAAAAAGTCCACTTGAAAAGGTAGTGCCTGAAGTTAATACCGGCATCGGTGACTTCAGCCTTTAGTGGAGAAGGAACAGGTCTTTGCACCATGCCTGCGATCAGGGGGCTGTTTGATATTGTTGGCCCTACCAATCTCAATAAACCTAATTTCTTTAAAAATCCTACTAATCAGTTTCTTTCTGCAGGAACGTGGAACGTGAGGACATTACATAGAGATTATTCTCTTGATGTCCTCATGCAGGAATTCCAGCGCTATAACCTAAATATTCTAGGCTTGCTAGAGACCAGATGGACAGGTAAAGGTGAGATATTTAAAAATAACTTTAAATTTCTCTTTACAGGGAGGGAGTATGGAAAGCATCACCAAGGCGTGGATCTGCTGCTCACCAGACATACTAGTGATGCTCTTCTAGGATATGAGTGCATTAATGAAAGGTTTATTACAGCAAAATTTCAGACAAACGTTAAAAACTTGAATGTTATCTGCTGTTATGCCCCTACTAAGGTTGCCAATGAGGATGAGAAGGATAGGTTTTACGGACAACTTCAGGATATTTTGAATTCTGCCAAGAGAGGAGATATTACCCTTGTTCTAGGTGACTTCAATGCCAAAGTTGGTACTGACTCTGACCTTTGGGGAGGGGTGATAGGCCCTTTTGGTATTGGTAGCTGCAATGGCAATGGACAACGTCTCCTACAGGTAAGTAAACTCAATGGTTTCAGAATAATTAACACATATTACAAACACCGCGACATACATAAATAAACTTCTGACCATTATCTTGTTAAAAGTGTCTTGCAACTTAAACTTAAAAAGTGTTGTGCTAAATTTAAAAAATTTACCTTTAATACTGAAGCTCTGAAAGACCCAGTTATTGCTAAAGTTTACCATGATAGGTTACTTAGTCATTATGACAGTCATTGTTTGCTTAATACTGAAGTTGGAGAAGAATGGGGCCATTTTAAACAGGCTTTTTTGGAAACTAACAGTATTCTTTTAGGAAAAAAGTAGCAGAGGAGACAGAATTATTTAAGTGATAAGGCATTTGAGTTTATTTCAGAAAGAAGGAACTGCAGGAATGTCCTTAATCAATACCCTACTAGTCCTAATAGAAAGGATTACAGAGAGCTTAATAAACGTGTAAAGAATCAGTTAGCTGCTGATAAGAATCTTTGGCTTGATGGCTTGGCTGACGAAGCAGAGGAAGCAGTTAGGCAGCACAACAGCAGAGAGCTGTACCAGATAGTTAATGTTTTATGTGGTAGAAAACGGACAGGCATACAAGGATTGCAGGATAAACAAGGCAAGGTTATAGAAGGTGAGGATTCTGTCATGGCTAGGTGGGCTGAGCATTTCAGTGATGTTCTAAACAATGTGGTTAGTTCTACTTCCATTGTTTGCAATGATGATAGATACATTGTTGGTTTAATGTTGGCCCTATAACACAGTCTGAAGTTATTTTGGCTATTTCTAAACTTAAACTTCATAAATCCCCAGGGACTGACCCTGAATTATTACATAAATGATATTATGATGAAATTATTACATAATGCTCAGAGCTGGGAATGTTTCTGTTACCACTTGGTTGACTGAAATTTTGAATAACTTTTATGATAAAGGCATGGTTCCTAAAGATTTTACCAGAAAAATTGTTATTCCAATTTTCAAAAAAGGTTATCGCAGTTCTTGTGATAACTATAGGGGTATCAGTCTACTCTCTGTTCCAGGTAAAGTTCTTTCCATGATTGTGCTTAATAGAATTAAGAATCTGGTTGACAGGCAATTGCGTGATGAGCAATATGGATTCAGAAGTGGTAGGGGATGTGTAGATCAGATATTTTCACTTAGGCAGATTCTTGAGAAATGTTTAGAGTTTCAGAAACCTTTGGTTGCTAGCTTTGTTGATTTCAAAAAGGCTTTCGACTCTGTTGATCGTCATATTTTGTGGTTGATTGTGTGATCATATGGTATACCATACAAGTTAGTTAACATAATGAAAGTTCTCTATAATAACATTGAGTCATGTGTGAGAGTTGGTAAGTCTTGTAGCAATTGGTTAAGCATTACTTCTGGTGTTCGGCAAGGATGCATTTTGTCTCCTTTTCTCTTTAGTTTGGTTATTGATTATGTTATGCAAAACTCACTTAAAGGGAAAGATTTTGGCCTTAAATGGTCTGGAGATATCAAAATTTCTGATTTAGATTATTCTGATGATTTAGCTTTTCTGGCAAATGATGTTGATGAGATGAACTCTGTCATTCGAGCTGTTGATGAGACTGGTAGTAGAGTAGGTTTGGTTATAAACAGAGAGAAAACTAAAGTGGTGAAAATTGGTCAGGCAGGTTGTGATTCAGTTCATCTGAATGGTTGCAGTCTTGAGCAGGTGTCACAGTATAATTATCTTGAGAGCTATGTAACAGATACTGGTGATGTACGGCATGAGATTAACAGACGAATAGGGATTGCTGGGGACTTTTAAGAATCTATGGAGATTGTGGAGAAATAGGCGTATACACCTAAAGACTAAAATTAGACTTTATAATAGTTTGGTTCTTTCTAGGGTTAGTTATGGTAGTGAAACGTGGACACTTTGTAAACAAGATAACAGGAAACTAGATGCTTTTGATTCCAGATGCTTATGCAGTATCTTGGACATTAGGTGGTTCAACTTTGTAAGTAATGATGAGGTTAAGCAAAGGAGTCTGCAACCTCCTTTAAGCAGCATATTGTGCAGAGAGAGACTCCGCTGGTTTGGCCATGTTGCCCGTATGGATAATTATAGATTGGCGAATAGGGTTATGAACAGTGTGCCTAGAGGCCTCAGAAAGAGGGGGAAACCTATAATGCGGTGGGCAGACAATGTCAAACACTTTGTTAGAATTGGTGTGCAGTGGCCGGATGAAGCAGATGTAGCTCAGGACAGATATACTTGGAGAATTAAATTGCGCAGTCTGGTTGGACCTCCGTAGCCCATGGCTGCTTGCGGATGATGATGATAATTAGTAAAGTCATCAGCTGCACGTGAATATGCAAAAGACACAGGAAATTCTTTATTAGGACATTACATTTCCCAATCTACATTTGTCGACTGCTAATAAAAGTTTTAAATTCTTACATCGAGTGGCAGCTAATTCAGACCTTTCTGCACATTCCTTTCCCCCTTTCTTCAAAGAAGGCAATTCAGTTTGAATTTTAAAGGATTCGACAAGGACACGTGTTGCATAAATCGCAAATAAAGGTGAAAAAAGTAATCGTCTTGCAAGAGCGAAGAAACAGCAGAGTCATCGAAACGACGATTGGCTAACTAGAGACGGGACGGCGGAGATGCCAAAATGATGGTTGGGTGAGCAGAGAGAGAAAAAGTTTCAGGAATAAATGCAGAGCAGCAGAAACAAAGAACAGTTAAATGTAGAATAAAAAGAGCAAAGGCATCGAGTTGATGACTGAATGAGCAGAGAGGGTTCGAAAAGATGACTGAGCAAGTACAGAGGCAAACAGTCCAAAGAAGTAGCGCTATGGCAGCGAAGCAACAGAAAAGGGTATGAAGACGAGGATAAAGACCGAAGGGCAGATAAATAGAAACGACTAGTAGGAAGTGCCGAGACGTAAAAGCGGATTTATCGATGGGAACTTCAAGTCAGCCGAAAGATTTATTTCTCATTCCTCTCAAGTGTCAGTGGAATCCAGAAGTATTTTCAATGTTTTTATATTGACGGTGAGTAATATTTTAGCTCTGTAATTCTTCTCTTCTGTTGTTTTAATTTATTACGAGGATGGCTGTGAACGCGTATCGAGTTCCACGGTCCAAAAGATCTACCACGCGTTAAGAATTTATTACCGAGGAAAGTAAAAGTTGGAGGATTTATTAACCAGTTTTGCAAATTACAGATCAAAGTAATTTAGAGATTGAAAACCTTAGGTTGAACGAGTCTACTTCAACTCCTCTTCTCGTAATGTCGACAGAAGTCTGCCATTGAGTTCTTCAGGGCTAGCGCATTCGCCGTAAAGGACATCCGGACTCTCAACTTGAAATATCCATTTTATCTTGGCATCACATTCCAGAGGGTTGGCTGAAACGAAAAAGGCGTATTTAATACGATTTTGGTTCGTGCTTTATCACTGGAAAAGACAACTTCCCCTTGTATTACTACTCAGGGAAAGGTCAGACTTCTTATACTTTGCTCTGACTCCAGTTGGCCAGTCTGACTGCAATTGAAGGTTCAGACTCGATTGCATAGGGAGAAATATTATCGCGTTACAATTGGTTCGAGAGCACTATTAAGATTTGCAATGAATTTGGAGTTAAAACTGAAAGCAATATTACTCTTATTAAGTGAATGAGTTGAAATGGAAATAATTAATCCCAATGTGTTATAAACATTGTATTTTGTCATGAATACAAACAACATTTCAATACGATTTAAAATGTCGAGGAAGAACTTAACATCTCAGCTTTTAAACTTTTAACTTCTCTGCAAAATAAATTGTGAATTGCAAAAAAAATATAAATTAAAATTTTTAAAAAATACCTATCTTTCTGTATGGATCCTAAAAAGTGGAAAATAAACCTAAAACATATCGATTGTGCAATCAGTCACTGATTTCTTATTTGATTCAAAGGATGATAGGGCACCGACCAAGGAGTGTCTAAGGGAGAAGAGAGCTAGCTTCCATAGACGTAATGTAAACTTTTCGATTGCAGCGCCCTCTAAACATGGCAAATTCGTGTATTGCAGTGAAGCCACCTAGCCAGGAGAGGAGCCAGTTCCTTGCGTTATTCTTCCACTGCCCAGCAAGGTTTTCAATAGCTTACACCACGTGACTAATTTTACATACACTTTGACTTTGCTCAGTGTCCATTTCTTAAATTTTAACATCATGATTTGATTTTCACAAGGATTAATCAAAATTATTTTCCTTAATAAAATCTCATTTTGTAAAACAAGAGGTAGCTATACTCAACATAAAAATTTTAATACTTTGAACATTCTACTATATTTAATATATTATAATAAATTGAAATTTATGGCTTAATGCAAGACAACATGTTTTGTTTAATTATATTTTATAGAATTTAGGATATTTTCAATTAAAGTCACATCGAGTTTCTTACTTGTATAAACTGTCAATAGATGGCAGCAGGCACTTCTGGTATCAACCATAAAAAAATTTACTATTAGAACAAACTGCAGACACCTATATACATTGATATGCTCCAGGGAACACAAAACTGCAACATACATTGACTTACATGTTCGCAAAATGATTAAATGTATTAATTTATATATTAATTTTAAAAATTCTGTAAAATTACTCAAAATAAACATACAACGGCTTTTCCAGGTATCGTAAAATATACTCCTGAACGGGATAAAATACTCACTGAATAACTTTAGGGTCAGCTATCACTATGCCAAACAGTCATGGGTGTTAGACAGGTTGAAACACTGATTAAATCGCAATAAATATACCAAGAGTAAGACAAACTACAGCTGCCGTGGACTAAAAATGATTGCACTGCGCATGCGCAGATCGCCCCCTTACAGTTGTTTTTGTGCATGCACATCAATTTGCCACGTTCAGCTTCGGTAAAATTCCGCAGAACGGCGCCACTTACGCTTGTGCGAAGCTAGCCTTCTTCTCCTTAGACCTTCTTTGGCACCGACAATCTTGTTGAGGAGACAAAACGGCGGCCTATCTTCCTTCGAAACAAATACGAACTCAGTGACCGATTGCACCATCGATAGACTTAGATTTATTTTCTACTTTTAAGGCCCTATAAAAAGATAGGTATTTTTTTTTCAGTTTTTTTAATTTATATATTTTGTTATCACTAAAAACACCAAATTTTCAAATCTTTGATATACGACTCATAAACATCGAGAACATTTATCCGCCTTTTCGAATCACGTTTGGGGTAGACCACGACACTGGAGACATCCAAGCTTTAATTTGAGATACGACTCGCTAAAATCGACCCCCGCGAAAATCCGCCCACCACACTTTATCAGGAGGGAATAGTGGGGGCGAAATTCGCAATAGTTTACGACCGTCATTATACGAGCTTTCATTTGACAGCTAAATCGTAACTGTAGGCCCTAGTGTTCCGATGATATAGTAGAACGATTTTCATATTACTCGTTTTTTAAGGGGGAAGATAGTATAGGGGCTCAATTTTTCATATCTACGATACTCCTCGCGTCACAAGCTTTCGTTCGACACATAGCTCGTTACTTTTCGAACTCGCGTTCAGGAGATATAGGAGAGCAATCATTTTCAAAATGTACCCCTTTTTAGGTAGGAAGATTGCACGGGGGTCAATTTTTCATAGCCTACTATATTTCCAGCTTCCAAAGCTTTCATTTGTCGTATAGCTGGTTACTTTCGGTATTCGCGTGCTGGAGATATAGCAAAACAATTGTTTCACATTGCCCCTATTTTAAGGGGGAAGAAAACACGGGGGATAAATTTTCATAACCTACGAGACTCCCCGCTTCATATGCTTTCATTCGACATATAGTTCGTTACTTTCCGCATTCGCATTGAGGAGATATATGGAAACAATCGTTTTCATTTTCATTTCCGCCCCTTTTTGTAGGGATGAAGAGAGCATGGGGGGAGTCAATTTTTCGTGGCTTACCACATTCCCCGCGTCAGAAGCTTTCTTTCGACGTATAGTTTGTTACTTGCGGCCTTCGCGTTCTGGAGATATAGCTTAAGAACTGTTTCCATATTTCCCCTTTTTTTGCGGGAGAAGAAAACACCGAGGTCAATAGTTTTATAACCTATGACACTCCCCACGTCACAAACTTTTATTTGGCACATAAATCATTAAGTTCCTCTATCGCGTTCGATAGGTTTGGTGGAACAACCTTTTGTGAAATCCAGAAACCGACCAACCGGCAAATGTCAAAGCCAAAAGCAATAGGAAGATAGATAAAAATAGTCGACCTGTTTTAACAAAATGTATGCAAGTTTTAGTAACTTTTAAATGCAGGTAATCTCAATGATATAAATAATGACAACGCCTTTAAATTAATAATAATAAATCATATACTGTTGTGCCAGATTTTGACATAAATCGATGCTCTTGTCTGTAAAATTCAACACGATAATTTTGCTGATCAGGATTTAACATTTTGGAAGCGCTATTCTGCGAGGCATGCGTTGTTGCATTGTCAGGTTGCTTTATCCTCGAGTGGCAAATTTCCTCCAGAATAAAAAGTCTTTCATCCGTGCTGTCCAGTATTTTAAAACGCAGAAGTTGCGGCCCCTCCGCCCATGGATTCACGGCTTAATGTTCAGTTGACGGACGATGACCTTTTCGAGTCCATTGGCAGCGCCATTCCCACCAAGGTCACGAGCACGGGGGAGAAAAATAATGCCTCAACAATTCAATAATCAGAATTCGAATCTTGTTCGCTTCGCTCTATCATAGGCAAGATATGCATTGGGGATCATTCAGATCATCTGCTGGGAGCGGAATTATCAAGAACAGATTCAGTACAACAAATAAACAGAATAGCCAATTACATAGCGATTTGAAAACCAAGGGTAGTCCAACATATATCCTGGATTCAATGCAAATAATTAATATTTAAAGGCCACTGAAGATAGCTTCTTATTTATTCTGATGTACTTTTTTAATATTTATTCGTGGAGTATCGAGATTTATTTTGCTTTTTGCGATAAAAGCCGAGGATGAAGGATCCTATTTATGATGGCAGCAAAACCAAATAGGTATTAGGCGTCTAAGTTCTTTGAATGTCATATGATCTTCAGGGCCTGATTAGGGCATAAGCAAATATAAGCTTAGGATTCATTATATGAAGGTCTTTACGGATTCTATGGATTTAGTAACTTGGGACCTTACGATACGTGAAGGGCCCTTTTATTTCATCAATAGAAGTAGCTCAAACTATCATAGCTTGGACTTGGGGATTTATTTTTATACGTCAGAGAATTTTTTTACTAATCTTCCATATTCCCATCGAACACTTATCAGGAATCTCACTGATTTCTTAGCACGAACGTTTATTTTCACAGGGTCTGATTAGCAGTGATGTAAGAGATTTCAAATCCCAATCACACAAACCAGTTTTCCTACTTTTGCTGCAGAGACACGAGAGCAATCTTTTTTCGCCGTTGAGCTCTTCTCCATTGTGGAATAGTTGCTCAAGTCTCTGAAATGGTGCAAATTCGCAAATAGTAAAAACGAATTCTCAGGAAGTTGTTGCCCATTAGAGTGGCGAGTGTAGGGAAATAAAAGACTTTGTCTTTCATGAGATCGGCCAATTGATACTGTGCAGCGCGACTTGGAAATCAATCATCGTTGGTTTCCCGGCACTTTTCGTATGGAGTGGATATATTTTTGAATTAAAAGATAACGAATTACTGATCTTAAGTATGCAATCATTATTAACTTTGTGGAATATTAGGAATAAAAGTTTTATTTTTCATTTTCGATGATCCGTTATATTTAGATTAATTTATGAAAATTTGTAAACGCTTTTCATTTGAAGTTATGAACTGTTTTGAAAATTTCCTTCTCGAACTGCAAGTTATGTTGGGGTGGCAGTTGCATCAACAAGCAAAAGGAAATTATTTCAGCTGGAAATAAATTAGTGGCAACCTAATTTTTTTTCCATTCTTTAATAAAAACTGTCGTTTAAAGATTATTCCCAAAAGGAAGCACAAAGTGTGTCTTAACAACTGAAATAGAAACCCTGGATCCATAGACACTTATCTCTCTGGACATAATTTCCTCTCACCAAAATGGCAGCACTTTTATGCACAGAGGGGGAAGTGACGAGAACTATAATCGTATTCCTCTCCCAAGGGGGAGGAAGTGCTGAAAGATCCTGCAACGATCTCGTTCGTCAATCTTTCTGTATAAAAGTATATGGCAGCAAAAGATGAAGGTGGTCTTGTCCCGTGATTCGGATGAAATGCTCCAAAGACGAAAAGTCGGAGCAAATAGCTGTTGATTGGAATGAAAAGAGATGATGAGGTCAACTTGTCGACGACTGAAAGGGTAACGTTGCGTTCGGTCTGTCATACCGGTAAATATGTTACATCGTAAAGATATATCTTGGAAGAAATGAAACATTAGAATTGCAGTGAAATCCTATTCCTCTCTTCAATCTTAATGCTAGCAACGATTTCTATTACTGGTGAAATAGCTGATTACTTACAATACAAGTAAACGAACGTCAACTCCGGGAACTTGTGCCTCCAAGTCTCTTCATCGATGGTCCGAATGGCATTATCATCCAAATAGACTTCCTCAAGAGCAGGAAGATTGACGAAAAAGTCCTTCGGGAGTTCGACGATCGAGTTCGAGCTAAAAGAGAAACAATTTTGAATCTTAAATTGATTCTTACTCAGAATAAAAACAAAAAAGAAAATATACACAAATCTGAAATTGAGTGTTGCAGTTGTCAGAAACATTTAAACACTAATGCAAGTGGAAAAAAAAAGCATTTTTGTTTTTCTTGCAAAATCCCTTGTTAACGTTAATGAGATGGAATGGTGTAAAGTTGATTCGTTATGAATGGAAACAGATGACTCAGGGAAAGAACATCGACAACATTTTGGTCAGAAATGAGAGAGGGGGAAGGGGGACAAGCAAATGTAAAATACGCTTTTATGTGAAAACTAAGAATGCTTTATAAACCCCTTCCTTATTTAAAACTAAAGTAGAATACATTCATTTCCTGACTTTAGTATTAGCAACTTCGATTAATCAGAGAGAGGGTTGGATTGTTTTACCCCTCATCTGCACTCCTTTGTACACAATGGGAATAATGGGCAGGTCCCAAGGACCCCAAATGCTCAGAGAATGTTGGGGGAAGGGGATACACTGTACAGCTGTTAGGAAGCTTCTCGTTAACGTCTTACCAGTTGTTTCTTTACGTGCACATGATTGTGGCCCTCCCGAACATGGGTTGTATCTGATCCGACAGGCGGCGGCCTTTTCAAGCCCATCAGTGTCTCCTTTTTGACCTGAGGCAGCGGAGATAAATCTCAACGCCAGCAAAAGTCGGACTCTGCAGCGCCTGGGGCGCGTTCGACTGAACCAACCTAAGCAGCCCCCTACCACAACCCCTCAGAGATAGACAAGAGCGAAAAAAAAATTGCACAAACCTCCTCTCGGACCCGATTTCGGAATCTCTTGTTTCACACCAGATAATTTTAGTTAAGCTTTCACCCTTGCCATAAGTCAAGCTGTAAATAAAGTGATGGTAGCCCTTCATATTGAGATATTTAGTCAGGTGCTATCTAACGTTCACTTTTTAAACCAGTAAGCATCCAGGAAGCAGATGGAGTAATTATTTCGACGCTTGCCTCTTTCTGATTAGTGTCCTTAATACACAACTGGATATAATACCCTTGTATAAATATCACAGATATCATTCAATTCCATCTTAATGTTTAAAAGTATTGGCTTAATCTTTAAAGGGATATGGAAACTTGAATGTTGAGCAATGTCCTCATGTTGCCTACTTAATTTCCCTACAAAATAACAAAAAAGTGAAAGAATAATTTTACAAAAAAAATAGAGAATTGTTCAATACAATTCAGCGAATTGTTCAATACAATTATTTTCTCATATTTTAATTTCATTTTTGAAATGACTTGTTGTGATTTACATTGCCACTACTTAAGTAATACTTCAGCAGTTTTTCAAATACTGAAAGAATATTAGGAAAAAAAATTGATTTTCATGTATGCATTCTATATGTCAGTCGATCTTTGTAGCGCGAGGAAGAGGATGTTTCGACTAATCGTTTGAAATTTTCTGTAAATTGGACCGTCATTATCAGATTTGAAAAGAAATCGCATGTTCGAGGTTAGTAACATTTATATCCAAAAATATCGAGCATTTAACAATGTTTGTTGATAGCAACACTTTCGACAATACCTGTTGGCTTAGCAGCTGGCAGATTTGCAACGGGACACGCCACTTCATTTCACTGTTCGGAAATTGTATCTTTTCTTAAAAACAGATTTAGGTGCAACGGAAGTTCCGAAACACTTGACCGCCCACTCCCAATTTCCGTAAATTATTACTCATTTTACTAGTTTGCCATTTGGAATTAAAATTTTATCAGCGTTTAGACTCAATACGACCCAAATATTTGATCTCGAGGTTCCAAATTTCTCTAACGGGTTTCCGCTTTGCCATCCCGTATTGAGTTAGAAATTGAAACTTTTACCTATGAGAGAATAGAGGACGAGAAATTTGTAGCGTTAAAAACTTCACACCCTGACTATAACAGAACCCGATTTTAAAACCTGGAACCATTTTTTCCACATTCTTTTAATTGTAGTTTGTCATTTCTAATTTTCATTTTTCTATGGATACACTGCCCTGCTATAACGTAAGAGA
Source organism: Ryuthela nishihirai (assembly GCA_038380435.1). Taxonomy (NCBI): domain Eukaryota; kingdom Metazoa; phylum Arthropoda; class Arachnida; order Araneae; family Heptathelidae; genus Ryuthela; species Ryuthela nishihirai. The sequence goes on from JAWZYU010000005.1 coordinate 42,875,228, forward strand.
ATTCCCATGTTATTCTAAAGGAAACCCAAATTCGAGACTTGATGTCTTAGAGACAAATTTCTTATGGGAATCAGACTGTAGATAAATATCAAAATGAAGTCTATATACATCTTAAATTTCATTAAAAGTCATTCTGTGTTTTATTTATTACGATAACAGAAACATCTAACAAAAGCTCTACTCCTCTTTAAAATAATGTGCGTCCAAATCGATGAAAATGAAATGTCAAACAAACGTATAAACGTACAGTTGCATAAATAAATAGTTTGGAATAATAAATTCTTCTTCTGGTTTGATTAGATTTTGATATCAATTCTTACGATTAGCTTTTTTTTTGTTAAATATTTTAGATTCTATACCTCTTTAAATACTGATGGAATACTGCTGAAATTCAAAATTTAGATAAACTAGATTTAGGTCTTTAATTTTAGTCTCATTCCGATAAAAATATTATTCTTCAGGACATTGAGTGTCCGATTCCTCTTTCCGTTGCCATAAGAATTATCTAATATTTTGTGGCACAGTTTATATAATATTATTGCTTTTTTTTCTACCCAATTTGAAATGACATTTCAGATCAATTATTTCAACTACCATGTCGGTGGAAGTATTCCAGCATCCATAACTGTTTAATCAGCCAAAGAATATTTTCGAAAATCTAGGTTTAGACCGTGATCTTTTCCTTCGGTCTAATTTTTTTCGTAGAAAGCAAATTTAAGATGTTTCCGAGCACTGCATTGGCCTCCCTATTGCCATAATATGGGCCACTCCCTAAGCAGTTGGGCATTCATTACACGTGAATGACGTCATGACAGGAGTTTCTGAGCAAAGGATTTCCCGGAAGGGGAAAAGGAGAATTTGCATCGCTTGGACTTGCAAAAATATTTTAAACACATATTGCTGAAAAACAATTAAGAAAAAATTCGGATGTTGTCTCAATACAGAGCCATACTAGAATCTGCATGGTTTTCAAAATAACCTTTTAAAGGAAATCGCCTCTGAGATCAGTTAAAAGCCCCGAAATGAATCTCTTTTCGACTAGTATTCAACTCCTTTGAAAACTGAAAATTCGAAATGACGAAACAAATGGAGAAAGAATGGCTCTATGTTTCGAAATCGAGTCGTATTTTAAGTACGGGTCTTCGGGTTTTAAAGTAAAATATTTTCCCGTTCAATTACTAGTATCACGACCTCATAAAGTGAAAGATATAAAAGTGTTTACCTGTAGAAATAGGCTTCGTTTATTAAAACATTTGAGAAAAATTATCGCTGAAGCAGAGGGAATCGAACCCGCAACTGTCTAGATACATGCAATTGTTGAAGTCTATTTCTACAGGTAATATGTGTATTTATTATGGATGGAGTTTTAATAATAATCACTTAAGCCTGATTGACCTTCTCATGAACATAAAAAACAGGATTGAATCTCGACCCCTGGTTCTATCAGAGACAGAGGCTTTAATTCATTAACGTAAGACAGGATGGCAAGGTGGAAATCAGTAAGAGAATTTTAGGACCAGAAGGACCTTGTGAGGAGAGGGGTGGAGGAATTGAAAAATGTTAAATTATAATTCCACGATAAAAAATAAAATGGGAATAAGAGGGGCTCGAAGATCTAAATCGGGTTTGCTATAGGTGGAAACTCTGAGACAAAAAAAATCTAGTGGTTAGGAGAAATACATCCATGAATTGAGGGAGCGTGAGGTCAAGTATTGAGTGTGATCATAGAATCCGAAAGGAGAAAGCTTTTGAATGATCGATGAAGGGCTGTCCTCTCCACATCGAAATCTATCAAGTGTTACGTCTACGGTCATTGTCGACAGCGTTTTACAAGAGTGTACGGAAGAATCATTCTTGAAGACTCAGTTTTCTGCTAAAACATTCCTTGGACTGGAAAATGTAAACTTTTCTGCAAACAGAAAAATATGCTTCGAGCTATAAAACGTTAGAAAACGATTGTTTCAAGGATCATCTTGTAGTGACCAACGCTTTGCGACATCAGGATTTTCAACGGTTCGGTGCCTGTACAGACATATTTTAATATTAATTGACTGATTAGTATCGCGTTGGTTCACAATGACAATGGAATCGCAGGGGACGGGTTCGAGTCCTAGAATGCCAGGGTCGTTTGTTTGTGCGATGTTAGCTCTAATTATGGCAGTGGTCAGCAGTGACTTCGGTCTTATTGGGGCAAGTCCTTGTATGAGAAGATCTTTACACCGAGGTCTTATTGGGCCTCGGTGTAAAGGTCTTATTGGGGCAAGTCCTTGTATGAGAAGATCTTTACACCGAGGAGTAGTTTCTATGACTCTTCTTCGTCCTACATTTTGAAAAATAAATAAATTGTTCATGTAAAGTAAAAATGTACTATAATATAGATTATACTTAAAGATGGTTTGCTGATTCTTGATTTCAACTTTGTTTATGTGTAACCTGTCCTTTACTCTCTTTTTCTTGCATGTCCCATAATGGCTTTAATTGCTGAAAAACCACAAAACCTTATCCAACAGTAAATATTCCTTTTTAGAAAGAAATTCCTTAACGATCGAAAGCACGTGAGAGTCAACTGAGCCGAGAGAATTACCTGTAATCAATCGAATGTAAGTAGGCAGGAATTACCTGTAATCAATCAAATGTAAGTAGGCAGGAATTACCTGTAATCAATCGAATGTAAGTAGGCAGGAATTACCTGTAATCAATCGAATGTAAGTAGGCAGGTTCCGATGGCAGAGCAGACCTTGGAGGAAAGATAGAGTTGCCAGTGAAATGGAGGTTGCGAAGATTCGGGAGATTAGAAAATGCCTTGTCTCCTATCTCTTTCACCAAGCAAGAGAGGATGTACAAGTCTTTTAAACTACTTGGACCATCTTTGAACCAATCGTTACTCAGATTCGGTATGATATTGTTCTCCAAAACCAATACCTTAAGTTTCTTGAGATGCCCGAAAGAGAGGGGCTTAGTTAGAGGTTTATCATAGTCCCAGAAGCTTTCAGTCATAGTCAATTCTTCCAGGTAATCTTCTAGACCGGCAAAGGGAGGATATTTGTCATCTCCTAGGGAGGTCATCTTCGTGTAGGAGAAAGTGAGAAAATGAATATGAGTGTCTTTAAATAGGTACCCGGGCACATCTCCGATGTAAGAGTTCTCCACAATGAGAGATTCGATTCGATGTCCTTTGAGACCAGCGATTGCATTCTGCAGTTCCACTGCATTCTGGAGATCGCTGCATGTGACTTCCGGCTCTCTGTTATACAATTTGCACTCGCAAGGATAGATATCTTCGCTGGAGGGACATTCGTGACTGAGCTGGGCTGTTGCTACGGCAGCGAGGGCCAACAATAGCGCTCCCATGGGAACCATCGTCATGCTTCGGGGGATCCCAAACTGAAAAATAGGAAACAGTTAATCAGTTATTTGCATATTTAGCATATTTATGAAATCATCAGCAAAACCAACAGAAAATTAAATGTTTCATTGGATTAATTCATAAATGATTTCCGTTTTCCCCTTTTCCTTCACTGAAAACTTTATAATAAAAACATTATCAGGTTTCATTCGATGAAATATTTACCGTCACTAATGACATTTTCCCCATTTTTGTGGCAGTTGGGAGATTCCTCGGGAGTACACCTCCGGCGGTTTGCTTTCGGAAACCTCGACGAGGGCAGATTCCGCCTCATCGTTGTCATACCTGGAATCGCTTTCATTGAGATGGTTTTGTAAGGAGCGGGAGAGGGGGATATCAGGAGGAGAAAGGTCTGTCGAATAGGGCCGATGCTGAGTTAGAAGAGTCAATCGAAGCGCCAACATTTCTTTCTGTGAGATTTGCGAAGTTCACAGTGATTTGCATTGTTTCAGCAGTGCCTGCAAAAGTTCAGGTACCTATTGAATTGCTTTGATCAGGATTATCCACCAGCTGATATAAAGTATATATACGTCTATTCACTCAGGGCTACCAACCCACAGTCAGAAAACACAGCAGTAGATTTTTCCCTCAAGAGCTCCACCAATCGGTGAAAGTTTTTTTAGAAAGTTCAAGAATCATAATAATGCCCAAAATGGTGAGTACGAAGACAGCGTCCATAGAAGAAGAGATCAACAGGTCACAATGACAAATCCTGCTACACGAATAAAAAATATGATGCAAGTTTCATTAAAGTGTTCCCACCATCACAGCACATCAAATTTGGCATAATGAAACATTTCGTAAAGCATTGGAAAAGGAGGCGCTATTTTAGCTACTTAAAGAGAAATGTTTTTTATGTAACAATGCAAGGGTTAAAGAATTAAATTTTTATTTTCCGCAAAATAAATGGGTGTAGTAAAGGATATAAATTTTGATAGCAAATTAACGGACGCTTAATCAAAAATTCTGCTTTTCATTCAAAATGTTTATTGAGTGGAACAAAATCGTGAAACATTAATGTTGGATTTAATTCAGTAAAAAGTCTGAGAAAAAATATTCAGTCTTCCCCCCCTCATGCAGCTGATTGCCACAGAGGTCTGACAGGAGTCTGTCAGTTTATTATGCCATAGTAGAAGGTCTGTGAGGATGGCAGGACCTCAGCAGAAAAACAACACACACATCCATGCCTTACCCGGGGCTCGAACCCAGGTCCCTTAGATCAGTAGCCAAGCGTGCTAACCACCAGTCCCACGAGAGTAAAAACTCGCTTGTGGAAGAAATTTAACAGTTACGTTGTAATAAAAATGAAAAAGCAATATATTCCAGTATCACATTTTTTCACATTTTGCTGGCTTGATCAAAAAATCTAGATAAATATTCACCAATTTATAAGTTTGAAAATTACCATTAAGAATAAATGAAATAAAAAAACTTTACTGGGTAGAAAACAGGAAAAATATATAAATATATATTGAAATTGTGCGTTAATAAATGGTTTAGTTGAGCACCTTAAAGGGCATCTGTACGTCAAATGAAAATATAATACATTTAAATCTTTTTTATTTCTAAAACATGGTCCCAATATTTATAAAAAAAATAAAATCAATAAATACCCCCTCAAGCAGCTGCTTGCCACAGAGGTCTGACAGGAGCCTGTCAGTTTATATGCCATAGTAGAAGGTCTGAGAGGATGGCAGGCCCTCAGCAGAAAAACGACACAAACATCCATGCCTTATCCGGGACTCAAATTACCACATTTAAAATCCATTTTCCTAATTCCTTATAGAAAAAGTTATCATTCCTTCTTCCTTTAATGTACTCTGGAAAGCAGCAAAAAAACTTTGGCGCCAAATAAACATAATGTTTTTCAACAATAGTTTTGTTAGCTTTTAAATCAAGTAAGAAAAGGTTTTTTGACAGGTCGAGTATTTTTTTCAAATGTCCGTAAGGTTTAAACATTAATATTCATCCTTATATATTTCAGTACCTGAAATACATATAATTTCCTTATTTGTAAAATACCTAATTCGTTGTATACATTTGCAACCTTTTCAAATTTTCTCAATTTCATCATGCATCTAATTATGTGGTTCTGCACATAGTGTAACGGTTTCATTGTTGTCAAATAGACTCCACCCCACGATAATAAATCATAGAGCAAATAAGATTTAATCCAAGAAAAGTAAATAATATTTAATAATAATAAATTTACGAATTTCCGGATATAATAAATTTTAGGTATAATGTAGTTAATCTTTTTAACAACATCAGATATTTGTATTTTCCAGGACATCTTTCTGTCAATAAAAGTACCCAAATATTTATAGCTTTCAACCCCCTCAATTTTGTCACAATTGCAATTTTTTCCAGCACAAAATTCAGAATGGAAAATGACCCTGTCACGAAAAATATCAATCTGATCTTCTCTTGTTCTAATAAAAATATATTTCGCCTTCTTTGCATTTAAAAAGAGTTTATTAAATTTTAGCCACGTTCGTATTTCTATCCAGTCACTATTTATATTCACAAAAATTTGCTTTTTCTCTCCAGAATATATTAGTGCAGAATCATCTGCAAATGAAATTATTTTACCATTCAAATCCATTGTACAGAAGTCATTTATATAAAGCAAAAAAAAGTCCCAAAACAGAACCCTGAGGGACACCACCTTGTACATTTGTTTCTTCACTAATATATTTTTCAATTTTTACTTTTTGCTTCCTATTCATTAAAAAGCTCTTAAACCATGAAGCAAATTTTCCATAACACCACTGGTTTTTAACTTTTCTAAAAATATATCATGATTCATGGAATCAAAAGCTTTTTTCAAATCCAAAAAAATAGCAAATGTTTTAACATTTTGATTTAAATTTCTGTAAATATGCTTGGTCATTTCTAAACTCGCAGTTTGAGTATTCAACCTTTTCGAAATCCAAATCGATTTGGGGCAAATAAATTATGCAAATCCCAAAAGTTAACAATTATTTTTAACAATTTTTTCTAGAATCTTAGAAAAAGTTGATAGAAGCGAAATCGGTCTGTAATTTTCAATTGCCTTAGTATCATCATTTTTAAACACTGGAATAATTAAGGTAGTTTTTAAATTTTCAGGGACATCTTTCTGCCCTGAAACACGCCTTATACAAAAGAAAAGTTTACAAGTTTGCAAAATAGAGATCTAATTTCCGGAAAAATATTTTTAATAACAGTAACTGTAATGTTGTCCAAACCAGGTGATTTTCCTTCCTTTAGTTCCTTGGTAGTATCAAAAATTTCTTCTTCTGGTATATAAGGGAAAAATGTAATTAGGCATTTTACTTTTTAAATAACTTATTATCTCGTCTATTTTGGTTTCATTATGTAGATTTTGTTTACATAATGAAGAAATCATCCCAGTAAAATAATTGTGAAATTTATTAACAAATTCCTGCGGCTTTTCATCAAACCGAAGTAAATGATTTCTATCCGTGATAATTTGAGGACTTTTACTTCTTCAAGAAAATTTGAGGACCTTTACTTTTCTTCCGTCACACATTTCATTAACAGTTTCCCAATTTTTTTTTACTATTCCATTTTTATAATAATCATTTTCAGCTTCCCTAATGACATTAGTTAACATATTTTTATATCTTCAAAAGTAGTCATTTTCATTTTCATCCAATTTTTTTGATTTAGATCTTTTATATAAATTTCTTTTAAAATTGATTGAATTAACAATATGTTCTGTTATCCATACTTTGAGTTTTTTTATTTTTTATTTTTATAGTACTTAATCTGCGCATCTTTAATTAATAGAGTTAATTTCCTTAGAAATGCATCAAATGCTAAAATCACATTTACCTTCTCTCGACATGATCCCATAATTTTTCTGACAATAACTTTTTCAATTTAGTAATTGAATCTAGGTAAAATTTGTAGAAAGCTTTTCTGTAGAAACATCTCAATAAAAACCACACTTTATATTACTTCCAACAAAAAAATATCTGAGATGTCAATTTTGACAATATATGTAGTTACAGTATCTAATCTAAAATTTCTAATGGGAAGATGATCTAGGCAGGTTTTACTACTTACCCTAGTAACAGAAGCATGACAGGAATGGAAACCATTTGAATTTCTCATTTGTAAAAAAATTTAGTTTGTGTGGATCATCAGATAATAAATCCAAATTAAAATCTCCTGTCATATTATTTCGTTTAACACAGTTTAGCCATGTTGCGAATTCATCAATAAATTCTAATTTACTGAATTAATGCGCTCTATAGATTGCAACAAGGCCAAGTTCGTAATTGAATGCTTCTATATGCAATTCCACTAAGTCAGCAGTTTTAAAATCAGGAAAAATCTGGTTCACTTCCCATTTTTCTTTAATGTAAACAATTACTCCTCCTGACGTTTCTTTCTCCCTAAATTTATAGTATTCTTTATATCCATCTATTTTATATAAGGTTATTTCCTCTTCTTTCTACCCAAATCTCAGAAAGTACTATAATTTATGGTCTTAATTCAATTAAAGTTAGGAATACCCCAAAATAACATAAGAAATCTGAGAAAAATTTTTTATTTCCCTGTATAATGTTTACTCCACAGCCCCAACAAAAATAATTTTTATCATAAACATATTTTTATCAATTTCAATGACATTGGAATAATAATCATTTATCATATATAATTCTTCAATTTCATCATTATCTGTAATACTCCGAACATCATCCGAACCGAAATCAGAAACAGTAACATCATTCTGCATGTCATACGACAAAAAAGTAGCCATTTTATATATATTTCACAATAATTAAAAATTACACTTATAGAAACATAACTATCTTAGTTTATCCAGATCCTGAAAGTTCTTGATTCTAACCGAACCAGAACCTTCTTCTTTTCGCATCTTAGAGGCTCTGACTCAAAATCTCTGACTCTCTCTCATTATTTTCTTATCTTAGAGGCTCTGACCCAAACGTACTTGTAGTCCAATTCGCGCTGTTTTTCCTTTGTCTTAAATAATAGCTGTTTGTTTTCTTGTGTCAAGTGATCATTAATATAAATTCTTCACATCGATCATCAATTTCTTTCGCGGTTAGTTTTTTCTTTTGTTTTCAGGCCCTAATCGAAAGATCTTTAGTCTTCCATGATACAAATTGTACGATGGTAGATTTTATCTTATTTTTATTTGAAATTGGCACCCTATGAATGGATTTGAAACTGGTATCCAAATGTTTTGTCTCAATTTTCAGTTTCTGAGCAAATTTTTCAACAATCTCCCTAATATTTTCCTGCCCTCTCTCAGGAAAACCAGCGAATTCTATGTTCCTGTTTCTGCTATATTGATGCATATCATTGAATTTCCATTTCAATTCAAAAATCTCTCCTTCCAATACTGAAGCACATTCTCTTAATTTTTTGGTCTGACACTGTACAGTTGAGGGGCGGGGGTGGCTCAGTCGGTACCGCTCCAGGCTCGTAATCTGTAGTTCCCAGGTTCGAGTCCTAGCTGGGTCAGCGTTGAGATTTATCTCCGCAAAATTCCCCGCCCTGCCCACGGTCAGTAGGGGACACCGATGGGCTTGGAAAGGCCGCCGTCCGTCGGATGGGACGTTAAGCCGTGGCCTCGTGTGCGGGAGAGCCAAACCCTGTGCACGTTAAAGAACACGCTGGATGGCCTTGACGGAAGGCTACCATCTGTCTCCCAACAGCTGTTCCAGTGGGTCCCCTCCCCCAACCTTCTCTGAGCCTTCGGGGTCCATATGACCGGGCCATTTAGCCCATGGTGTGCAAAAAAAGTGCCGCTCAGAGGTAAAACAACCCAACCCAACCCTGTACAGTTCAGAAATTTGCTTGGTAATTTCCTTGAGCAGTTTTATGTGTTCATCCAGCTTATTGGAACAAAAGGAAACACTTTTATTAAATTCCTCAAAATCTTGCATAATTTCCTTGCGAAAAGTTTCATTCGTTGACATAATTTCAGCTCTAAAAATGCGGATCTGTTCCTTCGCCATATTCTCGAAAAACTTCTTTGTATCTGCATTGATTCTCAGGTCACCTCCCTCGTCTGCTACAAAGTGCTACAAAATTGCGAGGTTGCCGGATATCACTTAAGAACATTCTTTCAGTATTAACCTATATTTTTCTTATAAGAAACTTTAGGAGCTCTTGTTGATGAAGAAGGTGAGAGCTTCCATACAAATATTTGAATAAGGCAACTGCACATTAGCAGTTAAAGATGGACTTTGAAATGATGGGAGATTATTCCTACTTCCTCTATATTCTATGAGATGCAAAATGAAATTGACAAGAAAATGTTTCCAAATTTTCCAAGTTGTAATTTACATGTGCTTATGCGGTTAATTCATTTTAATAATTTGTTTTAAAATTTTTGGAAAGGAAAAAAAATAATAGCAAAATTTTTGATATAAGTAACGATTTATTTTGGAGATTAAAATTGTTAATTTTGCCAAGGTAACAATATATGTAAGAAATGAGATATTATACAAATTTATAATTTGCATTTCATTCATATAATATATTATTCATTATTCAATATTATTCATATTAATTCATTTTTGCAATCAACTTACCTAAATTAGACGCAAATATTTACTTTCATCCATGATACAAAAAAATTAAATTTGTTGGTTAGTGAAATTGAAACCAGATGTAGCACTTCTTTAGAATGAAGGGACGAAAAGATTTGAAGAAACAGGATGTCGAATTGTTGTGTAGAAAAGATGTTAAAATATTGAGGAAAAGTTGTCGAATTTAGTTTCTAAACTAGAGAGAATTAAAACTGAGCAAAGTAGATACCGAACCACCTCATCAGAAGAAAGAGGAGGAAGATTTGAGTAATCAAGTGTTGAACTTCCACCTTAGGAGAGATAAACCAAACGAGGTGGAGGGTCCAAGTGAGCTGGAGAGTAGATGTTAAACCTCGTTTTCCAAATAAAACGAGATGAAAAAACGATTTATTGAACTAGATGTCGAAGTTCCGCTTTAGAAGAGAGAGAGAAAAAGATATGAGTAACCAAATGTTGGATTTTATGGAGCTAAATAGCTCCGTGTGAAAGCATTGGTTACATCACTTTAAAAACAGCCTTCCTTCATCGAATGGGACTATTGGAAGGAGTGGGAAGAAAATTAAGGGGGGTGGGATACAGGGAATGACTTCCCCCAAGCATAGGGTGGGGGAGAATAATCGGTGTGTTTATGTCGTTTTCGGCCCCTAAAGGCATGAAAACGACTCATTATGATGACAGGAAGCACAATGGGCAGAGCAATTGAACTACTGTTTTTGAGGATTACATTGATTTCATCAGAAATATTCCAGAAATATTTCGCTCTGAAAATATTTTTGAAGATAGAGAGCTTCCGTTTTCCGTCTGCATAATGGGTTGGGTTGTTTTATCTCTGAGCAGCACTTTTTTGCACACAATGGGCTAAATGGCCAGGTCACAAGTATCCCGAAGGTTCACAGAAAGTTGGGGAGGGGAGCCTCCCGTCAAGGCCATCCATCGTGTTCTTTAACGTGCACAAGATATGGTTCTCCCTCGCACTGACAATGCTTAACGTCCCATCCGACGGACGGCGGCTTTTCCAAGACTTACTAAGTGAAGGGCGGAGAGTTTTGCGGAGATAAGTCTCAACGATGTCCCAGACGGGACTCGAACTTGGCAATTCTAGATTACGAGCTTGGTACGCTACTGACTGAACAGAACCCGCCCCATCTGAGTAATGAGTCAGATTGTTTTATTAGTCTGATTACGAGACATTTATCAAAGAATTCTATTTAAGTAAACACCACTATTAACGTTAACGATATTCCCTCATCTGATTATTAGATTCGACAAGATTTAATTACCAGTGATTCCAATTTCAGATGCAGCTCTTTGTCCTCCTGCTCTTCTGCCTGTGGCGATGGAAACTACGAATCGTCTGCTTTGCACTTGCATTAATAAAAAAATAGACTCTTTGCTATCGGAGAAAGGAGGAGCGCAATCTGCTCTTTCTCATGACAATCTCAGCAGAAGATAAAAACTCTCTCCCTCATCCGCTTCGATAAAGGTTAACCTTATTCCCATGCGAAGGAGATACAAGTGCAGCAGAGAAAACATCTGCTGCAGAATGTCCAATTTCACTTAAATGCACGTTATCAGAATTGCTTCTAATGATTCCTCCTTATCTAGAGAAATGATTCTTCTGTCCGCTAAGGGCATACTGTAAGCAGTGATCGCTTTAGACCGGGGTGCCAAAAGTTTGAGGGTGGCAATGCCAAATATAAGAAATTCCTAGAAGTAAATCAGTTCACAAGTTATGTTGAATTTCCTTGATTCATATGCTGCCACAGCAGCTTTCTGCTTACCTAAATTAAACATTTATAGAGCATTTAGATTTATAAAAGGATGTACTATTATACAAGCAGAACTCTTTGCAATTTATTCTTCTTTACTTTGGATACAGGGACAGTATATTTTAAATAAACTTGTTATTTTGACAGATTGCAGATCCGCTTTATATTCGATAGAAAAAAATATTTTCGAAAATAAATATTCTAGTTCAATCTGTGATATATTACATTTATTTAATGATTTATATAAAAAACAAAAAATGATTAAAATTCGCTTGCTACCTAGTCACTGCGAAATTGAAGGAATTGTTTTAGTTGACACATATGCCAAAGATGCAATCAACGTAACTGACATTACTGATATTCCTATATAAAATATACGAATTAAAAATTATAATTAGTCATTATAAAGAAATAGACTCAACAATTAAAGTTCAGAGTTCTGTTAAACATAATTTTAGGTATCAACTTGATCAAAATACATGTTCATTTCTAAAAATGAAAATGTCTAGAAAGAATTTTTGCAAAATATTAAGATTTAGAACTGGTACTGCAAAGTTAAACAGCTACTTGTACAAGATAAAGAAATCAGATAGCGCAAATTGTATTTACTGTAACTGTGAAGAAACTATTTTTCATATTTCACTGAACGTGTTCACATTATGACAAAGAACGTAAAATTTATTATTGGCAATTATCTCAAGTAGGAATAAATCAGTTTACAAGTTTGTTGAATTTTCCAGTAGTTGAGTCAGAAATGCAAGCTACAACTTTCTTATTAAATTCGTGCTCTAGACTTCTTTGTTTAACAGGATACGACCGGATTTCCCATCAAACAATGGGAAAGTTCGACCAATCATATTTAGGTTTCTATGGTTACACTTATTAAATTCAATCTTTTTACTTTCTGTTACGAAAAATTGTCCCTTCAGAGCATGACTTTGATAGTGAATGCGTGTAATGTGTATGCACATATTAAATATATCATTATTACTCAGATCTTTATTTTCAAACCTTAAACTATTATTTATTTATTTTACTATTGAATATAAAACTGTTAAATTTTATAACTATGACACTTCATTGAATAATGAGAATTTATTTATTTGATATGTATATTATTTAAATATTCTCTTATTTCTTCTCGTACTTTTTGTATTGTTTTAAAATGAACTTGGTGTAGAAGGTCCTGGCCCTAATATCCATGGTTGTTAGGTGTATAAATAAATAAATAAGAAATTACAACATTGTGTAAAAGCATGTTAGAAACGACCATAGTTTTGTTTTATCATATTTCTTTTACTTAGTTACTTAACTACGAATACATATTCTATTCATTAAATTTGATTGTTTGATCTGCAACGGTGTTATTATGTACTACATATGTAATTGCTTTTTCTTTTGGTCTTTTATTATGGTGAAGATGTATTTTGTTTTCTAAATGAATCTGGTGGGTTCTTTTCAGCAGACCCATTCTAAACAATACGTGTTCTGCTACAAACGTACGGCGCATGCTCCATGTAAATCAATTAGCTTCAGTTAGCCGTCCACTTCGGTACATAGTGAGAGACATTAAATCCTGAGAAAATGATTTATCCAACATCCTGTCCTCTCTTGTACTGTATAGGCTGAAAACCATCCAGAATGACCAAAAATGTCTGCTGACCATAAATCTTGAAATATTCCAGTTCAAAATTTCTCTTAGTGAGCTCGTTTTCCTAACTCTGGACCTTCGAAACTGTAGGGATGACTAAACACTAAGATTAAGGTTTAACGAATTTTCTTGTATAATGACTTTTTTCATGATGTTTGTTATATTATTGCATGCGTTTTTGAACTCAAGATCAAATACAAAATTGCCTCTCTGTTTTTCACTCTCATGCCATCAATAACAACACCATCCTAAAACATATTTTACCATATATGTCCGTTTCGATTTTTCTCCTTTGATATGCCACGTAGGGAACGATCCCAAAGCATCAGTTTTGTATTTTTTTACGAATTCTATTCGTCCACCAATATCGTTTCATTTAAATTCAATCATTCAATTATTTCTAAGTTAACCATTGCCTCGAAGGTTGGAAAAAAAATCTGTTAACAGATATTTTCAGACTCCAATCTCAGTAAGAGGAATTAAATGTAAATTTTGATAATTTCTCTGCAAAGCTGTGTGACCAAAGTAACCAGTAAGTTCAGTTATGCGTTTTAGCATGATTGAAAGTAAATGATTGTAAATTGCAGAGAAATGTCTAAGTTTCGCGCACAAACCCAAAATTCACCAAAAAGAGTTGAATTGCCATGATTTCTTCGGTTAACCTTCCATCGTTCTACTTTTTTGTGATGTGTTTACTTCACATGGTTCACTCGGAAATGTGGGTTTACTCTGAGATAAAACCCGGAATTCCGAATTCAGGTAAGCATTGTTAGTAAGCAGATGTAAATTGCTTCAGTAGATATAACCGTGGTACCTTGTTGCTCAAAAATAGTGCAGCATACGTGAATTAGTGCCGACAAAAGTTTTACGTAGATGCTGTCAATACAGCAAAAGAAATTGCAAAATCGATAGGATGAGAGAAATTGTACGTAAATGTAAAAAAGTATTATTTGTGATCACCAAAATGATGAATTAGAAAGGACAAGTGAAGAGGTGATATTTAAACCAGAATTCTTTTATGTAACTCTTGGAGCTATTCAAGTTTCTCTAAAAGAAGAATTTGAGCAACTCGATTAAGATAAAAAAAATATGGGGAATTTTTAAATTTCATTTGATATACGACTTATAAACATGGATCACATTTTGTTCCCGTTCTCTTGGAGTCGCTTGAGGTAGCCCATGACATTGGAGACGTCAGAAGTTTCAATTTGAGAAATAACTCGTTAAGGTCGACTCCCTCAAAATTTTTGTCCCTTTTTGTTGGGGAAGGAAGAATGGTGGTAAGTGGGGCATATTTCGGAGTAGTCTATGACAGACTCATATGAGCTCTCATTTAACACCTAGCTCGTAACTGCAGGCACTCACGTTCGGAAGATAGAGCAGAAGACCGACTTTCACATTCATCCTTTTTAGTGGGGTGTACTTTTATTGCTCGCAACATTTCTCACTGCACAAGTTTTGATTTAACATACGAGGGACATTCAAAACGTTTTTAACATGCATACAACAAACCCATTGCATTTACATTAGCAAAACCTTTACTGTCCTTCAAAATACTCCCCCTCCCCCAGCATTATGCAAAGTTGCAGATGTCTATGCCAATTCTGGAAAGCATGGTGGTACCCCTGTTGGAAATACTCTGCAACTCTGAACTGACATCATTTTTCTAGGTCTTGAGCTCTTAAAAAAGGCTTCCCAGCAAGTTCTTTTTAACTTTTTGCAAACAATCAAAAATTGCATGTTGCATTTATCAGGTGGATATGCAGGATGGCGAAGCTGTTTGATTATTTTTCCTGCTCGATAGGCCGAAACTTGCTGGGTTTTGTGAGCACTGGTTTTGTCATGAAGAAGGAGAATCCTTGACGCGACTGCTGTTGGATGCCGCTCCTTCGCCTCCTTAATCACTATGGGGAGAACAATGTTTGTGCAGCTGAAATAATGAGATGAAAAAAAATGGTTATTCTGAGTGGGATTCGAACCGCAGGTCTCCAAGAAGCATGCCGGCCGGCATAACCACTGAACCACAGAGGATTTTAATATTTCTTCAACTAAGTGAGATACCTGTTGATTCACCAGTGGCGCCATCTATTATCAGGGGTTAGGCAGTGAAGCCGCCAAATTTTGGTGGTAGTAATATTTATCACTCACAGTGTTAAATAAACAATTCAGGAATAAATTATCAAACGAAAACGTCCTGTTGACAAGAATCATTTAAATAATGTTGAAAAAAATGGCGGTTTGGCTGGCCAATTTCTGATAATAAATGGCGCCACTGGTGAACCAATAGGAAACTTATATGTCACTTATTTGAAGAAATGGTCAATTCTTACTTGGTCTAGTGGTCATGCCTACCGGCATTATTGTGGGAGACTTGGTTCGAATCGTAGTTAGGACAATTTTTTTTCAACTCATTATTTCAAGTGTTTCTTTTCTCTACATGATGTTTTCCTGTGATAATTTATTACTGATTTGTTTATGTAACGCTGTGAATGACAAATATTACTACCATCAAAATGTGGCGGCTTTACTGTCCAATTCCTGATAATAGATGGCGCCATTGGTTAATTAACAGGTATGCCAGTTAGTTGAATAAATGGTGGTCCAGCGGTTATGACGCTCGACATGCTTCTGGGAGACCTGGGTTCGAATCCCAGTCTGGATAATTAATTTTTTTCAACTCATTATTTCAAGTATTTCTTGTCTACAGGACGTTTTCCTCTGATAATTTATTACTGAATGCTGGTGTAGTATTGGCCATTAATAGTCACTTATTCAGATAAGGTGTACATGGATACCATTCCTTGGGAATTGAAAAGAAATTGTGAACATTCTCTTCATTAAGGGAAAGTCTTGTTGGTGGATTTGGGGACCTGGTTAATCTTCCAGAACCCAAATATAGTTGTCGATATTTCTGGGAGTTGTAAAGTAATAAAACCAGTCTGATCACCTGTTAGAACGTTCGTTAACCGTTTGGGGCCACTAGGTTCAAACATTGTCAGCATCTGTTTGGACAAGTTGATTCTAGCCTTTTTTTTTGCTGTTCTGTCAGTTTGTGGGGTGTCCATTTGGCACAGATCTTTCTGAACTTTAAATGTTGGTGAATAATTGTTTTCACACTTCCAATCGATACGATGACATCTAAACGTATTACCTGAACGGTGATGTGTGGGTTTTCCTTAATGAATTTACGAACAGCAGCGACGGTTCGTTCAAGGTCTCCTTCGGTCTTCCTGCACAAGGAAGGTCTTCAAAGCTCTGCCGTCCTTCTCTGAATTTGTGCATCCATCCAGTAACATCGCCATGTCGATAGGCATGATCTTCATATCCTTGTGAGAAATCGGCATGAATTTTTTCACATTGTCCCCAAGCTGAAACTTTGTAAAAATGTAAAATATTTTCCCGTGTTTACTAGGCTCCGTAGAAACAACGTGCAGATTTCGCAAACCGAAATTTACGCGCCACCAGCAAAGAAAGAAATAATCATACGGCCTTAGTTTTTAGCATATAATGACAAGTTTAGACAAGCTTTCAAACAAGTTGTAGCTTATTAACTTCGGAGGACGAGTGCATATCTAGAGAAACGTGTCAAGAATTCATTTTAAAGCCCTCTGTACAACTGTCCACTTTCAGAAGATATAGTGTCATGTCTCTCTAATTTATTTTTATTTCTTATTGTATTTTTATTGTATTTTCGTTGTTGTAAATATATATCTAAGCATTAAGTTTTATATAATATATATATAAACATTGGGTTTTTAGAAGTGTGGGGATATGACTCATGAGCTATTGTTCGGGTCCGAGCTGGCTGATTTGTGTAGCTCACAAGTCAGAAAAGTATTTTTACATTTATCTACGACTGAGCTCTGGCGCGAATGCTAGTGCGGAGACAAGGGCGGCAATAATAAACAGGAGTCTAGGCGTCGCTGTCAAACTGGAAGGATGTTTGAACACCCGTCAAAGTATGCCGCTCTTGCTTAAAAACAAAATCCTTAAGGAGAGGGTTCGGTTATGTGTGTACCAAGATTCGGTGGTGTGTGAATCAGGGTTTCGTTCTGTGTGAACCAGGTTGTAGGCTAGGATTGAATATCGTTTCGCCGAGTTTGAGGTCTGTAAAGAGAATCTGTGAATCGTAGTTTTCTACCTCATTGCATGATTGTTTGCAGCAGCAAAGCAACAAAGGCCCACGGAATCGAACCATTCCCAGAACGAAATTGAATATACATGTAAATAAACTGTGTCGTCCATATTCGTGCTTGAATTGTTGGACACTTCGTCCACAATTCAGTTCGTCCATATTCGTCCACCTTCATGCTTGAATTGTTGGACACCTTTCTACACATCACTTGGCGCTGCAAGTCTGAGGCATATGTCAGTAATGGTGTAAAAACCTGCGAACCTGTGATTTCACCTAAGTAAGGGTGAAGGTAATTAAGAAAGTTCACTGAAGTGCCATTGAATTAGGGATAGCAACTTACTAAGTGTTGGACCCCCCTGGCCCTGATAACGGCCGACACACGACGAGGCAAGGACTCCACAAGCTTGCATAAATGTTCCATAGGTATGGCGACTCATGAGTCCTCCAGAGATGTCAACAATTTTCTCAAGGTCGTCGTTGGTGGAACACTGGCCCGAACACTCTGTTCAACGGTATCTCAAAGATTTTCGATGCGATTTAAATATGGACTTCTAGATGGCCAATTAATTATTTCAAAGTCAGCAGAATGCTTCTGCAGCTATGCAGTAGGCAATTTGAACCTGTGAGATGAACAGTTGTCTTGCTGGTAGACGCCATCTCCATTGGGATGCATGATGGCCATGAATGGGGGTAAATGGTTAGCATGAGTTCTACATACGGTATGCATTGAGAGTCGTTGGTACACGTACCAAAGGTCCCACAGACGTCAACTGTAGACACTAGAGGTCATCAGTGAACCACCACTAGCTTTTACTGTTGCGACCTGACCTGAAGGATCTATGGCTTCATGGGGTTGGCGCCATACCGTCAGTTTTCCACCGGCGTGATGAAGATGAAATCGTGATTCGTCACTACAGGCTATTCGTTGCTAATTTTCAATGGTCCAATTTGAATGTTCTTTAGCCCATTCAAGGAGTTGAGCCCGATGTCATGTCATTAGTGGATTTTTGTGGGTTGGCAGCTCCTGAACCTGAGACGATGAAGTGAGCGTTGCACGGTCCATCCACTGACTTTCCGGCTGGAACCCACGTTCGGATGGGAGGTGATTTCAGATGATGACTGGCCCCTATTTGTTCGTACGATGCGGGTAGGATGGCGAAGCCCACTTCCATTCAAGGCTGGTTGACCTTTGCAGTTTTTCGGGTACTTTTTTTTGTGGGATTTTCATATTCCTGGAACACTCTTGAAACAGTCGTACGAGAAAATCCAACTTCGTTGACAATTTCGGAGATCGAGTCCGTCCGATCATATTACTATGATCTGCCCTCTGTCAAATGAGTCTAAATCCCCCACTTTTCCCATTTTACTTTTCACGACGAATGCTTGAGGAAGCCAAAACTGACAGCTATATATAACCAGAGTTTCTGCAACGCACGTGCGCAAATGTATGACTTGCGGTACTGAATTTGGAAAACCTCTCCTGTCCCTAAAATAATGGCACTTTCAGTGTCGTTGATCTCCTCTGCTAAAGAGCGAAATTTGTGTCATCTAGCCCAATACGACATTTTGCGCAAATCAGTCCGCATACGTACTCACATGTGATCTGATGAAGAAAGAACCTGTGCCACCCCACGACTTCCACATCATCATCATCCTCAAGTAGTCATGGACAACGGAGGTCCAACCAGACCGTGCAATTTAATTCTCCGAGCATATCTGTCCTGAGCAACCGCAGACGGGACCACGGTTTAACATCCCATCCGAAGGTTTCAATCATCGGTGTCCCCTACTGAACGAGGGTAGAGCCGTGAATTTTCAGGAGAAAAATCACAACGCTAACCCAGCTGGAACTCGAACCAGGGAACTGCAGATTACGAGGCTAATGTGATACCGACTAACCCTATTCATTTAGACTCAAATTATTAAGTGCTTTACACACCTTTTCCTCCTATATAAGTATACACGTATCATCATCATCATCATCATCACCACCACCACCACCACCACCACCACCACCACCACCACCATCATCACCATCGCCATAATCATCATCATCATCATCATCATCATCATCATCATCATCATCATCATCATCATCATCATCACCACCACCACCACCACCACCACCACCATCACCATCATCGTCATCACCATCACCATCATCATCATCATCATCTAGCAGCCATGGGCTACGGAGGTTCAACCAGACCGCGCAGTTTAATTCTCCAAGCATATCTGTCCTGAGCTACCTCTGCTGCATCCGGCCATTGCACACCAATTCTAACCAGGTCCTGTTTGACATTGTCTGTCCACCGCATCCTAGGTCTCCCCCTCTTTCTGAGATCTCTAGGAACACTGTTCATAACCCTATTCGCCAATCTATATTAATATCCATACGGGCAACATGGCCAAACCAGCGGAGTTTCTCTCTCTCTCTCTGCACAATATGCTGCTTAAAGGAGGTTGCAGACTCCTTTGCCTAACCTCATCATCAGTTACAAAGTTAAACCACCTAATGACCAAGATACTGCGTAAGCATCTAAAATCCAAAGCGTCTAGTTTTCTGTTATCTTGTTTACACAGTGTCCAAGTTTCACTACCTAACTAACCCTAGAAAGAACAAAACTATTATACAGTCTAATTTTGGTCTTTTTCTGTATACGCCTATTTCTCCACAATCTCTCTAGATTCTTAAAAGTCCAGGCAGCAATACCTATTCGTCTGTTAATCTCATGCCGCACATCACCATTATATGTTACATAGCACCCAAGATAATTAAACTGTGACACCTGCTCAAGACTGCAACCATTCAGATTAACTGAATCACAGCCTGCCTGATCAATTTTCATCACTTTAGTTTTCTCTCTGTTTATAACCAAACCTACTCTACTTACCAGTCTCATCAACAGCTCGAATGAAAGAGTTCATCTCATCAACATCATTTGCCAATGGGGCTAAATCATCAGCATAATCTAAATCAGAAATTTTCGTATCTCCAGCCCATTTAAGGCCAAAATCTTTCCCTTGAAGTGAATTTCGCATAACATAATCAACAACCAAACTAAAGAGAAAAGGAGACAAACTGCACCCTTGTCGAACACCAGAAGTAATGCTAACCCAATTGCTGCAAGCCTTACCAACTCACACACGACTCAGTGTTATTATAGAGAGCTTTCATTATGTTAACTAACTTGTCTGATATACCATATGATCTCACAATCAACCACAAATTATGACGATCAACAGAGTCGAAAGCCTTTTTGAAATAAACAAAGCTAGCAACCAAAGGTTTCTGAAACTCTAAACATTTCTCAAATATCTGCCTAAGTGAAAATATCTGATCCACACATCCCCTACCACTTCTGAATCCACATTGCTCATCACGTAATTGCCTGTCAACCAGATTCTTAATTCTATTAAGCACAATCATGGAAAGAACTTTACCTGGAACAGAGAGTAGGCTGATACCCCTATAGTTATCACAAGAACTGCGATCACCTTTTTTGAAAATAGGGATAATAATAGCTCTGGTAAAATCCTTAGGAACCATGCCTTTATCATAAAAGATATTCAGAATTTCAGTCATCCAAGTGGTAACCGATACATTCCCAGCTCTAAGCATTTCCGTAGTAATTTCATCTACCCCTGGGGATTTATGAAGTTTAAGTTTAGAAACAGCCAAAATAACTTCAGATTGTGTTATAGATCCAACATTAAAGCCACCAATGCATCTATCATCATTGCAAACAATGGGAGTAGAACTAACTACATTGTTTAGAACATCACTTAAATGCTCAGCCCACCTAGCCATGACAGAATCCTCCCCTTCTATAACCTTACCTTGTTTATCCTTCAATCCTTGTATGCCTGTCCGTTTTCTACCACACAAAACATTAACTATCTGGTACAGCTCTCTGCTGTTGTGCTGTCTAACTGCTTCCTCGGCTTTGTCATCCAAGCCATCAAGCCAAAGATCCTTATCAGCAGCTAACTGATCCTTTATACGTTTATTAAGCTCTTTGTAATGCTTTCTATTAGGACTAGTAGGATATTGATTAAGGACATTCCTGCAGTTCTTTCTTTCCGAAATAAGCTCAAGTGCCTTATCACTCAAATAATTCTGTCTCCTCTGCTCCTTTTTTCTTAAAAGAGTACTGTTAGTTTCCAAAAAAGCCTGTTTAAAATAGCCCCATTCTTCCTCAACTTCAGTAGAAAGCAAACCATTACTGTCATAATGACTAAATAACCTATCATGGTAAGCTTTAGCTATAACTGGGTCTTTCAGAGCTTCAGTATTAAAGGTAAATTTTTTAACTTTAGAACAACACTTTTTAAGTTTAAATTGCAAGACACTTTTAACAAGATAATTGTCAGATTCAATTTCAGTTCTCCTATATTCACTGTTATTCCTAACAGAACAAGCCCATTTGCTGTTAATTAATATGTAATCAATCATATTCTTATGCAGTCCATCTGGTGAAACCCATGTGTATTTATGTATGTCGTGGTGTTTGTAATATGTGTTAGTTATTCTGAAACCATTGAGTTTACTTACCTGTAGGAGACGTTGCCTATTGCCATTGCAGCTACCAATACCAAACGTTCCTATCACACCTCGCCAAAGGTCAGAGTCAGTACCAGCTTTGTCATTGAAGTCACCTAGAACAAGGGTGATATCTCCTTTCTTGACAGAATTCAAAATATCCTGAAGTTATCGATAAAACCTATTCTTCTCAACCTCATCGGCATCCTCAGTGCGGGCATAACAGCAGATAACATTCAAGTCTTTAATGCTTGTCAGAAAATTTTGCTGTAAGAAACCTTTTATTAATGCACTCGCAAGCAGCTGCTTGAGGGGGTATTTATTTACTTTATTTATATTTACATATCCTAAACGAGCATCACTAGCATGTCTGCTGAAAAGCAGACCAACGCCTTGGTGATGTTTTCCATCCTTCCTCCCTGTAAAGAGAAATATAAAGTTATTTTTAAGTATCTCACCTTTACCTGTCCATCTGGTCTCTTGCAAACCTAGAATATCTAGGTTATAGTGCTGGAATTACTGCATGAGGACATCAAGAGAATAATCTCTATGTAATGTCCTCACGTTCCACGTTCGTGCAGAGAGAAAATGATTAGTAGGATTTTAAAGAAATTAGGTTTATTGAGATTGGTAGGGCCAACAATATCAAACAGCCCCTTGATCGCAGGCATGGGACAAAGACCTGTTCCTCCTCCGCTAAAGGCTGAAGTCACCGATGCTGGTAGGAACTTCAGGCACCACCTTTTCAAGTGGACTTTTTCAAGAGCCATATGGCCTGCCAGAGACACATTACTCCAGTTTAGGCTTGACGATGCCCAACTAGCTAAGTAAGGTTCAGGTACCTGCGATGGCCTCAGATTAGGATTATCCACAAGCTGATATAAGGTATTCCATGCCTCTGTTCACTTAGGTCTGGCACCCCAGAAGCAAACAGAAAACACAGCAGCAGATTCTCCCTCAACAGAGGCCCACCAGTGCAGCAAGTCCAGGATCCATAATCAAGCACAAATCCATTAACAAATCCAGTCTAGTAGGTATAAATGGTCAGCACCAGGACCTGTGAAGTTGACCACTCCTCAGCAGGGTTGAACAAAAGGAAAAAAAGTGGCCATAGATGACCAGATCAGTAGGCCATACTGAACTGGCAGCCCTCCTCTTCCGTTCCCTTCGAAAAGAGAATATCTCTTTTGAAAGGTACTAAACGGCTTGCAACACGAGAAGGCGGGGTCGGACATTAGGTGCCAGTCCTGGCCGGTTCTGTGCATCATCACATTAGGGGTTGGTACACAGTTCTCCTTCCAGTTTATTCCTAGCTACCATTTACAGACGAACATCTACCACATGTAGTAAAACAATTCTTCAAATATTTTGCCCCTCTTTTGGTGAGGGTTTGAAGAAAGCATGGGGGAAAATTTATATTCTATGACACTCCCCATATTACAAGCTTTCATTTGACGCAGCATAGCCCATTACAATCGGCCCTCTCGTTCCCAAGATATAACGAACAATGGGTTTCATACTTCCCCTTTTAAAGGTGGGAAGAAAGCATTTAGGGTAAATGTTTTATAGCCATGACACTCCCCGCTTCACAAGCTTTAATTTGACACATAAATCTTTAAGTGTGTTCATCGCTTTCGAAACATATTAACGGAACAACAGTTTTGACAAATCCAGAAACTGGAAACCGGAAAATGACGAGCGAATGAGAATGGAAAGATTGGTGAAAGCTTTGACCTACAATGTTAGACGGTAGACTTATATCACTGGCAGTTTTATCAATTGAATCAAAATTGCACACAAACCTGATTTAACGCAAATCATTAAAAATAATAGAAATTATTAGCAAATTTAGCAATATTTTTGTTATAGAGATAATTATGAACCTACATTGTGTAATGCAGTACAATTTATTGAAAAAAAAAGAGGCTAATTTTTTTCTTATGAGAGCGTGAATGCGATTTTTTGCCCTAGGCGCCAATCTCCCTAAAGCTGTCCCTGGCTGTGCGAATTCCTTTGTTTTCGTAGCATTTCTTCTTCCAATCAGCTTCGAGGAAAAAATCATCAACCAATTTTATTTCATCATCATATACAATTTACGACATAGAAAAATATGAGTGAACCCAAAAACCAGATGGTTTGTCTGGATCACAAAAGAAAATTAATACAAAAATCAATAACGACTTACTCACTACAAAGATTACAAACAATAAGTGTCATTTTCCTGATATATGTGCACTACATTTTTACTTTACACTTGAATATTTAACATAGGTGCAACATCTTCCAAAGAGAAGAGAAAGGTTTTTAAATTCTGCTTAAACATATAAATATTTTTTCACTTCAAATTCAAGAGGCAAATGATTTAAGATTTTAGGTGCGATATACGAATAATACTTATGAGTAATTTCTTTTTTTGGTCAAAAGAACTGAGTATTTTGGACCTTTCTCTCAGAAGTTGTATAAATTAGGATAAATGTGAAAATTAGAGCAATTTTGCTTAAAAAATATCATTACTCTAAAAATTAATATAATGTCTAATAGGTCGAATTTTTAGCATAGAATAACGACTGAAATTGCTTAAAATATCAGTGTTATTTTTTGCAATAAATTTAATAATTTTGTTTTGCAGAGACACCAGAGGTTTAAAAACCGAGACATTAGCTCTACCCCAACAAACTATACCGTATTGAAATGCAGCTTGTACCCATGAGAAGTAGAATGTTCGCAGCATATTAAGATTAACTTTGCATTTCAAGTGGTGTAATTTGAGCAGTTTTGTAGCGTGCTTTACCTGTGATGTAGTCAATATGTTTCTTCCATTTTAGATTATTATCTATGAAAATACCTACATATTTAATGCTCTCAACCTGTTCTATGACATCACAATGGCAATCAATACGTTTATAGCATTGCGGTGAATGCAGTTTAATCACAAAAGTATTTACAGCATTTTGGTCATTTTTACTTGTACATAACAAATTTAGTTTTATTCCTATTAATTGAGAGTTTATTATTTTCGAATCACATATTAACTTTCTCAAAAACATTATTGACATTGGGCAATAAATTTGTAATAGTTTGGTTACTAAACGTCAATGCAGTGTCATCTGCAAAGGTTGAAATATTACAATTATTGTTCATTTCACAGAGGTCATTAATATAAATATTGAACAATAGAGGGCCAAGAATATAGTCCTGTGGAATGCCATATTTAGTTCGTTTAGGATTGCTGAGGCAGTTTTTAAATATAATTAATTGAGTTCTATTTGTTAAGTAACTGATAAACCATTCTACAACAATCCCTCTCATACCCAAATGCTCCAGTTTTTTCAAAAGCAATGAATGTGTTACGGTGTCAAAAGCTGTTTCAAGATCTAGAAAAACAGATAAAGTTAAATTTCCTTGGTCAATTGATTTATAATTAAAATTAGTAAATGACAATAACGCATGAAAGTTTCGTTCCTCACCGAGTTTCCGAGATTCTCTTACCCTCAGTGAAGCCAAACTGATTTGACGAAAAGAAATTAATTTTATTTAAATAACTCAATACTCTGAATTTTACTAGTCTTTGAAATATTAAAAAAAAACAGGCAAAAGCGAGATCGGTCTGTAGTTTGAAAGGCATTTTTTATTTCCCTTCTTCTAAATCGGAAGTTCAATAGAAGTTTTGAGATCGTCTGGAAAAATTCCAGTTTGAAAAGAAAGGTTAAAGATATAGACTAAGGGATGGATAATGAGATTTTTGCACTTTTTTACTGCAGTTACGAAAATTTCATCGATTCCTGGTTATTTGCCTTCTATTATATTTGTAATGGGTTTATCTAATTGTATTTTTATAGGAGTAAAAATGAAAGAGCTATCTGTTTTATAATAATTTTCATAACATTCATATTCAGTAGGTTTGTCATTAAGTATTTTGTTAAGTAAATCGACAAAATAAGTGTTAAATTCATCTGCTGCATCTCTAATTTCGTCAGTATTACAGTCCTCAATATTATTAATTTTTTCCGTAGAACTTCATCTTTTGAGTTATTCCCAATTAAATTATTTGCGAATTTCCATTGTTTTTTTATATCACCATTGCATTTTAAAAATTTTCCATGCAATATTTGTTTTTGGCCTCCTTAACTTTTGACCTTAAGTTATTCCTATGTTCTAAGAATTGCTTCTCATGGTCCTCGTTATATGGGTTTTTTTTAAATTTTTTTATAGATTATCTCTATGCTTAATCATATCGCAGATTTAATTTGTGATCCAAGGCTTTTCCATTTCTAAAATTATGTTTTAAATCGAAACTCTCATCACGACCTTACAGCATCTTTCTCACGTGGAATCTTCATGTCTAATCCATTCTGTTCCCGTCGTCGTGGCAATGAGGAACGAGACATCGGGGCTCTAAAGGTCGTTATTGGGAGGGGCGGAACAACAGGAAGTGATTCTGGCACGCTGCGTCGTCATGGAAACAGGTATGAAACAACCTCTCTTAAATCTCCGGTGACATTGTCTTTCCTCACTGAGTTTCCGAGATGCTATTCACACAGGCAGGATCTTGCTCCTTGAGAAGAGCTTTCGATTCGTCTCGTAATGCACATAGAGAATGCTTAAAACATAACCGATGAGAAGGACAGGAAATAACCGATCACTCTCCGTCCTGTTACCATGTCCAAATAAGTAACATATTTGTAAGCAATAATTTTTTTTTTTCCGAACAAAATTAATTTAAAGTTATGATTGTGAAAACATAGAGCAGAATTAGGTTGGGTTGTTTTACTTCTGAGCGGCACTTTTTTGCACACCATGGGCAAAATGGTCAGGTCACAAGGACCGCAGGGGCCCACTGAACAGATGTAGGGAGACAGGTGGTAGCTTCCCGTCAAAGATATGCTGCGTGCTCTTTAACATACACAGGAACATCTCTTCCACACACGGGCCACAGTTTAACTTTCCATCCGACGGACAGTAGACTCTCCAAGCCCATCGGTGTCCCCTACTTGCTGTGGGCAGGGAGTTTTGTGGAGGAAAGTCTCAACGCTGACCTAAGCGGGACTCGAACCTAGGAACTGCAGAATAAGACCTGGCACGCTACCAACTGAGCCACCACCGCCCCATAGAATTAAGTAAAGAGGAGTTTGGGGTTTGGTTCAGCAACTAAAAGACAACCTGTGAAATCATTCGTCAACTTATTTTAGATTTCCGACCAAAGAAATCCTGAAAAATTGATAACAGGCATATTTTTTACTATTAGTTTAGGGTTTCAGCTCAAGGATTGTTTCTGAATAATTGCTAACTCAGATCAACTGAACTTTGATAGCGAAGAGGACCTACTGGGTAATAAAAAATGTTCTGGGAGATGTCATTTCTTCATTAATATGCGTTGTTTTAGTAAAAGATGCAAGCGCCATTACTCGTAATCGAAAACGTCGTTGAAGACCAAAAAGGAAGGAGCGAAAGCTTTAGGCAGCATGCAATCTGACGTTTCATTACTTGTGTTGTTACCAATTAAAAGAAATCTAACTGAACAGATGCAATTACACATCACGACGTTTATGCCACTCAAAGGACTGGGAAGCCAAAAACAAAAAAAATAACAAATTAAAACCACCGAGGAGACGAATCAAGACAACGTTAAGCAGGACCTTGTTAGAATTGGTGTGCAGTGGTCAGATGCAGCAGGTATAGCTCAGGAGAGATATGCTTGGAGAGCTAAATTGAGCTGTCTGGTTGGGCCTCCGTTGCCCATGGCTGCTTGAGGATGATGATGAAAACGATTGGAAACTCTTTTCGAAAATGTTCGACGTGGGCATTGTACACCGGAGGTTCATTTCTGAAAGTGTGGGCATCTGGACCATAACACTGGAAGCATTTTTAAAGTAAAACGTTTTAAATCTTTTCACAAAGCTCAATCCTTTGTTACGATTATTTCGACGTGAATAAATGAATATCTTTGAGTTATATGATGGAAGAATTATTAATAGTAATTTGGTGCAAAATCATTTTATGTTTGAAATTAGAATAGTGCCGAAAAGTGGGGCGGGGTTGGCTCAGTCGGTAGCGCGCCAGGCTCGTAATCTGTAGTTCCCAGGTTCGAGTCCCAGCGGGGGCAGCGTTGAGATTTATCTCCGCAAAAATTCCCCGCCCTGCCCACGGTCAGTAGGGGACACCGATGGACTTGGAAAGGCCACCGTCCGTCGGATGGGACGTTAAGCCGTGGCCCCGTGTGCGGGAGAGCCATACCCTGTGCACGTTAAAGAACACGCTGGATGGCCTTGACGGGAGGCTACCATCTGTCTCCCAACAGCTGTTCCAGTGGGTCCCATCCCCCAACCTTCTCTGAGCCTTCGGGGTCCATGTGACCTGCCCATTTAGCCCATGGTGTGCAAAAAAGTGCCGCTCAGAGGTAAAACAACCCAAAGTGCCGAAAAGTAAAACTTTTCGTCCCTTAGTTTGTGAATAGGAAACGAAATTCTAAGCACTATAACTTCTAAAATAAACTTTTCATGGAAAAATCGGACTCAGGATAATTAAAGATCTGAATGAAAATATGTCGAAATCTGCATTTTTGAACAATGTTTGTTCAATAGTCAGAGAGTTGTGTCAGCTGGAATATTTAACAGCATCATTGCCAACCAAATTTTCTCAAAGGATAATCCTCATCCTCAAGTAGCCATGGGCTACGAAGGTCCAATCAGATTTGGTAATTTAGATCTCCATACAAAAATCATATTTGAAAAGTGATAGAGCTTCAATGTCAGTTTCCATTTGCCCTAATATGAACTCGTACAAATGGGCACCGACATAATTATTACTACATATATATGTAGTATACATATATATTTTATATACAGGGTGAATCTGAAAAAGTGGGCAAAACTTTACGGGGAGGTAGAACGCAGCTATACGAGCAATATTCGTCATAGAACGTATGGTCGGAGCGCAAACGGCGAGCCGCTAGGTGGCGTTGGAAATGGTATAAAAGGGTCGGTCCTCGCATCCAACGGCATTTCTACCGTAGATTGCCGAGAGGATGGCTGATTATACTAACCACGAAATGGCGGATATGCACTTTTTGAGCAATTTCTTTGAGCATGTACCTCAATTACATCCTGTTAATAAGATGTTTTCTGAAGTATCTCCTCTCCTTCTTGTGTTCATTCTTTAAATGTGACAGAGGAAAACTACCTTTTAACTTCTCACCGCTTGCGTTCCGACCATACATTCTATGACGAATATTGCTCGTATAGCTGTGTTCTACCACCCCGTAAAGTTTTGCCCACTATTTCAGATTCACCCGGTATGTAGCGTGATAACTAAAGGGTGTGATGTTATAGGGTATGATAACTATAGGCTGATACCCCTATAGTTGACACACACACATATATATATATATTTATTAACATGCACCTATACGTGTATAGGTCTGTAAATGGTAGCTAGTAGTCACTCGAAGGAGAGCTATGCACCAATCCCCTGTGATGATGCATAGAACCGGCTAGGCCTAGCACCTAATGTCCGACCCCGCCTTCTCGTGGTGCAGACCATTAGTACCTTTCAAAAGAGATACTCTCTTTGGAAGTGAACGGAAAGGGAGGGCTGCCAGATTAGTGTGGCCTACTGATCTGGACAACTATGGCTACTTTTCTTTGTTTTCTACCCTGCTGAGGAGTGGTCAACCACACAGAGTCCTGGTGCTGACCATATAACCCCACTGGACTGGACAGATATATGGCTCTGAGCTTGATTATGGATCGTGATTTTGCTGCATTGGTGGGCTTCTGTGGAGGGAAAATCTTCCGCTGTGTTTTCTGTTTGTGGGTTGACAGCCCCAAGTGCATAGATTAACAGGATATGTTTATCAGCTGGTAGATAATCCTGAGCAGAGGTCATCGCAGGCACCTGAACTCTTTGCTTCTATTGGCATACTCAAATTCTACATTGGAGGAAGTCTTCCAGTGTAGATGGCTTCAGCCTTTAGTGGTGGGGGAACTGGTCTTTGCCCCATGTCTGCGATTAGGGGGCTGTTTGATATTGTCGGCATTCCTTCTCTCAATAAACATATTTTTCTTTAAACATCCTACTAACCATTTTCTCTCCATAGGTAGTTGGAATGTGAGGACTCTGCACAGAGCTTTTTCTCTTGATGTCCTCACACAAGAATTCCACCATTATAATTTAGATATTCTCGGCTTGCAAGAGACCAGATGGACAGATAAAGGTCAGATTCTTAAAAATAATCTTAAATTTCTCTTTTCAGGGAGGGACGAGAATAAGCATCACCAAGGCGTGGGTCTGCTTCTCAGCAGACACGCTAGTGATGCTCTTCTAGGATATGAGTGCATTAATGAAAGGTTTCTTACCGGAAAATTTCAGACAAGCGTTAAAGAATTGAATGTTATCTGCTGTTATGCCCCAACTGAGGATGACGATGAGGTTCAGAAGAATAAGGTTTACGGATAACTTCAGGATATTTTGAATTCTGTCAAGAAAGGAGATATTACCCTTGTTCTAGGTGACTTCAATGACAAAGCTGGTACTGACTCTGACCTTTGGCGAGGAGTGATAGGACCTTTTGGTATTGGGAGCTGCAATGGCAATGAGCAACGTATCCTACAGGTGGGGCGGGGGTGGCTCAGTCGGTAGCGCCAGGCTCGTAATCTGTAGTTCCCAGGTTCGAGTCCCAGCTGGGTCAGCGTTGAGATTTATCTCCGCAAAAATTCCCCGCCCTGCCCACGGTCAGTAGGGGACACCGATGGACTTGGAAAGGCCACTGTCCGTCGGATGGGACGTTAAGCCGTGGCCCCGTGTGCGGGAGAGCCATACCCTGTGCACGTAAAAGAACACGCTGGATGGCCTTGACGGGAGGCTACCATCTGTCTCCCAACAGCTGTTCCAGTGGGTCCCATCCCCCAACCTTCTCTGAGCCTTCGGGGTCCATGTGACCTGCCCATTTAGCCCATGGTGTGCAAAAAGGTGCCGCTCAGAGGTAAAACAACCCAACCCAACTCCTACAGGTAAGTAAACTCAATGGTTTCAGAATAACTAACACATATTATAAACACCGCGACATACATAAGTACACATGGGTTTTACCTCATGGGCTGCATACGAATATGATTGATTATATACTAATTAGCATCAAATGGACTAGTACTGTTAGGAATACCAGGTCATATAGGGGAGCTAAAATTGGATCTGACCATTACCTTTTTAAAAGTGTGTTGCAACTTAAACTTAAAAAGTGTTCTGCTAGGGTTAAAAATTTACCTTTAATACTGAAGCTCTGAAAGACTCAATTATAGCTAAAGCTTACCATGATAGCTTACTTAGTCATTATGACAGTCATGGTGTGCTTACTACTGAAGTTGTGGAAGAATGGGATCATTTTAAACAGGCTTTTTTGGACACTAACAGTACTCTTTTAGGAAAAAAGGAGCAGAAGAGAAAGAATTATCTGAGTGATAAGGCACTTGAGCTTATTTCGGAAAGAAAGAACTGCAGGAATGTCCTTAATCAATACCCTACTAGTCCTAATAGAAAGCATTACAGAGAACGTAATAAACGTGTAAAAGATCAGTTAGCTGCTGATAAGAATCTTTGGCTTGATGGTTTGGCTGACAAAGCCGAGGAAGGAGTTAGACAGCACAACAGCAGAGAGCTGTACCAGAGAGTTAATGTTTTGTGTGGTAGAAAACGGACAGGTATACAAGGATTGAAGGATAAACAAGGTAAAGTTGTAGAAGGTGAGGATTCTGTCATGGCTAGGTGGGCTGAGTATTTCAGTGATGTTCTAAACATTGTGGTTAGTTCTACTCCCATTGTTTGTAATGATGATAGATGCATTGGCAGCTTTAATGTTGGCCCTATAACACAATCTGAAGTTATTTTGGCTATTTCTAAACTTAAACTTCATAAATCCCCAGGGGTAGATGAAATTACTACAGAAATGCTCAGAGTTCGAAATGTTTCAGTTACCACTTGGTTGACTAAAATTTTGAATATCTTTCATGATAAAGGCATGGTTCCTAAAGATTTTACCAGAGCTATAGTTATCCTTATTTTCAAAAAAGGTGATCGTAGTTCTTGTGATAACTATAGGGGTATCAGCCTACTCTCTGTTCCAGGTAAAGTTATTTGCATGATTGTGCTTAATAGAATTAAGAATCTGGTTGACAGGCAATTGCGTGATGAGCAATGTGGATTCAGAAGTGGTAGGGGATGTGTAGATCAGATATTTTCACTTAGGCAGATTTTTGAGAAATGTTTAGAGTTTCAGAAACCTATGGTTGCTAGCTTTGTTGATTTCAAAAAGGCTTTCGACTCTGTTGATCGTCATAATTTGTGGTTGATTGTGCAATCATATGGTATACCAGACAAGTTAGTTAACATAATGAAAGCTCTCTATAACAACACTGAGTCTTGTGTGAGAATTGGTAAGGCTTGTAGCAATTGGTTTAGCATTACTTCTGGTGTTCGACAAGGGTGCATTTTGTCTCCGTTTCTCTTTAGCTTGGTTATTGATTATGTTATGCGAAATTCACTTCAAGGGAAATATTTTGGCCTTAAATGGACTGAAGTTACGAATATTTCTTATTTAGATTATGCTAATGATTTTGCCCTTTTGGCAAATGATGTTGATGAGATGAACTCTTTCATTCGAGCTGTTGATGAAACTTGTAGTAGAGTAGGTTTGGTATAAACAGAGAGACAACTAAAGTGATGAAAATTGGTCAGGCAGGCTGCGAGTTTTTTAATCTGAATGGTTGCAGTCTTGAGTAGGTGTCTCAATTTAATTATCTTGGGAGCTATGTAACAGATAATGGTGATGTGTGGCATGAGATTAACAGACGAATAGGGATTGCTGCCGGGACTTTTAAGAATCTATGGAGAGTGTGGAGAAATAGGCATATACACCTAAAGACTAAAATTAGACTGTATAATAGTTTGGTTCTTTCTAGGGTTAGTTATGCTAGTGAAACCTGAACACTTTGTAAACAAGATAACAGGAAACTAGATGCTTTTGATTCCAGATGCTTACGCAGTATCTTGGGCATTAGGTGGTTCAACTTTGTAACTAATGATGAGGTTAGGCAAAGGAGTCTGCAACCTCCTTTAAGCAGCATATTGTGCAGAGAGAGACTCCGCTGGTTTGGCCATGTTGCACGTATGGATAATTATAGATTGGAGAATATTGTTATGAACAGTGTGCCTAAATGCCTCAGAAGGAGGGAGAGACCTAGGATGCGGTGGGCAGACAATGTCAAACAGGACCTTGTTAGAATTGGTGTGCAGTGGCCGGATGCAGCAGAGGTAGCTCAGGACAGATATGCTTGGAGAATTAAACTGCGCGGTCTGGTTGAACCTCCGTAGCCCATGGCTGCTTGATGATGATGATGATGATGATGATGATGATGATGATGATGATGATGATGATGATACGTGTATACTTATATAGGAGAAAAAAGTGTATAAAACACTTAATAATTTGAATCTAAATGAATAGGGGCTGAGATGGGTTAGTCGGTAGCACATTAGCCTCGTAATTTGCAGTTCCCAGGTTCGAGTTCCATCTGGGTTAGCGTTGTGATTTTTCTCCTGAAAATTCACGGCCCTACCCTCGTTCAGTAGGGGACACCGATGAGTGAAACCGTCGGATGGGATGTTAACCCCTGGTCCCGTCTGCGGGAGAGCCATACCCTGTGCACTTTAAAGAACATGCTGGATGGTCTTGAAGGGAGGAGGATACCATCTGTCTCCTGTCCAGTGGGTCCTCTCCCCCAACCTTCTTTAAGCCCTCGGGGTCTTTGTGACCTGTCCATTTAATCCCTTGTGTAAATGTAAATAAATTCGATCTTTATTTACGTTGAAGGATACATTGTGTTGTATATATTGATTTAATGTATTGTGTGGAAAAAAACGTTCTGTTCAGAGGTAAAACAACCCAAGCCTAAATGAATCCGTTGTTTGTTTGGGGTTTTTATGGCGCAAGAGCAACTAGATGAATTTGTCTAGTTCAGGCCTGGGCAGACATTTTAAGAGAAGGATCGCAGAGAAGGAAGGACGCCAAAGAAATTTATAATCAATAACGTATGTACAATCAACTCAGAAATAATCTGAAGGGAACATAAACAATTCAGTTTCATTAAAATTAATTATTTCAATGAAAATTTGCTTCGTTGAAATATGACTTCCTGTTCTCTGTGCGTTCTTTTTCTTTTTTTAGAAATTTATTCGTGATCAGTAGCTCGCAGGATGCACAAAAAGAAGTTGTAGGTTTTTTTACCTCTGAGCGGTACTTTTTGGCACACAAAGGGCTAAATGACCATGTCACAAAGACTCCGATGGCTTAAAGAAGGTTGGGGAGGGGACCCACTGGACAGCTGTTGGGAGACAAATGGTAGCCTCCAGTCTTCTCATCGCTGGCTCAGCTGAGAAAAAGAAGTGGCGGCTGTAGCTTGTTCAGACCTGATCTAGTGGATGCTGCGAAAATCAGCCACGTAACGAAAAGTACAGTTAAAGCCTCGTCCACTTTCTAAATTTAAAGAACATAAAGAATTCGGAATATGTAAGATTTAAGAAACGAATTTATAGGTTCATTTGTTTTTAGCTCATTAATTAGTTAATTATAAACCTTCGAAGAAGTGAACGGAAAACGAATTTATAACGAAGCGTATCCTTCCTCTTCCCCATTTACTTTCTTTTTCTCCCCCCTGCCCCCTCCTCTTCGAAAACATTTTCTGACTGCGTTCCTCGTGAGAGACATGCGTCAGAATTTGCATATGAATGGGAAAGACGCGCTCTCAGAGGGGAATGAGATGAACATGGAAATAGAGAAATCAACTTCCTCTGTCGAATACCGGATGCTTTTTTCAAAGGAGAAAAATTTTATCATCCCAACTTTATAATTTAATAATATATATAACCTCCTCAAGCAGCCGCTTGTCCACAGAGGTGTGACAAACATCCATGCCTTATCCGGGGCTCGATCTACATTTGTCGAATGCTAATAAAAGTTTTAAATTCTTACATCGAGTGGCAGCTATTTCAGACCTTTCTGCACATTCCTTTCCCCCTTTCATCAAAGAAGGCAATTCAGTTTGAATTGTAAGGGATTCGACAAGGACACGTGTTGCATAAATCGGAAATAAAAGTGAAAAAAGTAATCGCCTTGCAAGAGCGAAGAAACAGCAGAGTCTTCGAAACGACGATTGGCTAACTGGAGACGGGACGGCAGAGATTCCAAAATGACGGTTGGGTGAGCAGAGAGAGAAAAAGTTTCAGGAATAAATGCAGAGCAGCAGAAACAAAGAATAGTTAAATGTAGAATAAAAAGAGCAAAGACATCGAGTTGATGACTGAATGAGCAGAGAGGACTCGAAAAGATGACTGGGCAAGTACAGAGGTAAACAGTACAAGGGTCCAAAGAAGTAGCGCTATGGCAGCGAAGCAACAGAAAAGGGTATGAAGACGAGGATAAAGACCGAAGGGCAGATAAATAGAAACGACTAGTAGGAAGTGCCGAGACGTAAAAGCGGATTTATCGATGGAAACTTTAAGTCAGCCGAAAGATTTATTTCTCATTCCTCTCAAGTGTCAGTGGAATCCAGAAGTATTTTCAATGTTTTTATATTGACGGTGAGTAATATTTTAGCTCTGTAATTCTTCTCTTCTGTTGTTTTAATTTATTACGAGGATGGCTGTGAACGCGTATCGAGTTCCACGGTCCAAAAGATCTACCACGCGTTAAGAATTTATTACCGAGGAAAGTAAAAGTTGGAGGTTTTTTTAACCAGTTTTGCAAATTACAGATTAAAGTAATTTCGAGATTGAAAACCTTAGTTAGGTTGAACGAGTCTACTTCAACTCCTCTTCTCGTAATGTCGACAGAATTCTGCCTTTGAGTTCCTCAGGGGCAGCGCATTCGCCGTAAAGGACATCCGGACTCTCAACTTGAAATATCCATTTTATCTTGGCATCACATTCCAGAGGGTTGGCTGAAACGAAAAAGGCGTATTTAATACGATTTTGATTCGTGCTTTATCACTGGAAAAGACAACTTCCCCTTGTATTACTACTCAGGGAAAGGTCAGACTTCTTATACTTTGATCTGACTCCAGTTGGCCAGTCTGACTCCAATTGAAGGTTCAGACTCGATTGCATAGGGAGAAATATTAGCGCGTTACAATTGGTTCGAGAGCACTATTAAGATTTGCAATGAATTTGGAGTTAAAACTGAAAGCAATATTACTCTTATTAAGTGAATGAGTTGAAATGGAAATACTTAATCCCAATGTGTTTTAAACATCGTATTTTGTCATGAATACAAACAACATTTCAATACGATTTAAAATGTCGAGGAAGAACTTAACATCTCAGCTTTTAAACTTTTAACTTCTCTGCAAAATAAATTGTGAATTGCAAAAAAATAGAAATTAAAAATTTTTAAAAATACCTATCTTTCTGTATGGATCCTAAAAAGTGGAAAATAAACCTAAAACATATCAATTGTGCAATCGGTCACTGAGTTCGTATTTTCTTCAAAGGAAGATAGGGCATCGACAATCTTGTTGAGGAAACTAAACGGCGGCCTATCTTCCTTCGAAACATATACGAATTCAGTGACCGTTTGCACCATCGATATATCGATATACTTAAGTTTATTTTCTACTTTTAGGGTCCTATAGGAAGATAGGCATTTTTTTCAGTTTTTTTAATTTATATATTTTGTTGTCACTAAAAACACCAACTTTTCAAAACTTTGATATCATCATCATCATCATCCTTAAGCAGCCATGGGCTACGGAGGTCCAACCAGACCGCGCAGTTTAATTCTCCAAGCATATCTGTCCTGAGCTACCTCTGCTGCATCCGGCCACTGCACACCAATTCTAACAAGGTCCTGTTTGACATTGTCTGCCCACCGCATCCTAGGTCTCCCCCTCTTTCTGAGGCCTTTAGGCACACTGTTCATAACCCTATTCGCCAACCTATAATTATTCATACGGGCAACATGGCCAAACCAACGGAGTCTCTCTCTGCACAATATGCTGCTTAAAGGAGGTTGCAAACTCCTTTGCCTAACCTCGTCATTAGTTACAAAGTTGAACCACCTAATGCCCAAGATACTGCGTAAGCATCTGGAATCAAAAGCGTCTAATTTCCTGTTATCTTGTTTACAAAGTGTCCAGGTTTCACTACCATATCCAACCCTAGAAAGAACCAAACTATTATACAGTCTGATTTTAGTATTTAGGTGTATACGCCTATTTCTCCACACTCTCCATAGATTCTTAAAAGTCCCGGCAGCAATCCCTATTCGTCTGTTAATGTCATGCCGCACATCACCAGTATCTGTTACATAGCTCCCAAGATAATTAAACTGTGACACCTGCTCAAGACTGCAACCATTCAGATCAACTGAATTACAGCCTGCCTGACCAATTTTCATCACTTTAGTTATCTCTCTGTTTATAACCAAACCTATTCTACTACCAGTCTCATCAACATCATTTGCCAAAAGGGCAAAATTATCAGCATAATCTAAATCAGAAATATTTGTATCTCCAGTCCATTTAAGGCCAAAATCTTTCCCTTGAAGTGAATTTCGCATAACATAATCAATAACCAAACTAAAGAGAAAAGGAGACAAAATGCACCCTTGTCGAACACCAGAAGTAATGCTAAACCAATTGCTACAAGCCTTACCAACTCTCACACACGAATCAGTGTTATTATAGAGAGCTTTCATTATGTTAACTAACTTGTCTGGTATACCATATGATTGCACAATCAACCACAAATTATGACGATCAACAGGGTCGAAAACCTTTTTGAAATCTACAAAGCTAGCAACCAAAGGTTTCTGAAACTCTAAACATTTCTCAAGAATCTGCCTAAGTGAAAATATCTGATCCATACATCCCCTACCACTTCTGAATCCACATTGCTCATTACGCAATTGACTGTCAACCAGATTCTTAATTCTATTAAGTACAATCATGGAAAGAACTTTACCTAGAACAGAGAGTAGGCTGATACCCCTAGAGTTATCACAAGAACTGCGATCACCTTTTTTGAAAATAGGGATAACAATAGCTCTTATAAAATCCTTAGGAACCATGCCTTTATCATAAAAGATATTCAGAATTTCAGTCATCCAAGTGGTAACCGATACATTCCCAGCTCTAAGCATTTCGGTAGTAATTTCATCTACCCCTGGGGATTTATATAATTTAAGTTTAGAAACAGCCAAAATAACTTCAGATTGTGTTATAGGGCCAACATTAAAGCCACCAATGCATGTATCATCATTGCAAAGAATGGGAGTAGAACTAACTACATTGTTTAGAACATCACTGAAATGCTCAGCCCACCTAGCCATGACAGAATCCTCCCCTTCTATAATCTTATCTTGTTTAACCTTCAATCCTTGTAAGCCTGTCCGTTTTCTACCACACAAAACATTAACTATCTGGTACAGCTCTCTGCTGTTGTACTGTCTAACTGCTTCCTCCGCTTTGTCATCCAAACCATCAAGCCAAAGATTCTTATCAGCAGCTAACTGATCTTTTACACGTTTATTACGTTCTCTGTAATGCTTTCTATTAGGACTAGTAGGGTATTGATTAAGGACATTCCTGTAGTTCTTTCTTTCCGAAATAAGCTCAAGTGCCTTATCACTCAGATAATTCTGTTTCTTCTGCTCCTTATTTCCTAAAAGGGTACTGTTAGTGTCCAAAAAAGCCTGTTTAAAATGATCCCATTCTTCCACAACTTCAGTAGTAAGCATACCATGACTGTCATAATGACTAAGTAACCTATCATGGTAAGCTTTGGCTATAACTGGATCTTTCAGAGCTTCAGTATTAAAACTAAATTTTTTAACCCTAGCACAGCACTTTTTAAGTTTAAGTTGCAACACACTTTTAACAAGGTAATGGTCAGATCCAATTTCAGTCCCCTATATGCCCTGGTATTCCTAACGCAACTAGCCCATTTGCGTTAATTAATATGTAATCAATCATATTCTTATGCAGCCCATCAGGTGAAACCCATGTGTACTTATGTATGTCACGGTGTTTGTAATAAGTGTTAGTTATTCTGAATCCATTGAGCTTACTTACCTGTAGGAGACGTTGCCCATAGCCATTGCAGCTACCAATAACAAAAGGGTCTATTACCCCTCCCCAAAGGTCAGAGTCAGTACCAACTTTGGCATTGAAGTCACCAAGAACAAGGGTAATATCTCCTTTCTTGACAGAATTCAAAATATCCCGAAGTTGTTCATAAAACCTATCCTTCTCATCCTCTCGGCATCCTCAGTGGGTCTTTAACGCTTGTCTGAAATTTTGCTGTAAGAAACCTTTCATTAATGCACTCATATCTTAGAAGAACATCACTAGCGTGTCTGCTGAGTAGCAGACACACGCCTTGGTGATGATTATTGTCGTCCCTCCCTGAAAACAGAAATTTAAGATTATTTTTAAGAATCTGACCTTTATCTGTCCATCTGGTCTCTTGCAAGCCGAGAATATCTAAATTATAATGGTAGAATTCTTGTGTGAGAACATCAAGAGAAAAAGCTCTGTGCAGAGTCCTCACATTCCAACTACCTATGGAGAGAAAATGGTTAGTGGGATATTTAAAGAAACTATGTTTATTGAGAGAGGGAATGCCGACAATATCAAACAGCCCCCTAATCGCAGACATGGGGCAAAGACCCGTTCCCCCACTACTAAAGGCTGAAGCCATCTACGCTGGAAGACCTTCTCCAATGTAGAATTTGACGATGCCAATTTAATCAAAGTGTTCAGGTGCCTGCGATGACTTCTGTTCAGGATTATCCACCATCTGATAAACATATCCTGTGAATCTATTCACTTGGGTCTTTCAGCCCACAAATAAACAGAAAACACAGCGGAAGATTTTCCCTCCACAGAAGCCCACCAGTACAGCAAAATCAGGATCCATAATCAAGCTCAGAGCCATATATCTGTCCAGTCCAGTGGGTTTATATGGTCAGCACCAGGACCCTGTGTGGTTGACCACTCCTCAGCAGGGTAGAAAAAAAAGAAAAGTAGCCATAGTTGTCCAGATCAGTAGGCCACACTAATCTGGCAGCCTTCCCTTTCCGTTTACTTCCAAAGAGATTATCTCTTTTTAAAGGTACTAACGGTCTGCACCACGAGAAGGCGGGGGTCGGACATTAGGTGCTAGGCCTGGCCGGTTCTATGCATCATCACAGGGGATTGGTGCATAGCTATCCTTCCAGTGACTACCTAGCTACCATTTACAGACTTTGATATACGACTCATAAACATCGAGGACATTTATCCCCCTTTTCGAATCACGTTGGGGTAGACCACGACAATGGAAACATCCAAGCTTTAATTTGAGATACGACTCGCTAAAATCGACCCCAGCGAAAATCCGCCCCCTACACTCTATCAGGAGAGAATAGTGGGGGCGAAATTCGCAATGGTTTACGACCGTCATTATACGAGCTTTTATTTGACACCTAAATCGTAACTGTGGGTCCTAGTGTTCCGATGATATAGCAGAACGATTTTCATATTACTAGTTTTTTAAGCGGGAAGATAGTATAGGGGCTCAATTTTTCATACCTACGATACTCCTCGTGTCACAAACTTTCGTTCGACACATAGCTCGTTACTTTCCGAACTCGCGTTCAGGAGATATAGGAGAGCAAACATATTCATAATGTACCCCTTTTAAGGTAGGAAGATTGCACGGGGTCAATTTTTCATAGCCTACTATATTTCCAGCTTCCAAAACTTTCATCCGTCGTATAGCTGGTTACTTTCGGTATTCGCGTGCTGGAGATATAGCGAAACAATTGTTTCACATTGCCCCTTTTTTAGGGGGAAGGAAACACGGGGGATAAATTTTCATAACCTACGACACTCCCCGCGTCATATGCTTTCATTCGACATATATATCGTTACTTTCCGCATTCGCATTGAGGAGATATATGGAAACAATCGTTTTCATTTTCATTTCCGCCCCTTTTTGTAGAGATGAAGAGAGCATGGGGGAGTCAATTTTTCGTGGCTTACCACATTCCCCGCGTCAGAAGCTTTCATTCGACGTATAGTTTGTTACTTGCGGCCTTCGCGTTCTGGAGATATAGCTTAAGAACTGTTTCCATATTTCCCCCTTTTTTACGGGGGAAGAAAAC
This sequence comes from Ryuthela nishihirai, assembly GCA_038380435.1. Taxonomy (NCBI): domain Eukaryota; kingdom Metazoa; phylum Arthropoda; class Arachnida; order Araneae; family Heptathelidae; genus Ryuthela; species Ryuthela nishihirai. The sequence goes on from JAWZYU010000005.1 coordinate 42,916,499, forward strand.
ACCGGGGTCAATAGTTTTATAACCTATGACACTCCCCACGTCACAAACTTTTATTTGGCACATAAATCATTAAGTTCCTCTATTGCGTTCGATAGGTTTGGTGGAACAACCTTTTGTGAAATCCAGAAAACGACCAACCAGCAAATGTCACAGCCAAAAGCAATAAGAAGATAGATAAAAATAGTCGACCTGTTTTAACAAAATGTATGCAAGTTTTAGTAACTTTTAAATGCACGTAATCTCAATGATATAAATAATGACAACGCCTTTAAATTAATAATAATAAATCATATACTGTTGTGCCAGATTTTGACATAAATCGATGCTCTTGTCTGTAAAATTCAACACGATGATTTTGCTGATCAGGATTTAACATTTTGGAAGCGCTATTCTGCGAGGCATGCGTTGTTGCATTGTCAGGTTGCTTTATCCTCGAGTGGCAAATTTCCTCCAGAATAAAAAGTCTTTCATCCGTGCTGTCCAGTATTTTAAAACGCAGAAGTTGCGGCCCCTCCGCCCATGGATTCACGGCTTAATGTTCAGTTGACGGACGATGACCTTTTCGAATCCATTGGCAGCGCCATTCCCACCAAGGTCACGAGCACGGGGGAGAAACATAATGCCTCAACAATTCAATAATCAGAATTCGAATCTTGTTCGCTTCGCTCTATCATAGGCAAGATATGCATTGGGGATCATTCAGATCATCTGCTGGGAGCGGAATTATCAAGAACAGATTCAGTACAACAAATAAACAGAATAGCCAATTACATAGCGATTTGAAAACCAAGGGTAGTCCAACATATATCCTGGATTCAATGCAAATAATTAATATTTAAAGGCCACTGAAGATAGCTTCTTATTTATTCTGATGTACTTTTTTAATATTTATTCGTGGAGTATCGAGATTTATTTTGCTTTTTGCGATAAAAGCCGAGGATGAAGGATCCTATTTATGATGGCAGCAAAACCAAATAGGTATTAGGCGTCTAAGTTCTTTGAATGTCATATGATCTTCAGGGCCTGATTAGGGCATAAGCAAATATAAGCTTAGGATTCATTATATGAATGTCTTTACGGATTCTATGGATTTAGTAACTTGGGACCTTACGATATGTGAAGGGCCCTTTTATTTCATCAATAGAAGTATCTGAAACTATCATAGCTTGGACTTGGGGATTTATTTTTATACGTCAGAGAATTTTTTTACTAATCTTCCATATTCCCATCGAACACTTATCAGGAATCTCACTGATTTCTTAGCACGAACATTTATTTTCACAGGGTCTGATTAGCAGTGATGTAAGAGATTTCAAATCCCAATCACACAAACCAGTTTTCCTACTTTTGCTGCAGAGACACGAGAGCAATCTTTTTTCCCCGTTGAGCTCTTCTCCATTGTGGAATAGTTGCTCAAGTCTCTGAAATGGTGCAAATTCGCAAATAGCAAAAACGAATTCTCAGGAAGTTGTTGCCCATTAGAGTGGCGAGTGTAGGGAAATAAAAGACTTTGTCTTTCATGAGATCGGCCAATTGATACTGTGCAGCGCGACTTGGAAATCTATCATCGTTGGTTTCTCGGCACTTTTCGTATGGAGTGGATATATTTTTGAATTAAAAGATAACGAATTACTGATCTTAAGTATGCAATCGTTATTAACTTTGTGAAATATTAGGAATAAAAGTTTTATTTTTCATTTTCGATGAGCCGTTATATTTAGATTAATTTATGAAAATTTGTAGACGCTTTCATTTGAAGTTATGAACTGTTTTGAAAATTTCCTTCTTGATTCTTGAAATGCAAATTATGTTGGGGTAACAATCACATCAATAAGCAAAAAGAAATTATTTTAGCTTGAAAATTAATTAGTGGAACCCCAACTTTTTTTTCCATTCTTCAATTAAAACTGTCGTCTAAAGAGGGATTATTCCCAAAAGGAAGCACAAAGTATGTCTTAACAACTGAAATAGAAACCCTGGATCCATAGACACTTATCTCTCTGGACATAATTTCCTCTCACTAAAATGACAGCACTTTTATGCACAGAGGAGAAAGTGACGAGAACTATAATCGTATTCCTCTCCCAAGGGGGAGGAAGTGCTGAAAGATCCTGCAACGATCTCGTTCGTCAATCTTTCTGTATAAAAGTATATGGCAGCAAAAGATGAAAGTGGTCTTGTCTCGTGATTCAGATGAAATGCTCCAAAGACGAAAAGTCGGAGCAAATAGCTGTTGATTGGAATGAAAAGAGATGATGTGGTCAACTTGTCGACGACTGTAAGGGTAACGTTGCGTTCGGTCTGTCATGCCGGTAAACATGTTACATCGTAAAGATATCTCTTGGAAGAAATAAAACATTAGAATTGCAGTGAAATCCTATTCCTCTCTTCAATCTTAATGCTAGCAACGATTTCTCTTACTGGTAGAATAGCTGATTACTTACAAGACAAGAAAACGAACTTCAACTCCGGGAACTTGTGCCTCCAAGTCTCTTCATCGATGGTCCGAATGGCGTTATCATCCAAATAGACTTCCTCGAGAAGAGGAAGATTGACGAAAAAGTCCTTCGGGAGTTCGACGATCGAGTTCGAGCTAAAAGAGAAACAATTTTGAATCTTAAATTGATTATTACTCAGAATTAAAACAAAAAAGAAAATATACACAAATCTGAAATTGAGTGTTGCAGTTGTCAGAAACATTTAAACACTAATGCAAGAGGAAAAAAACGAATGTTCGTTTTTCTTGCAATATCCCTTTTTATCGTTAATGAGATGGAATGGTGTAAAGTTGATTCGTTATGAACGGAAACAGATGACTTAGGAAAAGAACATCGACAACATTTTGGTCAGAAATGAGAGAGGGGGAAGGGGGACAAGCAAATGTAAAATACGCTTTTATGTGAAAACTAAGAATGCTTTAATAAATCCCTTCCTTATTTAAAACTAAAGTACAATGCACTCATTTCCTGACTTTAGTATTTGCAACTTCGATTAATCAGAGAGAGGGTTGGATTGTTTTACCCCTCATCTGCACTCTTTTGTACACAATGCGGATAATAGGCAGGTCCCAAAGACCCCAAATGCTCAGAGAATGTTGGGGGAAGGGGATACACTGTACAGCTGTTAGGAAACTTCTCATTAACGTCTTACCAGTTGTTTCTTTACGTGCACAGGATTGTGGCTCTCCGGAACATGGGTTGTGTCTGATCCGACGGACGGCGGCCTTTTCAAGCCCATCAGTGTCTCCTTTTTGACCTAAGGCAGCGGAGATAAATCTCAACGCCAGCACAAGTCGGACTCTGCAGCGCTTGGAGCGCGTTCGACTGAACCAACCTAAGCAGCTCCCTTCCACCACCCCTCAGAGATAGACAAGAGCGAAAAAAAATTCCACAAACCTCCTCTCGGATCCGATTTCGGAATCTCTTGTTTCACACGATTCCGAAATCGGGTCCGAGAGGACCCGATTTCGGAAATTACCATAATTTCACACTTACCATAAGTCAAGCTGTAAAGAAAGTGATGGTAGCCCTTCATATTCAGATATTTAGTCAGGTGCTATCTATCGTTCGCTTTTTAAACCACTAAGCATCCTGGAAGCAGATGGGATAATTATTTCGACGCTTACCTCTTTCTGATTAGTTTTCAAAATACACAACTGGATGTAATACACTTGGATATAGATCACAGATATCATACAATTCCATCTTAATTTTTAAAAGTATTGGCTTAATCTTTAAAGGGATATGGAAACTTGAATGTTGAGCAATGTCCTCATGTTGCCTACTTAATTTCCCTACAAAATAACAAAAAGGTGAAAGAATAATTTTACAAAAAAAAATAGCCTCTCACTTCAGCGAAATGTTCAATACAATTATTTTCTCATATTTTAATTTCATTTTTGAAATGACTTGTTGTGATTTACATTGCCATTACTTAAGTAATACTTCAGCTGTTTTTCGAATCCTGAAAGAATATTAGGAAAAAAAAATTATTTTCATGTATGCATTCTATATGTCAGTCGATCTTTGTAGCGCGAGGAAGAGGATGTTTCGACTAATCTTTTGCAATTTTCTGTAAATTGGACCATCATTATCAGATTTGAAAAGAAATCGCATGTTCGAGTTTAGTAACTTTTATATCCAAAACTATCGAGCATTTAACAATGTTTGTTGATAGCAACACTTTCGATAATACCTGTTGGCTTAGCAGCTGGCAGATTTGCAACGGGACACGCCACTTCATTTCACTGTTCGGAAATTGTATCTTTTCTTAAAAACAGATATAGGTGCAACGGAAGTTCCGAAACACTTGACCGCCCACTCCCAATTTCCGTAAATTATTACTCATTTTACTAGTTTGTCGTTCGGAATTATAATTTTATCAGCTTTTAGACTGAATACGACCCAAATATTTGATCTCGAGGTTCCAAATTTCTCTAACGGGTTTCCGCTTTGCCATCCCGTATTGATCTAGTTTACCTAGATCAATACGGGATTAGATTACTAAATTGTGACCTTGATTTGATAGATTAGATTACTAAATTGTGACCGTGAAATTAGGACCTTGTGAGGAGAGGGGTGGAGGAATTGAAAAATGTTAAATTATAATTCCGCGATAAAAAATAAAATGGTAATAATAATCTAGATTTTAGTTAGAAATTGAAACTTTTACCTATGAGAGAATAGAGGTCGAGTGTAAAACCGAATTTTATATTTTTCCGTTTGATTATGCGGGGTTGCGACGCGTATGTTTTCAGCGGAGAAATTTGTAGCGTTAAAAACTTCACACCCTGACTATAACAGAACCCGATTTTAAAACCTGGAACCATTTTTTCCACATTCTTTTAATTGTAGTTTGTCATTTCTAATTTTCATTTTTCTATGGGTACACTGCCCTGCCATAACGTAAGAGAATTCCCATGTTATTCTAAAGGAAACCCAAATTCGAGACTTGATGTCTTAGAGACAAATTTCTTATGGGAATGAGACTGAAGATAAATATCAAAATGAAGTCTATCTAAATCTTAAATTTCATTAAAAGTCATTCTGTGTTTTATTTATTATAATAACAGGAACATCTAACAAAAGCTCTACTCCTCTTTAAAATAATGTCCGTCCAAATCGATGAAAATGAAATGTCAAACAAACGTATAAACGTACAATTGCATTAATAAATAGTTTGGAATAATAAATTCTTCTTCTGGTTTGATTAGATTTTGATATCAATTCTTACGATTAGCTTCTTTTTTTGTTAAATATTTTAGATTCTATACCTCTTTAAATACTGATGGAATACTGCTGAAATTCAAAATTTAGATAAACTAGATTTAGAACTTTAATTTTAGTCTCATTCCGATAAAAATATTATTCTTCAGGATATTGAGTGTCCGATTCCTCTTTCCGTTGCCATAAGAATTATCTAATATTTTGTGGCACAGTTTATATAATATTATTGCTTTTTTTTCTACCCAATTTGAAATGACATTTCAGATCAATTATTTCAACTACCATGTCGGTGGAAGTATTCCAGCATCCATAACTGTTTAATCAGCCAAAGAATATTTTCGAAAATCTAGGTTTAGACCGTGATCTTTTCCTTCGGTCTATTTTTTTTCGTAGAAAGCAAATTTAAGATGTTTCCGAGCACTGCATTGGCCTCCCTATTGCCATAGTAGGGCCACTCCCTAAGCAGTTGGGCATTCAGTACACGTAAATGACGTCATGACAGGAGTTTCTGAGCAAAGGATTTCCCGGAAGGGGAAACGGAGAATTTGCATCGCTTGGAACTTGCAAAAATATTTTAAACACCGATTGCTGAAAACAATTAAGAAAAAATTCGGATGTTGTCTCAATACAGAGCCATACTAGAATCTGCATGGTTTTCAAAATAACCTTTTAAAGGAAATCGCCTCTGAGATCAGTTAAAAGCCCCGAAATAATTCTCTTTCATTTTCGACTAGTATTCAACTCCTTTAAAAACTGAAAATTCGAAATGATGAAACAAATGGAGAAAAAATGGCTCTATGTTTCGAAATCGAGTCGCATTTTAAGTACGGGTCTTCGGATTTTAAAGCAAAATATTTTTCCGTTCAATAACTAGAATCACGATCTTATAAAATGAAAGATATAAAAGTGGTTACCTGTAGAAATAGACTTCGATTATTAAAACATTTGAGAAAAATTATCGCTGAAGCGGAGGGAATCGAACCCGGAACTCTCTAGATACATGCAATTGTTGAAGTCTATTTCTACAGGTAATATGTGTATTTATTATGGATGGAGTTTTAATAATAATCACTTAAGCCTGATTGACCTTCTCATGAACATATAAAACAGGATTGAATCTCGACCCCTGGTTCTATCAGAGACAGAGGCTTTAATTCATTAACGTAAGACAGGATGGCAAGGTGGAAATCAGTAAGAGAATTTTAGGACCAGAAGGACCTTGTGAGGAGAGGGGTGGAGGAATTGAAAAATGTTAAATTATAATTCCGCGATAAAAAATAAAATGGTAATAAGATAGGCTCGAAGATCTAAATCGGGTTTGCTATAGGTGGAAAATCGGAGACAAAAAAAAAATCTAGTGGTTGGGAGAAACATATACATGAATTGAGGGAGCGTGAGGTCAAGTATTGAGTGTGATCATGGAATCCGAAAGGAGAAAACCTTTGAATGATCGATGAAGGGCTGTCCTCTCCACATCGAAACCTATCAAGTGTTACGTCTACGGTCATTGTCGACAGCGTTTTACAACAGTGTACCGAAACATGTGTACGGACAGTGTACGGAAGAATAATTATTGAAGACTCAGTTTTCTACTAAAACATTCCTTGGACTGGAACATGCAAACTTTTGTGTAAAAATATGCTTCGAGCTATAAAACATTGAAAACGTTTTAAGTAGAAAAATATGCTTCGAATGTAAGTAGAAAAATATGCTTCGAGCTATAAAACATTAGAAAACGATTGTTTCAAAGATCATCTTGTAGTGACCAACGCTTTGCGACATCAGGATTTTCAACGGTTCGGTGCCTGTACAGACATATTTTAATATTAATTGCCTGATTAGTATCGCGTTGGTTCACAATGACAATACAATCTCAGGGGACGGGTTCGAGTCCTAGATTACCAGGGTCGTTTGTTTGTGCGATGTTAGCTCTAATTATGGCAGTGGTCAGAAATGACTTCGGTCTTATTCGGGGAAAGTCCTTGTATGAGAACATCTGTACACCGAGGAGTAGTTTCTATGACCCTTGTTCGTCCTTCATTTTCAAAAATAAATAAATTGCTCATATTAAGTAAAAATGTATTATAATATAGATTATACTTAAAGATCGTTCGTTGATTCTCGATTTCAAATTTGTTTATGTGTAACCTGTCCTTTACTCTCTTTTTCTTGTATGTCCCATAATGGCTTTAATTGCTGATAAACCACAAAACCTTATCCAACAGTGAATATTCCTTTTTAGAAAGAAATTCCGTAACGATCGAAAGCATGTGAGAGTCGAGTGAGCCGAGAGAATTACCTGTAATGAATTGAATGTAAGTAGGCAGGTTCCGATGGCAGAGCAGACCTTGGAGGAGTGACAGAGTTGCCAGTGAAATGGAGGTTGCGAAGATTCGGGAGATTAGAAAATGCCTTGTCTCCTATCTCTTTCACCAAGCAAGAGAGGATGTACAAGTCTTTTATACTACTTGGACCATCTTTGAACCAATCGTTACTCAGATTCGGTATGACGTTGTTCTTCAAAACCAATGCCTTCAGTTTCTTGAGATGCCCGAGAGAGAGAGGCTTAGTGAGAGGTTCATCATAATTCCAGAAGCCTTCAATGATACTCAATTTTTCCAGGTAATCTTCTAGACCGGCGAAGGGAGGATCCTTGTCATCTCCTAGGGAGGTTATCTTCGTGTAGGAGAAAGTGAGAAAATGAATATGAGTGTCTTTGAATAGGTTCCCGGGCACATCTCCGATGTAAGATTTCTCCACAATGAGAGATTCGATTCTGTGTCCTTTGAGGCCAGCGATTGCATTCTGCAGTTCCACTGCGTTCTGAAGATCGCTGCATGTGACATCCAACCCTCTGATATACAATTTGCACTTGCAAGGATAGATATCTTCGCTGGGGGGACATTCGTGATGGATCATGGCTGTTGCTATGGCAGAAAGGGCCAACAACAGCGCTCCTATGGGAACATCCTCATGCTTCGGGGGATCCCAAACTGAAAAATAGGAAACAGTTAATCAGTTATTTACATATTTAGTATATTTATGAAATCATCAGCAAAACCAACAAAAAATTAAATGTTTCATTGGATTAATTTATAAATGATTCCCGTTTTCCACTTTTCCTTCACTCAAAACGTTATAATAAAAACATTATCAGGTTTCAATCGATGAAATATTTACCGTCACTTTGAATGACCTTTTCCCCATTTTTGCGGCAGTTGGGAGATTCCTCGGGAGTACACCTCCGGCGGTTTGCTTTCGAAAATCTCGACGAGGGCGGATTCCGCCTCATCGTCGTCATCCCTGGAATCGCTTTCATTGAGATGGTTTTGTAAGGAGCGGGAGAGGGGGGAAATCAGAAGAAAGGTCTGCCGAATAAGGCCCATGCAGAGTTAGAAGAGTCAACCGAAGCGCCAACATTTCTCTCTGTGAGATTTGCGAAGATTCAGCAGTGCCTGCAAAAGTTCAGGTACCTATTGAATTGCTTTGATCAGGATTATCCACCAGCTGATATAAAGTATATATCCGTCTATTCACTCAGGGCTACCAACCCACAGTCAGTTAGAAAACACAGCAGTAGATTTTTCCCTCAAGAGCTCCACCAATCGGTGAAAGTTTTTTTAGAAAGTTCAAGAATCGTAATCATGCCCAAAATGATGAGTACGAAGACAGCGTCCATAGAAGAAGAGCTCAACACGCCACAATGACAAATCCTTCTACAGGAATAAAAAATATGATGCAAGTTTTATTAAAGTGTTCCCACCATCACTGCACATCAAATTTGGCAAAATGAAACATTTCGTAAAAGCATTGGAAAAGGAGGCGCTATTTTAGCTATTTAAAGAGAAATACGTTTTATGTAACAATGCAAGGATTAAAGAATTAAATTTTTATTGCTCCGCAAAATAAATAGGAGTAGTAAAGAATATAAATTTTGATAGCAAATTAACGGACGCTTAATCAAAAATTCTGCTTTTCATTCAAAACGTTTATTGAGTGGAACAAAATCGTGAAACATTAATGTTGAATTTAATTCAGTAAAAAGTCTGAGAAAAAATATTCAGTCTTCCACGAGAGTAAAAACTCGCTTGTGAAAGAAATTTAACAGTTGCGTTGTAATAAAAATGAAAAGGCAACATATTTCAGTAGCACCTTTTTTCACATTTTGCTAGCTTGATCAAAAAATCTAAATAAATATTCACCAATTTATAAGTTTGAAAATTACCATTAAGAATAAATGAAATAAAAAAACTTTACTGGGTAGGAAATAGAAAAAATATATAAATATATATTGAAATTGTGCGTTAGTAAGTGATTCAGTTGAGCACCTTAAGGGCATCTCTGCGTCAAATGAAATTTTATTACATTTAAATCTCTTTTATTTCTAAAACATGGTCTCAATATTTACCACATTTAAAATCCATTTTCTTAATTCTTATAGAAAAAGTTATCATTCCTTCTTCCTTTAATGTACTCTGGTAAGCAGTAAAAAATCTTTGGCTCCAAATAAACATAATGTTTTTCAACAATAGTTTTGTTCGCTTTTAAATCAAGTAAAAAAAGTTTTTTGACAGTCGAGTATTCTTTTCAAATGTCCGTAAGGTTTGAACATTAATATTCATCCTTATATATTTCAGTACCTGAAATACATATAATTTCTTTATTTCTAAAATACCTAATTCGCTGTATACATTTGCGACGCTTTCAAATTTTCTTAGTTTCATCATGCATCTAATTATGTGATTCTGCACATAGTGTAACGGTTTCATTGTTGTCAAATAGACTCCACCCCACGACAATAAATCATAGAGCAAATAAGATTTAATCCAAGAAAAGTAAATAATTTTTAATAAAGATAAATATACGAATTTCCGGATATAATAAATTTTAGGTATAATGCAGTTAATCTTTTTAACAACATCAGATATTTATATTTTCCAGGACATCTTTCTGTCAATAAAAATACCCAAATATTTATAGCATTCAACCCCCTCAATTTCGTCACAATTGCAATTTTTTTCAGCACAAAATTCAGAATGGAAAATGACCCTGTCACGAAAAATATCAATCTGATCTTCTCTTGTTCTAATAAAAATATATTTCGCCTTTTTTGCATTTAAAAAGAGTTTATTAAATTTTAGCCACGTTCGTATTTCTATCCAGTCACTATTTATATTCCCAAAAATTTGCTTTTTCTCTCCAGAATATATTAGTGCAGAATCATCTGCAAATGAAATTATTTTACCATTCAAATCCATTGTAGAGAAGTCATTTATATAAAGCAAAAAAAAGTCCCAAAACAGAACCCTGAGGGACACCAACTTGTACATTTCTTTCTTCACTAATATATTTTTCAATTTTTACTTTTTGCTTCCTATTCATTAAAAATCTCTTAATCCATGAAGCAAATTTCCCCTAACACCACTGGTTTTTAACTTTTCTAATAATATATCATGATTCATGGAATCAAAAGCTTTTTTCAAATCCAAAAAAATAGCAACTGTTTTAACATTTTGATTTAAATTTCTGTAAATTTGCTTGGTCATTTCTAAACTCGCAGTTTGAGTATTCAAACCTTTTCGAAATCGAAATTGATTTGGGGCAAATAAATTATGCAAATCCCAAAAGTTAACAATTATTTTAAACAATTTTTTCTAGAATCTTAGAAAAAGTTGATAGAAACGAAATCGGTCTGTAATTTTCAATTGCCTTAGTATCATCATTTTTAAACACTGGAATAATTAAGGTAGTTTTTAAAATTTCAGGGCATCTTTCTGCCCTGAAACACACCTTATACAAAAGAAAAGTTTACAAGTTTACAAAATATAGATCTAATTTCCGGAAAAATATTTTTAATAGTAGTAACTGTAATTTCGTCCAAACCAGGTGATTTTCCCTCCTTTAGTTCCTTGGTAGTATCAAAAATTTCTTCTTCTGGTATATAAGGGAAAAATGGAATTAGGCATTTTACATTTTAAATAACTTATTATCTCTTCTATTTTTGTTTCATTATGTAGATTTTGTTTACATAATGAAGAAATTACCCCAGTAAAATAATTGTGAAATTTATCAACATATTCCTACGGCTTTTCATCAAACCGAAGTAAATGATTTCTATCCGTGATAATTTGAGGAGAATTGCCCTTTACTTTTCTTCCGTCACACATTTCATTGATAGTTTCCCAATTTTTTTCTACTATTCCATTTTTTTTATAAAATATTTTTATAATAATCGTTTTTAGCTACCCTAATGACATTAGTTAACATATTTTTATATCTTCAAAAGTAGTCATTTTCATTTTCATCCAATTTTTTTGATTTAGATCTTTTATATAAATTTCTTTTAAAATTGATTGAATTAACAATATGTTCCGTTATCCATACTTTGAGTTTTTTTATTTTTTATTTTTATAGTACTTAATCTGCGCATCTTTAATTAATAGAGTTAATTTCCTTAGAAATGCATCAAATGCTAAAATCACATTTACCTTCTCTCGACATGATCCCATAATTTTTCTGACAATAACTTTTTCAATTTAGTAATTGAATCTAGGTAAAATTTGTAGAAAGCTTTTCTGTAGAAACATCTCAATAAAAACCACACTTTATATTACTTCCAACAAAAAATATCTGAGATGTCAATTTTGACAATATATGTAGTTACAGTATCTAATCTAAAATTTCTAACGTAAAGATGATCTAGGCAGGTTTTACTACTTATGTCGTGCCCACAGCGAATTCCTCCAGTGGACACGACTTTGGGAGCCGGAAGGTTCAAGAACACCAGCCATTGAGCCAGCCGTCACGTTCAAATTCGGCAGAGCGAACTGCAGCGGAGGTCAAGATGACCCCTGCCACTCCCTCCCCCCGCGGCGGTGAGCGCGGACGACACTCAAGCTCCCCGGAGAGTGAGAGGAAGGCGGGGGGGGGGGGTCGCTTGCCTTTGATCTTCGCAAGACAACCAATAAGGTAGAAACACATCTCGCTGGGGAGTAAATGATTGGTGGCGAGGTCAGAAAAAAGCGGAGAGAGTTTTCCTCGCGAGTAACGACGAAGCTTCAACCGGCACTTCTTCGCCTCTTCTGCTTCGAGCCGGACTTCTTCTCTGCTTCTGCTTCGAGCCGGACTTCTTCTCTGCTTCTGCTTCGAGTCGGCGAGTCGAGTCGCCCTGCTGCTTCGAGTCGGTGAGATGGATGGACATGCCTCGTGACTGCTATACGAAGACTCCAAAACCAGAGACAAAGAAGCGACGCTGCTGGCGGAACATCGATAGATGGACAAGGAATGAGGTAGGGAATCCTTCTCAACATTTTAGGGCTCCCATTCAATTATGCAGTGTTCTGCCGCCGTCACTAAACTCCCATAGTGAACTGCTCGTTTTTAACGCTTATAACGTTTTTTGACCGAGTTTTTGGCTAGAAAAGAGACTCTATTGGCAGTTCTTGACGTAAACGAACTTTGGCGTATATGATCGGCCTCTGTAATTATCAGAAATTGTATAATTTTGTGCCTAGTTAAGAGATCGAGGTAATAAACAAATGTTTGCTTGTAACCCCTACGTTCCGTTCAGTTATATACCAACATGGGGGGGGGGGGGGAAAGATCGACCGCCTAATGAATGCATATTATTTAAATGAAGAAAGAAAGGTAAAACCCTGGTTATATCGATAGGGTAATTAAAAATAAAATACACAACGCAATCATCGTCGTTTTTGGGGAATTGAAATTAAAGGCTAATTTCTCCCCTAGTTGTGTCCACCCTATCTCCCAGAGCTGGTGGGGTGCAGAACAAATTGGTCTCCGCGACCAGGATTTTTTCGAACCTGTAAAGTTATTGCGGATTGTTAATGGAAAGTTATTATAGATTGTTAATGGAAAGTTAATATAGATTGTTAATGGAAAGTCATTGTGGATTGTTAATGGAAATTTATGGCGGATTGTTAATGGAAAGTTATTGCAGATTGTTAATGGAAAGTCATTGAGGATTGTTAATGGAAAATCTGAAACGTTTGATATGGAATGATGTATAGCTATGTGGAGACAGGCGGCGCTAGGAACTGCTAGTGTTAAAAGTGGAATATTGTACTGTGTTAAACTGTGTATATCTAGTAGGCAATTTTTGAACTAGTTAGAGTGACATATATGTTCTTAGGCAGGATTTTCAGAGGCATCTGTGAAAAAAAAAATGTATTATTGATTTTCGTAAAATATTATGCATAATGAATCATGTGTGGTAATAGTTTTAAGAAAGTAGATCAGGTCCAGGAGTAGTGCTGTATAGAAGGATTTTTAAGAGATTTCAACTGGGGACTGCTACATTATTTCTGTTAGCTAGGAGTGATAATCTGTTTATGTTACTATTAGAATTGCATTTTTGTACTACACCTCCCTGCACTTCCGGAGGATACAATAAATTCGAGCATCATAACAACATTCAGTACACTCTTTACTCGATAGAAGGCCATGGATAATCAGGACATGAGTGCGCCACCCATCCAGGAGCCATCCCTAACGACGGGACCCCTCCTGGCGGGGTTTGTAAATTTAGTGAACCCGTATGAGGGGGATAGCAGCCGTACTGCAGCAGCATTTTTCGAGCAAGTAGAGAGAGTAGGAAAAATTGCACGATGGCGGCCGAGCGAGATGGCCATTATTGCCCGCTCGAAGTTGCGAGGAGCCGCCGCAGAATTTGTTAATCAATCAACAGAGCTGAGGAACGAAGAAGATTTTAGTACTTTCAAGAGAGCGGTGTTAGAAAGATTTGACAGTGAGACCCCTTAGCCACCCGCTTGCACGAGTTTACTAGTTGTCGGCAAGCTGCGGACGAAAGTGTTAGAGAGTATGCTGCCCATATTCGAACCCGAGCCTATCAGTTCTTGGGAACCGCCGGGAGGAGCACGGACAACGATGAACAAGGAATAGGCAATCAGATACACCTTGCCCAATTTTTGGCAGGTCTGGTCCCGCGACTCAGACGTTTTGTGCTGTCCCATAACCCCAGCACTTTTGAAGAGGCTTTGGCTAAGGCCATTTTGGAGGAAGGCAATGAGCGTGCCACAGGGCGAGCAGCAGCCATATGGGCGCTTGGCGAGGAAATGCCCACAAGGCCCCTAGAGTCGAACCCTCTACCCCAGCTCCAGGACCTGTTGGCAGCCCTTTCGCTGTGCCAGATCCAGGCAGATATAGTACGTTTGGGGGCGCGCCTTCACCAGATTGAAGGGCAGCAGGAACGAAATCGCATCAGTCGGCCCCAGCAACGGCAGCCCCTCTGGGCAGATCAACAGGGCGTCACGTGCTTTGCATGCGGTGGAGTGGGACACTACGCCCGTCAGGGTGCGTCGTGCCTTACCCCACGTGGCCCGCGATACCAACTGCGGCGAGTCCAGCCCCAGAACCGTAACCAAGCGACCTCACGGAGAACCCGCTGGACGAGGAGCAATGGATCCCCTGTCTCTCCCCCCCCGGGAAACCCGAGATCAGCGCAGAGAGGAGATAGAGCCCGCCAACCGTCCTACGGCTCCTTTAAACTGGAACGGGAGGGAAGCCTCGGATGCACTTCCCAGAGTCCCCTCAAAGTGTTCGCCGTCCGCATTACACCGTATGCCATCTTAAGCATTGATGAAAATTCACCCATTGTTTCTGGCCGCATGGAGGAGACGGAGGTGTCGGCCCTCATCGATACCGGTGCCACTGTGTCCGTCATGGATAGCCGGTGTTTCCAGCGCTTGAAGAGCCGGTTCTTCCACAAAATGGTCCCTCTTCAGCATCAATTGAAAACAGTAGATGGACACCCCCTTCCGGTGCTAGGCAGATTCATGGTGACCCTCACATTCGACGAGATTAGTTTCGAGCACCCGATGGTAGCCCTCGATATTGACACTCCACGGTACGACATGATAATGGGACACGATATCCTCAAAAAGCACCGATTCGTCATTGATTGTCATTCGGGCACACTGCGAAGGAAAGAGGACAAGGAATCGAACCATAGGAGCATCCCCCTCGCATTGCCCGCCTACCCTGCCCAGGAGCAACCTTCACCCCCCTCCCCTACACCCACGTACATAGGGTGCATCGTGCAGGAGCTCTGCATCCCTCCCCAAGCCGAGCGCATAGCCCTCGTCGAGTGTTCTGCCCCCCAGCTCCGAGGCTGCACGATCTTGGCTCAGTCACATGAGCGGCTGAAAACCGGTTCCCTGCACATGGCTCGTTCGGTGAACTGTGTGGGCAGTAGTGGACGACTTAACGTACGGGTCGCCAATACCTCTTTGGCCCCCATCTGGCTGAACAAGAGCATGTGCATTGCCCAGCTGGAAGCACTTGACGCCGAACAGATAGAGCCCCCTAGTGTTCCCCCAAAAAGGAGAAACGTGCCCCTCTCCCTGGAGGATTTCCAGTTGGACCATCTTGGGCCCCAGGAGAAGAATAAATTGGGGAAACAGTTGATGAGAAATAGAGATGTTTTTGCGAGAGATGTCAGCGAATTGACCGGCACAGACGCCGTGTACCACGAAATCCACCTCACCGACGACCGCCCCGTGAGGCAACTGGCATACAGGGTGCCGTTCGCGCTGCAGGGCGAATTGGACCGACAAGTGGATGAGTTGTTAGAGCAAGGGATAATAAGAGAAAGCGCCTCTCCTTTTGCGTCACCCATTGTTTTAGTGAAGAAGAAGAAAGACTCTACCTACAGATTCTGCGTCAACTACAGGGCACTGAACGCAAAAACGGTCCCAGACTCGTACCCCCTCCCCCTCATCAACGAAATTATCGACCAACTGGCTCACGCCAAATATTTCAGCTCGCTGGATATGGTATCCGGATATTGGCAGGTTCCCGTTCACCCATGTGACGTGGAGAAAACGGCATTCATTAGCAGGAAAGGGTTGTTTGAGTTTAACTACCTACCATTTGGACTGAAGAACAGTCCCGCTACCTTCCAGCATTTACTGGACCACGTGCTAATGGGAATGCGACAAGAGCAAGTTCCCGTCTACGTCGACGACATAATGGTGGCCTCCCAGACATTTGAACAACACGCTGAACGGTTACAGAGGGTATTTGACCGCCTAAGGGCCTACAATTTAAATTTGAAGCCAGCGAAGTGTCAGTTCATGAAAGAATCCCTCACGTACTTGGGACATTTGATTTCCGCAGAAGGGCTCCAGCCGGACCCGCGGAACGTCCAAGCCATCGAAGATTTTCCCCACCCCTGTAGTGTCCGAAACGTTCGAGCCTTCCTAGGCCTAACCGGCTATTACCGACGTTTCATCGATCGATACGCCGACCTCACGGCCCCCTTAGTTCATTTGGTGAAGAAGGACACTAGTTTTAAGTGGTCCCCGGAAGCTGAGGAAGCGTTTCAAGTGTTAAAGAGAAAGCTAATGACAGAACCCCTTCTCCTCTTCCCTGACTTTGGACGGAAGTTTTTCCTGAACCGATGCGTCGGACATTGCGGTAGCCGGCGTACTCGAGCAGGAAACGGACGACGGACGATGGACTTCGTCATCCAGTCGCCTACGCCAGTCGGAAGTTGAAGCCCTTGGAAACCCGCTACTCAACGATTGAAAAGGAAGCCCTCGCCATACGTTTCGCCATCATGCATTTTAAACAATATTTGTATGGGCGACGATTCACGGTCATATCTGACCATGCCCCCCTCACGTATTTGCTGAAGCTTAAGGACCCCTCCAGTAGACTGGCCAAGTGGAATTTAACGTTACAGGACTAGGATTTTGATATCATTTATCGGCCTGGGAAACACAATGTCCCCGCCGATACTCTGCCCCGTCACATACAGGCAGTCGAGAGAAATCCCCCTTCCCAGAACCACTTTGGCGATTTAGCCCATCTGAGGAACCTACAGCTGGAGGACCCCACTTTTAGGAACACTATCGAAATGTTAGAGAAAAGGACACCCGAATCACACACCAGTGCCGCCGAACATTTTTACTTGAAAGAAGGTATCTTATACCATTTGGCCCCCCCGGCTAGCCGTAGCACCCGCAGGGAAACAACGGAACAACTAACGATCCCCATCAGTCTTCGAGGACAGATATTAGAATTATGCCACGACAACCCATGCTCAGGCCACCTGGGAGAGTATAAGACCTTACAAAGGGTAAGGTCGGAATATTACTGGCCTGGCATGTATGCTGATGTTCGAAATTACGTCCAGACATGCACCTCTTGTCTGCAACGAAGAGGCTACCAAGAGAGAAAGAAGGGAAATCTGGTTCGAGCCCCACTCACAAGCCGCCCCTTTCAGCGGATAGGCATGGATATTTTAGGTCCTCTCCCCCTCACTTAGCGAGGAAATAGGTACGCCCTAGTAATTATGGATTATTTTACCAAATGGCCAGAGGTCTACACGCTGGCTGACCAATCGGCAGAGTCCATTGCCAGAGCATTTGTGGAAGACTATTCCTAAGCACGGAATTCCTATCACCGTTATCAGCGATAATGGGCGTAACTTTACCGGTCGCGTGATGACCAAGGTATTTAGCCAACTGGGCGTCACAAAACAGAACACGAGTTTCTATCATCCGAGCTCCAACGGCCTTGTAGAAAAATTCAACCAGTCCATAGCCTCCATTTTGTCTCATCTGGTGGCCGACAAGAATGATGTGTGGGATGAGCATCTACCATTTGTTTTGATGGCTTATCGGAGCGCCACCCACAGTTCCACCCATGAGACCCCCTATTTTTTACTTTATGGCCGAGACGTTGCCCTGCCTTACCAGTTGTGGCAGACAAAAGAACCCCCGACCTACGCCATCACCGAGAGCTATGGCGAGCAACTGACCAACAAGCTGAGTGAAGCCTATGAGTTAGTAAAGACAAATCTGGAAGCGGCAACTGCCAATCAAGAGAAACAGAGAAGGAAAATAGCTGTGGATAAGGGAATTCGGCCCGGTGACCTAGTGTTTTTGTATAGCCCACGGGTCCCTCGCCGAAATACCAGGAAGTTATCGAGAATGTCCACAGGACCATGGCGAGTGTTGCAGCGCCTCACCGAGGTAAACTATAAAATCGCCTTGGTCACCAACCCGCACAAAATTGAGACAGTGCACGTTGATCGACTTAAAAATCTGCAGAAACGTCGCTCATATCTACTAGCCGAGCCCTCTGTTCAGGAGGAACCCACACCGGAAACCCCGATGCCCCCATCACGATCCCTCCCTGAGCCTGAATCAGAAGAAGACGATTAGGAACTGAACCCCCGGATCGCACGGAATCACATCGCAGGCCATCCGGTGCTGGCTGTGCGGACACGCCCTGCCGAAGCAAGCCTACTGCCGTCGCCACGCACTGCAGCAGCCAGTCAGTATGAGCTACGACCATGTGGACATGACGGGAGAGTCATACCATCCCCAGTCCTCGCTGCAGGCAAATCCTCACAAACCTTGGCCTGTTATGATGTCCACAAACCCGCTGGATCCACACCCCCGCCTCCTCTGCCGCAACGGCCACCCCGAGTTAGGCGGTGCTTGAGAACATCGAGTACAGGGACCTATGGTGGCCTTGACGAGGCGAGTTCCACCTCATGGGTAAATGTCATTGCGAAGGGACGCCTTCGCAGCATGGCGCCTGACGGCGGGACAAATCGCCCTGGTCGTGTCCGACACCCGAGATCTCCGACTTTACACGTATGCACACACCAGCCATCCATCACATCCCCCCCCCCCCGGCTGTGAAGCGAAAAGGAGCAGTGATGTCTGAGGAGGAAGAGAACGCTCGCGCGAGAAATCGCGAGATTTCTCCCGTGCACGGTGGCAAATCCGGTTTACATGTGGACTGGTGACGTTTTGAGTGGATTCGTGAGTGGCGAACGAGGTCACACGCTCCCCCCCCCCCATGCATCGGATAGGATCGCTGGCCAGAGAAATGACGTCATGCCGTGGCGCTCGTCTCATCGTCCCGGGCACGGTAGATGGGCTGCGAGAGCCGCGATATTGGACACTTCGGCATCATCAACCCCTTTTTCCTTTTTTTTTTGCACACGTACATTGGAGTTTTTAAGAGTTACCTTGAGTCTTTAGAATTTATACTGTAGACTATTTGAAGAATTGATTGAATATGACTTGAATTTAATGAGATAGGATTTGCATTGTAGATTAATTAAGAAGTGTAGAGGAATTGATTGAATATGACTTGAGTTTAATGAAATAGAATTTGAATTGTAAATTAATTAAGAAGTGTAGAGGAATTGATTGAATATGACTTGAGTTTAATGAAATAGAATTTGAATTGTAAATTTTTTAAGAAGTATTGAGGAATTTATTGAATATGACTTGAGTTTAATGAGATAGGATTTGCATTGTAAACTAAATTGAGAAGTGTGGAGAATTAATATATGATGAATTAGATTACTGAGATAGGATTTGCATTGTAAACTAAATTGAGAAGTGTGAAGAATTAATATATGATGAATTAGATTACTGAGATAGAATCTGAATGGTAGATTAATTGAGAAGTGTTGTAGGATTGATTGAATATAAGTTAGTTTACTGAAATAGAACTTGAACTGTAGATTAATGTGAAGTTATTAGAAGAAGAGTGTAGACATTGAATTTTAAGCGTTCGGGAGTCACGTGACGGTAGGCACGGCGACGACCTGCGCGACCTATGCATGTGTGTGAATGCGGAGACCCAGTGTTGATTTTTCCCTCCTTTCCTTTTCATGGTACCACTCTGGAGTCACCGGCTGAACGATCACCACAGAGACGGCCCCGGAGGGCCCCCAAACCAAGCGATCCTGGCTCTCGGCGCGTGGGAGGTTGCACTGTGCGACCACACCTTGGACTGGAGGAGACGATCTGTGCCCAAACCACCCGCGTGCCCATCAACAAGTGATGTGCGACGAGTGATGTGCGCTGTGTATGCCTAGTGATGTGCACAATATTCAACAAGTAAGGTGCGCGATGTTCAAGTGGTGTGTGCCGTGCTCGACAAGTTCGGTGCGCAGTGTCCTGGCCAGCTCCCCACGAGCCTTCCCGTGCCCCTCACCGACCCCCCCCTCTCCCTAAAGGGGGATAGGTGTGTCGTGCAAACAGCGAATTCCTCCAGTGGACACGACTTTGGGAGCCGGAAGGTTCGAGAACACCAGCCATTGAGCCAGCCGTCACGTTCAAATTTGGCAGAGTGAACTGCAGCGGAGGTCAAGATGACCCCCTGCCACCCCCTCCCCCCACGGTGGTGAGCGCGGACGATGCATACGCTTGGACCCACGCCAAGGACCCCGGAGAGAGAGAGAGGAAGGAGGGGGGGGGGTCGCTTGCCTTTGATCTTCGCAAGACAACCAATAAGGTAGAAACACATCTCGCTGGGGAGTAAATGATTGGTGGCGAGGTCAGAACAAAAGCGGAGAGAGTTTTCCTCGCGAGTAACGACAAAGCTTCAACCGGCACTTCTTCGCCTCTTCTGCTTCGAGCCGGACTTCTTCTCTGCTTCTGCTTCGAGTCGGCGAGTCGAGTCGCCCTGCTGCTTCGAGTCGGTGAGATGGATGGACATGCCTCGTGACTGCTATGCGAAGAGTCCAAAACCAGAGACAAAGAAGCGACGCTGCTGGCGGAACATCGATAGATGGACAAGGAATGAGGTAAGGAATCCTTCTCAACATTTTAGGGCTCCCATTCAATTATGCAGTGTTCTGCAGCCGTCACTAAACTCCCATAGTGAACTGCTCGTTGTTAACGCTTATAACGTTTTTTGACCGAGTTTTTGGCTAGAAAAGAGACTCTATGGACAGTTCTTGACGTAAACGAACTTTGGCGTATATGATCGGCCTCTGTAATTATCAGAAATTGTATAATTTTGTGCCTAGTTAAGAGATCGAGGTAATAAACAAATGTTTGCTTGTAACCCCTACGTTCTGTTCAGTTATATACCAACATGGGGGGGGGGAAGATCGACCGCTTAATGAATGCATATTATTTAAATGAAGAAAGAAAGGTAAAACCCTGGTTATATCGATAGGATAATTAAAAATAAAATACACAACGCAATCATCGTCGTTTTTTGGGGAATTGAAATTAAAGGCTAATTTCTCCCCTAGTTGTGTCCACCCTATCTCCCAGAGATGGTGGGGTGCACAACACTTACCCTAGTAACAGAAGCATGACAGGAATAGAAACCATTTGAATTTATGATTTGTGAAAAATTTATTTTGTGTGGATCATCAGATAATAAATCCAAATTAATATCTCCTCTCATTATCATATTATTTCGTTTAACACAATTAAGCCATGTTGCGAATTCATTTGTAAATTCTAATTTACTGAATTAATGCGCTCTATAGATTGCAACAAGGCCAAGTTCGTAATTGAATGCTTTTATATGCAATTCCACTAAGTCAGCAGTTTTAAAATCAGAAAAAATCTGGTTCACTTCCCATTTTTCTTTAATGTAAACAATTACTCCTCCTGACGTTTTTTTCTCCCTAAATTTATAGTATTCTTTATCCACCTATTTTATATAAGGTTATTTCCTCTTCTTTTACCCAAATCTCAGAAAGTATTATAATTTATGGTTTTAATTCAATTAAAGTTAGGAATATTCCAAAATGATCAAATTTTTTTCTCAGACTTCTTATATTTCCCTGTATAATGTTTACTCCACAGCCCCAACAAAAATAATTTTTATTATAAACGTTTTTCTTTATCAATTTCAATAACATTGGAACAATAATCATTTATCATATACAATTCTTCAATTTCATCATCATCTGTAATACTCCTAACATCATCGGAACCAAAATCAGAAAGACTAACATCATTCTGCATGTCATACGACAAAAAAGTTGTCATTTTATATGCATTTCCCAATAATGAAAAATTACACTCATAGAAACTTAACTATTTCAGTTTATCGAGATCCTGAAAGTTCTTGATTCTAACCAAACCAGAACCTTTATTCTTTTCGCATAAAGATTTTAGAGTATTTGACCCAAACGTACTTATAGTCCAATTCGCGCTGTTTTTCCTTTGCCTTAAATAATAGCTGTTTGTTTTCTTGTGTCAAGTGATCATTAATATAAATTCTTCCATCTTGACATCGATCATCAATTTCTTTCGCGGCTGGTTCTTTTTTTTTTGTTTCCAAGCCTTAATCCAAAGATCTTTAGTCTTCCTTGATACAAATTATACGATGATAGATTTTATCTTATTTTTATTTGAAACCGGCACCCTTTGAATGGATTTGAAACTGGCATCCAGATGTTTTGTCTCAATTTTCAGTTTCTGAGCAAAATATTCAACAATTTCCCTAATAATTTCCTGCCCTCTCTCAGGAAAACCAGCCAATTCTATGTTCCTGTTTCTGCTATATTGCTGCATTTCATTGAATTTACATTTCAATTCAAAAATCTCTCCTTCCAATACTGAAGCACACTCTCTTAATTTTTTAGTCTGACACTGTACACCTCAGAAATTTGCTTAGTAATTTCCTTGAGCAGTTTTATGTGTTCATCCAGCTTATTGGAACAAAAGGAAACACTTTTATTAAATTCCTCAATTTCTTGCATAATCTAATTGCGAAAAGTTTCATTCGTTGCCATAATTTCAGCTCTAAAATGCGGAACTGTTCCTTTGCCATATTCCCGAAAAACGTCTTTGTATCTGCTTTGATTCTCAGGTCACCTCCCTTGTCTTCTACAAAGTGCTACAAAATTGCGAGGTTGCCGGATATCACTTAAGAACATTCTTTCAGTATTAACCTATATTTTTCTTATAAGAAACTTTAGGAGCTCTTGTTGATGAAGAAGGTGAGAGCTTTCATAAAAATATTTCAATAATGCAACTGTACATTAGCAGGAAAGACGGACTTTGAAATGATGGGAGATTATTCCTACTTCCTTTATATTGTATGAGATGCAAAACAAAATTGACAAGCAAATGTTTCCAAATTTCCAAGTTGTAATTTACATGTGCTTATGCAGTTAATTCATTTTAATAATTTGTTTTAAGATTTTTAGAAAGGAAAAAAAATAATAGCAAAAATTTTGATATAAGTAACGATTTATTTTGGAGATTAAAATTGTTAATTTTGCCAAGGTAACAATATATGTAAGAAATGAGATATTATACAAATTTATAATTTGCATTTCATTCATATAATATATTATTCATTATTCAATATTATTCATATTAATTCATTTTTGCAATCAACTTACCTAAATTAGACGCAAATATTTACTTTCAGCCATGATACAAAAAATTTAAATTTGTTGGTTAGTGATATTGAAACCAGATATAGCACTTCTTTAGAATGAAGGGACGAAAAGAGTTGAAGAAACCAGATGTCGAATTGTTTTGTAGAAAAGACACTAAAATATTGGGGAAAAGTTGTCGATTTTAGTTTCTAACCTAGAGAGAATTAAAACTGAGCAAAGTAGATGCCGAACCACCTCATCAGAAGAAAGAGGAGGAAAGATTTGAGTAATCAAGTGGTGAACTTCCATTTTAGGAGAGATAAACCAAACGAGGTGGAGGGTCCAAGTGAGTTGAAGAGTAGATGTTAAACCTCGTTTTCCAAATAAAAAGAGATGTAAAAGCGATTTATTGAATTAGATGTCGAAGTTCCTCTTTAGAAGAGAGAGAGAAAAAGATATGAGTAACTAAATGTTGGATTTCATGGAGCTAAATTGCTCGGTGTGAAAGCATTTGTTACATCACTTTGAAAACAGCCATCCTTCATCGAATAGGACTATTGGAAGGAGTGGGAAGAATATTAAGGGGGGGGATACAGGGAATGACTTCCCCCAAGCATAGGGTGGGGAGAATAATCGGTGTGTTTATGTCGTTTTCGGCTCCTAAAGGCATGAAAACTACTCATTATGATGACAGGAAGCACAATGGGCAAAGCAATTGAACTACTGTTTTCGAAGATTAGATTGATTTCATCAGAAATATTCCAGAAATATTTCGCTCTGAAAATATTTTTGAAGATACAGAGCTTCCGTTTTCCGTCTGCATAATGGGTTGGGTTGTTTTATCTCTGAGCAGCACTTTTTTGCACACAATGGGCTAAATGGCAGGTCACAAGGATCCCGAAGGTTCAGAGAAAGTTGGGGAGGGGAACCTCCCGTCAAGGCCATCCATCGTGTTCTTTAACGTGCACAAGATATGGTTCTCCCTCGCACTAACCATGCTTAACGTCCCATCCGACGGACGGCGGCTTTTCCAAGACTTACTAAGTGAAGGGCGGAGAGTTTTGCGGAAATAAGTCTCAACGCTGTCCCAGACGGGACTCGAACTTGGCAATTCTAGATTACGAGCTTGGCACGCTACTGACTGAACAAATACCGCCCCATCTGAATAATGAGTCAGATTGTTTTATTAGTCTGATTACGAGACATTTATCAAAAAATTCTACTTAAGTAAACACCAATGTTAACGTTAACGATATTCCCTCATCTGATTATTAGATTCGACAAGATTTAATTACCAGTGATTCCAATTTCAGATGTAGCTCTTTGTCCTTCTGCTCTTCAGCCTGTGGCGATGGAAACTACGAATCGTCTGCTTTCCACTTGCATTAAAAAAAAACCCGACTCTCTGCTGTCGAAGAAAGGAGGAGCGCAATCTGCTCTTTCTCATGACAATCTCAGCAGAAGATAAAAACTCTCCCCCATCCGCTTCGATAAAGGTTAACCTTATTTCCATGCGAAGGAGATACAAGTGCAGCAGAGAAAATATCTGCTGCAGAATGTCCAATTTCACTTAAATGCACGTTATCAGAATTGCTGCTAATGATTCCTCCTTATCTAGAGAAATGATTCTTCTGTCCGGTAAGGGCATACTGTAAGCAGTGACCGCTTTAGACCGGATTGCCAAAAGTTTGAGGGTGGCAATGCCAAATATAAAAATTCCTAGGAATAAATCAGTTTACAAGTTATGTTGAATTTCCTTGGTTCATATGCTGCCACAGCAGCTTTCTGCTTACCTAAATTAAACATTTATAGAGCATTTAGATTTATAAAAGGATGTACTATTATACAAGCAGAACTCTTTGCAATTTAGTCTTCTTTACTTTGGATACAGGGACAGTATATTTTAAATAAATTTGTTATTTTGACAGATTGCATATCCGCTTTATATTCGATAGAAAAAAAATATTTTCGAAATAAATATTCTAGTTCAATCTGTGGTATATTACATTTTTTTAATGATTTATATAAAAAACGAAAAATGATTAAAATTCACTGGCTACCTAGTCACTGTGAAATTGAAGGAACTGTTTTAGTTGACACATATGCCAAAGATGCAATCAACGTAACTGACATTACTATATTCCTATTTTCGAAAATAAATATTCTATTTCAATCTGTGGTATATTACATTTTTTAATGATTTATATAAAAAACGAAAAATGATTAAAATTCACTGGCTACCTAGTCACTGTGGAATTGAAGAAAATGTTTTAGTTGACACATATGCCAAAGATGCAATCAACGTAACTGACATTACTGATATTCCTATATAAAATATACAAATTAAAAATTATAATTAGACATTATAAAGAAATAGACTCAACAATTAAAGTTCAAAGTTCTGTTAAACATAATTTTAGGTATCAAATTGATCAAAATACATGTTCATTTCTAAAAATGAAAATGTCTAGAAAGAATTTTTGCAAAATATTAAGATTTAGAACTGGTACTGTAACGTTAAACAGCTACTTGTACAAGATAAAGAAATCAGATAGCGCAAATTGTACTTACTATAACTGTGACTATTTTTCATATTTCACTGAACGTGTTCACATTATGACAAAGAACGTAAAATTTATTATCAGCAATTATCTCAACTAGGAATAAATTAGTTTACAAGTTTGTTAAATTTTCCAGTACTTGAGTCAGAAATGCAAGCTACAACCTACTTATTAACTTCGTGCTCTCGACTTCTTTGTTTAACAGGATACGATCGGATTTCCCGTCAAACAATGACTTTGATAGTGAATGCGTGTAATATGTATGCACATATTAAATATATCATTATCACTCAGTTCTTTATTTTCAAACCTTAACCCTTTCACGACTAAGGGTAACATTTTTCCCATTTTAAAATTGGTGATTTCGTATTTAATTATAACCTTATCTGCATTTTTTATACAGAATGTCAAAATAGAACGTATGCCGAACGCAATTACGTAAACGGGAACGTTTAGAAAACAAAAACAGAACTGTCAGGACGCATAATATATGTACTATGTGCAATGTCCATCTTTGCCTCACTAACAAAGGAAATTGCTTCGCAGAATATCGTAATTAGCACATCATTTTGTATATTAATTTTATTTCATAATTTTGTATTATTTTAGTTAACATTTTGTTCTAATAAACCAATAAATTAAAGACATTGCATAATAAGCCTAACTATAATTTGTGTTACCTTTATAGTCCATTGGGAAAAATATTTCCCATAAAATTCCAAAAAAACTACACATTGTTATGTATTTTTCTTATGATGCTTATTTATTTTACGTCTAAACAAACTAAAATAAACAGCTACATACTAAACTCTTAGAAACCTTATAGTCCTGAAAGGGTGAAACTATTATTTATTTATTTTACTCTTGAACATAAAACTGTTAAATTTTATAACTATGACACTTCATTGAATAATGAGAATTTATTTATTTGATATGCATGTTATTTAAAATATTCTCTTATTTCTTCTCGTACTTTTTGTATTGTTTTAAAATGAACTTGGTGTAGAAGGTCCTGGCCCTAATATCCATGGTTGTTAGGTGTATAAATAAATAAATAAGAAATTACAACATTGTGTAAAAGCATGTTAGAAACGACCATAGTTTTGTTTTATCATATTTCTTTTACTTAGTTACTTAACTACGAATACATATTCTATTCATTAAATTTGATTGTTTGATCTGCAACGGTGTTATTATGTACTACATATGTAATTGCTTTTTCTTTTGGTCTTTTATTATGGTGAAGATGTATTTTGTTTTCTAAATGAATCTGGTGGGTTCTTTTCAGCAGACCCATTCTAAACAATCCGTGTTCTGCTACAAACGTACGGCCCATTCTCCATCTAAACCAATCAGCGTCTGTTAGCCGTCCACTTCGGTACATAGTAAGAGACATTATATACTGAGAAAATGATTTATCCAACATCCTGTCCTCTCTTGTACTGTATAGGCTGAAAACCATCCAGAATGACCAAAAATGTCTGCTGACCATAAATCTTGAAATAATCCCAGATCAAAATTTCTCTTAGTGAGCTCGTTTTCCTAACTCTGGACCTTCGAAACTGTAGGGATGACTAAACACTAAGATTAAGGTTTAACGAATATTCTTGTATAATGACTTTTTTCATGATGTTTGTTATATTATTGCATGCGTTTTTGAACTCAAAATCAAATAAAAAATTGCCTCTCTGTTTTTCACTCTCACGCCATCAATAACAACACCCTCTTAAAACATATTTTACCATATATGTCAGTTTTGATTTTTCTCCTTTGATATGCCACGTAGGGAACGATCCCACAGCACCAGTTTTGTATTTTTTTACGAACTCTATTCGTCCACCAATATCGTTTCATTTAAATTCAATCATTCAATTATTTCTAAGTAAAACATTGCCTAGAATGTTGGAAAAAAATCTGTTAACAGATATTTTCAGACTCCAATCTCAGTAAGAGGAATTAAATGTAAATGTTTGATAATTTGTCTGCAAAGCTGTGTGCTCTACTCCGACCAAAGTAAGTTCAGTTATGCGTTTTAGCATGATTGAAAGTAAATGATTGTAAATTGCAGAGAAATGTCTAAGTTTCGCGCACAAACCCAAAATTCACCAAAAAGAGTTGAATTGCCATGATTTCTTCGGTTAACCTTCCATCGTTCTACTTTTTTGTGATGTGTTTACTTCACATGGTTCACTCGGAAATGTAGGTTTACTCGGAGATAAAACCCGGAATTCCGAATTCAGGTAAGCATTGTTAGTAAGCAGATGTAAATTGCTTCAGTAGATATAACCGTGGTACCTTGTTGCTCAAAAATAGTGCAGCATACGTGAATTAGTGCCGACAAAATTTTTACGTAGGTGCTGTCAATACAGCAAAAGAAATTGCAAAATCGATAGGATGAGAGAAATTGTACGTAAATGTAAAAAAGTATTATTTGTGATCACCATAACGATGAATTAGAAAGGAGAAGTGAAGAGGTGATATTTAAACAAGAATTCTTTTATGTAACTCTTGGGGCTATTCAGGTTTCTTTAAAAGAAAAATTTCGAAAAATTATCAACTCGATTAAGATAAAAAAAAATATGGGGAATTTTTAACTTTCGTTTGATATACGACTTATAAACATGGATCACATTTTGTTCCCGTTCTCTTGGAGTCGCTTGAGGTAGCCCATGACATTGGAGACGTCAGAAGTTTCAATTTGAGAAATAACTCGTTAAGGTCGACTCCCTCAAAATTTTTGTCCCTTTTTGTTGGGGAAGGAAGAATGGTGGTAAGTAGGGCATATTTCGGAGTAGTCTATGACAGCCTCATATGAGCTCTCATTTAACACCTAGCTCGTAACTGCAGG
Source organism: Ryuthela nishihirai (assembly GCA_038380435.1). Classification (NCBI taxonomy): domain Eukaryota; kingdom Metazoa; phylum Arthropoda; class Arachnida; order Araneae; family Heptathelidae; genus Ryuthela; species Ryuthela nishihirai. The sequence goes on from JAWZYU010000005.1 coordinate 42,945,284, forward strand.
CACTCACGTTCGGAAGATAGAGCAGAAGAACGACTTTCACATTGATTCTTTTTAGTGGGGTGTATTTTTATTGCTCGCCACATTTCTCACAGCACAAGTTTTGATTTAACATACGAGGGGCATTCAAAACCTTTTTAACATGCATACAACAAAACCATTGCATTTACATTAGCAAAACTTTTACTGTCCTTCAAAATACTCCCCGTCCCCCAGCATTATGCAAAGTTGCAGATGTCTATGCCAATTCTGGAATGCATGGTGGTACTCCTGTTGGAAATACTCTGCAACTCTGAATTGACATCATTTTTCTAGGTCTTGAGCTCTTAAACATGGCTTCCCAGCAAGTTCTTTTTATATTTTTGGAAACAATCAAATATTGCATGTTGCACCTATCAGGTGGATATGCAGGATGGCGTAGCTCTTTGGTTTATTTTTCTGCTCGACAGTCCGAAACTTTCTGGGTTTTGTGAGCACTGGCATTGCCATGAAGAAGGAGAATCCTTCACTCGCCTGTTGTTGGATGCCGCTCCTTCGCCTCCTTAATCACTATGGGCAGAACAATGTTTGTGCAGTTGAAATAATGAGATGAAAAAAAATGGTTATTCTGAGTGGGATTCGAACCGCAGGTCTCCAAGAAGCATGCCGGCCGGCATAGCCACTGAACCACAGAGGATTTTAAAATTTCTTCAACTAAGTGAGATACCTGTTGATTCACCAGTGCCGCCATCTATTATCAGGGGTTAGGCAGTGTAGCCGCCAAATTTTGATGGTAGTAATATTTATCACTCAGAGCGTTAAATAACAATTCAGGTATAAATTATCAAAGGAAAACGTCCTGTCGACAAGAATCATTTAAATAATGTTAAAAAAAATGGCGGTTTGGTTGGCCAACTTCTGATAATAAATGGCGCCACTGGAGAATCAATAGGAATCTTATATGTTACTTAGTTAAAGAAATGGTCAATTCTTACGTGGTCTAGTGGTCATGCTTCCCAGCATTATTCTGGGAGACTTGATTCGAATCGTAGTTAGGACAACAATTTTTTTTCAACTCATTATTTCAAGTGTTTCTTTTCTCTACATGACGTTTTCCTGTTATAATTTATTACTGATATGTTTATGTAACGCTGTGAATGACAAATATTACTACCATCAAAATGTGGCGGCTTCACTGTCCAACTCCTGATAATAGATGGCGCCATTGGTTAATTAACAGGTATGCCAGTTAGTTGAATAAATGGTGGTCCAGCGGTTATGACGCTCGACATGCTTCTGGGAGACCTGGGTTCGAATCCCAGTCTGGATAATCAATTTTTTTCAACTCATTATTTCAAGTATTTCTTGTCTACAGGACGTTTTCCTCTGATAATTTATTACTGAATGCTGGTGTAGTATTGGCCATTAATAGTCAGTTATTCAGGTAAGGTGTGCATGGATACCACTCCTTGGGAATTGAAAAGAAATTGTGAACATCCTCTTCATTAAGTGAAAGTCATGTTGGTGGATTTGGGGACCTGGTTCATCTTCCACAACCCAAATATAGTTGTCGATATTTCTGGGAGTTGTAGAGTAATAAAACCAGTCTGATCACCTGTTAGAACGTTCGTTAACCGTTTGGGGCCACTAGGTTCAAACATTGCCAGCATCTGTTTGCACGAGTCGATTCTAGCCTTTTTTTTTTGCTGTTCTGTTAGTTTGTGGGGTGTCCATTTGGCACAGATCTTTCTGAACTTTAAATGTTGGTGAATAATTGTTTTCACACTTCCAATCGATACGATGACATCTAAACGTATTAGCTGAACGGTGATGTGTGGGTTTTGCTTAATGAATTTACGAACAGCAGCGATGGTTCGTTCAAGGTCTCCTTCGGTCTTCCTGCACAAGGAAGGTCTTCAAAGCTCTGCCGTCCTTCTCTGAATTTGTGCATCCATCCAGTAACATTGCCATGTCGATAGGCATGATCTTCATATCCTTGTGAGAAATCGGCATGAATTTTTTCACATTGTCCCCAAGCTGCAACTTTGTAAAAATGTAAAATATTTTCCCGTGTTTACTAGGCTCCGTAGAAACAACGTGCAGATTTCGCAAACCGAAATTTACGCGCCACCAGCAAAGAAAGAAATAATCATACGGCCTTAGTTTTTAGCATATAATGACAAGTTTAGACAAGCTTTCAAACAAGTTGTAGCTTATTAACTTCGGAGGACGAGTGCATATCTAGAGAAACGTGTCAAGAATTCATTTTAAAGCCCTATGTACAACTGTCCACTTTCAGAAGATATAGTGTCATGTCTCTCTAATTTATTTTTATTTCTTATTGTATTTTTATTGTATTTTCGTTGTTGTAAATATATACATAAGCATTAAGTTTTATATAATATATATATATATAAACATTGGGTTTTTAGAAGTGCTGTTGTGGGGATATGACTCATGAGCTATTGTTCGGGTCTGAGCTGGCTTGATTTGTGTAGCTCACAAGTCAGAAAAGCATTTTTACGATTATCTACGACTGAGCTCTGGCGCGAGTGCTAGTGCGGAGACAAGGGCGACAATAATAAACAGGAGTCTAGGCGTCGCTGTCAAACTGGAAAGATGTTTGAACACCCGTCAAAGGATGGCGCTCTTGCTTAAAAAACAACATCCTTAAGGAGAGGGTTCGGTTATGTGTGTACCAAGATTCGGTGGTGTGTGAACCAGGGTTCGGTTCTGTGTGAACCAGGTTGTAGGCAAGGATTGAATATCGTTTCGCCGAGTTTGAGGTCTGTAAAGAGAATGTGTGAAGCGCAATTTTCTACCTTATTGCATGATTGTTTGCAGCAGCAAAGCAACAAAGGCCACGGAATCGAGCCATTCCAAGAACGAAATTGAATATAAATGTAAATAAACTGTGTCGTCCATATACTTCCTTCGTGCTTGAATTGTTGGACACCTTTCTACACATCACTTGGCGCAGCAAGTCCGAGGCATATGTCAGTAATGGTGTAAAAACCTGCGAACCTGTGATTTCACCTAAGTAAGGGTGAAGGTAATTAAGAATGTTCACTGAAGTGCCATTGAATTAGGGATAGCAACTTAGTAAGGTGTTGGACCCCCTCTGTCCCTGATAACGGCCGACACACGACGAGGCAAGGACTCCACAAGCTTGCATAAATGTTCCATAGGTTTGGCGACTCATGCGTCCTCCAGAGATGTCAACAATTTTCTCAAGGTCGTCGCTGGTGGAACACTGGCCCGAACACTCTGTTCAACGGCATCTCAAAGATTTTCGATGCGATTTAAATCTGGACTTCTAGATTGCCAATTCATCATTTCAAAGTCAGCAGAATGCTTCTGCAGCCATGCAGTAGGCAATTTGAACCTGTGAGATGAACAGTTGTCTTGCTGGTAGACGCCATCTTCATTGGGATGCATGATGGCCATGAATGGGGGTAAATGGTTAGCATGAGTTCTACATAGCGGGATGCATTGAGAGTCGTTGGTACAGTACCAAAGATCCCACAGACGTCCAACTGTAGACACTCCAGGTCATCAGTGAACCACCACCAGCTTTTACTGTTGCGACCTGACATGAAGGATCCATGGCTTCATGGGGTTGGCGCCATACCATCAGTCTCCCACCCCTCTGGCCCCTATTTGTTCGTACGATGCGGGTAGGATGGCGAAGCCACCTACCATTGGCATACTACCCAAGGCTGGTTGACCTTTGCAGTTTTTCGGTTGCTTTTTTTGTGGGATTTTCATATTCCTGGAATACTCTTCAAACAGCCGTACGAGAAAATCCAAGTTCGTTGACAATTTCGGAGATCGAGTGTCCCGTCCGTCCGGACATATCACTGTGATCTGCCCTCTGTCAAATGCATCTATATCCCCCACCTTTCCCATTTTACTTCTCACGACGAATGCTTGAGGAAGCCAAAACTGACAGCTATATATAACCGGAGTTTCAGCAACGCACGCGCGCAAACGTAGGACTTGCGGTACTGAATTTGGAAAACCTCTCCTGTCCCTAAAATAATGGCACTTTCAGTGTGGTTGATCTCCTCTGCTGAAGAGCGAAATTTGTGTCATCTAGTCCAATACGACATTTTGCGCAAATCAGTCCGCATACGTACTCACACGTGATCTGATGAAGAAAGAACCTGTGCCGCCCCACCACTGCCACATAATCATCATCATCATCCTCAAGCAGTCATGGGCAACGAAGGTCAAACAAGACCGTGCAATTTAATTCTCCAAGCATATCTGTCCTAAGCAACATCTGCTGCATCCGGCCACTGCACACCAATTCTAACAAGGTCCTGTTTGACATTGTCTGTCCACCGCATTCTAGGTCTCCCCCTCTTTCTGAGGTCTCTAGGCACACTGTTCATAACCCTATTCGCCCATCTATAATTATCCATACGGGCAACATGTCCAAACCAGCGGAGTCTCTCTCTGCACAATATGCTGCTAAAATAAGGTTGCAGACTCCTTTGCCTAACCTCATCATTAGTTACAAAGTTAAACCACCTAATACCCAAGATACTGCGTAAGCATCTAGAATCAAAACCATCTAGTTTCCTGTTATCTTGTTTACACAGCGTCCAAGTTTCACTACCATAACTAACCCTAGAAAGAACAAAACTATTATACAGTCTAATTTTAGTCTTCACACTCTCCATAGATTCTTAAAAGTCGCGGCAGCAATCCCTATTCGTCTGTCAATGTCATGCCGCACATCACCAGTATCTGTTACATAGCTCCCAAGGTAATTAAACTGTGACACCTGCTCAAGACTGCAACCATTCAGATTAACTGAATCACAACCTGCCTGACAAATTTTCATCACTTTAGTTTTCTCTCTGTTTATAACCAAACCTACTCTACTACCAGTCTCATCAACAGCTCGAATGAAAGAGTTCATCTCATCAACATCATTTGGCAAATAGGCTAAATCATCAGCATAATCTAAATCAGAAATTTTCGTATCTCCAGCCCATTTAAGGCCAAAATCATTCCCTTGAAGTGAATTTCGCATAACATAATCAACAACCAAACTAAAGAGAAAAGGAGACAAAATGCACCCTTGTCGAACACCAGATGTAATGCTAAACCAATTGCTACAAGACTTACCAACTCTCACACACGACTCAGTGTTATTATAGAGTGCTTTCATTATGTTAACTAACTTGTCTGGTATACCATATGATCCCACAATCAACCACAAATTATGACGATCAACAGGGTCGAAAGCCTTTTTGAAATCTACAAAGCTAGCAACCAAAGGTTTCTGAAACTAAACATTTCTCAAGAATCTGCCTAAGTGAAAATATCTGATCTACACATCTCCTACCACTTCTGAATCCACATTGTTCATCACGCAATTGACTGTCAACCAGATTCTTAATTCTATTAAGAACAATCAAGGAAAGAACTTTACCTAGAACAGAGAGTAGGCTGATACTTCTATAGTTATCACAAGAACTGTGATCACATTTTTTGAAAATAGGGATAATAATAGTTGTGGTAAAATCCTCAGGAACCATGCCTTTATCATAAAAGATATTCAGAATTTCAGTCATCCAAGTGGTAACCGAAACATTACCAGCTCTCAGCATTTATTCATTCTTTTATCATAAAAGATATTCAGAATTTCAGTCATCCAAGTGGTAACCGAAACATTACCAGCTCTAAGCATTTATGTAGCAATTAAATCTACTCCTGGGGATTTATGAAGTTTAAGTTTAGAAATAGACAAAATAACTCAGATTGTGTTATAGGGCCAATATTAAAGCCACCAATGCATCTACCATTATTTAAAAACAATGGGAGTAGAACTAACAACATTGTTCAGAACATCACTGAAATGCTCAGCCCACCAAGCCATGACAGAATCCACACATTCTTTCCTAGTTTATTTTTCAATCCCTGTATACCTATCCATTTTCTACCACACAAAACATTAATTATCTGGTACAGCTCTCTGCTGTTGTGCTGTCTAACTGCTTCCTCGGCTTTGTCAGCTAAGCCATCAAGCCAAAGATTCTTATCAGCAGCTAACTGATCTTTTACACGTTTATTACGTTCTCTGTAATGCTTTCTATTAGGACTAGTAGGGTATTGATTAAGGACATTCCTGCAGTTCTTTCTTTCCGAAATAAGCTCAAGTGCCTTATCACTCAGATAATTCTGTCTCTTCTGCTCCTTTTTTCCTAAAAGAGTACTGTTAGTGTCCAAAAAAGCCTGTTCAAAATGATCCCATTCTTCCCCAACTTCAGTAGGAAGCACACCATGACTGTCATAATGACGTGATGTTCTATCATGGTAAGCTTTAGCTCTAATTGAATCTTCAGAGCTTCAGTATTAAAGGTAAAATCTTTGCCCTTAGCACTACACTTTTTAAGTTTAAGTTGCAAGACACTTTTAACAAGGTAGTGGTCAGATCCAATTTCAGCTCCCCTATATGACCTGGTATTCCTAACAGAACTAGCCCATTTGCTGTTAATTAGTATATAATCAATCATATTCTTATGCAGCCCATCGGGTGAAACCCATGTGTACTTATGTATGTCGCGGTGCTTGTAATAAATGTTAGTTATTCTGAATCCATTGAGTTTACTTACCTGTAGGAGACGTTGCCCATTGCCATTACAGCTGCCAATACCAAAAGGGCATATCACTCCTCCCCAAAGGTCAGTACCAACTTTGGCATTGAAGTCACCTAGAACAAGGGTAATATCTCCTTTCTTGACAGAATTCAAAATATCCTGAAGTTATCCGTAAAACCTATTCTTCTCAACCTCATCGCCATCCTCAGTGGGGGCATAACAGCAGATAACATTCAAGTCTTTAATGCTTGTCTGAAATTTTGCTGTAAGAAACTTTTTATTAATGCACTCATATCCTAGAAGAGCATCACTAGCATGTCTGCTGAAAAGCAGACCAATGCCTTGGTGATGTTTTCCATCCTTCCTCCCTGTAAAGAAAAATATAAAGTTATTTATAAGTATCTCACATTTATCGGTCCATCTGGTCTCTTGCAAGCCTAGAATATCTAGGTTATAGCGCTGGAATTCCTGCATGAGGACATCAAGAGAATAATCTCTATGTAATGTCCTCACGTTCCACGTTCCTGCAGAGAGAAAATGATTAGTAGGATTTTTAAAGAAATTAGGTTTATTGAGATTGGTAGGGCCAACAATATCAAACAGCCCCCTGATCGCAGGCATGGGGCAAAGACCTGGTCCTCCTCCGCTAAAGGCTGAAGTCACCGATGCTGGTAGGAATTTCAGGCACCACTTTTTTTCAAGTGGACTTTTTCAAGAGCCATATGGCCTGCCAGAGACACATTACTCCAGTTTAGGCTTGACGATGCCCAACTAGCTACGTAAGGTTCAGATACCTGTGATGGCCTCAGATTTGGATTATCCACAAGCTTATATAAGGTATTCCATGCCTCTGCTCACTTAGGTCTGGCAACCCAGAAGCAAGCAGAAAACACAGTGGCAGATTCTCCCTCAACGGAGGCTCACCAGTGCAGCAAGTCCAGGATCCATAATCAAGCACAAATTCATAATCAAATCCAGTCTAGTAGGTATAAATGGTCAGCACCAGGACCCTGTGAAGTTGACCACTCCTCAGCAGGGTTGAAAAAAAAGAAAAAAAGTGGCCATTGATGACCAGATCAGTAGGCCATACTGAACTGGCAGCCCTCCTCTTCCGTTCCCTTCCAAAAGAGAATATCTCTTTTGAAAGGTACTAAACGGCCAGCACCACGAGAAGGCGGGATAGGACATTAGGTGCTATACCTGACCGGTTCTGTGCATCATCACATTAGGGGTTGGTAAACAGCTCTCCTTCCAGTTTACGCCTAGCTACCATTTACAGACCAACGTCTACCACATGTAGTAAAACAATTCTTCACATATTTTGCTCCTCTTTTGGGGATGGTTGGCAGAAAGCATGGGGGGAAATTTATATCCTATGACACTACCCATATTACAAGTTTTCATTTGACGCAGCATAGCCCATTACAATCGGCCCTCTCGTTCCCAAGCTATAACGAACAATGGGTTTCATACTTTCCCTTTTATAGGTGGGAAGAAAGCATGGAGGGTAAATGTTTTATAGCCATGACACTTCCCGCTTCACAAGCTTTCATTTGACACATTTTCCCAATATATGTGCAATACATCTTTACTTTACATTTGAATATTTAACATAGGTGCAACATCTTTCAAAGAGAAGAGAAATGTTTTTAAATTCTGCTTAAACATATTAAAATTTTTTTCACTTCTAATTCAAGAGGCAAATGGTTTAAGATTTTAGGTGCGATATACGAATAATGCTTATAAGTAATTTCTTTTTTGGTCAAAAGAACTGAGTATTTTGGACCTTTCTCTCTAAAGTTGTATAAATCAGGATAAATGTGAAAATTAGAGCAATTTTGCTTAAAAAATATCATCACTCTAAAAATAAATATATGTCTAATAGGTAGAATTTTTAGCATAGAATAACGACTGAAATTGCTTAAAATATAAGTGTAATATTTTGCAACTAATGTAATAATTTTGTTTCGCAGAGACACCAGAGGTTTAAAAACCGAGACACAAGTTCCACCCCAACAAACTATACCGTATTGCAATGCAGCTTGTATCCATGAGAAGTACAATGTTCGCAGCATATTAAGATTAACTTTGCATTTCAAGTGGTGTAATTTGAGCAGTTTTGTAGCGTGCTTTACCTGTGATGTAGTCAATATGTTTCTTCCATTTTAGATTATTATCTATGAAAATACCTAAATATTTAATGCTCTCAACCTGTTCTATGACATCACAATGGCAATCAATACGTTTATAGCATTGCGGTGAATGCAGTTTAATGACAAAAGTATTTACAGCATTTTGGCCATTTTTTTCCTTGTAGAAAACAAATTTAGTTTTATTCTTATTAATTGAGAGTTTATTGTTTTCGAACCACATATTAACTTTCGCAACAATATTATTGACATTGGACAATAAATTTGTAATAGTTTGGTTACTAAACGTCAATGCAGTGTCATCTGCAAAGGTTGAAATATTACAATTAATGTTCATTTCACAGAGGTCATTAATATAAACATTAAACAATAGGAGCCCAAGAATAGAGCCCTGTGGAATGCCATATTTAGTTTGTTTAGGATTGCTGAGGCAGTTTTTTAAATATAACTAATTGAGTTCTATTTGTAAGTAACTGATAAACCATTCTACAACAATCCCTCTCATACCGAAATGCTCCAGTTTTTTCAAAAGCAACGAATGTGTTACGGTGTCAAAAGCTGTTTCAAGATCTAGAAAAACCGATAGAGTTAAATTTCCTTGGTCAATTGATTTATAAATAAAATTGGTAAATGACGATAACGCATGAAAGTTTCGTTCCTCACCGAGTTTCCGAGATTCTCTTACCCTCAGTGAAGCCAAACTGATTTGACGAAAAGAAATTTATTTTATTTAAATAATTCAATACTCTGAATTTTACTAGTTTTTCAAATATTTAAAAAAAACAGGCAAAAGCGAGATCGGTCTGTAGTTTGAAAGGCAGTTTTTATTTCCCTTCTTTTAAATCGGAAGAACAATAGAAGTTTTGAGATCGTCTGGAAAAATCCCAGTTTGAAAAGAAAGGTTAAAATATAGACTAAGGGATGAATAATGAGATTTTTGCACTTTTTTACTGCAGTTACGAAAATTTCATCGATTCCTGGGCATTTGCCTTCTATTATATTTGTAATGGCGTTATCTAATTCTTGTACGGTTATAGGAGTAAAAAAGAAAGAGCTATCTGTTTTACAATAATTTTTATAACGTTCATATTCAGTAGGTTTGTCATTAAGTATTTTGCTAGGTAAATCGACAAAATAAGTGTTAAAGTCATCTGCTGCATCTTTAATTTCGTCAGTATTAGTCCTCAATATTATTCATTTTTCCGGTAGAACTCCATCTTTTGAGTTATTCCCAATTAAATTATTTACGAACTTCCATTTTTTTTTATATCACCATTGCATTTTAAAACTTCTTCCATGCAATATTTGTTTTTGGCCTCCTCAATTTTTGACCTTAAGTTATTCCTATGTTCTAAGAATTGCTTCTCATGGTCCTCGTTATATGGGTATTTTTTAAATTTTTTTATAGATTATCTCTATGCTTAATCATATCGCAGATTTAATTTGTGATCCAAGGCTTTTCCATTTCTAAAATTATGTTTTAAATCGAAACTCTCATCACGACCTTACAGCATCTTTCTCACGTGGAATTTTCATGTCTAATCCATTCTGTTCCCGTCGTCGTGGCAATGAGGAACGAGACATCGGGGCTCTAAAGGTCGTTATTGGGAGGGGCGGAACAACAGGAAGTGATTCTGGCACGCTGCGTCGTCATGGAAACAGGTATGAAACAACCTCTCTTAAATCTCCGGTGACATTGTCTTTCCTCACTGAGTTTCCGAGATGCTATTCACACAGGCAGGATCTTGCTCCTTGAGAAGAGCTTTCGATTCGTCTCGTAATGCACATAGAGAATGCTTAAAACATAACCGATGAGAAGGACAGGAAATAACCGACCACTCTCCGTCCTGTTACCATGTCCAAATAAGTAACATATTTGTAAGCAATAATTTTTTTTTTACGAACAAAACAAATCTAAAGTTATGATTGTGAAAACATAGAACAGAATTAGGTTTGGTTGTTCTACTTCTGAGCGGCACTTTTTTGCACACCATGGGCAAAATGGTCAGGTCACAAGGACCGGAGGGACCCACTGAAAAAGATGTAGGGAGACAGATGGTAGCTTCCCGTCAAAGATATGTTGCGTGTTCTTTAACGTACACAGGAACATCTCTTCCACACACGGGGCCACAGTTTAACTTTCCATCCGACGGACAGTAGCCTCTCCAAGCCCATCGGTGTCCCCTATTTGCTGTGGGCAGGGCGGGGAGTTTTGTGGAGGAAAGTCTCAACGCTGACCTAGGTGGGACTCGAACCTAGGAACTGCAGAATAAGACCTGGCACGCTAGCAACTGAGCCACCCCCGCCCTATAGAATTAGGTAAAGAGGCTTTTGAGGTTTGGTTCAGCTGGTAAAAGACAACCTGTGAAATCATTCGTCAACTTATTTTAGATTTCCGACCAAAGAAATCCTGAAAAATTGATAACAGGAATATTTTTAACTATTAGTTTAGGGTTTCAGCTCAAGGATTGTGTCTGAATAATTGCTAACTCAGATCAACTGAACTTTGATAGCGAAGAGCACCTGCTGGGTAATAACAAATGTTCTGGGAGATGTCATTTCTTCATTAATATGCGTTGTTTTAGTAAAAGATGCAAGCGCCATTACTCGTAATCGAAAACGTCGTTGAAGACCAAAAAGGAAGGAGCGAAAGCTTTAGGCAGCATGCAATCTGACGTTTCATTACTTGTGTTGTTACCAATTAAAAGAAATATAACTGAACAGATGCAATTACACATCAGGACGTTTATGCCACTCAAAGGAATGGGAAGCCAAAAGCAAAAAACAAATTATAACCACCGAGGAGATGAACGAAAAAATTATTTAAAAAACCCGAAGATTTATTAAAATATTGACACGATCATGAAGTTTGGGTTGGGTTGTTTTACCTGTGAGCGACACTTTTTTACACACTATGGGCTAAATGGCCAGGTCACACGGACTCCGAAGGCTCAGAGAAGGTTGGGGAGAGGACCCACTGGAACAGCTGTTGGGAGACAGATGGTAGCCTCCATCAAGGGCATCCAGCGTTTTCTTTAATGTGCACAGGGTATGGCTCTCCCGCACACGATCATGAAGAATTCAGTAGAAAATTAACTAGTCGATAGTGACGAATCTCACTATTTGAAAGTTTAATGAAATGAAATCAACGTTCGCATTTAAGGGCTGACGATAGAAGATGTAAATGCAAAACAATTCGTGTTATCAAATTTCAAAACGCTAAAAATAGCAAGCACTTTGCTTTTAAGGCTATTTATAGTAATCCTTTGAACAAAAGACACATGCTTTGTTTGCAGATCCGATCAATTAAGCTAATGATCTCTTTGGAAGCGACATCCACTGCATCAATGACGCTGCTTCCTTTTTCCAGACTCGAGATGAAAGGAATTTGTCTTCAATGGTGGAACATCTTAAAGCTGGAGAAGTAGCGCTTCCTTTTATGCCCATATGAGATGCGTCAGTCCTAGTGAATGATGAAATTTAGAGTTGAGTGTTTTCAGGAATAACGTTTCGAGGACACTGGTATGTACCTGGTCTTCACTCAGTGTTTTTGATTTTGTTACTTTGCTGTCACTCGAACCCCCATTCACATTTTTCTAACTCCGATGAGTAGTACTTAAAATTATGTTGTTGACTTCAAACACCAAAAAAGCATTTTCCTTCAAAATAAAAATTAGTGTTTGCTCTTGAGTCATTAGACGTTATTAGAGCGGAAATGGATTTTTCTGTCCATAGAAAGTCTCTTTGCCTTATTTAAAAAAACTACTGAGAGCAAAGAAAATCCCGTTCGTCTCGATGACTGTAGAATGGAAATTACATTTCCAGGGTGAAAGGAACACTTAGGAATTATTTTCAGAAGGAACATAACATACGATCATTTGCTTCACATTGGAAGTTACAAAGGGAGAGAAGAAAAAGTAAATGAACATTTTTTCATCGTTTTAAAAGAGTTTAATGAAAATAAAAGAAAAAATCAGCAATTATGATTTTGTTTTTAGTCGATTTCTTGTTCCTCAAGAGACGAGAGCTGACGACCTTTCAACCTTTCTGGTTGCAAGCATTCGCCGAATAGGGTGCGTGGTCGTTTAGTGTGAAACATCCACTTAAGATTCGAATCGCAAATCAGAGGGTTCTCTGGAAAAAAGGAAAATTAATCAGTTCTGTGGAAAAGAGAAGAAGAAAGCTCTCTTTAGATTCGCGAGTTTTGAAAAAGGTTTTCATGATTATTTTCAAATTAGAAAGCTGAGATAATTATGAAAAGAGTAGCAGGTGCTAAGACATTTTCTTCAAATTTTTACAACTAAAGAAAATCATTAGACTTTTGGAAACGTCACTTACATTGTTGTTCATAATTTAAGAAAGTTGAACAAAAATTTAAATATCTCAAGAAATCCTTTTTCGAATTTAATGAAAGTTTCAGAGGATATTTAATATCAAAAATATTAATATTTATATTTGAAACAAATAAGACATTGGAATATTTATCCAATTATAAAATTAAATTTCTAATCAAAGAATATATTGCAAAATGTTTCGAATTATAGAAAATTGCAGATGACCTGCAGATATTGAAGTTAACGTTATTTAGTAAGGAGTGTAATTACACCTAACAGCAATACAGCTAGCACAACGAGATATCATGTTTCTAATAGGGTTATCCAACAATGCTGAGATACCAGCAAATTACACTTCTGTATAAAAGCATTTCTCTTGGAGGGGTTGACTTGCAACTTGCCTTCCCAAAGTATCTCATGCATGTTCAATGAGATTTAGATCTGCGTACTCCGCTGGCCCATCCATTTTCTGAATATCTTCATTCTGAAGGTATTCCTCCATTATTTGAGCTATGTGTAGATAAAGGTTATCATCCATGAAAATGAATTCTGATCCATTGGCACCACTAAAAAGCTTCATGTAAGGCTCTATGATCTCGTCTCTATATCTTAGGGCTGTTAGAGTCGCTGCTGACAAGACATGCAGGCCAGAATGGCCATTTGATAGAAACTCTTCTGATGAGAACAGTTAAAGGGACACAACTGTTGGTCTTCGCACAAACCGACCTCGTTCGCTCAGCAGACTCCTGTACACATTATTCTGTCTTGAAACTGTCGACCTTTTGCTCATTGGTGTCTTGTGGGGAGTTTGCCTAGCTGTCATTTCCCTGCCTCCACTTGTTGTTAAAGTAGCGCAGATGTCTTGAGCAGTTGTGGACGACCATGTCCTGGTTTATGACTAAGCTGTTCCCTTTCTTGAAATTGCCTCCAAAGTCTTGAAAGGTTATTTCGTGGTGCATCTCAAGTCCTGGATGCGTCTAGTGTGAAATCTTACTCGAGTTAACGTCAGGTTGACTGGAACGGAAATTGATGACTGCAGCCACGGTCTCTTTTATAACAACCTTAACTTTGATCCTAGAATTCCCGTTCGGTTAAAGTAGAAACATTTCCTTCTTCCCCATTGCCACATTTACATGTACACCACATTTCGTGTCATTCCATTAGATACTTTTCGAAATGCGACATTTGCATTTGATATTTTGCACCAAGTGGATTACAGACTTTTTTTTGCTTGTTTAGAACGCTTCGTAAACCTTAACAATGTAATCACAATTCTAAACATTGGGCAAAAAGTTCGTTTCTCTAAATTTGTGACTTAATTCGCCCATGTTACTTATTCTGTGTTCAATGATGCATCATGGAAGTGAAATCATCATTTTTTTCTTTCAAAGATGTTGTTTTCAAATGACCTTGTCCACTTTACACAAAGGTCATTGTGTTGGCCAACGACGAAATCTTTGATTCCCATCCAGTATATATATGAGATCGACAGATCTCTATCAGCCTTCCAGCCATCAAAAGTGGCAGCAGTCACATTTCGATATTGTCACTCGTTGTCGCCGCTACATTCATATGTGGACCAAAGAGATTGAGGTTTTTTGTAAAAGTAAATGGTGACAGTAAAAATGTAGTTGCATTAACAGTTTGCGTAATATAAAAGTTAAAAAACCGATGCCGAACTTGCATCTCGATAGGAACTTTTGGAGATCCAGTTGCTTTGGTGAGTTCTTCTCATCATTGCGAGGAGGTCGTAGCAGGCTTTGTAGAATTAATGCATCCCCAAACTTATCTAAATGCTTCACCGCAAAAAGAATTTTTCTCTGCTCTCTGATGCACTTGGTTAGCTTGTCCCAAATATGTGAATGAAACTATTCCTATGGCTGCACACACTCTGAGAGGGAGTTCCAAATTGCGGACGACAACTTCCCCTCGACCCTCTTCTACAGAAACCAGTATCCCTTTGAAGTGTCCAATGGAAACACCCGTTCCTTTTAAGGAACTAATCTGAAAGAGAATGCTCTTCCGTCTAAGATGATTTAAATAATCAATTAGAAGAAACAAAAGGCGGAAAATTTTGTAAACTTGCTATTTCGGAAATGAGGGATCAAGAGAGGGCAAAACAGGTCATAAATCGAAGAGGTGAAAGATTTCATAACGTGGAAACTGTCGTGGTAGCAGAAGAAGTAGTTAGAAAATTTCAGTTTCGGCAAGAATGCAAACAAAAATCTCTTGAAAACATGTCAGGTGAGCACATTCATGTAATCAATATCGTTTAGTCTCGTGTTAGGTGGAATTCAACTAATATCGAAAAACTCAAAAGGAAGAACATCTGACACGTTTCAAGGAAGTTGTGAGTTCGGCTCCTACTCTCGCCGAAACTCAGTTTCCTTCACTTGACTTTCGTGACTGAAAAGGTAAAATCATTTTAAAAACCATCTTTGAGATTTCTCGAGAAACCTATAGAATACCCAGAAATAAGTTAATGGGAAAGTGTATGGGTTTGGAGTAGGTAGTGAATGCTCTCGTCAATAAGTCCGAGAAACCACTTGTGATGGCATCACAGAATGATACTAGATTGATCATTAAGACAGTTGATCATTAAGGGGACAATTTATGAGCTACGATTCAGCATCTTTCAATTCGTTACCAAAATATCTTACAACATTTAATAGAATCAGAAATAACTTTTAAAATATCTTAAAATATTTAATAGAATCACAAACAACTTTGAAAATATCTTACGAAATAAACAGACGAATGAGAGTTGCGGAAAGATGTGCTTCCAAGTCTCCTCTGCCACAGTTTGTAAAGCATTCATGTCAAGAAAAACATCCTGAAGAGAAGGGAAGTCGGTGGAGAGATCGGTTGGCAAATCTGTCATTCCATTATCACTGCAGAAATATAGAAATTACATAAGTGTGAAGCTTAATTTTTTATTCAAAATTGTGCAAATGTAAACAAGAGTTAAAATTATTGTTCATGTTTATATTACTCTCGATTTACATTATTATTGAACGTAAATGATTACCTTAGCTGTATATTTATTAAAAATAATTACAATTTTAAACTTTAATTAACAATAGAAGCTATATTTTCCATATAATATAGTATAAATAAAACTGTCTCTGAATATGAGAGCCCAAGGACGAGAGAATGCAAGGAGAAAAGCTGAGCGATTGAAGTAACAAATCAGCTGAGTGAAACCTTGGGGCTCGGAGTAGCTCAGACGAAGTATCGATCTCCTCCTGATGATTCGAGACAACTTCAGAAGACTGGATGTTACAAGTTCTACCCAGTAGAAGCAAAGTTTCGGCAATTTTTCTTAATAAGAATAATGGTAATGCAGAATTGATGGAGTCGTGTAGCACTTCAAAGTCACTTTCGAGTTTTCTCTGTTCTAAAAATTGGAGAATGAATTAGTCTAACTTCCTACGGTTCATAAATCTCATAGAGATTGAGTTCTAGAGATAGTTCTTATAGAGATAGTTCTTATAGAGATAGAGTTCCTAATCTCATAGAGATTGGAGAAGTCTTGAACCAATTCAGTCCCCACGTGTCCATACGGGAACAGAAACTATAAAATCATTTCTAATTAATATAAAACTAGTATTTTAAATATGTTTTTGAAAATTATTTCCACAAGAGAAAGTGTTATAATTTGTGATTTATAATTATTATTCCATTTTCACTATTTTTAATTTTTTCGCCGTAAAACGATGCTTAGGCCCCAATAACAATGATATCGTGCTCCAAACATTGTTAAAGTAAGTAATAATTAATTCGTGACTGAAAAGGTGAAATCATTTTAAAAATCATCTTTGAGATTTCTCGAGAAACCTATAGAATACCCAGAAATAAGTTAGTGGGAAAGTGTATGGGTTTGGAGTAGGTAGTGAATGCTCTCGTCAATAATTCCGAGAAACCACTTGTGATGGCATCACAGAATGATACTAGAAAAATACCTTTCTGAGCAGTATTTTCGGAGTGGGAAATTGAAGGACAGTTGATAATTCACAAGTATTTCTAAGGGTGTTTGTTATGAAACGTTTTTGTAAGTACCCTTGGCTCAAGACCATGTGCTTAGTTGATGTTCATCTCCCCCCATATGGTATATAGGGGAATTGGTGGAATAGGAAGCTCGTGACAGGTGCATCAGTTCGTCATTTTTGTAGAAGCGTCTTGAAGAGTGTTTCTGTTTGGCTCTAAGGATTTTGATGCTTTCCTCAAGGAATAGAATTTAAGATGATTTACACCTCCTGTGCAAAGAAAATGAACAATATCTTTCAAGCACATCCCCTTGAATCACTGCACTGGAACTTTGATAATGCATTAAGAAGGATCATTTCCTAGTTCAGTCTAAGTGATTAAATGACAGGATTTGGTGGAAATGAACAATTTATTTTTTTTTGGAAAAATTGGTGGATGGGGGTAGCGTCTGTCAGCAATTGAGTAAAGAAAAAAATTTAAATGAGAAATTAGAATCTTTAAAAGGCAGGCTTGAACAGCAATTGTTAAAAGATTGGGAAAAACAAAGAAACTTTGAATTCTCCATGACTTAATCAACTAGACAACAAATTGAAACTTTATTTTTACCTTGGTCAAATAGGAAGTTTTTAACTAATTTTGGGATGCTGAAATCAAATATGCTGTGAAAAGTCTACAGTACGTAGAGTTTATTTTTAAATTACGGATTGATGTATTTCAAATTTCAATGAATACACATATCTGGGAAATAAAATAACTGTGACTATTTTGTTAAATTGCAAATTAAAACTCATTAATTAGTTACATGATTACAGTGAAAAAAATTAGAAACATCATAGTTATAACCACTGAATATAAAGTAACATGTGAAATAATGAAACACAAAACAAAAAAAATAAACATTGGTAAGGATCTTTTGTACTTACATGAAGTTAATTTTTGCCTTTTATGTACCTTCCTTCTGCAAGAACCAGCAGTAGTCACCCATCATTGCTGGGTCCCACCTGCCTTGGTATCTTTCCTCCATGGTTCGGATATCCTGGTGAAATCATTCCCCTTGCTCATCACTGACAGCTCCTAAGTTCTTGGGAAAGAAATCGAGATGCAAGTGCAATAAATGAATCTTCAAAGACATTCGGCAGCCTAGATTTTCATAGTTTTTGAAAACATCTTGAATGCGTTGATGGTAGTTTTTCTCTTTGATTCCCCAGAAGATCCTGGACAACAAACGAGAAAGATTTCCATGCAGCGCGCTCCTTCATATTCAGTTTTTCTTTCAAGACAGTATCATTTACTAGCTTCCTGATCTGAGGACCAACAAAGATCCCTTCTTTCAGTGTGGCATCACTAAGTTTCGGAAATTTTTCCTTCAAGTGCAAAAACCCTTTACTAGTTTTGTTCATAGCATTTATAAAGTTTTTCATAGATAAATAAAAATAAATACCCCCTCAAGCAGCTGCTTGCCACAGAGGTCTGATAGGAGCCTGTCAGTTTATATGCCACAGTAGGAGATCTGAGAGGATGGCAGGACCTCAGCAGAAAAACGTCACACACATCCATGCCTAATCCGGGCTCGAACCCACGTCCCGTAGATCAGTAGCCATGCGTGCTAACCACTCGGCCACGGGCTTTTTCATTAGCCGTTTTTCATAAGCCGAGTTTAATGTGTAGTGGTGGGAGCATAACATCACAGGGGTCAACTAGGGAGATTATACCTCACATTGCTCTTTCCAGGAATAAAAACATCTCTTTTGGGTCAGTCTTTTGTTTTGTAGTGTTCCTTTCTGGCCCTTAATGTCCCACAAACACAGAAAACATCAAAATTTGTGAAGCCTCCTTGAAGTCCGAGCAAGAGAGAGATGACTTTTAGGTCGCCACATATTGCCCATTGAAACTGATTATATTTTATAGCAGTGAGCAATTTTTCCATGCTTTCATAAGTTTCCTTCATTCCCACAGTGTGTGTCACTGGAATGGAAAGTTTTTGGTTTCCTTTATCCTAAAGGACGGCTTTTAAGCTGAATTTTGACGAATCTATAAATAGACGCCATTTCTTAGAGTCGTGAGTTGTTCCAATTTCTTCCATCAGCCCTAAAATAACTGTGCAGAAACACAAACCATCTTGCATCTCGTAATAAGCAGATAATGCCAAATTTCTCTTTCTGAACAGACAAACTCGGGTATCCTTGGCCAGAATATTCCATTCTTGAAGTCCTGAACCTAAAACCTCAGCTTGTTGTTTCGGAAGTCCTAGGTCTCGAACATGATCACTTAGAAGAGACATCTGATTAGGCAAAATGAGCTAACTTTTTAGGGGTGTATATAGGATCTGTATGTTCCTCAAAATATTCCTCTGATGAACGTGAATCCATCTCCTCCCAGTTGTTTGGAGGTCTTGGTATAGGAAGACCTCCTCCATGAGGAACTGACCTTATGGCAGAAGGCACATTTAAATACTGTATTTTGCTTTTGTCCTTTTTTGAAAAGCCCGGTACATCAGTTAAACAAAAATAGCAATCATACAAGTGACTAGTTGGCTCATGCCAAACCATTGGAACTGGCAAAGGGTATGAATTTTATCTTACCTTTCAACAATTCACTCAGGACAACAAAACACGAAATGCAGCACACATGTGGAGCCCAAGTTTATTTTTTCCTAATCTCTAACATGACATCCAAAATAAAAGTTATAGGCTTTCTTCACAATCTTTGCCAAAGAATGACCCTGGGATTTTAAAATATAATTTCCACACACATAACAAAACTTTTCAGGCACATTAACACATCCGCGATTCTGCCTTTGTGCCATTTAAACGCCAAAATTCCCTATTCAACGTATAGCACGTGTACCTCCTACAATGAAAACAACAAGAATGACGGTCTGAAGTTAGGTTACTGTTACATGTTTTCTCACACTTGTCAATCAGTGTTGCCAGCCACAAAAAGTAAAATATCTAGTATCCTCCTAGTTGCCTGGAGGTGTTGTTATAGGAAGATCTTAATAGGAATCAAAATGACCAATAACATAAGAAACGTCACGTGCTGGCCATTTTTTAAGGTCAGATCTGAAATCAGCACCTAAAGGGGATGGCTCAGTCGGTAGCGCGCCAGGCTCGTAATCTGCAGTTCTCAGGTTCGACTCCCAGCTGGGTCAGCGTTGAGACTTATCTCCGCAAAACTTCCCATCCTGTCCACGATAAGTAGAAAACACCGATGGGCTTGGAAAAGCCACCGTCCGTCGGATGGGAGGTTAAGCCGTTGCCCGCGTGTGCAGTAGAGCCATACGCTTTGCACGTTAAAGAACAAGCTGGATGGCCTTGACGGGAGGCTACCATCTGTCTCCCACCAACTCTTCTAGTGGGTACCCTCCCCCAACCTTCTCTGAGCCTTCGGAGTCGTTGTGACCTGGCGATTTATCCCATGGGGTGCAAAAAGTGCCGCTCAGAGGTAAAACAACACAATTCAGCACCTAAAATATTGTTAACGGCAGCTGCAATTTTTTATGTTATAAAAAACTTGTAAACCAGTGTTATTTTAAGTATAAAGTTATGTATCTACAGGTAATTAATACATTTATTATAAAAAAAGTTATTCTCATAGTTTTTTTTATAGAAATGGTAATAAATATTGCGAAAATTATTCGCAAATATTTTTACCGAGAATAGTTTTTAGGTAAAAAATTTTTGAGTTGATGCAGCGGAAAAAATTGTAGCGTTTTCGGAAATGGTGCTTTTCCTGTTCGAAATGGCAAAAGTAGTTCCAAAGGTTCAGATCTGATGATGAACTCTCAGAAGATGAACCAGAGAAAAATTGAGTCAGCAACTTTGACAAAGATACTTTTAAGCTTCGACTGGAATAGTGGTTAGGAGGCTAGCACTGTTCCAGCAGGGCACACTTTGTGTGCTCTGTTAGGTTTAACTGAGGCAGTGGTCAGTAGGCATGTCCATGTATGAGAAGGCCTGTAAAAATATCAAAATAAATACCTAAACGAAAAGTCAGTGACGAAACGTTGAGAATGTTTAGAGATTAAAATTCAATTAAATTTTTTTATCCATACAATATTCACACACAAATATAGAGTCAACTTCTTCTAGAGTTAATTTATTAGTCAGTGGATAATTATAAGGAACATAAATGTTAAGAGCTAATTGGAGCAGTATATTAGCGTATAAATATTTTTTCACATAAATGGATATTTAAGTCTCCTTCAAATACATCTCCTACCATTCCATTTCAATACATCCAGTTTGTCACGTGATCTTGCGAACGAAACTGAAAAGTGATTTTTTCTTTGCACAGCTTCAGCGAAATCGCAGTTTTGCCAGAAGATATCTTTGCCGACATGCCCAATCTGAAGGACATCAATGTGTCAGGGAACAAACTTCAAAGCTTGCCTCAGAGCACGTGGTCGCCTATCTGGAGTCAGCTGCGGGAGGTCTACGTCGACCGTAAGTGAAATTTCCTCTTTCATCTGGCAGGAGAAAACTGACACTTCCTGTACCCGGATGTTGCCTCGCATATTTAAATTTTTACCGTCTTGATTGCTGAGCTGGCTATTGCGTAAATGATTACCTAATAACGAAATATAAATTGTGAAAAAAAAACTGTATTCTGATAGGCGTCCTGAAAGGTAGAAAATAAACTTAAAGCATATCTCTGGTGTAATCAGTCACTGATTTCGTATTCACTTCAAAGGAAGATAGGGCGCAGGCAATTTTGTTAAATAGGTATACACCAGCACCAGCCATCTCGTGGCCGAGTGGTTAGCGCGCCCCGGATAAGGCATGGTTGTTGTGTTACTTTTCTGCTGAGATCCTGCCATCCTCAAAGACCGTCTACTATGGCATATATAAAAACTGACAGACTCCTGTCAGACCTCTATGGCAAGCAGCTCTTTGAGTGGAAATTTTATTTTCTTTTATCAGCGCCCTGTCTTTCTTTGAAGTGAATACAAACTCGGTGACTGATTGCATCATCGACATGCTCCAGGTTTATTTTCTAATTTTTAGGGCGCCTATTGGAAGATAGGTATTTTTAAAAGTTTTCAACTTATATTTTTTCATTGTCACTAAAAACACCTTCTTCAGAAATTTTAATATGATATATGACTGATAAACATCAAAAAGATTTCTCGTTTCCTCCTTTTGTTTTCTTGGAGGGGGGGGGGGATCATGTTCGAGCCCATGACATTGGAAACGTCACAAACTTTGATTTGATATATAACTCGCTAAGGTCGCGAAAATTCAATCGCTTTCTTTGGGGGTGGGGGCATAATTCGAAGTAGGTCCTTATGAGTTTTCATTTGACATCTAACTCGTAACTGCAGGTCATCGCGTTCGGAAGGTAGAGGAGAAGGACGACCTTCACCTTTCACCTTTTTTAGGGGGAAGGAGTAAATTTTGTTAACCGATAATACTCCCCACGTCACAAGCCTTCATTTCACATAGAACGTTTCACGTTAGTCCCTTTGAAAGATATAGTAGACCATTCCTTCTCATAGTTTACTTTTTTGGGGTGGGGGTGGGTCAGAAGAAGGATGGGTGGTGAGTTTCTATATCATGTGACGCCACTCTTGGCATCCAAAGTTTCATATCCCATATAAATCATTATGTCTGTCCTTCGCGTTACAAATCCGAAAATTGACAAACCGACCAATGACGAGTCGTCTGTTGTTTTAATTTATTACGAAGATGGCTGTGAACGTGTATCGAGTTCCACGGTCGAAAGGATCTGTCACGCGTTAAGAATTTATTACCGAGGAAAGTAAGAGATGGAGGATTTATTAACCAATTTTGCAAATTACAGATCAAAGTAATTTCGAGATTGAAAACCTTAGTTAGGTTGAACGAGTCTACTCCAACTCCTCTTCTCGTAATTTCCACAGAAGTCTGCCATTGAGTTCCTCAGGGCTAGCGCATTCGCCGAAAAGGACATCCCGATTCTCGACTTGAAATATCCATTTTATCTTGGAATCACATTCCAGAGGGTTGTCTGAAACGAAAAAGGCGTATTTAATACGATTTTGGTTCGTGTTATATCACTGGAAAAGACAACTTCCCCTTGTATTACTACTCAGGGAAAGGTCAGACTTCTTATAGTTTGCTCTGACTCCAGTTGGCCAGTCTGACTCCAATTGAAGGTTCAGACTCGATTGCATAGGGAGAAATATTAGCGCGTTACAATTGGTTCGAGAGCACTATTATAATTATTATTATCCGTCACTGAATTCGTATTTGCTTCAAAAGAGGATAGGGCACCGACAATCTTGTTGAGGAGACTAAACGGCGGCCTATCTTCCTTCGAAACAAATACGAACTCAGTGACCGATTGCATCATCGATATACTTAGATTTATTTTCTACTTTTAAGGCCCTATAGGAAGATAAGTATTTTTTTCAGTTTTTTTTAATTTATATATTTTGTTGTCACTAAAAACACCAACTTTTCAAAACTATGATATACGACTCATAAATATCGAGAATATTTATCCCCCTTTTCGAATCACGTTTGGGGTAGACCACGACACTGGAAACATCCAAGCTTTAATTTGAGATACGACTCGTTAAAATCGACCCCCGCGAAAATCCGCCCACCACACTTTATCAGGAAGGAATAGTTGGGGCGAAATTCGCAATTGTTTACGACCGTCATTATACGAGCTTTCATTTGACACCTAAATCGTAACTGTAGGCCCTGGTGTTCCGATGATAGAGTAGAACGATTTTCATATTTCTCGTTTTTTAAGTGGGAAGAAAGCATGGGGGGGATCAAGTTTTCATACCTACGACACTCCTCGCGTCACAAGGTTTCATTCGACACATAGCTCGTTACTTTTCGCACTCGCGTTCAGGATATTATAGGAGAGCAATAGTTTTCACATTGTCCCCCTTTTTAGGGAAGTAGAATGTACAGGTTCAATTTTTCATAGTCTACGACATTTGTTTCGGTTACCACTTGGATGACTGAAATTTTGAATATCTTTTATGATGATATTCAATTTTCCTACGGATTGTTTTCATGGTTCCTAAGGATTGTGCTAACTATAGGGGTGTCAGTCTACTCTCTGTTCCAGGTAAAGTTCTTTGCATGATTGTGCTTAATAGAATTAAGAATCTAGTTGACAGGCAATTGCGTGATGAGCAATGTGGATTCAGGAGTGTTAGGGGATGTGTAGATCAGATATTTTCACTTAGGCACATTCTTGAGAAATGTTTAGAGTTTCAGAAACCTTTGGTTTCTAGTTTTTCAACAAGGCTTTCGACTCTGTTGATCGTCATAATTTGTGGTTGATTGTGAGATCATATGGTATACAAGGACAAGTTAGTTAACATAATGAAAGCTCTATATACTAACACTGAGTCGTGTGTAAGAGTTGGTAAGGCTTGTAGCAATTCGTTTAGCAATACTTCTGATGTTCGACAAGGGTGCATTTTGTCTCCTTTTCTCTTTAGTTTGATTATTGATTATGTTATGCGAAATTCACTGCAAGGGAAAGTTTTTGGTCTTAAATAGTCTGGAGATACTAAAATTTCTGATTTAGATTATGCTGATGATTTAGACCTTTTGGCAAATGATGTTGATGAGATGAACTCTTTCATTCGATCTGTTGATGAACTTGATTGTTGATGCTTACGCAGTATCTTGGGTATTAGGTGATTTAACTTTGTAACTAATGATGAGGTTAGGCAAAGGAGTCTGCAACCTCCTTTAAGCAGTCCTTAAATCCTTAAGGTGCCAGCTTAGGATTCATTATATGAAGGTCTTTACGGATTCTATGGATTTAGTAATTGGGACCTTACGATATGTGAAGGGCCCTTTTATTTCATCAATATAAGTAGCTCAAACCATCATAGTTTAGACTTGGGGATTTATTTTTATCATTCAGAGAATTTTTTAACAATCTTCCATATTCCCATCGAACACTTATTAGGAATCTCACTGATTTCTTAGCACGAACGTTTATTTTCAGAGGATCTGATTAGCAGCGATGTAAGAGATTTCAAATCCCAATCACACAAACCAGTTTTCCTACTTTTGCTGCAGAGACACGAGAGCAATCTTTTTTCTCCGTTCTCTTCTCCATTGTGGTATGGTTGCTCAAGTCTCTGAAATGGTGCAAATTCGCAAATAGCAAAAACGAATTCTCAAGAAGTTGTTGTCCATTAGAATGGCGAGCGAAGGGGAATAAAGATTTTGCCTTGTCATGAGATCGACCAATTCATGCTGTGCAGCGTCATTTGGAACTCAAGCATCGTTGGTTTCCCAGCACTTTTCGTATGGAGTGGATACATTTTTGAATTAAAAGATAACGAATTACTGATCTTAAGTATGCAATCATTATTAACTTTGTGAAATATTAGGAATAAAAGTTTTATTTTTCATTTTCGATGATCCGTTATATTTAGATTAATTTATGAAAATTTGTAGACGCTTTTCATTTGAAGTTATGAACTGTTTTAAAAATTTCTTTCTTGATTCTTGAAATGCAAATTATGTTGGGGTAACAATCACATCAATAAGCAAAAAGAAATTATTTTAGCTTGAAAATTAATTTGGGGAAACCCAACTTTTTTTCCATTCTTCAATTAAAACTGTCGTCTAAAGGGGGATTATTCCCAAAAGGAAGCACAAAGTGTGTCTTAACAACTGAAATAGAAACCCTGGATCCATAGACACTTACCTCTCTGGACATAATTTCCTCTCACCAAAATGGCAGTACTTTTATGCACAGAGGAGGAAGTCACGAGAACTATAATCGTATTCCTCTCCCAAGGGGGAGGAAGTGTTGAAAGATCCTGCAACGATCTCGTTCGTCAATCTTTCTGTATAAAAGTATATGGCAGCAAAAGATGAAAATGATCTTGTCCCGTGATTCAGATGAAATGCTCCAAAGACGAAAAGTCGGAGCAAATAGCTGTTGATTGGAAAGAAAAGAGATGATGAGGTCAACTTGTCGACGACTGTAAGGGTAACGTTGCGTTCGGTCTGTCATGCCGGTAAATATGTTACATCGTAAACATATCTCTTGGAAGAAATAAAACATTAGAATTGCAGTTAAATCCTATTCCTCTTTTCAATCTTAATGCCAGCAACGATTTCTCTTACTGGTGGAATAGCTGATTACTTACAAGACAAGTCAACGAAGTTCAGCTCCGGGACCTTGTGCCTCCAAGTCTCTTCATCGATGGTCCGAATGGCGTTATCACCCAAAATGACTTCTTCCAGAACAGGAAGATTGACGAAAAAGTCCTTCGGGAGTTCAACGATCGAGTTCGAGCTAAAAGAGAAACAATTTTGAATCTTAAATTGATTCTTACTCAGAATTAAACAAAAAAGCGAATATACACAAATCTGAAACTGAGTGTTGCAGTTGTCAGAAACATTTAAACACTAATGCAAGAGGAAAAAAAACGCATGTTTGTTTTTCTTGCAAAATCCCTTTTTATCGTTAATGAGATGGAATGGTGTAGAGTTGATTCGTTATGAATGGAAACAGATGACTCAGGGAAAGAACATCGACAACATTTTGGTCAGAAATGAGAGAGGGGGAAGGGGGCCAAGCAAATGTAAAATACGCTTTTATGTGAAAACTAAGAATGCTTTAATAAATCCCTTCCTTATTTAAAACTAAAGTACAATACACTCATTTCCTGACTTTAGTATTAGCAACTTCGATTAATCAGAGAGAGGGTTGGATTGTTTTACCCCTCATCTGCACTCTTTTGTACAAAATGGGGATAATGGGTAGGTCCCAAGGTCCCCAAATGCTCAGAGAATGTTGGGGGAAGGGGTATCATGTCTCCGTATGCGTTGGGAGCTGTATGTTTTAATCTATTACGTAGGTAGTGAGTGTGGCTTCCCTTTGAGGGCTTACTCTGCCACAATTTAATTGGTTACACTGTACAGCTGTTAGGAAGCTTCTCGTTAACGTCTTACCAGTTGTTTCTTTACGTGCACAGGATTGTGGCTCTCCGGAACATGGGTTGTATCTGATCCGACAGGCGCCGGCCTTTTCAAGCCCATCAGTGTCTCCTTTTTGACGTGAGGCAGCGGAGATAAATCTCAACGCCAGCACAAGTCGGACTCTGCAGTGCCTGGAGTGCGTTCGACTGAACCAACCTAAGCAGCTCCCTTACACCACCCATCAGAGATAGACAAGAGCGGAAAAGAAATTCCACAAACCTCCTCTTTTCAAGAGAGGCCGATTTCGGAATCTCTTGTTTCACACCTGATAATTTCAGTTAAGATTTCACCCTTACCATAAGTCAAGCTGTAAAGAAAGTGATGGTAGCCCTTCATATTCAGATATTTAGTCAGGTGCTATCGTTCGCTTTTTAAACCACTAAGCATCCAGGAAGCAGATGGGGTAATTATTTCGACGCTTGCCTATTTCTTATTAGTATCCTAAATACACAACTGGATATAATACCCTTGGATATACAGTAGATCACAGATATCATTCTATTCCATCTTAATTTTTAAACGTATTGGCTTAATCTTTAAAGGAATATGGAAACTTGAATGTTGAGCAATGTCCTCATGTTGCCTACTTAATTTTCCCCCAAAATAAGGAAAAAGTGAAAGAATAATTTTACAAAAAAAAATATCCTCTCACTTTAGCGAATTGTTCAATACAATTATTTTCTCATATTTTAATTTAATTTTTGAAATGACTTATTGTGATTTACATTGTCATTACTTAAGTAATGTTTCACTTTCCACAGTTCTTTAAATATTGAAAGAATATTAGCGAAAATATTCTTGATTTTCATGTATGCATTTTATATGTAAGTCGATCTTTGTAGCGCGAGGAAGACGATGCTTCGACTAATGGTTTGCAATTTTCTGTAAATTGGACGATCATTATCATATTTAAAGAGAAAGCAATAAAATTGCATGTTCCAGTTTATTAACTTTTATATTCTTACAAATTTTAAAAGGATATGCGTTGAACGTGAGACTCAATAAGTATACTTACAAACAAATTACAATACAATGCAAATTATTGCAGAAAAATGGATGAAGTAACTTATGTATGATAGTAGTTAGTTTGTTTAAAAGTCAATAACCCTCTTTCTACAGAGCATACAAGACCAGCTCTGTCTGTTCTACCAAACTAATACCTCTTCACTTTGCCTGTCATATCTCTTGAATACCTTTACTTCAGACGTAAACAATCCTTCATCTTTTGTAGGATCACTAAGTTTACGTTACTAACAACACAAAACAACCACCCGCGCACACACCAATAAAGATACTTCTTGCTTCTTACTTATCGCGCACTGACTCAGACTATCTGAACCTCCTTTTTTTGATCTGCACAACTTTTTTTTTAACATTCTCATTCCATCATTCTCTTTTTCAGGTCGGTTCTACATTCAAATTCGATTGTTGTATAATTCGCACGCACAAGCATATATGTGAGCGTTCATGTCACGTTTTGTCATGAAGTCACTGTAGCGCTTCATCTGTTGTAACACTGCCCCCTCCTTAGGTCTTGTTCGTCCCGAACAATTCTGGATTCCGAAGCTCCTTCTCAGTTATTCGATGAAACGGGGCCAAACGATCCACGTGAACCAGTAAATTTTAGTAGTTGGACTATACTTCGAGATTTGCTCCCAATTAGGTCTTACATCAGATTTTTCAATCAGTTCTAATATTGGTTTTATATCTTCATCATCTAGTTGGGCCTTTCTGATTTCAATTGGATTCCAGATGTTAGGGGTATCACTGTTTGCTTGTGTCGATACCATTTGTCTTATGGGCATTACCTTTTTAGTTCCAAATTTCAATTCTGCATTATAGCAATGTTTACAGTTGTCAATACATGGGCGACTGGAAAGAGCATATGCATTCTTATGCATTTTACCACTTCGATGTTCGATGGAGAAATCGTATTCTTGTAACCGTTGTATCCACCTAGCGATTTGTCCTTCGGGTTTTTTATAATTTAGTAACCATCTAAGTGCAGCATGATCAGTGCGTATAAGTAATTTCTGGCCATAGATATAATGATGAAAACGTTCTATTGCTTTTATTTTTGCTAACAGTTCTTTTCGTGTTACACAATAATTTCGTTCTGGTTTGGATAGAGTTTTACTAAAGTATGCAATAACTTTTTCTTGTCTGTCTTGTTATTGTGAAAGTACTATTATGAACTGTTTTCCAGTTTGTGGATATGCTAACACTGGTGCTGTGGAAAGAGCTTGCTTTAACTGGTCGAAGGCCACTTCACATTCGGTGGTCCACATGAACCGGTGGCCCTCCTCTGTCAGACGATGTAATGGCCTTGCGATGTTGGAGAAACCCTTGACAAATCTTCTAGAGTAGGTACAAAGTCCAATAAAATTGCGAAGTTGATTAACATCTTGTGGTGGAGGCCAGTCTCGTACAGCTTCTATCTTACTAGGATCAGTCTTAATCCCTGATGTAGTGATCACATGACCAAGGTAATGAACTTCTTGCTGGAACAGCTTACACTTTGTCGGTATCATTTTAACACACATTTGTGGGCATCACTTTAAACTGCCAGAGTCCATTTCGTGTACTGAAAGCTGATTCCTCACGGTCTTCAGGACGTATACCAACTTGCCAATAGCCGCTCTTTAAGTTTAATGTAGGGAACCATTCTGACCCAGATAGTGTGTCCAGTGTATCAACAATCCTGGGTAAAGGAAAGGAGTCTTTCTTTTTTACGTCATTTAATCTGCGATAATCTACACAAAATCGTATAGATCCATCCTTTTTCTTGAGAAGAACTACTGGTGATGTCCAGGGACTCTGTGATGGTTCTATAATGCCCTGAGCTTCCATGTCCTTTATGAGTTGTTCCGTCTCCTCCCTTTTTTGCCAATGGAAGCCTTATTGTCGGCAGACGGACTGGAGGAGAATCACCAGTGTTGATTTTATGTTCTGTCAGGTTAGTACGGCCATAATCATTTGATGTGGGATAAAAAATGTCATAAAATTATTTTAATAGGTTCTCGGCCTTAACAGCTTGATTTTCAGTTAATATTCGTCTTGTTTCTCTCCATAATTCAATAAGATGAGATGGGATGTCTGTATGATTTTCATTTGAATCAGTAATTTCTATTTTATTTATGCTTGTTACACAGGTAACAGCTTCACATATTGCTAATTCTTCACCCTTTTTTAACATTCTATTGGATTTGTTACAGTTCATCACTCTAATAGGAATCTGTTCTTTATCTATTCTGACTAAAGTCCTTGCAACCAGGATACCATGAGTCAAAGCTCCTTTACTAGAGGCTTCAGTGACTGCCAATCGGAAGGCCCCAGAAATTTCCGCCAGATGTCCACGGACTATAACTTCACTTTGTGCTGTGATCTCTGTATCTTCCGTCACTAATATTGGAGTTACGCTTGATAAAGAATGAGACGTCCGGCTAAGCAGAGGAATCTCTTCCGTCTCATAGATGAGTAGGTTATCACTGGGTCTAATGTTGAATCCATATTTCTTAAAAAAATCAAGGCCTAATATGCATTCATCATAGATGTCAGCGATGTAAACAGGATGGCGTACCAGACAGCTACCAACTCGGATGTTATGTTCTATTTTTCCATGGACTTTTGCACGATCTCCAGTGGCTATTTGTAGGCTGATTTTAGACTGTGAAGTATTGAAGTTTGGATGACGTATTATTTGCTTTATTATATCCGTTCTGAGTAAAGTTACATTTGCACCAGTGTCGACTATCATACGGCAAGGTATTCCATTTATGGCTCCATCAGCTACTAATCCATTATTATCGCCATGTAATGTTGAAACGTGGGCGACTTCCCCTGGGGCCAACCAATCAATAGCCAGCCTTTGCCCCGCAAGACTGACTAATTTCTGTTTCCTCTTTTACAGTTGGTACGAATGTGTCCGGTCTTGCCACAATTCCAACACTGAAGGTCTGTGGTAGTTTTTGAAGAAGAACCTTTTATATCTTTCAAAACTAATAGTATGGCTTTGGTTAGTTCGTTCATTTCATTATCCTTTTCTACAGTTTCTTCTACAGTCACAAATCTTACTGTACGTTTGTTCGCTCGGGAGGAAAGCCTGGAACACTCGTATTTCATAGCATGTACCACAGCTGACTTTAAGGATTCACCTTCAAACATCCTCAGAGATTGTTGAGTGTCAAGGTCAGCAATAGCATCAATAAATTGTAATTGAGCTAAGTTATCTTGAATTTCTGGTGGACAGTTACCATAAGCCAATCTAGCTAGACGCTCGATATCACTAGCAAGCTCTTGCAAAGTTTCACCACTTTTCTGCATGCGATGTTTAAATTGAGTCACATAATATTGTTTTAAATAACTATCACCAAACCTAAGTTCTAATGCAGAAACTAGACTTTGATAATCAAGTCGTTTTTCTTCTGGAACTGACTGCAAAACTTCCGCAGCAGAACTTCTTAAGGAAGCTGCAAGAAAACTGGCCATTTTGAATTCATTCCACTCATTGGCTCCAGCGATAACTTCAAATTGTGTTTTAAATACTGTCCAAGGTGATTGACCATCATATGTAGAAGGTTTAGTTGTATTTCTAGCGATATGTGTAATAACATTATAATTTCACTAGAATTACTATTATCACAAGCAGGAAGTAACATTTCATTTCTCAAAATCTGAAACTGGCGTTCACAATCAGTTTTTACAATTTCAATTTCATGATTATAATTTAACTTAACACTGTCAAGATCATCTTTTACACTATTTAGTCGGTCATAATGTCCTTACACTTATCAGAAATCTTACCAATTTGAGAAGCCACTTCAGCTCTCATCTCATTATTTTGTGCGGCCATTTCGGCTTTCAAGTCATCGTTTTATCTAACAAGGTCACCAATTTTGTTGCTTTGGGCAGCTCTTTCACCTTTAATATCAGTCATTAATTTTACTAACTCATCCATACTTCTAGTTAACGGCATTCAATAAATTATCTACACTCCTAGACACCAAATGTTGCGAATTACAAATGGATAGGCACTGAGCGTGAGTATTAATAACTATATTTTAAAACCAATTACAATACAATGCAAATTGTCACAAAGATAATATGGATGAAGTATCTTATAAACAAATTAACTACTATCATGCATAAGTCATTAATCTTTTGGTACAGAGTATACAATATCAGCTCTGTCTGTTCTACTAAATACTACCTCTTCACTTTGTTTACCATGTCACTTGAATATCTTCAGACGTAAACAAACTCTCGTCCTGTGCTAGTTCACTAAACTTATCACACTATCAAAACAAAACGACCACCCGTGTAGACATCACATAAAAGATATTTATTTTCACTTAACGCGCACTGACTCAGATCATCTGAACGTCTTTTCAGATCTGACAACTTTTTTCACACTGCACTGCTATCTTTTTTATTCTTCTGAATCGTTCTAAGTTCCAATTCGTTGGCTAATTAAAATCTCTCGCAAAAGCACACACGAGGGTTTAAGTCACGTTAAGTCATGAAGTCATTTATTTTCAGAAGGACCTTATGAGGAGAGGGGTGGAGGAATTGAAAAATGTTAAATTATAATTCCGCGATAAAAAATAAAATGGGAATAAGAGGGGCTCGAAGATCTAAATCGGGTTTGCTATAGGTGGAAACTCTGAGAGAAAAAAAATCTAGTGGTTGGGAGAAACACATCCACGAGTTGTGGGAGCGTGAGGTCAAATATTGAGTGTGATCATGGAATCGGAAAGGAGAAAACTTTTGAATGATCGATGAACGGCTGTCCTCTCCACATCGAAATCTATCAAGTGTTACGTCTACGGTCATTGTCGGCAGCGTTTTACAAGAGTGTACGGAAGAATCATTATTGAAGACTCAGTTTTCTGCTAAAACATTCCTTGGACTGGAAAATGCAAACTTTTCTCCAAAGAGAAAAATATGCTTCGAGCTATAAAACATTAGAAAACGATTGTTTCAAGGATCATCTTGTAATGACCAACGCTTTGCGATATCAGGATTTTCAACGGTTCGGTGCCTGTACAGATATATTTTAATATTAATTGCCTGATTAGTATCGCGTTGGTTCACAATGACAATGGAATCGCAGGGGACGGGTTCGAGTCCTAGAATGCCACGGTCGTTTGTTTGTGCGATGTTAGCTCTAATTATGGCAGTGGTAAGCAGTAACTTCGGTCTTATTGGGGCAAGTCCTTGTATGAGAAGATCTTTACACCGAGGAGTAGTTTCTATGACCGTTCTTCGTCCTACATTTTGAAAAATAAATAAATTGCTCATGTTAAGTAAAAATGTATTATAATATAGATTATACGTAAAGATGGTTCTTTGATTCTAGATTTCAACTTTGTTTATGTGTAACCTGTCCTTTACTCTGTTTTCTTGTATGTCCCATAATGGCTTTAATTGCTGATGAATCACAAAATCTTATCCAACAGTGAATATTCCTTTTTAGAAAGAAATTCCTTAACGATCGAAAGCACGTGAGAGTCAACTGAGCGGAGAGAATTACCTGTAATCAATAAAATGTAAGTAGGCAAGTTCCGATGGCAGAGCAGACCTTGGAGGAATGACAGAGTTGCGAGTGAAATGG
Source organism: Ryuthela nishihirai (assembly GCA_038380435.1). Taxonomy (NCBI): domain Eukaryota; kingdom Metazoa; phylum Arthropoda; class Arachnida; order Araneae; family Heptathelidae; genus Ryuthela; species Ryuthela nishihirai. The sequence goes on from JAWZYU010000005.1 coordinate 42,978,917, forward strand.
AGGCTGTGAAGATTCGGCAGATTAGCAAATGCCTTGTCTCCTATCTCTTTCACCAAACAAGAGACAATATGCAAGTATCTTATACTACTTGGACCATCTTTGAACCAATCGTTACTCAGATTCGGTATGACGTTGTCCACCAAAATTAATACCTTCAGTTTCTTGAGATGCCCTAGAGAGAGAGGCTTAGTGAGAGGTTCATCAAAATTCGAGAAGCCTTCAATGATAGTCAATTCTTCTAGGTAATCTTCTAGACCGGAGAAGGGAGGACCCTTGTCATCTCCTAGGGAGGTTATCTTCGTGTAGGAGAAAGTGAGAAAATGAATATGAGTGTCTTCAAATAGGTGCCCGGGCATATCACCGATGTAAGATTTCTCCACATTGAGAGATTCGATTCTGTATCCTTTGAGGCCAGCGATTGCATTCTGCAGTTCCACTGCGTTCTGAAGATCGCTGCATGTGACATCCGGCCCTCTGTTATACAATTTGCACGCGCAAGGATAGATATCTTCGCTAGGGGGACATTCGTGATTGATCATGGCTGTTGCTATGGCAGAGAGGGCCAACAACAGCGCTCCCATGGGAACCATCCTCATGCTTCGGGGGATTCCAAACTGAAATATAGGAAACAGTTAATCAGTTATTTACATATTTAGCATATTTAAGAAATCATCAGCAAAACCAACAGAAAATTAAATGTTTCATTGGATTAATTCATAAATGATTTCCGTTTTCCGTTTTCCTTCACTCAAAACGTTATAATAAAAACATTATCAGGTTTCATTCGATGAAATATTTACCGTCACTTTCAATGACCTTTTCCCCATTTTTGCGGCAGTTGGGATATTTCTCGGGAGTACACCTCCGGCGGTTTGCTTTCGAAAACCTCGACGAGGGCGGATTTCGCCTCATCGTCGTCATACCTGGAATCGCTTTCATTGCGATGGTTTTGTAAGGAGCGGGAGAGGGGGAAATCAGGAGGAGAAAGGTCTGCCGAATACGGCCGATGCTGAGTTAGAAGAGTCAACCGAAGCGCCAACATTTCGTTCTGTGAGATTTGCGAAGTTCACAGTGATTTGCATTGTTTCAGCAGTGCCTGCAAAAGTTCAGGTACCTATTGAATTGCTTTGATCAGGATTATCCACCAGCTGATATAAAGTATATATACGTCTATTCACTCAGGGCTACCAGTCAGTAAGAAAACACAGCAGTAGATTTTTCCCTCAAGAGCTCCACCAATGTGCGAAAGGTTTTGTAGAAAGTTCAAAAATCGTAATCATGCCCAAAATGGTGAGTACGAAGACAGCGTCCATAGAAGAAGAGATCAACAGGTCACAATGACAAATCCTTCTACACGAATAAAAAATATGATGCAAGTTTCATTAAAGTGTCCCCACCATCACAGCACATCAAATTTGGCATAATGAAACATTTCGTAAAAGCATTGAAAAAGGAGGCGCTATTTTAGCAACTTTAAGAGAAATATTTTTTATATAACGATGCAAGGGTTAAATAATCAAATTTTTATTGCTCCGCAAAATAATTAGGGGTAATAAAGTATATAAATTTTGATCGCAAATTAACGGACGCTTAATCAAAAATTCGGCTTTTCATTCAAAACGTTTATTGAGTGGAACAAATCGTGAAACATTAATGTTGCATTTGATTCCATGCTACAAAATTGAGAGTTTACCGGATATCAATAAAGAGCATTCTTTCAGTATTAACCTATATATTTCTTATAAGAAACTTTAGGAGCTCTTGTTGATGGTGAGAGCTTTAATAAAAATATTTCAATAAGGCAACTGCACTTTAACAGGAAAGATGGACCTTGAAATGATGGGAGATTATTCCTACTTCCTTTATATTCTATGAGATGCAAAACGAAATTGACAAGAAAATGTTTCCAAATTTTCCAAGTTGTAATTTACATGTACTTATGCAGTTAATTCATTTTAATGATTTGCTTTAAGATTTTTGGAAAGGAAAAAAATAATAGCAAAATTTTTGATATAAGTAGCGATTTATTTTGGAGATTAAAATTGTTAATTTTGCCAAGGTAACAATATATGTAAGAAATGAGATATTATAAAAATTTATAATTTGCATTTCATTCATATATTATTCATTATTCAATATTATTCATATTAATTCATTTTTGCAATCAACTTAACTAAATTAGACGCAAATATTTACTTTCATCCAGGATAGAAAAAAAATTAAATTTGTTGGTTAGTGAAATTGAAACCAGATGTAGTACTTCTTTAGAATGAAGGGACGAAAAGAGTTGAAGAAACCAGATGTCGAATTGTTTTGTAGAAAAGATGTTAAAATATTGGGGAAAAGTTGTCGATTTTAGTTTCTAAACTAGAGAGAATTAAAACTGAACAAAGTAGATGCCGAACCACCTCATCAGAAGAAAGAGGAGGAAAGATTTGAGTAATCAAGTGGTGAACTTCCATTTTAGGAGAGATAAACCAAACGAGGTGGAGGGTCCAAGTGAGTTGGAGAGTAGATGTTAAACCTCGTTTTCCAAATAAAAAGAGATGTAAAAGCGATTTATTGAATTAGATGTCGAAATTCCTCTTTAGAAGAGAGAGAGAAAAAGATTTGAGTAACCAAATGTTGGATTTAATGGAGCTAAATAGCTCGGAGTGAAAGCATTTGTTACATCACTTTAAAAACAGCCTTCCTTCATCAAATGGGACTATTGGAAGGAGCGGGAAGAAAATTAAGGGGGGTGGGATACAGGGAATCACTTCCCCCAAGCATAGGGTAGGGAGAATAATCGGTGTGTTTATGTCGTTTTCGGCCCCTAAAGGCATGAAAACAACTCATTATGATGACAGGAAGCACAATGTGCAGAGCAATTGAACTACTGTTTTTGAAGATTAGATTGATTTCATCAGAAATATTCCAGAATTATTTCGCTCTGAAAATATTTTTGAAGATACAGAGCTTCCGATTTCCGTCTGCAAAATGGGTTGGGTTGTTTTATCTCTGAGCAGCACTTTTTTTGCACACAATGGGCTAAATGGCCAGGTCACAAGGATCCCGAAGGTTCAGAGAAAGTTGGGGAGGGGAGCCTCCCGTCAAGGCCATCCATCATGTTCTTTAATGTGCACAAGATATGGCTCTCCCTCGCACTGACCATGCCTAACGTCCCATCCGACGGACGGCGGCTTTTACAAGACTTACTAAGTGAAGGGCGGAGAGTTTTTCGGAGATAAATCTCAACGATATCCCAGACGGGACTCGAACCTGGCAATTCTAGATTACGAGCTTGGCACGCTAATGACTGAACAGATCCCGCCCCATCTAAATAATGAGTCAGATTGTTTTATTAGTCTGATTACGAGACATTTATCAAAGAATTCTACTTAAGTAAACAAAAATATTAACGTTAACGATATTCCCTCATCTGATTATTAGATTCGACAAGATTTAATTACCAGTGATTCCAATTTCAGATGCAGCTGTTTGTCCTTCTTCTCTTCAGCCTGTGGCGATGGAAACTACGAATCGTCTGCTTTCCACTTGCATTAAAAAAAAACCCGACTCTTTGCTGTCGAAGAAAGGAGGAGCGCAATCTGCTCTTTCTCATGACAATCTCAGCAGAAGATAAAAACTCTCTTCCTCATCTGCTTCGATAAAGGTTAACCTTATTCCCATGCGAAGGAGATACAAGTGCAGCAGAGAAAACATCTGCTGCATAATGTCCAATTTCACTTAAATGCACGTTATCAGAATTGCTTCTAATTATTCTTCCTTATCTAGAGAAATGATTCTTCTGTCCGCTAAGGGCATACTGTAAGCAGTGACCGCTTTAGACCTGGGTGCCAAAGGTTTGAGAGTGGCAATGCCAAATATAAAAATTCCTAGGAATAAATCAGTTTACAAATTATGTTGAATTTCCTTGATTCATATGCTGCCACAGCAGCTTTCTGCTTACCTAAATTAAACATTTATAGAGCATTTAGATTTATAAAAGGATGTACTATTATACAAGCAGAACTCTTTGCAATTTATTCTTCTTTACTTTGGATAGAGGGACAGTATATTTTAAATAAACTTGTTAGTTTGACAGATTGCAGCTCCGCTTTGTATTCGATAGAAAAGAATATTTTCGAAAATAAATATTCTAGTTCAATCTGTGATATATTACATTTATTTAATGATTTATATAAAAAACGAAAAATGATTAAAATTCACTGGCTACCTAGTCACTGTGGAATTGGAGGAAATATTTTAGTTGACATATATGCCAAAGATTCAATCAACGTAACTGACATTACTATATTCCTATTTTCGAAAATAAATATTTTAGTTCAATCTGTGATATATTACATTTATTTAATGATTTATATAAAAAACGAAAAATGATTAAAATTCACTTTCTACCTAGTCACTGTGGAATTGAAGAAAATGTTTTAGTTGACACATATGCCAAAGATGCAATCAACGTAACTGACATTACTATATTCCTATATAAATATACAAATTAAAAATTATAATTAGTCATTATAAAGAAATAGACTCAACAACTAAAGTTGAGAGTTCTGTTAAACATCATTTTAGGTATCAACTTGATCAAAATACATGTTCATTTCTAAAAATTAAGATGTCTAGAAATGATTTTTGCAAATATTAAGATTTAGAACTGGTTCTGCAAAGTTAAACAGCTACTTGTACAAGATAAAGAAATCAGATAGCGCAAATTGTATTTACTGTAACTGTGATGAAACTATTTTTCATATTTCACTGAGCGTTTCACATTATGACAAAGAACGTAAAATTTATTATCAGCAATTATCTCAAGTAGGAATAAATCAGTTTACAGGTTTGTTGAATTTTCCAGTAGTTGAGTCAGAAATGCAAGCTACAACTTTCTTATTAACTTCGTGCTCTCGACTTCTTTGTTTAACAGGATACGACCGGATTTCCCATCAAACAATGGGAAAGCTCGATCAATCATATTTCAGTTTCTATGGTTACACTTATTAAATTCAATCTTTTTACTTTCTGTTACGAAAATTTGTTCCTTCAGAGCATGACTTTGATAGTGAATGCGTGTAATGTGTATGCACATATTAATTATATCATTATTACTCAGATCTTTATTTTCAAACCTTAAATTATTATTTATTTATTTTACTATTGAACATAAAACTGTTAAATTTTATAACTATGACACTTCATTGAATAATGAGAATTTATTTATTTGATATGTATATTATTTAAAATATTCTCTTATTTTTCTCGTACTTTTTGTATTGTTTTAAAATGAACCTGGTGTAGAAGGTCCTGGCCCTAATATCCATGGTTGTTAGGTGTATAAATAAATAAATAAGAAATTACAACATTGTGTAAATGCATGAGGGAAACGACAATAGTTTTGTTTTATCATATTTCTTTTATTTAGTTACTTAACTACGATACATATTCTATTCATTAAATTTGATTGTTTGATCTGCAACGGTGTTATTATGTACTGCATATCTAATTGCTTTTTTTTTTGGTCTTTTATTATGGTGAAGATGTATTTAGTTTTCTAAATGAATCTGGTGGGTTCTTTTCAGCAGACCCATTCTAAACAATCCGTGTTCTGCTAAAAACGTACGGCGCATGCTCCATCTAAACCAATCAGCGTCAGTTAGCCGTCCACTTCGGTTCATAGTAAGAGACATTAAATCCTGAAAAAATGATTTATCCAACGTCCTGTCCTCTCTTGTACTGTATAGGCTGAAAACCATCCAGAATGACCAAAAATGTCCGCTGACCATAAATCTTTACGGTCAGCGTAAATAATCCTGATCAAAATTTATCTTAGTGAGCTCGTTTTCCTAACTCTGGACCTTCGAAACTGTAGGGATGAATAAACACTAAGATTAAGGTTTAACGACTTTTCTTGTATAATGACTTTATTCATGATGTTTGTTATATTATTGCATGCGTTTTTGAACTCAAAATCAAATAAAAAATTGCCTCTCTGTTTTTCACTCTCACGCCATCAATAACAACACCCTCCTAAAACATATTTTACCATATATGTCAGTTTTGATTTTTCTCCTTTGATATGCCACGTGGGGAACGATCCCAAAGCACCAGTTTTGTATTTTTTTACGAACTCTATTCGTCCACCAATATCGTTTCATTTAAATTTAGTCATTCAATTATTTCTAAATAAAACATTGCCTTGAAGGTTGGAAAAAAATCTGTTAACAGATATTTTCAGACTCCAATCTCAGTAAGAGGAATTAAATGTAAATTTTGATAATTTCTCTGCAATGCTGTGTGACCAAAGTAACCAGTAAGTTCAGTTATGCGTTTTAGCATGATTGAAAGTAAATGATTGGAAATTGCAGAGAAATATCTAAATTTCGCGCACAAACCCAAAATTCACCAAAAAGAGTTGAATTGCCATGATTTCTTCGGTTAACCTTCCATCGTTCTACTTTTTTGTGATGTGTTTACTTCACATGTTTCACTCGGAAATGTTGGTTTACCCGGAGATAAAACCCGGAATTCCGAATTCAGGTAAGCATTGTTAGTAAGCAGATGTAAATTGCTTCACTGGATATAACCGTGGTACCCTGTTGCTCAAACATAGTGCAGCATAGGTGAATTAGTGCCGACAAATTTTTTACGTAGGTGCTGTCAATACAGCAAAAGAAATTGCAAAATCGATAGGATGAGAGAAATTGTACGTAATTGTAAAAAAGTATTATTTTTGATCAGCATAATGATGAATTAGAAAGGAGAAGTGTAGAGGTGATATTTAAACAAGAATTCTTTTATATAACTCTTGGGGCTATTCAGGTTTCTTTAAAAGAAAAGTTTGAGCAACTCGATTAAGATAAAAAAAATATGGGGAATTTTTAACTTTCGTTTGATATACGACTTATAAACATTGATCACATTTTGTTCCCGTTCTCTTGGAGTCGCTTGAGGTAGCCCATGACATTGGAGACGTCAGAAGTTTCAATTTGAGAAATAACTCGTTAAGGTCGACTCCCTCAAAATTTTTGTCCCTTTTTTGTTGGGGAAGGAAGAATGGTGGTAAGTAGGGCATATTTCGGAGTAGTCTATGACAGCCTCATATGAGCTCTCATTTAACACCTAGCTCGTAACTGCAGGCACTCACGTTCGGAAGATAGAGCAGAAGAACGACTTTCACATTGATTCTTTTTAGTGGGGTGTATTTTTATTGCTCGCAACATTTCTCAAGGCACAAGTTTTGATTTAACATACGAGGGGCATTCAAAACCTATTTAACATGCATACAACAAAACCATTGCATTTATATTATCAAAACGTTTACTGTCCTTCAAAATACTCCCCCTCCCCCAGCATTATGCAAAGTTGCAGATGTGTATGCCAATTCTGGAATGCATGGTGGTACTCCTGTTGGAAATACTCTGCAACTCTGAATTGACATCATTTTTCTAGGTCTTAAACTCTTAAAAAAGGCTTCCCAGCAAGTTCTTTTTATATTTTTGGAAACAATCAAATATTGCATGTTGCACCTATCAGGTGGATATGCAGGATGGCGTAGCTCTTTGGGGTTTTTTTCTGCTCGATAGTCCGAAACTTTCTGGGTTTTGTGAGCACTGGCATTGTCATGAAGAAGGAGAATCCTTGACGCGCCCGTTGTTCGATGCTGCTCCTTCGCCTCCTTAATCACTATGGGCAGAACAATGTATGTGCAGTTGAAGTAATATGATGAAAAAAATTGGTTATTCTGAGTGGGATTCGAACCGCAGGTCTCCAAGAAGCATGCCGGCCGGCATAACCATTGAATCACAGAAGATTTTAATATTTCTAGTAGGGTATTGATTAAGGACATTCCTGCAGTTCTTTCTTTCCGAAATAAGCTCAAGTGCCTTATCACTCAAATAATTCTGTCTCCTCTGCTCCATTTTTCCTAAAAGAGTACGGTTATTGTCCAAAAACGCTTGTTTAAAATGGTCCCATTCTTCCTCAACTTCAGTGGTAAGCAATCCATGACTGTCATAAGGACGTGATGTTCTATCATGGTAAGCTTTAGCTATAATTGAATCTTCAGAGCTTTAGTATTAAAGGTAAAATCTTTAACCTTAGCACAACACTTTTTAAGTTTAAGTTGCAAGACACTTTTAACAAGGAAATGGTCAGATCCAATTTCAGCTCCACTATATGATCTGGTATTCCTAACAGTAGTAGTCCATTTGCTGCTAATTAGTATATAATCAATCATATTCGTATGCAGCCCATGAGGTGAAACCCATGTGTACTTACGTATGTCGTGGTGTTTATAATATGTGTTAGTTATTCTGAAACCATTGAGTTTAGTTAACTGTAGGAGACGTTGCCCATTGCCATTGCAGCTACCAATACCAAAAGGGCCTATCACTCCTCGCCAAAGGTCAGAGTCAGTACCAGCCTTGTCATTGAAGTCACCTAGAACAAGGGTGATATCTCCTTTCTTTACAGAATTCAAAATATCCTGAAGTTATCCGTAAACCTTATTTTTCTGAACCTCATCGTCATCCTCTGTGGGGGTATAACAGCAGATAACATTCTAGTCTTTAATGCTTGTCTGAAATTTTGTTGTAAGAAACTTTTTATTAATGCACTCATATCCTAGAAGAGCATCACTAGCATGTCTGCTGAAAAGCAGACCAATGCCTTGGTGATGTTTTCCATGCTTCCTCCCTGTAAAGAGAAATATAAAGTTATCTATAAGTATCTCACCTGTATCTGTCCATCTGGCCTCTTGCAAGGGTAGAATATTTAGGTTATAGCGCTGGAATTCCTGCATGAGGACATCAAGAGAATAATCTCTATGTAATGTCCTCACGTTCCACGTTCCTGCAGAGAGAAAATGATCAGTAGGATTTTTAAAGAAATTAGGTTTATTGAGATAGGTTGGGCCAACAATATCAAACAGCCCCCTGATCGCAGGCATGGGGCTAAGACCTGTTCCTCCTCCGCTAAAGGCTGAAGTCACCGATGCTGGTAGGAACTTCAGGCACCACCTTTTCAAGTGGACTTTTTCAAGAGCCATCTGGCCTGCCAGAGACACATTACTCCAGTTTAGGCTTGAAGATGCCAACTAGCTACGTAAGGTTCAGGTATCTGCGATGGCCTCAGATTAGGATTATCCACAAGCTGATATAAGGTATTCCATGCCTCTGTTCACTTAGGTCTGGCAACCCAGAAGCAAACAGAAAACACAGCAGCAGATTCTCCCTCAACGGAGGCACACCAGTGTAGCAAGTCCAGGATCCATAATCAAGCACAAATCCATAAACAAATCCCGTCTATTAGGTATAAATGGTCAGCACCAGGACCCTGTGAAGTTGACCACTCCTCAGCAGGGTTGAAAAAAAAGAAAAAAAGTGGCCAGAGATGACCAGATCAGTAGACCATACTGAACTAGCAGCCCTCCTCTTCCGTTCCCTTCCATAAGAGAATATCTCTTTTGAAAGGTACTAAACGGCCTGCGCCACGAGAAGGCGGGGTCGGACATTAGGTGCTAGACCTGGCCGGTTCTGTGCATCATCACATTAGGGGTTGGTAAACAGCTCTCCTTCCAGTTTACGCCTAGCTACCATTTACAGACCAACGTCTACCACATGTAGTAAAACAATTGTTCACATATTTTGCTCCTCTTTTGTGGAGGGTTGGAAGAAAGCATGGGGGGAATTTTATATCCTATGACACTCCCCATATTACAAGCTTTCATTTGACGCAGCATAGCCCATTACAATCGGCCCTCTCGTTCCCAAGATATAACGAACAATGGGTTTCACACTTCCCCTTTTATAGGTGGGAAGAAAGCATGGGGGGAATTTTATATCCTATGATACTCCCCATATTACAAGCTTTCATTTGACGCAGCATAGCCCATTACAATCGGCCCTCTCGTTCCCAAGATATAACGAACAATGGGTTTCATACTTCCCCTTTTTTAGGTGGGAAGAAAGCATGGAGGGTAAATGTTTTATAGCCATGACACTCCCCGCTTCACAAGCTTTCATTTGACACATAAATCTTTAAGTGTGTTCATCGCTTTCGAAACATATTAACGGAACAACAGTTTTGACAAATCCAGAAACTGGAAACCGGAAAATGACGTGCGAATGAGAATGGAAAGCTATGATCTACAATGTTAGACGGAAAACTTACATCACTGGCAGTTTTATCAATTCAATTAAAATTGCACACAAACCTGATTTAACGCAAATCATTAGAAATAATAGAAATTATTAGCAAATTTAGCAATATTTTTGTTATAGAGATAATTATGAACCTACATTGTGTAATGCAGTACAATTTATTGAAAAAAAAGAGGAGGCTAGATGAGATCGTGAATACGATTTTTTGCCCTGTGCGCCAATTTCCCTAAAGCTGTCCCTGGCTGTGCGAATTCCTTTGTTTTCGTCGCATTTCTTCTTCCAATCAGCTTCGAGGAAAAAATCAATCAACCAGTTTTATTTCATCATCATATACAATTTATGACATAGAAAAATATGAGTGAACCCAAAAACCACATGGTTTGTCTGGATCACAAAAGGAATTTAATACAAAAATCAATAACGACTTACTCACTACAAAGATTACAAACAATAAGTGTCATTTTCCCGATATATGTGCAATATATTCGTTTTAACATTTATACTTTACAATTGAATATTTAACATAGGTGCAACATCTTCCAAAGAGAAGAGAAAGGTTTTTAAATTCTGCTTAAACATATAAATATTTTTTACTTCAAATTCAAGAGGCAACTGATTTAAGATTTTAGGTGCGATATACGAATAATGCTTATGAGTAATTTCTTTTTTTTGGTCGAAAGAACTGAGTATTTTGGACCTTTCTCTCTTAAGTTGTATAAATTAGGATAAATGTGAAAATTAGAGCAATTTTGCATAAAAAATATCATCACTCTAAAAATAAATATATATCTAATAGGTAGAATTTTTAGCATAGAATAACGACCGAAATTGCTGAAAATATCAGTGTTATATTTTGCAATTAATTTAATAATTTTGTTTTGCAGAGACACCAGAGGTTTAAAAACCGAGACACAAGTTCCACCCCAACAAACTATACCGTATTGAAATGCAGCTTGTATCCATGAGAAGTACAATGTTCGCAGCATATTAAGATTAACTTTGCATTTCAAGTGGTGTAATTTGAGCAGTTTTGTAGCGTGCTTTACCTGTGATGTAGTCAATATGTTTCTTCCATTTTAGATTATTATCTATGAAAATACCTAAATATTTAATGCTCTCAACCTGTTCTATGACATCACAATGGCAATCAATACGTTTATAGCATTGCGGTGAATGCAGTTTAATGACAAAAGTATTTACAGCATTTTGGTCATTTTTTACTTGTATAAAACATATTTAGTTTTATTCTTATTACTTGATAGTTTTTTATTTTCGAACCACATATTAACTTTCCCAACAACATTATTGATATTGGGCAATAAATTTGTAATAGTTTGGTTACTAAACGTCAATGCAGTGTCATCTGCAAAGGTTGAAATATTACAATTATTGTTCATTTCACAGAGGTCATTAATATAAATATTGAACAATAGGGGGCCAAGAATTGAGTCCTGTGGAATGCCATATTTAGTTTATTTAGGATTGCTGAGGCAGTTTATTAAATATAACTAATTGAGTTCTATTTGTTAAGTAACTGATAAACCATTCTACAACAATCCCTATCATACCGAAATGCTCCAGTTTTTTCAAAAGCAAGGAGTGTGTTACGGTATCAAATGCTGTTTCAAGATCTAGAAAAACCGATAGAGTTAAATTTCCTTGGTCAATTGATTTATAAATAAAATTAGTAAATGACGATAACGCATGAAAGTTTCGTTCCTCACCGAGTTTCCGAGATTCTCTTACCTCAGTGAAGCCAAACTGATTTGACGAAAAGAAATTTATTTTATTTAAATAATTCAATACTCTGAATTTTACTGGTTTTTAAAATATTTAAAAAAAGCAGGCAAAAGCGAGATCGGTCTGTAGTTTGAAAGGCAGTTTTTATTTCCCTTCTTGTAAATCAGAAGTACAATAAAAGTTTTGAGATCGTCTGGAAAAATTCCAGTTTGAAAAGAAAGGTTAAAGATATAGACTAAGGGATGGATAATGAAATTTTTGCACTTTTTTACTGCAGTTACGAAAATTTCATCGATTCCTGTTCATTTGCCTTCTATTATATTTGTAATGGTCTTATCTAATTGTATTTTTATAGGAGTAAAAATGAAAGAGCTATCTGTTTTATAATAATTTTTATAACATTCATATTCAGTAGGTTTGTCATTAAGTATTTTGCTAAGTAAATCGACAAAATAAGTGTTAAATTCATCTGCTGCATCTCTAATTTCGTCAGTATTACAGTCCTCAATATTATTAATTTTTTCCGTAGAACTTCACCTTTTGAGTTATTCCCAATTAAATTATTTACGAACTTCCATTGTTTTTTTTATATCACCATTGCATTTTAAAAATTCTTCCATGCAATATTTGTTTCTGGCCTCCTTAATTTTTGACCTTAAGTTATTCCTATCGTGTAAAAATTGCTTCTCATGGTCCTCGTTATATGGGTATTTTTTAAATTTTTTTATAGATTATCTCTATGCTTAATCATATCGCAGATTTAATTTGTGATCCAAGGATTTTCCATCTCTAAAATTATATTTTAAAACGAAACTCTCATCACGATCTCATAGCATCTTTCTCACGTGGAATCTTCATGTCTCCTCCATTCTGTTCTCGTCGTGGCAATGAGGAACGAGACATCTGGGCTCTAAAGGTCGTTATTGGGAGGGGCGGAACAACAGGAAGTGATTCTGACACGCTGCGTCGTCATGGAAACAGGTATGAAACAACCTCTCTTAAATCTCCGGTGACATTGTCGTTCCTCACCGAGTTTCCGAGATGCTATTCACACAAGCAGGATCTTGCTCCTTTATAAGAGCTTTCGATTCGTCTGGTAATGCACATAGAGAATGCTTAAAACATAACCGATGAGAAGGAAAGGAAATAACCGATCACTTTCCATCCTGTTACCATGACCAAATACGTAACATATTTATAAGCAATAATTTTTTTTTCCGAACAAAATAAATATAAAGTTATGATTGTGAAAACACAGAACAGAATTAGGTTGGATTGTTTTACTTCAGAGTGGCACTTTTTTGCACACCATGGGCATAATGGTCAGGTCACAAGGACCGGAGGGATGCACTGAAACAGATGTAGGGAGACAGATGATAGCTTTCCGTCAAAGATATGTTGCGTGTTCTTTAACGTACACATGAACATCTCTTCCACACACGGGGCCACAGTTTAACTTTCCATCCGACGGACAGTAGCCTCTCCAAGCCCATCGGTGTCCCCTACTTGCTGTGGGTTCAGGACGGGGAGTTTTGTGGAGGAAAATCTCAACGCTGACCTAGGCAGGACTCGAACCTAGGAACTGCTGAATAAGACCTGGCACGCTACCAACTGAGCCAACCTCGCCCCATAGACAACGATCATGAAGAATTCAGTAGAAAATGAACTAGTCGATAGTGACGAATAGGTAAAGAGGCTTTTGAGGTTTGGTTCAGCTGGTAAAAGACAACCTGTGAAATCATTCGTCAACTTATTTTACATTTCCGACCAAAGAAATCCTGAAAAATTGATAACAGGCATATTTTAACTATTAGTTTAAGGTTTCAGCTCAAGGATTGTTTCTGAATAATTGCTAACTCAGATCAACTGAACTTTGATAGCGAAGAGCACCTGCTGGGTAATAACAAATGTTCTGGGAGATGTCATTTATTCATTAATATGCGTTGTTTTAGTAAAAGATGCAAGCGCCATTACTCGTAATTTAAAACGTCGTTGAAGACCAAAAAGGAAGGAGCGAAAGCTTTAGGCAGCATGCAATCTGACGTTTCATTACTTGTGTTGTTACCAATTAAAAGAAATCTAACTGAACAGATGCAATTACACATCACGACGTTTATGCCACTCAAAGGACTGGGAAGCCAAAAACAAAAAACAAATGAAACCACCGAGGAGACAAAGGAAAAAATTATTTAAAAACCCGAAGATTTATTAAAATATTGACACGATCATGAAGGTTGGGTTGGGTTGTTTTACCTCTGAGCGGCCCTGTTTTGCACACCATAGGCTACATGGCCAGGTCACACGGATCCCGAAGGCTCAGAGAATGTTGGGGAGAGGACCCACTGGAACAGCTGTTGGGAGACAGATGGTAGCCTCCCGTCAAGGCCATCCAGCGTGTTCTTTAACGTGCACAGAGTATGGCTCTCCCGCACACGATCATGAAGAATTCAGTAGAAAATGAACTAGTCGATAGTGAGGAATCTCACTATTTGAAAGTTTAATGAAATGAAATCAACGTTCGCATTTAAGGGCTGATGATAGAAGATGTAAATGCAAAACAATTCGTGTTATCAAATTTCAAAACGCTGAAAATAGCAAGCACTTTGCTTTTAAGGCTATTTATAGTAATCCTTTGAGCAAAAGACACATGCTTTGTTTGCAGATCCGATCAGTTAAGCTAATGATCTCTTTGGAAGCGACATCCACAGCATCAATGACGCTGCTTCCTTTTTCTAGACAAGAGTTGAAAGTAATTTGTCTTGAATGGTGGAACATCTTAAAGCTGGAGAAGAAGCGCTTCCTTTTATGCCCATATGAGGTGCGTCAGTCCTAGTGAATGATGAATTTAGAGTTGACTGTTTTAAGGAATAACGTTTCAAGGACACTGGTATGTACCTGATCTTCACTCAGTGTTTTTGATTTTGCTACTTTGCTGTCACTCGAACCCCTATTCACATTTTTCTAACTCCGATGAGTAGTACTTAAAATTATGTTGTTGACTTCAAACACCAAAAAAGCATTTTCCTTTCAAAATAAAAATTAGTGTTTGCCCTTGAGTCATTAGACGTTATTAGAGCGGAAATGGATTTTTCTGTCCATAGAAAGTCTCTTTGCCTTATTTAAAAAACTACTGAGAGCAAAGAAAATCCCGTTCGTCTCGATGACTGTAGAATGGAGATTTCATTTCCGGGGTGAAAGGGACACTTACCGTTAGGAATTATTTTCAGAAGGAACATAACATACGATCATTTGCTTCACATTGGAAGTTACAAAGGGAGAGAGGAAAAAGTAAACGAACATTTCTTCATCGTTTTAAAAGAGTTTAATGAAAATAAATGAAAAAATCAGCAATTATGATTTTGTTTTTAGTCGATTTCTTGTTCCTCAAGAGACGAGAGCTGGCGACCTTTCAACCTTTCTGGTTGCAAGCATTCGCCGAATAGGGTGCGTGGTCGTTTAGTGTGAAACATCCACTTAAGATTCGAATCGCAAATCAGTGGGTTCTCTGGAAAAAAGGAAAATTAATCAGTTCTATGGAAAAGAGAAGAAGAAAGCTCTCTTTAGATTCGCGAGTTTTGAAAAAGGTTTTCATGATTATTTTCAAATTAGAAAGCTGAGATAATTATGAAAAGAGTCGCAGGTGCTAAGACATTTTCTTCAAATTTTTACAACTAAAGAAAATCATTAGACTTTTGGAAACGTCACTTACATTGCTGTTCATAATTTAAGAAAGTTGAACAAAAATTTAAATATCTCAAGAAATCCTTTTTCGAATTTAATGAAAGTTTCAGAGGATATTTAATATCAAAAATATTAATATTTATATTTGAAACAAATAAGATATTGGAATACTTATCCAATTATAAAATTAAATTTCTAATCAAAGAATATATCGTAAAATGTTTCGAATTATAGAAAATTGCAGATCACCTGCAGATATTGAAGTTAACGTTATTTAGTAAGGAGTGTAATTACACCTAACAGCAATACAGCTAGCACAACGAGATATCATGCTTCTAATAGGGTTATCCAACAATGCTGAGATACCAGCAAATTACACTTCTGTCTAAGAGCATTTCTCTTGGAGGGGTTGACTTGCAACTTGCCTTCCCAAAGTATCCCATGCATGTTCAATGAGATTTAGATCTGCGTAGTCCGCTGGCCCATCCATTTTCTGAATATCTTTATTCTGAAGGTATTCCTCCATTATCTGAGCTATGTGTAGATAAAGGTTATCATCCATGAAAATGAATTCTGATCCATTGGCACCACTAAAAAGCTTCATGTAAGGCTCTATGATCTCGTCTCTATATCTTAGGGCTGTTAGAGTCGCTGCTGACAAGACATGCAGGCCAGAATGGCCATTTGATAGAAACTCTTCTGATGAGAACAGTTAAAGGGACACAACTGTTGGTCTTCGCACAAACCGACCTCGTTCGCTCAGCAGACTCCTGTACACATTATTCTGTCTTGAAACTGTCGACCTTTTGCTCATTGGTGTCTTGTGGGGAGTTTGCCTAGCTGTCATTTCCCTGCCTCCTCTTGTTGTTAAAGTAGCGCAGATGTCTTGAGCAGTTGTGGACGACCATGTCCTGGTTTATGACTAAGCTGTTCCTTTTCTTGAAATTGCCTCCAAAGTCTTGAAAGGTTATTTCGTGGTGCATTTCAAGTCCTGGATGCGTCTGATGAGAAAACTTACCCGAGTTAACGTCAAGCTGACTGGAAACTGCAGCCACGGTCTCTTCTATAACAACCTTAACTTTGATCCTAGAATTTCCGTTCGGTTAAAGTAGAAACATTTCCTTCTTTCCCATTGCCACATTTACATGTACACCACATTTCGTGTCATTCCATTAGATGTTTTTCGAGATGCGACATTTACCTTTAATTTTTAGCACCATGTGAATTCTAGATTTCTTTTGCTTGTTTAGAACGCTTCGTAAATCTTAACATGTAATCACAATTCTAAACATTGGATAAAAAGTTCGATTTTCTAAAATTGTGACTTAATTCAATTCGCCCATGTTACTTATTCTGGGTTCAATAGTGAATCTGGGTTCGAACATGGAAGTGAAATCATAATTTTTCTCTTTGAAAGTTGTTGCTTTCAGATGATCTTGTCCACTTCCGTCCACGTCACACAAAGGTCATTGTGTTGGCCGACGACGCAATCGTTGATTTCCATCCAGGATATTTTTGAGATCGACAGATTTGTATCAACTTTCAAGCCATCAGAAGTGGCAGCAGTCATATTTCGATATTGCCATTCGTTGTCACCGCTACCTTCATATGTGGACCAAATAGATAGATTCAGGTCTTTGGTGAAAAAAAGATGACCGTAAATATTTAGTTGCATTAACAGCCTGCGTAATATAAAAGTTAAAAAACGGATGCCGAACTTGCATCTCGATATGAACTTTTGGAGATCCAGTTGCTTTGGGGTATTCTTATAATTATTGCCATACTTATAGCGAATAGTTAGTAGCAGGCTTTGTGGAATTAATGCTTCCACAAACTTATCAAAATGCTTCACCGCAAAAAGAATTTTTCTCTGCTCTCCGATGCACTTGGTTAGCCGGTCTCAAATATGTGAAAGAAACTATTCCTATGGCTGCACTCACTCTGAGAGGGAGTTCCAAATTGCCGGCGACAACTGCAACTCAACCGTTGTTTTGACAATTATTTACAAAGAACACTGAACCAAGAATGAGATTAACCCCACTTACCCACAAAGGGCTAGGAGGTGGAGAAAGGTTCAATTGCCAAAAACCACACCCCCATTGCTAGAGGTGCTTCATTATTCCTTGCCGTTGTCTACTCTGAGGAGTAACAGTACTCCCCAGGTAAGAGATTCTGGGCGTGTACAAGGAAAAGCACATTGTGTGGATCAAAAACGAGGTCAAAAGAGCAAGCAGTAAAAAACAAAAGCGCTTAGAAGCGAAGGAAAGGCTTCGCCGGTGATCCGTGCACGACCACCTTTCAAGTCATCCACGTTTTACAGAATTTTCCCATCGGCATTCGCATGTGGTCCATCACCATACGATCACGCAGGCCACATTTCCATTTCCAAAAAACAGTGTCGGAACTCAGATTGATATCATTGAAAATGAAAGCAACTCAGTTTTCCTTCACTTAACTTATCACTAAGGGGACAAAATATGAGCTGTGATTCCGTATCTTTCAATTATTTGCCAGAATATCTTACAATATTTAATAGAATCAGAGAAACTTTGAAAATATCTTACAATATTTAATAGAATCAGAAACAACTTTGAAAATAACTCACGAAATAAATAGACGAATGAGAGTTGCGGAAAGATGTCCTTCCAAGTCTCCTCTGCCACAGTTTGTAAAGCATTCATGTCAAGAAAAACATCCTGAAGAGAAGGGAAGTCGGTGAAGAGATCGGTTGGCAAATCTGTCATTCCATTATCACTGCAGAAATTTAGAAATTACATTAACTTGAAGCTTAATTTTTTATTCAAAATTGTGCAAATGTAAACAATAGTACAAATATGTAAGAAAATTATTGTTCATGTTTATATTACTCTCGATTTACATTATTATTGAACGTAAATGATTACCTTAGCTGTATATTTATTAAAAATAATTACAATTTTAAACTTTAATTAACAATAGAAGCTATATTTTCCATATAATATAGCTTAAATAAAACTGTCTCTGAATATGAGAGCCCAAGGACGACAGAATGCAAGGAGAAAAGCTGAGCAATTGAAGTAAAAAATCAGCTGAGTGAAACCTTGGGGCTCGGAGTAGCTCAGACGAAGTATCGATCTCCTCCTGATGATGCGAGACAACTTCAGAAGACTGGATGTTACAAGTTCTACCCAGTAGAAGCAAAGTTTCGGCAATTTTTCTTAATAAGAATAATGGTAATGCAGAATTGATGGAGTCGTGTAGCACTTCAAAGTCACTTTCGAGTTTTCTCTGTTCTAAAAATTGGAGAATAAATTAGTCTAACTTCCTACGGTTATGAGATTGGAGAAGTCGTGAACCATTTCAGTCCCCACGTGTCCATACGGGAACAGGAACTATAAAATCATTTCTAATTAATTTAAAACTACTATATTAAATATATTTTTGAAAATTATTTCCACAAGAGAAAGTGTTATAATTTGTGATTTATGATTATTATTCCGTTTACACTATTTTTAATTTTTTCGCCGTAAAACGATGCTTATGCCCCAATAACAATGATGTGCTCCAAACATTGTTAAAGTAAGTTAATAAAATTAATAAAAGGTTTCTTACAGCAAAATGTCAGACAAGCATTAAAGACTTGAATGTTATCTGCTGTTATGCCCCCACTGAGGATGCTGATGAGGATGAGAAGTATAGGTTTTACGGATAACTTCAGGATATTTTGAATTCCGTCAAGAAAGGAGATATTACCCTTGTTCTAGGTGACTTCAATGCCAAAATTGGTACTGACTCTGACCTGTGGGGAGGGGTAATAGGCCCTTTTGGTATTGGTAGCTGAAATGGCAATGGGCAACGTCTCCTACAGGTAAGTAAACTCAATGGTTTCAGAATAACTATCAATTATTACAAACACCGCGACATACATAAATACACATGGGTTTCACCTGAAGGGCTAGTTCTGTTAGAAATACCAGGGCATATAGGGGAGCTGAAATTGGATCTGACCATTACCTTGTTAAAAGTGTTTTGCAACTTAAACTTAAAAGTGTTGTGCTAAATTTAAAATATTTACCTTTAATACTGAAGCTCTGAAAGACCCAGTTATAGCTAAAGCTTACCATGATAGGTTACTTAGTCATTATGACAGTCATGGTTTGCTTAATACTGAAGTTGAGGAAGAATGGGGCCATTTTAAACAGGCTTTTTTGGAAACTAACAGTACTCATTTAGGTAAAAAGGAGCAGAGGAGACAGAATTATTTAAGTGATAAGGCACTTGAGCTTATTTCAGAAAGAATTAACTGCAGGAATGTCCTTGATCAGTACCCTACTAGTCCTAATAGAAAGGATTACAGAGAGCTTAATAAACATGTAAAGGATCAGTTAGCTGCTGATAAGAATTTTTCGCTTGATGGCTTGGCTGACAAAGCTGAGAAAGCAGTTAGGCAGCACAACAGCAGAGAGCTGTACCAGAGAGTTAATGTTTTATGTGGTAGAAAACGGACAGGCATACAAGGATTGAAGGCTAAACAAGGTAAGGTTATAGAAGGTGAGGATTTTGTCATGGCTAGGTGGGCTGAGCATTTCAGTGATGTTCTAAACAATGTGGTTAGTTCTACTCCCATTGTTTGCAATGATGATAGATGCATTGGTGGCTTTAATGTTTTTCATATAACACAGTCTGCAGTTATTTTGGCTATTTCTAAACTTAAACTTCTTAAATTCCCAGGGGTAGATGAAATTACTGCTGGAATGTAACAGATACTGGTGATGTGTGGCGTGAGATTAACAGACGAATAGGGATTGCTGCCGGGACTTTTAAGAATCTATGGAGATTGTGGAGAAATAGGCGTATACACCTAAAGACTAAAATTAGACTGTATAATAGTTTGGTTCTTTCTAGGGTTAGTTATGGTAGTGAAACGTGGACGCTGTGTAAACAAGATAACAGGAAACTAGATGGTTTTGATTCTAGATGCTTACGCAGTATCTTGGGTATTAGGTGGTTTAACTTTGTAACTAATGATGAGGTTAGGCAAAGGAGTCTGCAACCTCCTTTAAGCAGCATATTGTGCAGAGAGAGACTCCGCTGGTTTGGCCATGTTGCCCGTATGGATAGTTAAAGATTGGCGAATAGGGTTATGAACAGTGTGCCTAGAGGCCTCAAAAGGAGGGGGAGACCTAGGATGCGGTGGGCAGACAATGTCAAACAGCACCTTGTTAGAATTGGTGTGCAGTGGCCGGATGCAGCAGAGGTAGATCAGGACAGATATGCTTGGAGAATTAAACTGCGCGGTCTGGTTGGACCTCCGTAGCCCATGGCTGCTTGAGGATGATGATGATGAATTCAAAAATGCTGTGAAAAATCTGCAACACATACAGTTTCCTTTCAAATTACGGATTGATGAATTTCAAATTTCAATGAATACACATATCTGGGAAATGAAAATAAATATTACTATTTTATTAAATTACAAATTAAAACTCATTTATTAATTGCACGATTACAGGGAAAAAATTAGAAACATCATAGTTATAGAACCACTGAATTTAATAAATGAGTAACAAATTATAAATATTGAAACGTAAAATAAGAAATCATGGGTAAGAATCTTTTATACTTACAAGAAGTTCATTTTTGCCTCTTATGTATCTTCCTTCTGCAAGAACCAGCAGAAGTCACCCATCACTGCTGGGTCCCACCAGCACTGGTATCTCTCCTCTATGGTTCCGATATTCTGGTGAAATCTTTCCCCTTGCTCATCACTGACAGCTCCTAAGTTCTTGGGAAAGAAGTCAAGATGCGAGTGCAAGAAATGGATCTTCAAAGACCTTCGACAGTCAAAGTTTGATAATTTTTTAGAAGATCTTGAATGAGTTGATGGTAGTTTTCCTCTTTGTGATTCCCCAGAAAACCCTGGACCACAGACGTGAAGGATTTCCATGCAGCATTCTCCTTCATATTCAGTTTTCTTCATATTCAGTTTTCCTATCATTCAATGGCTTCCTGATCTGAGGACCAACAAAGATCACTTCTTTGAGTTTGGAAATTTTTCCAAGTGCAAAAACCATTCACCAGTTTAGTCCATAGTTTTTACAAAGTTTTTCATAAGCCCCAGTTTGATGTGTAGTGGTAGGAGCATAACATCAGAGGGGTCAACTAGAGGCTTATACCTCTCATTACTCTTTCCAGGAATAAAAACATCTCTTTTGGGCCAGTCTTTTGTTTTGTAGTGTTCCTTTCTGGTGTGTCCCACTAACACAGAAAACAGCAAATTTTTGTGAAGCTTCCTTGAAGCCCGTAGCAAGAGAGATATGACTTTTAGGTCACTATATATTGTCCACTTAAATTGGTCATATTTTATAGCAGTTAGCATTTTTTCCATGCTTTCATAAGTTTCTTCATTCCCATAGCGTGTGTCACTGGAATGGAAGGTTTTTGGTTTCCTTTATCCAGAGGACGGCTTTTAAGCTGAATTTTGACGAATCTATAAATAGACGCCATTTCTTAGAGTCGTGAGTTGTTCCAATTTCTTCCATCAGCCCTAAAATATCTGTGCAGAAACACAAACTATCTTGCATCTCGTAATAAGCAGATAAAGCCAAATTTCAATTTCTGAACAGACAAACTCTGGTATCCTTGGCCAGAATATTCCATTCTTGAAGTCTTGAACCTAAAACCTCAGCTTGTTGTTTGGGAATTCGTAGGTCTCGAACATGATCACTTAGAAGAGACTCATCTGATTAAGCAAAATGAGCTAACGTTTTAGGAGTGTATGTAGGATCTGTATGTTCCTCAAAATAATTTAAATACTGTATTTTGCTTTTGTTCTTTTTTGAAAAGCCCGGCACATAAGTTAAACAAAAATAGCAATCATACAAGTGACTAGTTGGCTCATGCCAAACCATTGGAACTGCAAAGGGTATGAATTTTATCTTACCTTTCAACAATTCACTCAGGACAACAAAGCACGAAATGCAGCACACATGTGGAGCCCAAGTTTTTTTTTCCTGATCTCCAACATAACATCCAAAATAAAAGTTATAGGCTTTCTTCACAATCTTTGCCAGAGAATGACCCTGGGATTTCAAAATATAATTTCCACACACATAACAAAACTTTTCAGGCACATTAACACAACCGCGATTCTGCCTTTGTGCCATTTAAACGCCAAAATTCCCTATTCAACGTATAGCACGTGTACCTCCTACAATGAAAACAACAAGAATGGAGGTCTAAAGTTAGGTTACTGTTACATGTTTTCTCGCACTTGTCAATCAGTGTTGCCAGCCACAAAAAGTAAAATATCTAGTGTCCTCCCAGTTGCCGGAAGGTGTTGGTATTGGAAAATCTTAATAGGAGAGAAAATGACCGATAACATAAAAACGTCAAGTGCTACCCATTTTTTAAGGTCAGATCTGAAATCGGCATCTGAAAAATAGTTAAAGGCAGCTGCAGTTTTTCATGTTATAAAAATCTTGTAAACCAGGGTTATTTTAAATATAAAGTTATGTATCTACAGGTAACTAATACATTCAGTATAAAAATAGTTATTCTCATAGTTTTTTTGTAGAAATGGTAATAAATATTACGAAAATTATTCCCAAATATTTTTATAGAGAAGAGTAATTTAGGTATAAAATTATTGAGTTGATGCAGCGAAAAATTTGTAGTATTTTCAGAAATGGTGCTTTTCCTGTTCGAAATGGCAAAAGTAGTTCCAAAAGTTCAGATCTGATGAACTCTCAGAAGATGAACCAGAGAGAAATTGAATCAGCAACTTTGACAAAGACACTTTTAAGCCTTAACTGGAGTAGTGGTTAAGAGGCTAGCACTGTTCCAGCAGGGCAAACTTTGTGTGCTCTGTTAGGTCTAACTGAGGCAGTGGTCAGTAGGCATGTCCATGTATGAGAAGGCCTGTAAAAGCTAGGAGTAAAAATATCAAAATAAATACCTAAACGAAAAGTCAGTGACGAAACGTTGAGAATATTTAGAAATTAAAATTCAATTAAATTTTTTATCCTTACAATATTCATACACAAATATAGAGTCAACTTCTTTTAGAGTTAATTTATTATTCAGTGGATAATTATAAGGAACCTAAATGTTAAGAGCTAATTGGATCAGTATATTAATGTATAAACATTTTTTCACATAAATGGATATTTAAGTCTCCTTCAAATACATCTCCTACCATTCCATTTCAATACATCCAGTTTGTCACGTGATCTTGCGAACGAAACTGAAAAGTGATTTTTTTCTTTGCACAGCTTCAGCGAAATCGCAGTTTTGCCAGAAGATAGCTTTGCCGATATGCCCAATCTGAAGGACATCAATGTGTCAGGGAACAAACTTCAAAGCTTGCCTCAGAGCACGTGGTGTGAGGGGAATTTAGTTCTTTTTTATTTTTAATTTCTTGAGAGAATGTACATACGAAAATCAAAGAGCTGAAATACTACATGATATTAATAATTTATGAAACTATAAAAAGGAAACGTTAAAGTCACATAGAGTTTATTTTTTGTTTTTGAAATTAAGTACTAACCTAAATCTATAAAAATAAGGAGCAACCCGTTGAATTTCAATCAATTATATTTTAATTAAAACACATATGACTATCAGTTATTCTGTTCTTCATCACTACATTCTATCACCAAAATTTCTAATTTCTAACATAAATCTATCCTTTGCAATATTACTTCAAGTTTTACATTTTCTACATTTAGCGCCCTCTAGCGAGGGTCATTTGGAAGTTTGAAGACTATGAATCATCATCTTTTTCGTTAGTACCTATTTAATTCAAAAGAAATTTTTCATTAAGCTGTCTAAACAAAAAGTTGCTTGAATGCTCAAATTGTTGCTGCCAATGTAAACCCTTTGATCATCACACTCCACCACTAAAATGTCAAAATTCTACCCCAAATAGATCGTCTGCGACATTTGTTTAAACTTTTGAAATCTTCAAACCTTTCCTCCGTTAGAGGGCGCACTTAAAGCTTTTGGGAGATATAAAAGTGCTAATTCAAAATAATTTATTAATACCTATCCAACCAACAAGTAATTTTCAATTTATCTCTGAAAACAATTGTTTTAAAACATAAAAATTACGTCTTCCCACCCCCTCTGGGGTGGGGTTAAGATAAAATTCATTGTTGTCAATGCAAACTTCATAATACTTTCACATTTCCAATAACCAAAATTTCAAATTTCTAACATAATTATATCGCTTGTGATATTAATTTGAAATTTTGTAACTTTCAACCGTAGAAGGCGCAATTACAGCTAAAAGAGGATTTCGAAATTGCGAATCCTAATATTTCATCAATACCTATCCAACCAAAATATATTTTTTTATTTTTCTCTAAAAACAAAGAAGTTCGATTATAGACGGACAGACAGACTACAAAGTGAAAACATTAGCTCTTTTTTTTTAAAACGATCTGAAAACGAATTAATGTTCTCATTTTATCGTCTGGCTGTCCGTATGTAGACATTCAACATTTTTATTTTTAGAGATAAATTTAAATTTTTTGGCTTGAATGGACATTGATGAAATATTACGATTTGCAGAACCAAATCTCCCAAAAGTTTAAATTACGCTCTCTAACAACGGAAAAAGAAGAAAGTCACGAGCATTACATTGGCAACACTATATTGCTCTCCTTGCTCTCAGAGGGTGGGAAAATGCAACTATTTTGTTTTAAGAGATTGCAGAGAAATTTTTTGTGTTAACGTTAATTAAATATTATGATTCATATTTTTCAAATATTCAGGTAGTTTTAATTTTCATCGTCAGAGGGTTCTAAATGTGGAAAAGGTGAAATTTTGAACTGATATTGCAAACGATTTATTTATGATAGAAATTTTAAATATCTCTGGTAGAGTGCCAACAGCTATTCCACTGACAACAACCATTTGCCTTTTTTTTATCACAAAGAGGTGGTAAACCGAAACCTTTTTCATTTTAAGGGATAAACCGTAAATTCTTTTTTTTTTTTTGGTTGTAAAAGTAGTAGTAATATATTTTTATTTACATTTTTCTAATCATCCATTACTTCGTCAATCCATCTTTTAAAGGGTGCAAAAGGCTGAAAAATAAAAACTTCATTCTCTTTACGAATATTCTACATTCTCCAGCTTTTTTTTTTTAGTTTCTTTAACTGGTGGGACGAATTAAGAGAATATTTTGATTAGAATTCATATTTCAAAGGTAAAACAATGTCTAAGTGTTCAAGAAAACTAGGAAAGCGATGTTTCCCTCAAAATTCTTAAAATTGCAAATGAAAATAATAATATATTAATAATGTATGTAAGATATAAACTTATTGATAAAATAGTCGAAATATTTCCACATCTATTGTTACAGCAATTTAAAACAATTTATAGTACTATAGTAGTGTAATTATAATAATAAATAATCCAGGTACCCATTTAGAGAGTGAGTTGGAGGTGAAAAAGTAATCCCTTTCCTAACTGTTAACAAGGAAAAGTGCTGTCTGAGACCATCAAATGATCGCATAGTGCGTGCTCCACATCGCTATCAAGTCAAAGTTTATTTCTTTGAAAACAATGGAAATTATTCCCTCGTCGATGACGCTCAGTGATGACTGCAATTCTGAGTTAGATTCTCTCTTATTAGCTGCTTATTTCTTAATAGAAGATTTGAAAACAAAACCCGCATGTTGAAGAAGTGTTTACTATATTTGCCACTGTACTGAAGTGATTTTAAAGGAATACATATTATCATACTATTATGTTGGTTTTAACGATTCGATCAGAGGCCGAGTCAGAAATATACGGAGTGTTACGATACTCCGCGTAAAATTTCGAAATCGAAATCAATATTTGTTTTTTCATCCTCATTTCGTATTGGCCTAATGTGCTCACCACTGCAATCTCGAACCTTGCTCGGCAATATTAGCTGTAACTGCATCTTAGGCAGTCATCTAGAAGTAAGAAAAAATATATTGGTGTAGTGTTTCAGAGAAAAAAATTTATTAGTACACAAATCATTCTCAGAAACGGATTTTGTTGCTGTATATGTAAGTTTTCTCCTCAAAATTCTTAATCAGTATTGTTTCAAAACTGCGATTACTTATCTTTTTTCTACTTTAAATTATTAGATTAATTTATTATTTTAATTTATTACTTTAATTTCTTAGATGGGAAACGTTATTAAAAAATCTGGAAAGGCCAGTTGTTTCTGGGGTATATAGAACACTTTTTCTAAAAGGAATAAAGTTTGGTAATTTTTCAACTTTAGTGTCCTCTAATGGTGAAAATTAAAAGTATTATTGGGAGATTCGAGAAATGCGAAGAATAATATTTCATAAATTCCTATTAATAATTTTATTAAGCCTTAGTATGGTTATATACATAGATCACCCCGCTAAGCCTTATAGCTTGTCAGCAGGATTCCTTTCAATCACACGACAGGTTTATTGTTAAATTACGCTCTCTAACAACGGAAAAAGAAGAAATACATGTATAATGGAAAATACATGTATTTCTTCTTTTTCCGTTGATAGCCTGCATACATGTATAATGGAAAATAACACATAATTAAAAACAGACACTAAAACAATAACAACAATAAAAAACACGTATTAAAACACAGACATGAAAAAATTAAACACATTTATAAAATAAACCTATAACATTTCGGATTACAGCACATATTGCACAAAACCATCACCTATTGTACAAGTCATCATTTCACACTAAACTTGCACTTGCTTAAAAAGATACCAGATCCAGGATATGACTTTTTAAACATTACTTTTTAAATATTTACATCTAATAACCATTTCGAAACTTTAGTTTTAATTTCTGAATAAGTGCTCAGGCATAACAGATCTCTCGGTAGAGAATTAAAAATTTTGGGTATTTGATAAGATATCCGCGCTTTACCATAATTATTGTGAAAAACTGGTTCAACAAAATAATTTTCACACTTTCGTCTTGTATTGATCACATGCAAAATTTTCTCCTTGTGTTCCTTTTCAAAGTAATTTCTAAAGATAGTTACATAAATATATAACAAGTCAACTGGTAAAATGTTCAGATAAATGAAAACTATTGCCAAGGTGATCTTCATTAATTACATGTTTATTGAATTTAACAATATTATTTAGAGTACTTTTTTGTATTCGTTTAATTTTATTTAAAACAGATTTATATGTGCATCCATATATACTGATACCATACCTAATGATTGATTTACAGAGAGCTTTATATATTATTGTTATGACATCCAATGGAATAAGTGTATTCAACTTCAACACTTTGTAAGATGCATACCTTAGTTTATCACAAGTATATTTTATGTGCAATTTCCCTTTAAAATCTTGGTCAATATAAATCCCCAAATATTGAATTTTATTAACCTCTTCCACAATTGGGCAGGAACATGCATTTTGATTAATTATTAATTTATATTGACAGTTATAATTATGTGTTTTAATGCATAAGTTATTTAACTTGTGCCTACTCTGAATGATCATATATTTGATTTTTACTTCATTTAAGAAGAGTTCGTTTTTCTGAAACCTAGATTTTTGCTACATTATAGTCGTTTTGTGCACATCTAACTACTGCTTCTACCTGCATACCTGCGTTCAGCAGAACGGTATCATCAGTAAACATAAACAAATTACCCTGAAAATGTATTTCCGCTAAATCATTTATATAAATTGCAAATAAAAGTGGCCATAAACTGAGCCCTGTGGCACACCTGATTTTAAAATTTGATCTCTGCTCTCACAATTTTCAATCCTAGTGATGATAGTCCTATTAGACAAGTAATTTTTGAACAATTTATTCAGTGAACCTCGAATTCCCACCAATGATAACTTTTTTAACAATATGTCATGTTTGACAGTGTCAAATGCTTTATTCAAATCTATAAATATAGCACAAACCTCTTTTACAGAAATGAGTGCTATATTAATGTATTGTGAGAAATACTCTAATAAATCAATAGTTCCTCTGTTCTTCCTAAACCCGTACTGCCTATCTGTAATTATTTTACATGTTTCTAAAAAATTATTAACATATTTGTATACATATTTTTTAAAAACTTTTTCAATAACTGATAAGATCATGATCGGTCTATAATTATTATATATATTTCTTGATCTCTTTTTAAATATAGGACACATAATTGCAGTTTTGAGTGTGTTACGAATAATTGCCAGTGTTCAAACTCAAAGTAATCAAAAGTTGCAGGATCTCAGAAAAAACATCTGCATTGCTTTTTATATATGAAGTTTTCACCATATCATAGTCCACTGCATTACTAGTTTTTAAATTGCTAATGATCTGTACTAGCTCATCTCTATTTGCTTTAGGTATAAAAATAGAATGTGAATTAGAAGTTGTAATAATCTCGTTGACAGCTATATTTATATTTTTTGAATATTTCAGGATTACATTTTCTGTAACACTAGCAAAGTAATTGTTAAAATCATCCACTGTCAACTCCATCGCTTTATTTTTACCAAAATAGCGTTTTATTTGCATGTCAACAGATAATTTCTTTTTGTCATTAATAATATCTTTTACCAGCTCCCAAATTTTCTTACTGTTATCTTTATTTATATCGATTTTATTTCTATAATAAAAACATTTTTGTTTCCTTATCAAACTATTTACAATGTTCCTTACTTTTTTATATTCATCATATAATATCGTATTTTGCATATTATTCTTATATTTAACCCACAACAGATCTCTTTCTTCAATAGCCTTAATTATCACTTCAGTTATCCATTCTTTCGATTTCCTTTTGAATTTTTTAACTCTAGATGCTTTGAAATAACACTGGTTACTAATTTCGTTAATTTTATCTAATATCAATTTGAACAAGTCTTTCGGATTACTAACCTCAGTTCCAATAACATTCCAATCTGTTAATCCTAGTTTTTGGGAAAGTTTTTTATCATCGACATATGTACCTAAGTAAGCGTTATTCTTATTTGTAGGATTTTTATCTCTAGAAATTAAGGATTTTATTTTTGTTTTAATTAATATTCCATAGTGATCAGCAATCTTTTTTTATAGACTCTTACATCTGCTTTAAAAGTTTTTAATTTTATGAACCACATGATCAATTTGAGATTGTTGCAACATTTGCATAACGACTTCTTCTCTAGTAAAACCTGATACCTTCTATTCCATACCATACTCCAGTAACATATTCAAGTATTGGCCACTACCATATTTGTCTATATTTGCAGTATCAATATTAAAATCACCAACCAAGAAAATATCATTTAGCTTTAAATTTAGGTCGAACCAATTTTTGAAATTTACTAGAAATTTTTCAATCTTTGTATTTGGTGATCTGTATAGAGCGATCAAGTTTAATAAAAAGCCATTAATTTCAATCTGTAGATGAATTACTTCCGGAGGTGAAATCGAAATATTTAGTTCAGAAACATTCAGCTTATGTCTATAGAAAACTATAAGACCTTTGCCACCTAAAATATTAACATCAATAGTGATTTTATCAAAACCAGCTAAATTAATAAGTGAAATTTCCATAGTGTTAGTTGTACTTTCTACTAGAATAATAACATCCAAATAATCGATAAACGAATCAATATAAACAGTAAAGAGGTCCCAATTTTTTTAACTGATCTGATATTAATATAGAATATGCCAATTTCGTTATCATCTTTGCCTTGTAAAAAATATTAGGATTTAATTCTTGTGTAGTATCAGGGCCATCCAAATTTAATTCATTATCTATTAGTTCAATAACCTCCATAATTGTTTAAAAATGAAAAAAGTAGATAGTAGTAGTTATAGTTATGTTGTCTAGCAAAAACTCTAGCTCTCCAATAAATTTCCTTGTTCATCCATGTCAAATTTTCGCTAATGTAAAAGTTTGTTAAGCCTAAAAAAAAAAGCATTCGTATTCATGCGTTAATGTAAAAGTTGTTAGGCTAAAAGTTGTTTAAGCCTAAAAAATATTTTTCATTTCCATCTTGAAACATAAGAGTTGAGTGACTAGTTGTTCTGAAAGCTGAAGTGAAAATAATATAAATATCATAATTAGAGAAATCTAGAACTGCCAGAACTTAATCATCGAGGAAGAATGTTGTTCCTGTGCATTTTTATTGCTATTTTGTTCGCAAAACGTTTGCTCGTCGTTTCGTTCGAAAAGTGAGGTTTCGACATTGTTAGTGTTTAATGCATTCATTCATGTGATCACAATCTGTGCAAGAGATAAAAGAGTCATAAATTGGAAACTGAAACGAAGCGATGATTATTTACCTGAGATCGATACTCTGCAGAAATTTTCCGTTTGATGGCAGAGCAGTCCTAGGAACGGTGACGGAGTTTCCGCTGAAGTGCAAGAAGCGAAGATTGGACAAGGATGCGAATGCTTTATCTCCAAGATTCTTTACTCGGCCAGTGATGATGAACAATTCCTTCAGACTCTCCGGTCCTTCTCTGAACCAATCATTACTCAGTTTTGTTATCTCGTTTTCCTCCAACAGCAAATGTCTCAGATTCTTGAGATGGCCGAGGCGAATAGGTTTAGTGAGGGCCTGATTGCCTCCCACGAAGCCTTTGGCGATAGCCAGCTCCTCCAAGGAGTCTTCGAGGCCGCTGAACGGAAGATGCGTCTCATCTCCGATGGAGGTCATTTTCGTGTAAGAGAAAGTGAGCACCACTATATGGGTGCCTTCGAAGATGTCCCCTGGAACATCTCCCAGAAAAGAATCCTCCACTTTCAGCGAATGAATCTTATATCCCATCAGAGCAGCAGCGATCTTCTGCAGTTCTTCGATATTTTGTAAATTGGAGCACAGGACTTCAGACTGAGACTCGGACACTTTGCACGAGCATAAGCCAAGGGACTCTGCTGGAGGACACTCTGCGCTCAGTTGACCTCTCACCAAGTTGGCTACCAACAGCAGCAGCAGAGGAATCATCGCTCTGGGATGACAGATGCTGCACCTGAAACAGAAAATCAGTTTTTGAAATGTAACAAAGGGTTCTGTAGCAGAGCAACAACAAAAAATGAACGAATAAAATTATGCAGTTGAGGCGACTTCGACCTTCCTTTCCGGAAGCAACAAGAAAGTGAACGCGTAAATGTGACATTCCAGAAGGAAGCCTGATGCTACGAGCAGAGACGAACGAACACGAGCCTCAAATCTCGTGATCTGTATGAACAAAAGGGAAGTGGTCTAGTGATTGCAGGGAAATTTACGAAGATAATCTGTTCTCTTCTTTTCTTTTAAACATTGTTTATTCATTATAAGAACATATATATAATACAAAATACATAGGACCCACAAAGCTAAGTAGTTTATCTGTAGGTAATTGAATAATACATTCATAATACATATACATATGTTCTCTCAGTTAAGAGTTTAATAAAAAGAAATTAAAATAAGACAAAATATACAATACAAAAATTTCTTTAAATGTACAAAATTTAACATAATTATATAATTTATTTTACATAATATTTTAAATTTATTTTTAATCTATTATAGCTGTTAACATTTATAATTTCTCTTGGAATCAAATTAAAAGTGTATGGCATTTTTTACTTACTGATACATCTTCCGTAATTGTTTTTAAATTTAGGTAGTTTGTAATAATTTTTAGCTTCTAATCTTGTATTTTTACTATGATCTATTTTCTTTTTAAACGTATTATCAAAATAACGTTTTAAGATTATACATATTATAAATATATTAGTTTCTGTATCATAACAAGTTCAAGTAATGTAATCTGTTTCTTAGGGCGGAGGTGGCTCAGTCGGTAGCGCGGTAGGCTCGTAATCTGTAGTTCCCAGGTTCGAGTCCCAGCTGGGTCAGCTTTGAGATTTATCTCCGTAAAACTCCCCGCTTTGCCCACAGGTTAGTAGGGGACACCGATGGGCTTGGAAAAGCCGCCGTCCGTCGGATGGGACGTTAAGCCGTGGCCTCCGTGTGCGGGAGAGCCATACCCTGTGCACGTTAAAGAACACGCTGGATGGCCTTGACGGGAGGTTACCATCTGTCTCCCAACAGCTGTTCCAGTGGGTCCCCTCTCCCAACCTTCGAGCCTTCGGGGTCCTTGTGACCTGGCCATTTAGCCTATGGTGTGAAAAAAGTGCCGCTCAGAGGTAAAACAACCCAACCCAAATGTAATCTGTTTCTTAAAGTCATATAATTTGGTCTACGTTTTATAGGTATTATTACTTTGTCTATTATACATTGAAGATTTTCAATTTTCTATATTTTGTTAGGTTTGCCGTACCATGATTGGTTATACCATAAGCTATAATTGATTTCATACAGATTTATAGAATAAAATGCATGTTTTAGTATTAAATATATATCTTAATTTTTGAATTTTAAAAGCAGATAATCTGAGATATTCACGTATTTTAGAGATATGCATATTCCATCTAAAATGTTTATCAATATTTATATACCTAGATATTTTATATAATTTAAATGTTCAAGTTTATAACAATTACAACCAGAGTAATCAGTAATTTTGTTTTTTCAGGACAATTTATTTTATGAGTTTTAATGAAAATATTATTATCTGATTTAAACATTGGAAAATGTATTATCATCCAATTAGTTTTTTTATTATTTAAGTAGATTTTATTATGATTTAGCCACCTTATAATACTATTATAATTTAATTGGATTTCTTCAATACCTTTATTTAAATGTTTGTTGCTGTTCATTATTAAAATATTTTCTGCATGTAAGAAAATATCGCTTTTAAAATTTAAAAGTGGAAGATCATTTATATATATTATGAAAAGTAAAGGACCCAGAATAGAGTCTTGAGGAATTCAGAATGAAACTAATTTTTTTGAGTTATAGGAATTTCCTGCTTTAGTGATATTATACATTTACTAAATAATTCTGAAACTTAATAAAACTTAATAAAACACTTCGAGTTCCATAATTTTCTAATTTTTTAAGTAACAAAGAATGATCCATTTTATCAAAAATCTTTTGAAGATCTAAAAATATGGTTACCACCTTTATACCTTTTATTCAATGACTGGTTTACTTTATCTGCAAATATTGACGAAAGTTGAATTGTATTTTTCTCTTTTTGAAAACCAAATTGATTACTATTAAGAATGTTAAGAGTTTTCAAAAAATTAAAAATAATATTATAAATATATTTTTCGATTTTTTTTTTGCAAAAGTAGGAAGAATTGATATAGGTTTGTAATTAGTAAAATCAGTTTTAGAACCACTTTTATATATGTGTCTCAAAATTGCAATTTTTAATTCTAAAGATGTGTTTCCTGTAGTTATAATTTAATTTATTTTTTTTGATATCATTGAAGATAATAAATCTTTATTTTCCTTAATATGTTTGATATGTATGTTATCATATAGTAAAGATTTATTTTTATCCATTGAACTAATGAGTTCATTAGTTTAATGGTAAGTTATTTCTGGTATATATATATATAGAATTTTTTCCTGACAAATTTAATTAATGGAATATAACTAAAGTCTTCTTCGTTGTTTATATCCCTAATATTTTTAGTTAGTAAGCTATATGTATTATTGTATTCATTAGCTATTTTTTTCATACTATATCCTTTTTTTTTGGACATATTATTAATTATAGTGTCATCAATTGACATTTCCTTCTTACCATCAACTATTTCATTAATTAATTCCCACGTCTTTTTCATATAATTTTTTCAGTTAAAAGTCTTTTTTATAATAAGTTTGCTTTTGTTTTCTAATTTGAGTAATAACCGTATTTCTTAAGCCTTTATATGTATATTTTTATATAAAATATTTTTAACATTGTTTTTGTACTTAATTAATGCTTTATCTCTTTTTTCAATTAATTCTAAAAGATTTTCAGTTATCCAAATTTTACAAAATTTTCATAATTTAACAAATTTTTTTTATTCTTCCATAAAATTTTATTATAAATATTTTAACTCATTATATAATGATGTATGTTCTTAAACATATTCATCATATTGTTCTAAATCTCAAATAGTTTGTGAAACTGATTTATTTATATTACATTGTCCTATAACCAATTTTTTGGTATTTTTAAATTCATAATTGTCAAAAGAAAAATTTCTAGTTAATTTAGGGCCTATTATTGCAATTGTACTGTAGTGATTTGCAATTTGACTTTTAAAGATTATTGAATCGGCTAATCAATTTTTGCCTAATTTGATATTAATATGATATAGGTGTGTGTTAGAGATTTTTTTTATTACGTCTTCTCTTGTATTGTCCCTAATGAGCCTTTCATAACTGGTTTCAGTTAATAGGGTTAAATAAATATCTGTACCATTTTTTTTTAATTTTTGTGTTCAATTTAAAGTCACCAATTAATATTTGTTTTTCGTCATTCCTAGTGTTTTTTAACCATTTTCCAAAATGTTTATTGAATACATTTATATCAGTACTTGGTGATCCTGTAGATAGCTAAAATATGATATGTATTATTATTTTTTATGATTTTTAAATAAATAATTTCAGCTGGAAGTATATCACAAGATATTATTTCAACATCCAAATTTTCTTTATAGTATATAATTATTCATCTTAATTTCCTATTTATAGTAATATTTGTTTTTTTAATTTTAAATAATATAAATTATATTCTAAATTATTTAAATTAGTTTCTGTTAAAATTAAAGAATCCATATGTTCTATTTTTTTTAAATATTAATTTTTAATAGGTCCCAATATTTCCTTTGACTTCTTATATTCACATGGAAAATTCCTAATTTATTTTTAGAGTTTATAATTTTGCACTTCTCATGAAACGAATTATCAACCTCTGTAGATGTATTAAGGTATAAATTAGATAAATTGTTCTCCAAGTCTTCAGTCGATAAATCAATCATTATGAAAAACAACTTTTACACGGTTATTTAACATCTATATAATAAATCATATTTTATCAATATCAGTGAACATGTTGATATGAATACTTTTCCCCACATCATCTTTTCTCAACAATATCTTTCCTTTGTTATACCACACATACCGTGTTTCTTCGATTCCAAGATGCCATCGATTGTAAGACGCACCTTAATTTCAGTATCACCAACACAAAAAACTTTGATTTCAAGAAAAAAAAAATAAAATCCTAAAATATATCTAACAAATATTTTTATTATAATAGAATTCAATTTATTAACAACAAAAGTACTTATTTATCAGTAGGTATGTTATTTATCATTTCCTTCTGAATCAATATCAGAGTCTGATTCTTCCGAGCCGTCGATATCTGCATCTGAATCAATAGCAGAGTCTGATTCTTCTGAGCCGTCTTTATCTTCATTATCCCATAATATATCGTCTTCTGAGCCATCGAGAGCGTTGGTGATGCAACATTTTTTAAATGAGTGCTGCACTATTCTTTCGGGGATTAGCTTCCAAGCGGTTGATACCCATTCTGCCAATTTTGATGCCGGCGCTTTCTTAATTTTTGCAGAAGATGTCAGCGGAAGGTTGTCAGTCAGCAGCCAGGTTCCAAGTTCACTATAATTCACTCATAGAGCTCCACTATAATGAAATAACGGTCTTTTCACATTTGGAGAGAGCGGGAAAATACCCACGCCATTTTATTCTCCAATGGAATTGGAGAATGCGATAACGGTCAAACTTGGAGGCGGGGTTTCCGCGTAAAAACAAAACGTGTGGTGCCGTGTGCAAAGCGCGGGAAAATTTGAAAAATAAACTGCGATTCTAAGACGCCATCGATTATAAGACGCACCCCGTTTTTAGAGACGTTTATATGGGAAAAAAGTGCGTCTTAGGATCGAAGAAATATGGTAGTTTATATTTTTGTAACTTTTTAAAACTAGAATGTCGAACTCTGGAAAAAAAAACTTTAGTAGACGAATATTATATCAAATTTCGTAGAATATGTAACGAATATTCTAGAATTATTAAAATTTATAGTTTTTGGAAAAATATTTTACAGATCTATTTAAATAAAATTAAATCCTTTCTCCCTAAAAATGTCATTTGATGTTTGTAATTTTAAGTTGTAGAACTTCCTGGTGCCAGTTATAAGAGAGGTTTGGTGCCAGATGCAAACAAGTTTCGTCACATTATTTTCTTTTTTGGGTGTGAAACGAAGAGTCTTATGATACTCTGCACGAGCCTTTTTAGGCATGTCACTGGTATTAACATAATCAGTTCAAGAATCAAGGAATGCTCCGAATTATCATTCAATAGTTGCCATTACTAGTTCTCTTTTCCAACTATAAAGCTTTGTCTACATAGAGTTATTCTTATCTGTCCACACTCATGTACTGGCAGATAATTTGTTCTATCGAAACAATGAAACAGAGAACGAAAACTGCACTCAAAGGTAGATATTACGAAAGAGAACATTTATATTTGGAGTCTTTATTCAGGACTGAAACTACATTTACTGAGAAGAGCATTTCAATCATCAAAAACACCATTGGGATACGCTTACCGAACAATAACAGAACGTTTGAAGGCTAAATGCCCTCATCAGCCGTATGAGATGGGCTCTCTGAAAATATTGCCAAGGTCAAACAAATAAAAGTCGTGAGTGGTAGATTGAAGAGCAATGATCAATAAGAAGCATTGGCTATTCGCAATTTCCCACTAAAGCAAGGTAGACCGAATACCGGAGAGACTTGCCCCATTGAGACTGCCAACGAAAATCTGTTCATTCCATTCTAATAAACTGTTAACTTTCTATTTTATTTTTTTTTTATTACTATTTTATTTATAACACAAAAATTATTTATCGAAAACAACAGCTATTTTTGGAATAAAGGTACTTTAGTTACCACACCTATTCGGGTCCAGTTCAAGCAATAGTCGAGTGTCTTTGACTCAGAGGACAAGTCAATGCTCTTCCAGTACTGGCTGGGAACCATATCGAGTATTTGCTATTACTGTTTGGCATGAAAAGAAAACCATTCAAATGCTCCTTGACTGATTAGTAATAGACAGATTAGCCATGCATAACTGTTGTAGTAATTTGCGAACTAAGGCAGTGGCTGTGTCCTTGTGTAGGTGTTTACATATTACACGAGAAAATAGGACAAGATTTGACAGAGCACCTAAGCTTAATTAGTTTCAGTGTGTTGGAAATCTCCTGTTTCGTTTTATCATTGAAAGAAATGAAAACATTCGATTTCATGTTTACATCAATTCAAAGCAAAATACACACAAATACATTTACAGAAAGTTCCCAACTTAAGGATTCGGTTCCGAAAACTCTTAAGTAAGTTCAATTTTATGTATGTCGGAAGTTACCTTAAGTATGTACATATTGTATATTTGCTACGTCAAATACCGTGGCAGAACTTGTATTAAGAATCTATCAAGTGTAGATTAATCCAATTAAGTGATATGTTACTACTAATATAAATTTCTGACAGTCAAAATTTTCGGATTTTCAAAATTCATTTTCAGAAGTTTTTACCTAAAGTCGAATCTTATGTAACCCAGGGAGTGCGTATATTCGTTTTTTGGTACAATTACGGTGAATAATGCTTTAGGACACTTGGATCTGAAAAGAGCATATTGAGTTCAGAAACCTTTCTCTGAATGCGCCT
This sequence comes from Ryuthela nishihirai, assembly GCA_038380435.1. Lineage (NCBI taxonomy): Eukaryota > Metazoa > Arthropoda > Arachnida > Araneae > Heptathelidae > Ryuthela > Ryuthela nishihirai. Next base: position 43,017,056 of record JAWZYU010000005.1, read on the forward strand.
AAAAATATGCAATGAAAAATATGCTTCAATTATCTTTCGCCATAACATATATGGCAAGAAATGCCTAAAAATATAAAAATTGCTCAAACTATTTTAAACTGAATGCCGGTTTCCAATTACTCGAAAATATTAATGTTCATTCTGATTCACTTGAAGAGGCAGATAAAACGACTTTGCCTGCCCAATTCCTGATGTGTCGATTATAAATATCAATTAGACGAATGATCTCAAAACAAAGGAGCATAATTACCTCAGAGAAAGAGTGGAATCTCATCCGTCGACGGACTTTGCTCGTCGCTTTGCACTCGCTTACTTGATCTGCAAGCGCAAATCGAGGGAGGACTGGAGGAGGAAGGAAGTGGAGGATGCCAAAGAGGAGCACATCCTCATCTCGCAATGGAATCAACTGCAGGACATGACAGGTGAAACGGATTCTTGAAATCATTTTGTCTTCCTAGATATTTGCATTTCTAATACACGAGGCTAAAACATTCATTTTTGAATTTCGTAAGCCGAGTGATTAGCACGCTTGACTACTGATCTAAGGGACCTTGGTTCTAGTCCCGTGTAAGGCATGAATGTATGTGTCTTTTTTCTGCTGAGGTCCCGCCATCCTCTCAGATCTTCTACTATGGCGTATAAACTGACAGGCTCCTGTCAGACCTCTGTGGCAAGCACCTGCTTGAGGGGGTATTTATTTTAATTTTTTAATGCAGCAAATCTCGCAGCCCATCGAAACATCTCGTTTCGGGCGTTCATTGAGAATGTGTTCTCATGCATCGAGAGAGTGATTGGACTTCATGAAACTTTCGTTCATCCCTTTAAGGATAGGAAGTGTATTGAGTATACAAGCAAGTATCACTCGACTCTGACGCCATCTGATGAAGTGCACAGCATTCGAGGGAATCAGACACCCACGAGGGGAAAATTCTCCAGGCTCTCAGTCAGACTCTGTTCTGCTCGGCATTCGATTTGTGAAAGTTCGAGAAATGTTTTTTCAGTGATCAGTTCTAAATGTGTAGATGACAATTTACGTAACTTATTAGTACAAATATTTTTTCACAAATAAATGTTTATGCGCATTTTGATTTCATCATTTCGAATTTATTGCATTATTGTATTTCGATCTTTTGCACTTTTAAAACTATATAATTTAAGCCTGTGAAATTACTTTGAAAAAAAAAGTTGTTCCATTCTTCAAAGTGTTTTTAAGTAATTACAAAAGTATAATACGCAAAATTAGCTCTCAAATGCATGCATCATTGAACGAAAGGAAGCATTAAAAAAAGGTCGTTGAAATGAAAAGTGGGCAAGTCGAAAATGAATCGAAAATCCTTTATTGATCTCTTCAAATTCGCCATTCTTATTGAGACATTTCTCAAAAAATGAAATTAACAACATGATTCCCTCTTTCCTAGAGATTTAAATGAGGGACTCATTTCATTTGAACGACTCTTATACATGTTTCAGTTGTAGTTTAAGCTATGGCCTTCGATATTACATTAAATGATGTTCTTCATCAATTCATTTAGTGGGGGGGATCCATATTGATTTGAGCGATGCTTTAGCAACCTCGAAGTTGATGCATGTTATGGCGAAAGATAATTGAAGTACATCTGGTTTTTTCGCCGTCTCCGATTCGATTGATCAATTTGTTGTGAAACCCAAATAGCAGCCATTTACATTGCTAATTTTGTTCCAAGAGATAAAGAAGAGAAGAATTTTTGCGTTTCTCACAAAGTTCAGAAGTCAACTTTTTCTTTGGTACTGACTTCACAAACGGATCAAGACCACAGACAACAGTCGATGAGATGGATAAATTTTTGATTTCTTTAAAAGAATAATTAGTCAGGGTCAATTTATATAAAATCTTCTTAGAAGCGTCAATAAGCATTGTTCTTTTGAAGTTTATTGCTGATCACAGAAGTTGCTTGAAGGCCTCATACTTTAAGCTCCTGCATTGAGCGAAATGCATCCTGAGAACGGATTATTTGGCGCAATGGAGGGAGAGAAAGCAAGGAACGGATCTAAACTAAAATTTTCTGTGGTATTCGTTGAGAAATGTCGTCAAATTCAACACGTTGATGACGCATTCAGCGATGCTTTGTCTTGCAAATTTTGGAAAGCGAAAGCTCGATAGAAAAATCACGTGAAACAGAAATAATTCCTTTTTACCATCTATAGTCTTTGGTGCAGTTTCTAGAATATTTCGTCTGGTAAACTCAATTGCAGATATTCAGTAAACTTTATTTTAAGGAACTTTATTTTAGAAATACAATAGCTGCATGAAGATGCTTTTGGTTCACAAGCAGAGAACAAACTTTCGTTAAGAGCTCAGCAGTTACTTTTCTTGCAAGATCCATCTGTTGGGTTGTACTTGCAGTTCACTTTGCAGAGATATTTGGAACAACTTTTTCCCGAGCGTCCGCGCTTGTTGGCCACTTGATCAGCCTGACTATCGGCGTCGGTTCCCCCTTGAGAAAACTCTCGGCAGTCGCTGATGGCTTCGGCTGCTCTGACAGCATCAGGATGACGAGCGCACTTTTGCACAGCATTGTAGTTCGCTTGGCAGTGGAAGTATCTGTTGAAAGAGACATCGACATTAGGAAGAGAAACAAGGACACATCAGATCCATTGACGATATTAAGTCAATTGGAATACAGGCAAAAGAAAAGATTACAGAAATTGTGAGCTAATATTTCATTAGCTCACGTATCTTTTAAAAAGATGAATTAAGTTTTTTTTTTATCAAAAGATAGGAATTCAGTCAGAAATCCCGGCTAACTTCATTCATTGATTCAATTCCAAAGTGGCGAATAAAGCCATGTGGATGCTCCGTGAAGAATGAAGAATTTTATTAATATGTCAAGAACAGTGGCTATTTACTTTTCCAGATTTCCACTTTATATCTTAAGCGTTTTATTCTATAATTATCGTCTGTTTGTCTTTATCGGGCCAGTAGCGAGTACTTCGATGCCAATAATACTCGCATAACGTTTCTTAATCAAGAAATTGGTAATAACAATACCCCGGGATAATGTTAATCTTTACTCTAGAGGAATATGGCATCTTGGGTTTTCTGATATCAATTCACTAACAATTCATCGAAAAATCAAGCGACTCTCAAATATTTAAGTTTGGCGTTTAAGTGATTTCCTTTTTTTCAAAGATGAAACATCCATTTTCTGTCAACTACCAGTATCCTATAAGGTAGTTTTGAAAACATAAGATAATTAAAACAATTTTGACAACTTAGCGGAAAGCCGTAGAGTATATTTCAGCGCCATTTTTTCGCTTGAAGCTCGACTGACAAGGCGGTCCGGGAGAAAAAATTTGTTAAATGTTCCAGTTTATTTGAAGCGACTATCTTTGCTCTTGTATTCTGCCTATATTGGGTGTAGGGAAAAATTGTCTCGTGTCTGGTGGGATCCAAACCCATGGATCTCCTGATAACATGTCAGGTGCTCTACCGTTGAGTTACCAGCCACTGATTAAGCTTTTCTTTGTTGTTATTAAGTCTCATGCTTTTATCTTAAGCAGGTGTTATGAGTGCAGATAAAGTCTCTATTCTTCAAAAATATTGCAAGCTTGTGCAGAATAACAAAAGCGCACCAGTGCGATCCATCTGCTTTGATATCATATTTTAACACTTCTCCATTCATTATGGATGTCATATTCATAACCCATAGTCGTGGTCTTTTGTATTCCCAGCGATCATCAAGCCATTAAATACTAGGTGTTATGTTATCAGGAAATCATGGGTTCGGATCCCACCTCGCTCAAGACAATTTCTCCCACAGTCTTAGCAAAATACAACAGCGAAGATAGTTGCTTCAAATAACACTAAGTGATCGCTGTGGATTCAAAAGAAGATACGTTTTTAATATTTTTGGATGCGCACACAATGGTCAAGGGAAAATTCTCACCTTGACGTGTGTATATTGTTTAGCTGTAAGTATTGCTTCAGAATTCTCTTTCAATCTTTTTTGGAAGACAGTGATTTTACGTTCATATGCTGTGCACGTTAAGATCTCGCTGAATGGTCTTGACGAGGTGTTGGATGACTTCCATCTCTTACCTAAGAGCTGTCCTGTGGTCTTTTTGGTAACAGCCCTTCCCAAATCTTTTCTGAGCTTTCGGGATCCTTGTTGCTTGGCCATTTAGGACCTAGGTGTATAAAACAGCATCGCTCAGAGGTAAAACAATCCAACCCAACCGTTTATTATTTTTAGGTGTTTTTTTCTTTCATTAATGAATTCATTTCAGCATTTATAATAATATTACTCAAGAAGTTTCAGTTTCTGTTAATTATTTTGCGTTTTTTTCGTTCCAAAAGCATTTAAACATTAATTCGGTCTTCAAATAATTATTCTAAACTATAAAAATAGAAAGGTATAGTCTGTAAGACGAATAATTGATAAAACGGTTTAAAGGTCTGTATGCTTCTATAGATGTGTTTTAGATGCGAGAGGAAATCTTTCTCCTAATCGGACTCTGGCTCAGTAATGATCGCAATGTCGTGCTCTGAATGTCCCGGGCTCAAAAATTTGATCCAGATCTCATCTGTAATGCCGCCTCTCTTAGCGGATGATGCCCGGGGATGGCTCGGTCGGTAAAGCCCCGCTGATCATCTGCAGTTCCCTGGTTCGAGTTTCACATGGGGCAACGTTGAGATTTTTCTACGCTAAATCCTCACCTACCCTGGTTATAAAGGGAGGGGACACCGACAGACTGAATCCGACTGACTGATATCCTGCGCACTTTAAAGAACAGGCGTGATGGGAGGCTACTAACTTTCTCCTAACAGTTTTCAAGTGGGTTCTTTCCCACTGAACCTTTTCAAAACCTTTGGAGTCTTTGTGACTGGCTATTTATCCCATTGTGTCAAAAGAGTGCCGCTCAGAGGTAAAACAATACAATGGCGATTTCGTATTCATAGCCCCAATGAGAAGAGAGATCACTTACTTGTCGCAGTTTTTGCACCCAACACTCTGCATCTTTCGGAAGGAAGAGAACATGTGCCTGGCGGCGCACACCATCTTCGTTTTGAAAACGGAGCTGACCCCCAAATTCCGACGGAGGCAGTCCGCGAACTTCATCCAACTGCCTCCTGAACTGTTGCTTTCTACAGAGGGGATGGCGACTCAGAGAAAGAATAACACCCCAATCAGCACGAGGACGAGGAAGGCAGGAGATTTAATTCCTTTGCCTCTTTAGAGCTGAAAAGAAGAAAAGGAATTGCTCACAAAACAATTCTTTCAATTCAAAGGCTTCTTTCAATCGGATTGAATCAAAGCATGTTTTATGGTCTCATGTGAAGCTTTCGTTTTTGGAACAATGTTACTTGTACTGTGACCAAATCAACTCTAAAGGCCTTAAATTTAAATTTGTGAAAATATAGATTAAAGAAATGCGCTTCATTTTTATCCTATCAAGAAGATTATCAGCAACAGCACAATCATTGTCTCAGTAAACTTTATTCCCTCGCACATCGACACCATGGATTTTCGAGATGGCATTGTCTCGAACACATCGATGCCTTAGTTCAGAAAACAACGATGTGCGAGGGAACATCGCTGTCACGTGACGTATTTACGTGTTGGAATGAACCATTTATGTGACAAGGGGTGGCGTGTCTAATAAACTGGCTTCTCAGCGTACATATTATAGGTTACATTCTACCAATAGCAATTTTCGATCAAAAACGCTTTAAATATTCACTTATGATTAGGCTGTTTTTTATATAATGTTGCTGCAATTTAATTTACACAGTAAATAAAAGAATAAATACCAAAAAGTATGATTAACCAGCTCACTTACCACCTCGATCAAGTTGTGGGAACGTATTAAGATATTTTAGCGAAGACTTCTTCCGTCAATCTCTATAACTTCCTTAACCTCTTCATGAAACTACACTGTTGCCAGATGCAACCTCTCCAACAGTGTTGGCATTATGTAGTGTAGGCCCGGATGTATAAGGAAATTAAGAGAGGGGAGAGGGGGGAAGAGATTGGATTCCCATTGCAGCAGAACATTTTCCCCTCCGTTTCAGAGGCCGTTGCAAATTTCTTGAAGTATGCCTTGAATAGAGCCAAGTTGAATGATTCCTTTCCTCTGTAACCGTTGCCAGCATTTCATGATGGTGGGGGTGGGGATCCGGCCCTGATGATGCAGAGCTCTTCCGAGGCTGAATTCTGGAAAGGTCGGACATTCGGAAGTAGAAAGGAGTTCGGGCCTGGACTTCGTAGGGCTCAAACCAACACAGACGACTTTGAGCTCGGGAGGGCTAGGGCCCAGAATAATTAAAATTGTAAACATTTTTGTAACTCTGAAAAAAACTAAGAAAAAAAATATTTTTTCTAATTATAATTTCAATCTATAATTGATCTAAAGATCAGTTTTTAGTAGTTAAAAAAAACCTTATTCGTCTTTTGATTTCTTTTTATACATATTCTCTATCTTTAATAAATGAATAGTTCTTGGTGTTTATAATCCACCGGTTTTTAATATTTTGAGAAACATAATAATTCTCAGTGTCTAAAACTGAAATTGAAAATTCTTGTTATGCACGTTTCTCACAGATTAAAATACCTGATGCATTTTTTTTGGTGTTAAATGAACATTTTTCAAGAGCCAATAACGTACCAGGATTCAGTTTCTCTGGATTGTGATGGGTGAGGGGGATCTGGGAAAAATATTTCAGTAGCGTTTTCCAATTGCTAAAACACTCCGCCGGAGAGGAAACGTTAAAATGATATTCTACATTGGAATAAAATTTTATATTGTTTATATTTTAAATCTATTTTTAGTTTCGGACATATGAATAACAATAGGGCGAAAATTGTGCAAATGCACTTGTTTTCGAATTTCAAACTAGGTGAACAAGTCTCAAAGTTCGCATAAGCGATGGGATTTCGAGGAGCGGGTGTGTGTATGTATGGGGGGGGGGGGTCGGACAACATAACATTAAATTAAGAACATTAAATTAAAAAAAATGCATTAATTAAAATAAATGTATTTCAATTTAATGTTCTTCCTCATTTCAACACAGACAGAGCAAAAGGAAAAGCTTTCATCTTTTACTAATGTAACATATCCGTTGTCTTTTTTCCCCTCCAGGAGCGGGGGTGGCTCAGTCGGTAGCGCGCTAGGTTCGTAATATGCAGTTCCCATGTTCGAGTCCCACCTGGACCAACGTTGAGGTTTATCTCCTAAAAATTCCTCCCCTTCTGCCCTCGGTCAGTAGGGGATACAGATGGGCTTGAAAAGGCCACCATCCGTCGAATGGGACCTTAAGCCTGGCCCCCTGTGTGAGAGAGCCCTACTCTTTGCACTGTTCATGCTTGATGGCCTTGTCGGGAGTTTACCACATGTCTTCCAACAACTGTCCAGTGGTTCCCCTCCCCCCAACCTTCTCTGAGCCCTCGAGGTCTTTGTGACCTAGCCATTTAGCTCATTGTGTGTGCAAAAAAAAGTGCCGTTCAGGAGTAAAACAACCCAACCTTTCCCCTCCCCATTTTTCTCTCTTTTACAGGAGAAAAAGGAGAGGGGAGAGCTCTAGCTCTTCTCCTTCCTCATACCGAAATTTAATCCCACCTCCGATTCATTGCATTAAGTCGCATATGGCGAACACCTCCTCCGTCTTCTTCAGTTTCACGCCATCTCCTCTCTTTCCTTAGATCTTCTCCCAGGATGAGATAATTCTACTCTTAACATCAATTTTCCAATCAGTTTGTTTTGAGAATTTTAAAAATTTTGTTGTCATTTTCGCTTCTTGTCAGCAAAGAGAAGTACAGAATCAGTCGAAGTAGAGATCCGATGAATAATAACTGATGATGGATAGAAAAAAGATGAGAACTCTATATTATTAGCAAAGACTGAATTATTATGTTTAATTAATACAAGTCGAAATGTAAGATAAAGGAAGTGAAAAAAGTCATCCAATTTATCATCTGATTTTCTCGATTTAAAGTTTCGCGAATGAGAGGTTATGCAAAGAAGAAATATTCCTCTGAAGGTTCGTGTGCGATTGGAACAGGAAATGAATAAGCAATCGTCTGAGGAACTACCGGCAGACGACTTCTCTTTATGGACGTAGAGCGTATTTTCTCTGGCAAGGGTTACGCCCCTTTAATGTAGATGTCCGAGCTCAGCTTTCGCGGAAAAACCACTGCTCTGCACAAAGATTCCCAAGTCCAAGTCATGCGACGTCGTCTCTGGCATTGCTCGTCGCGTGTAGAGGGATTTTTCGTTTCGCTCTTTTTGAGGCGTAATCTTTGTTTTTTCCTTTCACTGGTGTCGAGAAATTTTCATTGGTTGATATTTCGCGCTGAAATGAAATAAGTGGGGGGAAAAGTCGGTTGTTTTTCACTCTAATATAACATGTATTTTTTGTCACTTTTTTTTGGATTGTTTTTCAGGGCTAGTAAAGACCCGAGCCTCTAAAATTCAGTCGAGTTGGAAGAGGCTCGAAGTTTATCTTTAACATTCGTATCATTAAAATCATTTTTGAGTCAAATGATGCTTAGTAAATAAAGTCAGTTTAATGGTCATTTCTCACAAAAAGATTTGGCACACTAGACATTTTCTAACCCTTATCTATGGACAGAATAAACTGAGAATTGTGCATGCTTTCCTTTCTAGATAAAACCGGCTACATTTTATGTTTCAGGAATATGTTATACATATTAGTTGGCTGGTTACTGAATATTTTCTCACGTTTAATGAAGAAAAGAAGTGTCAGCAAGTCCTCTTAGATCTATCCAATATCACTGAAATATAACATTCTGAAGCGTTGAATTGGATTGAAGTGATTTTTATGCAAAAAAGAATGCCCAACTGATTCGAATGGGGTTGGGTTGGGTACCCACTGGAACAGCTGTTGGGAGACAAATGGTAGCCTCCCATCAAGGCCATCCAGCGTGTTCTTTAACGTGCGCAGGGTATGACTCTCCCGCACACGGGGCACGGCTTAACGTTAGATCCGACGGACGGTGGCCTTTCCAAGCCCATCGGTGTCCCCTACTGACCGTGGGCAGGACGGGGAGTTTTGCGGAGATAAGTCTCAACGCTGACCCAGCTGGGACTCGAACCTTTGAACTGCAGATTACGAGTCTGGTGCGCTACCAACTGAACCACCCCGACCCTTCGAATGAGGATGACACGATAACTTTGATTTCATGAAAACGGTTCACAAAATAGTTCACACATAAAACATATTTTTAAACTTATGACTTTAGTTCTGTGAAATAAGGCAAATATTTTATTTTGAAAAATTTATTTTTTGTTCCAAGTAGAGTTATTGACCAGGAATGAAATTTATGAGAGAAAATGTATGTGAGAAGTGACATGAAAAGTAATTTTCAATGATATAAGCATTTCATATGATTATCTGTATCTATTTCGCTAAATAAAATAGCTCAAAGATAAAGCCAATTTCAACACAGAGAAATTATCAGTAGATTAAGAGTAATTGAGTTACTATTCGTCAAAGGTTGAACAGCAAACCGAATAAGAAATGAATTCAAATATATATACCACTGATGGGCATCTTTAATATTTTACAGCAACGTAGTAAGTTTTCTCTTCTTTGAACTCTTTATGCTTGAACAGTCATTTTTGACTTTGCATAATTGTTCAACAGAATGTTACAAAACATATTTAGTGCTTTCTCAGTAAGTTTTCTTAATGTTGATCCACAGGTGCAAAAATCATCTAAATTTAAGCACTGAGATTCAAAGCTCTGCAAACATAAATTTTTTAAAATGAAATGCTGATTTTTTGAACATATTAATTTATCTTCAAATTCTTCGCTAATTAATGCTTAGAAAATATGGAAAAATTGAATTTTACACTTTCAAAATTGTCTATTTACTTTGGAAAAGAAAAACATTTATTCCTTTTGTTATTATGAGTTTTAAATTATATGTGTGTAATGTATCAAAAGTGTGAAATAAATTTGAATTGAATTGAATGCTGTAATAAATAAATATACAAGAAAATCTTTTGGCCATTTCAGACCACGTCTGCTGTTTTCAAGCAAATATTTGTATATTCATGTGAAGAATCAATCTCAAAAGCAATTTCATACCTTAAGAGAATTTTACAATTTGCAGATTTTAAAGTCTTACCTATGGAATATGCTACATAGCCACTGATAAAAACCAATATCTGTTTAGTCTCATCTGTAACACATACAGCTTCAGACTCCTCAATAACATGTTCAAAATGTTTATCAATGCCAGTACTCATTCTGTCACAAATAGCAATTTCAGAACAATTTCCAATAAATTCTTTTAATGCAAACTCACCATTTTAGTTGAATGTAGCTCGATCAAGCCAAAAAGTTTAAGTTTCTTTTCAGTTTCTAAGATTTGAGTCACTGATATATTATAGTTTGCACCACTCATTTGCCGATAGCGACTGAATCTATTCTCTAAGTTATCAGTTTGAAATTTTCCTAAAAGTATATATATTAAGGTTTGAAAACTGTAAACGTATACTAGCATAATTTTAGCAGTGTTTCTGTGGTGTGTCTTAAGGCAAAAAATATTTCTTGTGCTAATTTTCCAAACTGCTTAGGAGTTGAAGAACCAGAAACTACAATGGCTTTCCACTTATCCAACCATGAGGAAAAAATTTCAAGGTACTTCAAGGCATGTCATAGTCATTTCTTATGGGATCACAGAATGGGTCAAGAAGATGTTTTCCTTTGTAAAGAATGTTTACATTTATTATTTTCCATCACTTACAAATGATATCCAAGAACTGAATGGTGCCAGAAAAACAGATTTTATCTTGAGAAGCAAACTGTGAAAGGGCAATAAAAGTTTGATCATTAAAAAGGCAAGTGGCCAAATTAACATTTTGTTTCTCGAAGGATGTGGGGAAGAGAACTTTTCCATTTCACTTCGGTGCAAGTTTAACAACATTGCTGCTTTCATTAGCATACATTTTTTTTATGTGTGACACACTAGCCCTTAGCACTAAATTTTGATCATCAAATGAAGGGAACATAAATGACTGCTCATTATCAAGTTGCCTGAACCAGTTGTTTCGTATAGACTTCACAACAAATGCACTGTGTCAAACAACAAAAATATTTGGTGATCCTTATCAAATGGGTTAGGTATGCTACATTTCAGTTCCCTTCCACACATAATTTCAAGCATGTTTCTATTTATACGGTTATTGTCTAATATTAGACATATTACAGTATAACCTGCACGAGCTAAAGCCTTTAGCACCTTCATTGTGATTTCATACTGTAAATTAGATGTAAGATTTTTTACAGGATGCAAAGAAACTGCATCTTCGTTTTTTGAAAAAATAGACACGATCATAAAAGCTTGAACAGTTTTGGCACATAAACTTTCATATTCAGAGAAGTCGTCTATAACACCTTTCTTGAAACTTACTTTAGGATTAACATATATTTCATCCAAAAGAAAAATAACCACTCTTTCATGTTGCTGCAGCAAAGAAACCTTTTCTCTTAAAAATTCCATATGTGAATTATGCAAGCCAGACTGTTCAGTACCAAGGCCAAAATAAAGTCGTCTCAAATGAGTTGGATGAGGCAGAAACAACAACACATTTGTGGCATCTATAATAAAAACTGATGAATATTAAAGTTTACAGCTAAGAAATTAAATGCTGTACACCAGAGAGGCAAAACATCTGGCCAAATTTTACAGCATGTGTGCAACACCTTGTGCAATTCCTGCATAATACCCCCCCCCCCCCCGCCAAGTTTTGTTTAAAAAAAATTGAGTGGCCAAACAGTATTTTCTTAAGGAAAGAAATGTTCCATGATTAAATTTGTTTAACAACCCTGCTGTACATAGATTGCAGAAAGCAGTAGAAACACTAACATATTAATTTTATATGAAGCATCAGATCATCCAGGTTTTCATAATTTTTAATAAATCAAAAAAGTAATAATAACAGCTTTATCATATGATTTATATTTATAAGCCCAAACATCAATATTTTTCTTTTAGAGTAGAATACACATATAATTGTGGTCATGTGAAATTACAGTAAATATATCAAATTCCAGTAATCTTAATATGTGAAAGCAGAATGGATGAGGAATCTTGAATGGATGAGGAATTTAGAGTTCATATCAGTTATGTTTAGATTACCTTCTATGTTTTGCTTTCTAACTTCAATATTTGTCAATTCTAAGGCCATGTGGTAGAGAAATAAATATTTTGAATGCAAGTTATATATACAGGGTTTGTGGGATATTTCCTTTCTTGCCATATAGGGGTATTTATTAATTTATGGTTGAAATTGAAAACCATACTTCCAGATGAAATATGAACTTGTATGGATATTTGAAAACAAACATATTTAATATGTATAACATACATTTGCATTGTTACTTCTGGGATTGGTTATACTTTTTTGTATATCAAAAATAGGTTTAAGTATATATTTTTATGACAAATTGGTTTAAGTATATATTTTTTATGACAATTTAAAATTTTTATGACAAACAAATTGTTGAAAAAACGTTGACGAACTAAAACGAACTAAAGTTGAAAGAAAAAATATGAAGGAAATAGAAAATTAAAAGGGGTAATGATTAATTTAAGTCATATATATATTCAAATAACTTTAAAATACATATAGTTACCAATTAAATGGGTGAAAACTGAGCGTGAGTTCAAATAAATAGTATATAACAATTCTAATTCTAAAACTAGGTAATTTATTACAAAAGTATGGATAAAATCATTTATATAAACTAAAGTCAACCAATATCTTTTCTATATCAGTATAAAAATAAACTTTCAGAAGAATATATCACTTTTTTTAATCATACAAAAGTTGCTTCCTCTATAATTTTCAATAGTTGATAAGTGGAATAATTATATTTGTGAACAAATCTGTAATCTATAAAGATTAACCTTACCAATTCCTGAAAACCAAATACAACTATGTAACAAATGATGAACTTTTCCGACAGAAAAGTTGAGATTAGATCTACACGTTCGACTTACATAAAACTTCTTCAGACACATCTTTAAATGTCTTAAACATCTTTAGTTTTTCTTACCGTTTCGCTAACTGGATCACACTAATTTACTTATTTATCTTTCCGCGAATACACCAAAGAAAATCCGCCCTGCCCAGGGTCAGTAGGGGACACCGATGGGCTTGGAAAGACCACCTTCCGTCGGATGGGACGTTAAGCCATGGCCCCGTGTGCGGGAGAGCCATACTCTGTGCACGTTAAAGAACACGTTGGAAGGCCTTGACAGGAGGCTACCATCTGTTTCCCAACAGCCGTTCCAGTGGATTCCCTCCCCAACCTCCTCTGAGCCTTTGGGGTCCTTGTGACCTGGCCATTTAGCCCATTGTGTCCAAAAAAGTGCCGCTCACAGGTAAAACAAACCAAGCCAAAACCAAAGAATATCACTTCTTATTCACTATACTTTATCCACTTAAAACGTATTTCTTCTCACTCAAATTACTCTTAATTATTCTTTCAATCCTGTTCGTTCGATGTCGTTGGTGACGTAATTCTTACGCTGTAGTTCACGCGAGCATCAAGACGGTACATCACATCACGGTTCATTGTAGCACGTTTATCTGTCGTAAAAACTAAGTAACAATATTAACTTTTATATGAGTGATGGAAACAAAAGTTAGAAAATAGAACACAAAATGAGCAAATTCAGTGATACATTTTTATCATATACTTTGAACTAGATCAAGAAATATATATGCTTTTCTAGAAATGAGAAATGGTTCATTATATAATACGATAAAGAGTGGACAAGATTAGTGATTCAATTAAACTATATGAAGAAACTATTTGTTGATATATCCAGAAAACCTAACACAAAAGCTGCAGAGTAGTGATTCAGATAAATGGTATATGCCAACACATAGATTACCAGATATGTCAATAAACAAGCATAGAAGGTACCTGAAAATGGCGATTCAGATAAATAATGGATGTTGCAATCTTGAACAGTCAGGCAGTTCAGTTTTACAGTACTGTGCAAATTAGTTGGGACAATAGGAAAATGCAATAACAAATACATAACTAAAATATTTATTGGTTTAATAGTGTAGTTAATAGTGAATGTGACCCCCCTTAGCTTTAATTGCTTTTTTCACCCTCTCAACCATTGATGCCACTAGCTTTCCACACATTTCCTTCACTTCAGGGTCGTGGTACCACACTTTCATCACACTTTCTATCATTTTGGTTTTCATCGTGCAATCCATCTTAGATATGCGCGCTTTAATAATGGGCCACAAATTTTCAGTGGGGTTTAGATCGGGTGAATTTCCTAGCCACTCCAATACCTTCATATGTTGATGGGTAAAGAAGCTCTTAGCAAGCTTAGAATTGTGGCATAGAGCCAGATCCTGTTGAAATACCAATCGCCGTTAGGAAACAGCTTCTGCAGTGTAGGGACCATTTTCGCCTCCAGAACGCCTGTGTACTTTTTGCTGTCCATCATTCCTTCAATGGGGTGAAGCGTCTGTGGCCCGGAAGCTGTGAAACATCCCCAAAACATGACCTTCGGTGGGTGTTTGGGGGATTGCTGGATGTGGCCGGATCGAAGAGGTTCTCCAGGCTTCGCTTGTCCCAACTAATTCGCACAGTACTGTATTATAATAATAAGGTTAGAAACAACATATATTTGTAATACTCTTATTAACCCAAGAGCATCTAAGCTCATGTAGGTTAATTTGTAAATTATTTAAATACATAATTTTGACAACAGTGAGACACATCTTTACATAAAGAAAAAAAATACATATATACAAAAACAACACAGAATTTATAAAAATGAATTAATTTTTTTTACTTTAACACTGAAAACAGGCTGTCAGCATTTGTAATGGTCATTAGATAATTAGCAGTTAGAGATCTGAAATGCATAAAATTAGTTTCATTTCGAATTATAATCGATAAGGAATTAAAAATTTTAGGGGCCAAATAATCAAAGTGTTTGTGTCACATCAGGTGTCACAGTATAATTATCTTAAGAGCTATGTAACAGATGCTGGTGATGTGCTGCATGAGATTAACAGACGGATAGGGATTGTTGCCGGAACTTTTAAGAATCTATGGAGAGTGTGGAGAAATAGGCGTATACACCTAAAGACTAAAATTAGACTGTATAATAGTTTGGTACTTTCTAGGGTTAGTTATGGCAGTGAAACTTGGACACTTTGTAAACAAGATAACAGGAAACTAGATGCTTTTGATTCCAGATGCTTATGCAGTATCTTGGGCATTAGGTGGTTCAACTTTATAACTAATGATGAGGTTAGTCAAAGGAGTCTGCAACCTCTTTTAAGCAGCATATTGTGCAGAGAGAGACTCCGTTGGTTTGGCCATGTTGCCCGTATGGATAATTATAGATTGGCGAATAAGGTCATGAACAGTGTGCCTAAAGGCCTCAAAAGGAAGGGGAGACCTAGGATGCAGTGGGCAGACAATGTCAAACAGGACCTTGTTAGAATTGGTGTGCAGTGGCCGGATGCAGCAGATGTAGCTCAGGACAGACTTGCTTGGAGAACTACATTGCAGGGTCTGGTTGGACCTCCGTAGGCCATGGCTGCTTGAGGATGATGATAGAACATCTAAAGTTGCTTAAGAGTAGTGATTTAGATTAAGTGTATTTATTAAATTAATTAATGAAATGCTATATATATAAATACATAACTTTCTGGAAGTGACGAAATGTCATTGAAGTAATAAACACGTGCGTCAAAATGAAGTGTTAGCATGTATGCAAGAAAATGTTGAAAACAATAATTCATATAATAGACACTAAACTAACTAATGATACAGACTACTGCACGAAAATTTTCAATAAACAAGCAAAGAATTAATCAAATTTAGTGATTCCAATAAATCGTGCAAACTTTGAGGACTTACACACAAATACAGTCTTCCCTATTTTTTTAAAACAATTAACATCTAAAGATGCTCAAGATAAAGTTTATGCATTAAATTAAGTAATGACAACTTATATATACGTTTCTGAAAAAGAAAGATGTTATTATTAACATATACATCAAAATGAGGGGATAGCATATCCAATATAAATGTAGAAAATAAATGTTGAAGAATAGTAGTTGAGATATATTGTAAACACTAAACCAAGAAATGACACACTTGTACATAGACTTCTAGGTACGTCAATAAGCAAAGAATTAAATACAGTGATTCAAATAAATAGCATAGAGTAAATGATAACAGATAATATCATATAAAAGCTTACTCTGAAAAAAGATAGGAAAGGTTTCTTTGGCTCTTATACTAAATATCTATCAAAGACGGAATGGAAATTTCTTTTCAAATTCACAATCAATATAAAATAAAAGATTCAGCCACTTTCCAGAGAGACTTGTTACCATTTTGCCTCCTTTATTTATATTTTGGATATTACATTCCTGTGAAAGTAATGCGGAATAATTATTATGCTATTGTTTGCAGTATGCAAATAAAAACAGTTACTTGTAATATCATCAAAAAACGTCAGTAGTTAAAACTCTGCATAACATTGTTTGATATAAACTATATGGAGCAAAATATTTTATAAGATTCATTTTTAGGAACTTATCTTCAGAAACCAATTTACTTAATTCTTATATCTGCATGTATTATTCATAGTTTAAGTTGGAAATACACGTGATGGACACTGATTTGTCTATTTAACTGAATGGCATTTAGCTATTTAAGTTCTTTTGCTTCTTGATCCAAGGTTACTTTATCCTTTGTTTAAAGACTTTGTAAGACAAATTATATATACATGTTTATTTCTACAAATCATGAAAACTCAGTGTGAAACATACTTAATAATTCATCTTACCTTTTATATAGAGCGTAACTTACTAATAATAATACGTGGTGCTTGTACACACTCAGCCTGCACTCAACCTTTATCTACACTAATGACGTGTTCGCCTAGCGCTTGCTTTATGAGCGGCCTACTACGACAACGCCACCTAGAGAGAAGGCACTTACTGCTTGATGACGTCATGACTATACGACCAAAGTAAAATGATATAAATCATGAGCGCGTGATTCGACGATGTAGATTTTTGGCAAAATATGTCATATTTCTGCCCAACTGAACATTTTCTTTCTTCAAGCCTAAAAATTCCTTTAGTGACGATATTGTGATTTATAAAAAGATTCTCCATTTTACTTCTCAATTTTACATTAATATCCCGTTTAAACCGTCTTATGGTCTCTAGTTAAAGTTAATAATTTCTTAAGGTATAGTACGATAAAGTTTTGTGTTTCTTAATTCTCTACAAAAAGTTGATCTTTGAGGATTCAATTATTTAGAGCAGCCCATCCAGTCCGCGGCTGATTGGAAAGAAACTTGCGCTTAGGAGAGCAAATAATCAATACACTGAATTGGGCTCATTCCTTCCATTTGGTTTGGCCAATCATAAACAATTTTTAAAATTAAACGTATATTTTTGTTTTTGTGAGTTTTCGTTTTAAGTAGTTTTAAGTAGAAAACATTATTATTAGTTATTATTATAATTAGTTATTCAGTTTTTAAGTAGAAAAATTTTCATGCGGCTCTTAGAAGAACATTATTTTTTTTCCCTCTTGCTCTTCACTAAGTTTGTGTTAGACGAGTCTGATTTAGAGCTACTATTTAGGTTAGTTGTCCTTCTAGGTTTGATGTCTGAATCATTTTTGGCATTGGAACCCGAAAGCTTTGATCATGCCTAAAATGCTGCATATTGATAATAATTACCACTGATATATTTGTTTAAATTTCAAGCAATAAATTGCAATTTAGGAAAACAAGTTACAGAAAAATATTACTGTGCCTTTTGTCTATAAAAAAATAAATACCCAGTCCCAGTATCTATATTATGTTGAAAAATAATATATGGATACTCTTTTTTCTTTTTGGAATATATTGTCAAGCTGGATTTCGAATAAATTCACAAAATTGGTTCAATGCTAAAATTTTGGTAAACTCTATTTCAGAACGCTTGTCGATTAAAAAGAGCTTATTGCAATGATGTATCCTTGTATCTTTAAATTAGCTTGGGACTGCGGTTGCAAATTGTGCAATTTTTTTAACTTTAATAATTATAATTGGTTTTGTGATAGCAGTCGTGGTTTCTTAAGTATCATACACTAATAAAATTAGGAAAATATATTGCCTCTAGTGAATATGGGATGTCCGTTTTCAAGAAGATATTTTTACATTCTGCCTCTACCACATTCTAACAGTGTAAATTTAACTAATGGATGATTATGGAAATATGAATGTTAATATTATGTCAGTGCATAAAGTTTTTTCGTTTCACTTGAAACAAAAAAATTCAAATTATTGCTCTAAGGTTAAGTGGTCAAATCATTACGGACAATGTAAACTTTGGCCAACTCAGAAACTTACCCGTCAAAACCAAAAATAATATCTCGAAATATAAGAAATTGAATATGTGGAGCCAGATAATAAAGTGAAAACATTTGCTCGTTTTTTTTCTTTGAAAACTAGCTAAAAGTTACGCATAATTAGGTAGAGTTATTGTAAGTTATTTTGGAAAAAAGTGAATCCTTCAAATAAATCGCATAAAAAATATACAACATATATAAACTTTAAAACTATTTTTAGTATAATTCACGACAAAAAATATTAATATCGTTCAAAATTTAGTAATATTATATGAAGCGAGGCAGCGATTACAATGTTAGAGATTTGCTCGCTGTTCTCATTCCACCTCCTCCGAATTCTCCACTTCCTAACCTATGGAGGAAGTGCTAGAATTATAGCTTCTGTGATGTCATTGGACAAGGGCCTTGGCCTTCTCTCCAGATAGCGCTGACCAGGAAGCCATTGTTGTGACGTATTTCGAAGGTAGTTGGCTTTCATCTCTAGGTGGTATTGTTCTGCGTGAATTTTCGTATCACTTAGAACCGTTTCGAGTTCCTGTCTTCAGCTTCCTTTCTGACATTCTGACGCCATGAGAAGAATTTTCTCGGTTGACAATTCGTTTGATGCACCGCATAGAAGGGAGAAGTCGTTTACCTACCTTCCTGCCAGTTGTATTCTGGGCAACGTGCACAAAAGGAGGCATTCTCTCATCCAGGAAAAGCCTTTGTCAGAGTGGCACCTGACGCTATGTCTGAGACTCTTAACACTAGGGGGACGGGGATGGCTTAGTCGGTAGCGCGCCAGGCTCGTAATCTGTAGTTCCCAGGTTCGAGTCACAGCTGGGTCAGCGTTGAGATTTATCTCCGCAAAATTCCCCGCACTGCCCACGGTCAGTAGGGGACACCGATGGACCTGGAAAGGCCGCCGTCCGTCGGATGGGACGTTAAGCCGTGGCCCCGTGTGCGGGAGAGCCATACCCTGTGCACGTTAAAGAACACGCTGGATGACCTTGACGGGAGGCTACCATCTGTCTCCCAACAGCTGTTCCAGTAGGTCCCCTCCCCCAACCTTCTCTGAGCCTTCGGGGTCCATGTGACCTGGCCATTTAGCCCATGGTGTGCAGAAAAGTGCCGCTCAGAGGTAAAACAACCCAACCCAACAACCCTTAACACTAGGACACGGGATGCCCGGGAAGGTACCCCCTGAACCACTGCTCAACGGTTCTCACGAATGGACAGCCACGTGGTTTCGAGACAAGATCTTGAGAACTGTCTATTTTCGTCCCTTACCACTTCCCCCCCCAAGCAAGAGACTCTTGAGATGTTTTTTTTTTCTTGTGTGTTCGAGAGAGCAAAGACCTCGTCACTTTTCACTCGACACACTTCAGTCGTCAGTCTTGAGACTTGGGGGAGAGAAGTCTTATCTCTCAGTCAGCGATGTTAGCACTTTTTTAGTAAGTTGGTGAGAGGCTTAGTTGTAACGTAGTCAAAAGAGCGACAGAACATTTCCTATCAGCATTATTTAAGTTGTTGTAAGAATGTAATGTGAACTGTGATAATAGCACTGTAAATAAATGTTTTTTCATTTGTTAAGAAAAAAAACCATTACCTGCCTTTGGCTACACCCTTTTGGTGCTGGAGGTTACCTCAGTTCCCCAGCAGAATATTGGAAAATTAATTATTTAAAGAAGGAATTACGTAAGGTATAAAGATGCGATCACGGGTAAAATAAATACGGTGCGGGAGGTTTATATATATATAGCAAAGTGCATATTTTATATTTTTCCTCCCCCCGTAAAACAGTATTGACCGTTCAGTCAAGAAAAACGAATTTGTCGTCACCGCAAAACACATTTGTTTGCTCAGCTATGGCACAGCTCAGAAGGCTCGTATTCTATGGGATATACGTCACAGATGTTGTCTGTTGTTGTAAACGGTGTGTTGGAGATAATTAGAAGGGAAATACAGGATTTCAAGAGACAATTTCAGGAAAAATTGAACAACTGAAGGTTTTAGTATAGAATTGTGTCGACGGATAGGAATTTAATTCAAATAAAATTGATGAATTTATTAAAATTATGGTGTATATGTCGAAGCAACAATATGGAGCAAATATTATGGAAGATAATGCTAAAATTAGTAACCACTAATAAAAGTTAAGTAAAGAAGATGAAGATCTAAGAAGGCAGGTGAGAGATTTATAACAGTAGAGAAGATGGGAAAACATCGAAATTAATGGAGTCATTGAAACTCCCAATGAAAATATTGCGAACATTATTCAGAAAGTTGGTGACGCCATTAATATAAAGAAAGAAAACATTAAGTTTAAGATTGCTCTTCGTGTTCCAACAAGAAACAAGAATCCGATAATAGTGCAGTTAACCTCGAAACAAGAGAGGAATTTATGGATTACAAAATGGAAATCCATCCGAGAATTAAGTAATAAAGACTTAGGAATAACAGATAATGATGAACAGATATTTATTGGAGAGCGTTTATTACCGAAACTGAAGGCAATCTTATACGAAGTAAAAAAATTTAAGAAACAAAAGAACTACAAGTTTACTTGGGTTCGAGATGGAAAGATATTTGGGAAGGGATGAGAACTCCCAAGTTTTAAATATAAAATGTGTAAACGATTTAGCTAGGTTGTAGATATGAGTATTTGCATTCAAACTAATAGCTTTGATCACTTTTTGGGTTGTTTTACCTCTGAGCGGCACTTTTTTGCACACCATGGGCTAAATGGCCAGGTCATAAGGACCCCGAAGGCTCAGAGAAGGTTGGGGGAGGGGACCCACTGGAACAGCTGTTGGGAGACAGATGGTTGCCTCCCGTCAAGGCCATCCAGCGTGTTCTTTAACGTGCACAGGGTATGGCTCTCCCACACACGGGGCCACGGCTTAACGTCCCATCCGACGGACGGCGGCCTTTCCGAGCCCATCGGTGTCACCTACTGACCGTGGGCAGGGCGGGAATTCTGCGGAGATAAATCTCAACGCTGACCCAGCTGGGACTCGAACCTGGGAACTACAGATCACGAGCCTGGCGCGCTACCGACTGAGCCATCCCCGCCCCTGATCACTTTTTGGATTAACCTAATTATGTCAAAGGTAAAATATTTTCTATCGTATTGCATATGAATATAAGATCGTTAAGAAATTTTTTTGATTATTTCCTAGTTTTATTGTCGATAATGGAAATATCTTCTTGCTGTTATTGAATTATCTGAAATCTGAGTAAATGATAGCGAAATCAAGTTACATAACATAAAAAGATATAATGTATCTTATAAATGTGGTGAACTGAATAGGTCTGCAGGTACAATTGTATTCGTTAAAAGTGATTTAAATGTTAAACAAGTTGAAATTAAATTTGATAGCACCGATATTGCTGCATTAAAATTAAGGATGCTAAAAAGTAAGTTATAAAAGCTTTGCATTCAATTTTTTGCAATTTTTTGGAGTGAGCAAAAACGTATTTAAATTTTACTATTAATACTCTTGTGGGTTAAAGACTTTAAATTCTATTGCTAATGTCAATATGAATAAATAAAATTATTATTATTATTAAATTTGGAATGAAGTTGTCATTAACTGAATGTTTTCTTATGAAATGAAACTCCTCTTATCGGCATTGATCACTTCAAGATTCATGTTTCCAACCATCCCAGCTTGATAAACTCTGAGACAATGTCTTTGCTTGAGACATAAATCAGCTTTTAACCCTTCGCGAAATCTGTTAGATGTACCCATCTCCTAAAATAGGGGTACATAAACTTTTACAGCATTAGGCAAAATACAAAAATACTATGTTTTGTATTTGGATGAGAAACAAATACAAAACATAAAAGTTTCACTTTGATTATTATATTTTTCTTGAAATATGCACCGAAGAGCCAAAACATTATGACCATCTGCAAATATTATGTAGGTCTTCTACATGCTACCAAAACAACTCTTACCCGGCGGGGCATGGACGCTACAAGATTTCTAAAGGTGTCTTGTGGTACCTGGTACCAACACGTTACCACAGATCCCTTAACTATTGTAAATTACGTGGTTGAGCCACCTCAGATTGGACAGGTTGTTCCAAAACAAATAACAGATGCTCGATTGGATTGATATCTGGGGAATTTGGAGGCAGGGCAATAAATGGAAGTCTTCCTCGTGTTCTGCAAACCATTCTCGAACAATCCTGGCAGTGTGGCATGGTGCATTAACCTGCTGAAAGAAGGCACTGCTAGAGGGGAATACCATTGCCATTAAAGGATGTCCCTAATCTGCAATGATGTTTAAGTTAGTGGTTGACATCATAGTTTCCTGCCAAGGTTTCCCAGCTGAACATTGCCTGAGGCATTACACTTCCTCTACCAGCTCATTTTCGTCCCATGGTGCAACCTGATGCCAACACGTCCCCAGGTAAAAGACGCACACGTTGTGCAACAGGAAACGAGATTCAATGGACCAGACGACTTTCTTCCAATCATTCAAGGTCCAGTTTTAATGCTCGCGTGCCCATTCTAGGCACTTTTAACGTTAAACCGAGGTTAGCATGGGCATTCAGAGCTGTCTGCGGCTGCGCAGCTCCATTTTCAGCAGAGTTCGATGTACTGTGTGTTGTGACACTCCCGTCACCAGCATTCAAATTACGGGCGAGTTGCGCCACATAATCTCTTCTGTTGGCTCGTACCATACGGGATAGCCTTCGCCTTCGCTCACTTCTAGAATCGATAAGCCGTCATTGGCTCTCACCTTGCCGGTGATTCGTGGTTTCTCCTCCTCGAACCCCTTTTTGAAGATACTAACCACGGCTGACTGTGAGCACTCCACAAACCTTGCTGTCTCGGAAATGCTCTGACCCAATCGTCTGGCCATTACAATTTGGCCTTTGTCAAACTCGCTTAAGTCCGCTGCCTTTCCCATCTAAAGAACAAGAATAGCACTGATTAACAGAGCTCAGTATCAGGTGTTATTTACACCGTTTCATGACCTTCACATATGCGCCGTCGTTTACCTGCAGCTACGATTATTACGATACATAAAGACGTACTGGTAATAATGTTTTGGCTCTTCGGTGTATTTATCTATACAAAGTAAAAAAAAAACATATACATTAATTATTAATATAAAGTTTATTTTAAGGTCAAAACTGAAGTTAGTTTGAAGCAGTCTAGTTGCATCATGTTATTTAAATGTTCTTCTTATTAGAACCCGCTTTAACTTTAGTAGAGACAAATTAAAAAAAATTATTTTATATTTTCCAATTCCCCCGCGGGGCCGGATAAAATTGTTTAAATAGTCATGTTGGCCAGGTTGGAGTTTATGCACCCATGCCCAAAAAACAGTCACAAAGGAGACATTATTACTTAGTTAGGGATAACTCCAATACAGAAGTTAAACAGTGGAAGATATATCGATAATTCCTTTTGAATTGAAAACGAATTATATCTATAATTCGTTTTCATGTATAGTGAAATTTACTGATGTTAGTGATCAATTCGTTATCGATTTTGTCATTTACAGCAGTCAGGATGGGTGACTAGAATATCAAATGAAGATTTCAGAAGTCTTGATCTCCATAAACACACTTTACTGACTGAACCAAAAAAAGACAAAAAAATTGGCGGGAAGACATCAAGGACTCAGCGACCATACAACCTTCAATGAGGTAAGATCACAAACAGTCGTCACTTAGGAAGAAATTATTGTCTTAATTCATATGCGGTGCAAACTGACAGTCAAGGTGTAAAAACTCTGATGATTAAACTGAACAGTTCATCTTCACAATGACTTTGTTAACGTCTTAAATATGGCCTTGCATCACCATGTACCATCCTGACAGTGGCCTTTCATCACCATGTATCATCCTGACAGTGGCCTTGCATCACCATGCATCATCCTGACAGTGACCTTGCATCACCATGTATCATCTTGACAGTGGCCTTGCATCACCATGCATCATCCTGACAGTGGCCTTGCATCACCATGTATCATCACTGACAATGTAATCACCTTGCATCACCGTGTATCATCCTGACAGTGGCCTTGCATCACCATATATCATTCTGACAGTGGCCTTGCATCACCAGGTGTTCTGCGTAGTTTTTCATATATACGCAGAACAACATCAAAAAGGGCTCCGTTGTTCGTTATTCACCATTGTTGGCAAAAGGACAAAAGACTCGCAAGCCATTTCCGCAAAATTCTGGGTGGCTGGCTCCAGAATTTACCTTCACGTCTGCTGTCCTGTATTCATGCAAGCGCTGATGACATCTCCAGAGACTGCAACCTCCCCTGTGCCTCGACTTGTGCAAAGGCGCTCCTCCTACCATCCGATGCATCCCCAGGGAGGCAGTCAGAATCATGATGGCATCATGGCGTCACTGGGAAAGGAAGCGACCCACGTGGTAGAGAGCGAAACATCAAAGAGCTCTCGAGCCCCGTCAATATTTACATCTCCTGATTGGTGTATATTGACCGATGGAGGGAGAAGACGAGACCCTTTGTGAAAGGGCCTGGCATAACACACGAGAAATGCTCTGACCCAATCGTCTGGCCATTACAATTCGGCCTTTGTACGGAGGAAGGAGAGGGGGGGGGGGGTGAAGAGTGAGAAAGTTTGGAACTGCCTCTCAGAAAGGTCAGAAAGAAAGTTCGAGAAGGTTTTTAGGCCATGAGTGAAGAAGGGTCTCAGGGTAGTGGTAGAGTCCTAGAGAGGTCGAGCTTACTATTGTAGTCGCATGATATGGCACTTAACACACATATATGGCATGATACACCCCAAACAATCAACCAACCTAAAAATCACGATATTTCTTTTTATTATTATTTCTATTATTATTACTGGCGTATTTTAATACTAATCTTTATACTAATGCTTATTTAGAAAAATTTCTTTTTTCAGAAGGAAAATTATTCCTATTTATTATAATTATCATAACACTAATATATAGGAATAATGTTCCTTTTAAATAAAAATAATATTGAGACTATGTTTTAGAAATAAAAGAGATTTAAATGTATTATATTTTCATTTGATGCAGAGATGCCCTTAAGGTGCTCAACTAAACCACTTATTAACGCACAACTTCAGTGAGTGCCACCAATCAGATTATAGAGTCCTAGAGAGGTTGATCTTATTATTGTAGTCTCATGATATGAGATGAAATGTAATTATTTGTTATAAGTACAAAGTGCGGTGCATATCTACATACAACTTATAGGAACACCGAGTATATTATAAATATTACATAATTTTTCTCGCCTTTTCCGCCGCAAAATCTTTAATTACGTCATCAAAATTGACCGATTTCGCAATTTCTGTCAATTTTGACCGAAATTTTGTTTTTTGCGATAAACTTTCCATGGACCGCAGGGCCTTTTAACGCGCGGGGCCAGGCTCCGAGGAATGCACTGAACCCACCTCGCGCCGGCCCTGTTCGCAATTGTTATATTTTTTCATTCCAACAGCCAGATAATATATTTTCCGCGAAAGCAAATCCCTGACACTTTCAGTAGATCGAAGACCAAATGACAAGCTGTTAAAAAGCATCTAGATTCTTAAATAATAGTTAGTAAAGTGAAAATTGTCCTTTCTGGACTACAAAATCTTTCATACGCCCCTAAATGGCCCCCTCCATGCTTCAGACTTATGACCGCCCCTGGTTCTCACCAGTTGTTCATCATAAGGAGAAGCTTTTTTAAAGGATGCTCTCAACGCTCCTAAAGAAGCTGCAACGAATAGCCACAGATATACACTGAAAGCATAATTTGTTATTGCACAATCCCCAAACCTGCCCTACTCCCCACAATAATGTCAGTAGGGGACACCGATGGGCTTGGAAAGGCCGCCGTCCGTCGGATGGGACGTTAAGCCGTGGCCCCGTGTGCGGGAGAGCCATACCCTGTGCACGTTAAAGAACACGCTGGATGGCCTTGACGGGAGGCTACCATCTGTCTCCCAACAGCTGTTCCAGTGGGTCCCCTCCCTCAACCTTCTCTGAGCCTTCGGGGTCCATGTGACCTGGCCATTTAGCCCATGGTGTGCAAAAAAGTACCGCTCAGAGGTAAAACAACCCAACCCAACCCCACAATAATGCAAAACCCTTTGCAGGCTATAAATAGGTCAGATATCTACTTACTGTATAGTGTACCTGCGAGTGTTATGATGGGTAAACAAGGCAACATAAGAGAGTTCGATAGTGGGCAGATAGTCGTCGTGAGAAGCAGGATAAATGCCCGAAATTTCGCGCATTTATCCTGCTTCTTACGACGGTCAATATACACACGAAGTTTGCCCCGTGATATCCCACGCTTATAATTAAAGTGACGCAAGATAGTTTCCAGTGTAATAAAACGAGCAAGATGACTTAGAAGACAAAATATTCACATGGATTTTTTTTATTCACTTTAATTCGGAACTCATATTTTAGTATTTATTAGAGAAATGTTTCTGGGGCCTGGCCTTTCTGATCCCTAATAAAGGGCCTTCTCTGATGATTTGAGTTTAAAGCATTCGTTAGACAAAAATTCCCACCACTGCTCTTTAATGTATTACAGCCAACGACTGATTGAGCGCACTTGTCACATTCGAACGGTTTTCAGCAGAGTATGATCACTATAATTCACATCGATTCTTCTCAGTATCTGTGGCTATTCGTACGAATTTACAAGCAAACTGTCTGACCCTCCGACAGACAGACAGTCCTCGTGCAGCCATGGGATATGGAAATCCTGCCACACTTAGTAATTTTGTTGCCCAGACATATGTGTCTTGAGCTATAGCTGCCTTAAAAATATGCTGCTCGAAGGAGGTTGCTGACTCTTTCTTCTAATCTTATCGCTACTTATAAAGTCAAAGCACCTACGAGGGGCGTTCAAAAGGTTCTTAATGTGCATCTGTAGAACAAATACCAGTGCACTTACCTCAACAAAACTTTTAATGTCCTATAAAGCACTCCCCTCTAGCATCTATGCAAAGTTGCAGACGTTTTCGCCATTTCTGGAACGCTTGGTGGCACTCCTGTTGGGGAATACTCCCCAACTGTGAACGAAAATTTCGCAAGGTCTTGCATCCTTGAAAAAGGCTTCCCACCAAGTTGTCTTTTAATATATGGAAACAACCAAAAATCACACTTTGCAGGATGGGATAACAGATTTTTTCCTGCTCAAGACAGGGCATAACTTGCTGGGTTTCGTGAGCGCTCATTGTCATTAAGAATTAAAACCTTTGACACGCCTGTTGTTGGATGCTGCTCCTTCATCTCCTTAACCATTTGAGGCAGAACAATGCTGAGTAGTATTGGCCATTTATAGTCATTTTTAAGGTAATTTGTCCACGCTGCTATTCCTTGGGAACTGAAAAAAAAATGTGGACATCCTTTTCCTTGAGCGAAAAACTTGTTGAAGGATTTGAGGGTGCGAAAAGATTTATGCCGATTTATCACACGTATATGGCAATCACGCATGTTCAAATGGCACTGTCACGGGATGGATGGGAAAATTCGGACAAGGACGGGGAGCTTCGAAAGCCTCCCTCGTTCTGAACTATGACATCTCTTATCTGATCATTGCATTTTACCACAGTTTATTTCCTTTTTCAAGTATTGTGGCTATTTTAATCGACTTTGATTTTGCTCTATTGGAGCTTTGCATTTTGTATCTTTAACTTCGGTCTCTTATTATTGGTTGATTTTATTTCCTATTTCTCTTATTATTTTGCTTGTTATTTAAACATTTGTTCTTTGTTATACCATGTGGTATTTCTATTTTAACTTTTGATTGCGGGTTTACATGTCTTACATTGTTTACGGTTTATTTCGTTTGGCGCAATATGGATTTGTTGCCCTTGCGCCTTAACACCCCAAACAATCAACCAACCTAAAAATCACGATATTTCTTTTTATTATTATTTCTATTATTATTAGTGGGGTATTTTAATACTAATCTTTATACTAATGCTTATTTAGAAAAATTTCTTTTTTCAGAAGGAAAATTATTCCTATTTACTATAATTATCATAACACTAATATATAGGAATAATGTTCCTTTTAAATAAAAATAATATTGAGACTATGTTTTAGAAATAAAAGAGATTTAAATGTATTATATTTTCATTTGATGCAGAGATGCCCTTAAGGTGCTCAACTAAACCACTTATTAACGCACAATTTCAATATAGATTTTTTACATTTTTTCTGTTTTCTACTCAGTAAAGGTTTTTTTTTTCTCTTTTATTTGATTTATTCTTAATGGTAATTTTTAAACTTATAATTTGGTGAATATTTACTTAGATTTTTCAATCAAGCTAGCAAAATGTGAAGAAATGTGAAACTGACGCATGTTGCCTTTTCATTTTTATTACAACGTAACTGTTAAATTTCTTCCACAAGCGAGTTTTTACTCTCGTGGAAGACTCAAAAGTTTTTCTCAGACTTTTACTGAAAAATGTAAGTAAAATTATAAAACACTAATGAAATATAATATTAAAATTTTCTATATATATGGTATGAATGAATATATGATTTTTATTAGACAAATTAGGTATAAAGAAGAATATATATTGGAAAATGTAATGCTTTAAAATTGTGTACCTGAGATATACAACATTATATATGTTTCATTGTAATTTCAGTTCTAAGGTAAAAACATGTAAATGTAATGTACTGCATATTCTGAGAATAAATTATCTATCTATCTAAATTATCTATCTAATTATCTATCTATCTATCTATCTATCTATCTATGCATTTATAAATAAACATTAGTATGAAGGTTGCTATTAAAATCTGCCATTAATAATAATGGAAATAAATATATAAGAAATGTCCAAATGTTGGAACTACTTATATTGACGTCATACTTTAGTTCTAAGGCCTTGTCATAGGAAACGTTGATTCGACTTTCTAAGCTTTGTTTTCCCACAGAACCAATTAACATCCGTGAACGAGTGATGCTGCACAGAAACGGTTACGGGGAGTGAAATCTTTGGCGAAGGCATTACTTGTTCGAAGAAACTCTTTGGGAAATTACGTAAATTAAAAATGGCATTTCACTGACTTATGAGAATTTCACTTATGAAACTGTTAAGTGATGACAGTTACGTCTCACGGTTCAATACTTTTTTTGGAGTAGGTTTTAAACAATCAACAGTCCTACGAAATGTCGTTGGATTACGCGTTTATATCTCCAAGGAAAGTTTATTTAAAAAGTTTTAAAAGTTGCGAAATTTCAAATTTAACTTCCTTTTTACTTAACATGCAAATTGTGAAACAGATCCTAATGGTTCGAAATTGTTTAAAATGGAAATGAACCAGAATTATAAGCAGAAAGCATGAAACAACACTTCATATAAAAAAAATATCTTTTATTAGCTGTTGGTACTTATTCATAACTTATAATACAAAATAGGAACTAATTAGCTAATTTCACACTAATAATATATTGCGTAACACAGATATTTACTTAGGCAGCTGCATCACATGAAGCTCAGATTTTTTTCTGTCGCGGAATCTTTGGTTATTGGACTTTCAGATGTTGAAAAGGTTTCTAGTTTTAGTTCCAATGGGGAGAAAAAACTCACCATGTTATTACGACTCTAAAATAAGTTTTAAAAAAATTTGGGAAAAGTTGAATTTTTTTAAGATAGCTGTTATTTTTTTTTCAAATCAAAGAGCGATTAAGATTAACGAAGATTCATTTGGCGTTGTAACGATAAAGAACAAGAAATAAATCTCCGATGCGAAATTCTTTTTTCCACCTGTTGGCAGGAGCTCAACAGTTTGACCTCTCGCACGTGCCCTTCGACGGCGAATACTTGCAGTTGACCGCGCAGAGGTATTTGTCGCAGCTGTTTCCTCCTCTTCCGTGTCGGTTGGCCGCCTGGTCGGCTGCGGTGTCGGCGGGGTCAGCGCCTGATTGCGAGAACTCTCTGCAATCGCTGATCACCGTGGCGGTCTTAATGGCATCTTCATTTCTGCCGCACTGCAGCACTGCGTTTCTATTCGCTTCGCAGTGGAAGTATCTGGAAGAGAAAGAAACGGGAGTCACCATTTAGCTCGGCCATTCAATGTCGCAAGAACATTAAACAAAGGTGAACTTATTCTACAGCTCAACTTGAGGAAAATAGCACATCTGATCAGATGATGTTCATATGACTGTAAGCGATTCGTCCGTATTGTGATTTCGGCGACAGAATTTCGGCTAAAGATAGCAGACTATTAAAACTGGGGATGGAATTTTCAACTAATATCCTCATCAGAAGGCTGAAATTGGGAAACTTAAAAACCATTGCTAAAACACTTTTTTAAATCTTTTCTTATATGTTATGCTTAAATTTACAGTTAAACTACTTGAAGTATTGGATATGGTAGGCAATGTAATATGGTATATTTACATTGAGTTATCATTAAATTTGGATTACCTCCAAATATCGTATTGGGCCACATTTCTCAGGGATTACGGACTATTGCCGCCTTGGCAGCGATTCCATTAGATGTTCTGAAAACTTCGGAAGTGATCTGTCGCCATGCTGTCTGCAAGACATCCCATAGTTATTGAAAGGGGAACCGTGGCTGATCTCTACATTTCACGTCACCTTTCCGAGTGTCCCATAAGTGTTCGATGGGATTGGTATTTAGTGAGTTCGGTGGCCAGGAAAGATAGTGATGTCCAACTCTGTGCTCCTCAAACCACTTCTCTGCAGTCCGGGCCCTGTGACAAGGTGCATTTTCGCCCAGGAATATTCCGTCCCTGTGTAGAAATAGATGCAACATGGCGTTGCATCTATTTCCACGTGTGAACGTGGTCTTATAAGAGCTGCCCGTAGACCACACCTGTCCCACGTCGGACCATGAGCAGCAGGGATTCTAATTCGTACCATACATGACGGATATCACGAAACCACCGCCCACGGCCTGGACAGTTCATATGCTGCAAAGAGGGTCCATTGACTCGAGTTGTTCGCACCATACACAAAAGCTTCCATCCACATGGTGTAGAAAAAATTTCGACTCTTCGGGCCAGCACATTGTTTTCCATTCCTCGATTGTCCAACCGGCACCATGACTTCCGGTGAGATGTTGCTCTCTTGTGCAGCTTCACTTCCATTCCACTTGCGCTCCCCACATTCTACTGCGACGTCAACTGTGCTGATCACTCAATCTGTCAATCACTGCAATCACACTCAATGACCTATTATTAAGTGTGCTCACGGCATTACACCTTTCACTCCCCAGGGTCTCCATCTTACGCACTCCTTGACCCTTGAGAGTTTTATTCATGGGAGGCGACTTCGCCTGTTTGGTGTTTATTTCTTTTTGTGAACACCTTAACCTTATTAAAATTGTATTTTATATGCATAACATATAAAATACAATTTTGTGAACACGTTAACCTTGTTTTTGTGAACACCTTAACTTAACTTGTGGCTCATGAACAACCAACAATGCATGCCATTTCCTAGATTGAGGCATCCGAGTTCCAACTTTCATGCCCTTTTGAAAATTGCATGATATCCGTAACTTTTTCCGTGACTGCAACATTCTCACCATGGCTTACATGACCATCTTTCCAAATATACACTGAGCTCGCGTACGGTGCTTCACGGTCCATTACACTGAGGTCTACTGGACTTGATCCTTTTTGGATGAGGGGGGGGGGGAGGTTCAGCCGATAGCCAGGCTCCTAATATGCAGTTTCGAGGTTCGAGTCCTGCCTGGGCCAGCGTTGAGACTTATAGCCGCAAAAACTCCCTCCCTGCTCTCGGTCAGTAGGGGACATCAGTGGGCCTGGAATGGACGCCATTCATCAGATGTGATGTATAGCCTTGACGCTGTGTGCGGCAAAGTCATATCATATACAAGTTAAAGAACACGCTGGATGGCCTTGATGGGAGGCTAATGTCTGCCTTCCAACAGCTGTTCCAGTGGGTCCTCTTCCCTCAACCTTATCTGAGTCCTTTGAATCCTTGAGAACTGGACATTTAGCCCATTCTGCACAAAAAAAGCACCTCTAATATATAAACAACCCAATCCAACCTTTATTTGGATGGGAGTGGTCATAATTCCCTTAGTATAGACCGATCGAAATACAGCCCTTATCTTTGGATTAATAATACGCGTAAACACATATTGCTTTAACACAGGGAGTTCAGGAAGGAATGTTTATCCCGGAAATGTTAGTTTTGACTCTCAAGCTATCATAGGATGCAGGAGTTCTTGCCAGACTCTGGCAGGAACTTCCGAACAGCAATTCCTCTTCTTCTGTTTCCTTATGTTAGACATTGCCAGTATCTGTGGTCTGGGCTCTTGAGCAAGGGGGAAAAAAATGGTGCTCCTGTCAGAGTTATATCCCATCGGAAGTGACTGAAACGCGCTTCCAGTTGGGGGGAAAACTATATATTTTGTGAAAGTTACATTTTAAAATGATCATTTATGCAGTCTGCCTAGAATTTACTCCAGAATATAGAAGTATTTGTATCCACATTATTCACTTAAGATGTTGCTTTTAAGTTTTAATTTTTCTTATTTTTGGAATTATTTAATTAACATAGAAATGACAGAGAAAAAGAAGGATATCTAAAGTGAAGTCAGAAACACCAGCAGATTTAATTCAAATGATAAAATCGGTTATAAAAAAATGCATAATACTTGCGAGCAAACTTAAATTCTATAACAATAACAAACGATTTCAAAATTTTCTGTAGGTCTTGTAGCCAAAGGCCTGTTTCTTGTACAGTTCTCAAGTTAATGAAACTGCGAAATTGACTCAAAAGAGGAACCACTGAAAATTAATTGAAACCTCGCCCATCTCACCAATTTTCATCGTTTAGGTTATCAACCCATGTTAATCATTAACTCTCGTTTACCTCCAGCTTTTCGACAGTTCTAATGAAAGAGTTCAAATCATCTTATATATCAAGAGGACCAACGTTTTGTGGAAGAAGTCACAAAAAGACAAAATGTCACAAAGCTGGTAACATCGCGATTTTAAACTAAAAAGCTTGTCCATCTGCTGCTATACAACATGTTAGGGATTGTCGCTTGGATGTCCCATTGGTTTCCAATAAACGACACACTGAAATCAGAAAAATCCTCTAATTGATCAATCTTTTTACTGGAGGATTATATTTCAAAAGTGGGGGCAACAAGTCATGCATGTTTCAATAATGGGAGCAATTCGTGGTCAGCTCTAAACTGTTAAGTGAGATAACATTTATTTTGAAATAATGACCAACTTTATTTTTAGGTAAAATTCGGCCGAATTCAGAAACTTTCCTACATTTCTCTGCAAGAATAAACATAAACAGTTAAATTTAATGTCAGGTCATTCATTAAAAAAATAAAAATAATAATAAATACCCCCTCAAGAGCTGCTTGCCACAGAGGTCTGACAGGAGCCTGTCAGTTTATATGCCACACTAGAAGGTCTGAGAGGATGGCAGGACCTCAGCAGAAAAACGACACAAACAGCCATGCCTTACCCGGGGCTCGAACCCAGGTCCCGTAGATCAGTAGCCAAGCGCGCTACAAGAAAGAAATGCAAGTATCAATAATATTCATCTGCATTTGATCTGTGTCGGGAAAACCCTCGTAGGTCGCACATTGCACGTCGCAGTCTCAAAGGTTATGAAAAGAATTGCAGCAATTCTTTCCCATTTGATGAGTCTTGTTATGCTCAAGATAAAATCAAAGACTGATATCATTTCTTCTTATCTAAAAGTACTCAAGGGAATTGTATTTCTCTAATATATCAGCAAATATAAGAAATGTATATATATATTCACTTTGAAAGTGAATACAATTAAGAAATTAAAATTTTTAAACCGTCTATTCCAGATGAGATACTTACTTATCACAACGCAAGCAATTCTTTGACCGCATCAGCTCAAAGTATTTATTCATCTGTCCAGCAGCACAATTCATGCTAGGATTTAAGAAGTAGAGAGGACCCAACTTCGAAACGAGGCAAGCTGAGAAGGCGAACCAGTTAGCACCTCCGCTGGCTCGGGTGCTGATCACGTTGCTCGAGATGAAGACGAGGAGGCAGAAGCTCACAGCTGAGAGAGAAATCTTCATCTTGACAGCTGTGGAATTTTAGAAGATGAAAAATTGCAAATGATCTTTTTTTTTATCACTTTATTTTCCTTACATTATTTTTGACATTTTATGAACAAGAGTGCATTAACCGTACAGACTTAAATCCCTCTCCAAGAACTTTGCTCGCACCTAGTAGGAGAGTATATACTAATTATGTAAATAAATATATATGCAATATTTAACCAATTACATCATGCTGTGAGATTGATCTTCCTTTAAGTATGAAACGAATCTGCCTTTAACACACGCACACAAGAAATGCAATGTCTAAGCGCAAAAAAGAAGACTCCCCGTTGCTTTATGCGTTGAGTGAAGCAGGCAACAGATTTTTAACTTCCAATCCGTTTTTTTATTGTGCTTAACATAATCAAAATCAAACCATTTGAAATAGAATTAAAAAGGAAACCGAAATATCCCGAAAAATTTCTTCTAAATCTAGAAGATCAATTAATTTCGAAGGAGTAAAACTTTTTAATGTTTTACATAAACTGCAAAATATTTCAGCTTAAGTCGTTAATAAGACAAAATAGATTCAAAATATTTTTATCTATGTACGTTTTGTTTAACGCGTGGAAATCAGTTCGTCTAAATTTAATACCCATAGCTTTGTGTACATAAGAAATTATATAGTATTACATTGCGATATCTTCATGGTATTACGCAGAGTTAGAAAGAACCTGCTAGACTTAAAAATAAGGTGTTTTTGAGCAGTTATTCATTTAAGGCTAAATAAATCCACCATTATTAAGTGTTGGAAAAATATATATTCCTTTCAAAAGTTTGTAAATTTTGAAGATTTCAGGTTTTTTTCATATGTTGCAGAACTTTAAAAATGCAGAATCGTCTGATATCCAAAATCCCAGACACTCGGTGTTTACTAAGGACGAAACTGAATCTGACTTTTATAAAGGATAAAAAGATGCTTTGGAATTATCTGAAGCGTTAAAATTAAAGTGCAATGACGTAATCAATTTTGTTTTAGCAAGCTAAAAAAGGGCTATTAAAATAACAGATTTTTGGTAACGAACATAATGAAATATAAAAATTATTGTTAAATATTAGAATTATTGTTAACATTCATACGATCTGGCCCGGATCTGGAAAAAATAAGGAGAGGGGTGGGGTCAAGTGACGGGAGACAAGAAACTGTATTTTTATAGCAGAATGACATTTTCTCCTCCTTTTAAAGGTCTTTAAAATTTTCTTTAAAAAATACATGAAATATGAACAAGTTTAATAATTTTTGCCTTCATTACCCTTCTTCGTATGCAGATCGGACGATGTAGGGGAACCCTTCTTAGATAGAAGCAAATGTGTATTTTAGTTTTATTAGGTTAGAATTTAAAGAGTGAAAACAAAGGAGCTTAAAAGGTTGGTTTGCAAACGAGAGTAACTCTTCCCACAGTTTGGGCTGTTTTGATAGCACAATGGGTTAAATGGCCAGGTCACAAGGGCCCCAAGGTCTCAGGGAAGGTTGGGGGATGCTTTTAGGATAGCTTTTAGGAAACAGATGGCAACTTCCTGTCAAGGCCATCCAAGGTGTTCGTTAACGTGCACAGGATATGGCTCTCCAACTCACGTGACCACGGTTTAACGTGTCATCCAACGGACGGCGTCCTTTCCAAGTCCATTGGTGTCCCCTGCTGAACGAGGGCACGGGAATGAGTTTTGCGGACATAACTATGAAAGCGGGCCCAGGTACGACTTAAATTTGGAAACTGCAGATTACGATACAGCTCTCCTCTTGCCAAGTAAATGAGATAACGAGATGAATAAAATGATTCTGGATGAAAATGGATAAGGGCACTTACCTTCGTTGGTTCCGATGACTTGTTCGAAGAGAAAGGACGATGACGCAGCTCACTTAGGTGATGATCGAGGCAGGATGGATGCGGAGGGATTTTATAGCCCTATCTGATTCTTTCTCCAGGAATCGTAAATCGAGAGAAATCGCATCCTATGGAGAAACCCGAAACCTTTCCGGCCATTATAAGAGCAGAGGGAAAAACCACCGGCAATCGATCCTGTTGGGCAACAGGTGCGCGGACAATCCTTCTGGTGCTAACGGAGCACGAAACCACGTGAATGCAATGCTTTGTTGCACGTTGTGCGATTCGTTTGGCTGTCGACGGTGCATTATGCAGGTGACAAAGCACATTTCAAATGTCAAAGAGCCGCTTCGTGAGTTTTTTAGAGCCAGGTTATTGCGAGGACAGAATGCAATGAACTCACCTCCTCTCTACTTGCAGATGGCTGCTATTTTTGTCGTTTACCGTAGACCTATTATATTTAAAGTTTGCAATTTCCTTTTGGCATCCGTTAGAATTACTATCGATTCTTAACAGGTATCAAAATAATAAACAACTAATATTTATTAGCGTTATACCTACAAATCTAACCATCGATGCACGATGTTGCATTATAAAATTACGCATTTATTCATTCTACATATGCTTTCTCTTACGCCTTTATAAGAATAATAAGAATTCTTTATTTTCTTTGTATTTACACATACAGAGCTGAACGTAGAATGCATCTGAGAGCTTCACTGTAAGAATAAATCCTACATACTCGTTAAAAATAGCACACAAAATTCATAGAAAATACAGAGTAAACACTTAATATTAATAAAATCCCTGCGAAGCTTGGTGTAGCTTATCCGCAAGAAACGTTAAATACATGCAGTTCGAAATAGTTGATATGCATCGGTTACATATTGGTATTCGTGTATATCAAGTCCTGATACACAGGGGCGGGGTGACTCAGTCGGTAACGCGCCAGGCTCGTAATCTGCAGATCCCAGGTTCGAGTTCCAACTAGCTCAGCGTTGAGATTTATCTCCGCAAAATTCCCCTCCCTGTCTACGATCATTAGGGGACACCAATGGTCTTGGAAAGGCCGCCGTCCATCGGATGTCACGTTTGCAGGCTCCGCGTGCGGGAGAGCCATACCTTGTGCACTTCAAAGAACACGCTGGATGGTCTTGACGGGAGGCTACTATCTGTCTCCCAACAGCTGTTAGAGTAGATCCCCTTCCCTAACCTTCTCAGAGCCTTCGGGGTCCTTCTGACCTGGAAGGATTTGACCCATTGTGTGCAAAAAGTTATTATTAAATTAAATTATAATTAAATGCCCAATTGTTGCACACATTGGCCATTTAACCCATCGTGTGCAAAAAGAGCTGCTTAGAGATAATCCAACCCTGATACACATAATACTATTGATAGCTCTTTTCGCTAATCATCTCTAAACTGCTAAACAGCAGAAGATGCTGCGTAAAGTGTGTTGAAAACTTCTCCATCCAAACTCTATCGTTATTCAACGAATTAAATCTTCCTAACCCCCAATATACAGCTTAAATATCTAGATTCGAAAATCGTCAATCCTCTGCTATGTTGCTTACTTAGAGTATAAGTTTCACTACAATAGACAGATATAAAGAACATCAAATTATCACATTACCCAAGTGTAGCATTACGTGGTGGTTGGTTGTTTTACCTCTGAGCGGCACTTTTTTGCAAAACGTACAAACAACAGAGAAACCAACAATATATTGTGTTGATGTAGCCCCAAGATGAAGCGAAGAGTTCAGAGGAACTCAAAATTCAAATTGTAAATAATATTGATCCTATAAAGATGAAGATAGGAATCAAAATTTTTAAGAAAATTTCAAAGGGCGATGGATTCATAGAATGTATACAGAAGATCTTGATAAGAAAATGTTGAAAACAGAATTTGCACGAAATACAGTTTTGAAAGAAAGAATAACAGAAAGTATCCCTAAAATGAATCTTCCTCAAGTAACTAATATATGATGTAGACCATAGATTCCCAACGGGGGCGATACCGCCCCCCAGTGGGAGCTGGAGCCTTCCATGGGGGCGGTAGCGGATCCAGAGGCAAATCGGGGGTGTTGAGGCAGTCAAGAGGGGCGGTCAAATAAATAAATTAATTTAATGAAATTTTCTGTGACAACCTTTTTATCTCTTCTATTCTGTGGTGTCTTCTTGGTGATTCTGGTCATCCACTACCTCATCCGTCATGCACAGCTTTTCAACTGCAGCTTGGACAATAAGTTCCCTGCTACCGCCTATAAGCGTACTGGTACGTCTGAAGTCGACTGAGATGCTCTCAAAAGTTCTCTTCAAGATCACAGATTGGATATAAACTTCAATATGCTTTCCCACTCCAAGTCGCTTTGAGTATGCTTTATGGTACGTAGTTACAATACCATCCCACGTCAGAACATAAGGTATAATATTAACATTACACTTGTGAATTAGGCTCAACATTAGCCAGCAGATCATACTTCCTCTTCTTTTCAACCTCTACTGTCTGCAGGTTATCCTGAGATGTTATTCCTACTTCAATAATTGTAATCTCATTCAATACCTTAATATGCACTACTATATCAGTCTTGTTATGTTGGACATGTGTGTCCGTCCTGATAGGCAAATCAACCTTGATGCAATAATAATATAATAATAATAAATTTATTATATTTAATATTATTTTTATAATTTTTTAATATAATAAAATACTTTGAAAATACCTGTTTTCATGAATAAATATTTTATCTAGCTATGTAAATTATCTTATTGTTATCGCGTTAATAAGCATTTTTAAATTAGCATTAGGTATACCTATACCTAATTTGTTTTAGTTTAGAATAGATTGACGGTGACAAGTCCTTGCAAGTTGGTAGGCAAACACGCGGTTCATGCAATTTAACATGTTTCGACAAGAATATGGGAGCATGAAATGACTTGTTCACGGAGCAAGTGCACCGGCATCGCAAACATACAAGTTAATGCGTGCACAAAATCAAATCTATAAAAGCGATAGCTCTAGGAATGTTTTATTATTTTTATGTGATTCGCCGTGATAAATAGTCGTGATGATAAGTCTTAGAAGTCATTATAAACATTATTTTTATAACTATCTATAATTATATCTGTTGAGAAGTTAATTTGTATTTGAAAATGTCTGAATCTACATCTAAAAAGAAATGCCGGCAGTAGAGTATTGAGTATTTGAAATATGGATTTACGTACTCTCCTACAAACCAATCATTACCTATGTGTTTAATTTGCCGAAAGGTTTTTTCAAATGAAGCTATGAAACCTTCTAGGCTATAAGAGCATTTAAATAAAATGCATGTTGATAAGAAGAACAAAGATTTATCCTATTTTCAAGAATTGGAAAAACAATATTTAAAACAGCCAACTATGTCAAACCTTTTTGCGTCGTCTTCTAAACAAGATGATGATGGACTACGAGCCTCATATAACGTTTCATTGTTAATCGCAAAAGCAGGAAATCCACACACAATTGGCGAGAAATTAATTTTGACGGCAGTCAAAGAGATATTAAAAACTGTTCTTCATCATAAGACACCGTCAGATATCATCAAAAAAATTCCTCTCAGTAATAATTCAGTGCAAAGAAGTATAGATGAAATGGCAAAAGTCGTTGAAATATCATTATGTGATTACTTAAAGACTTGCAAATTTTCCATTCAACTCGATGAATCAACTCTACCAAATAACGAAGCTCTACTCTTATCATACGTACGATTTATAAAAGAAGAAAAAATTCATGAAGAGTTATTATTTGCTAAAAATTTGGAATCTGATACAAAGGGAGAATCTATATTTAATACCATGCAAAAGTTTTTTCAAGAGAAAGAAATTCCTCTTTGCAAAGATTTGTCTGCTGCTACTGATGGTGCTCCAGCAATGACAGGGCGTCATAAGGGTTTCATAGCGCATTTGAAATAAGCAGTACCAAATGTACTCGCTGTACATTGTATTATTCATCGTCAGCATTTGGTTGCAAAAAATTTGAATGAACGTCTGCATACGTCGCTCCATTACGTTATTAAAGCAATCAATAAGATTAGAAGCAATTCATTGAATGACCGATTATTTGGTAAGCTTTGTAATGAAAATGATGAAGATTACAATCACTTGCTGCTGCACACAGAAGTACGTTGGCTCTCTAAAGGTGTTTGTCTGAATCGTTTTTTCAATCTATTTGACTCAGTACTGGACTTTCTTGAAGACAGAGACGAAAAATTGCGCGAAAACCTGATTACGTCAAAAAATGATATCGCTTATTTGACAAACCTGTTTAAAATATTTAATCAAGTTAATTTACAATTGCAAGGTGATGAGTTGAATTTAATTAAAACAAAAAACGTCATAGCTGCTTTTGCGGGAAAACTTCTTCTATTCAAACGAAATCTACGTAGAGGTGAATACAACCACTTTCCCACATTATCAACAGTCTCTGCAAAACCGGAAGATTTACTTACTTACTGCCAACACTTGGAAGTTCTTCATGTTGATTTTACGGAGCGTTTCGAAGATATTTTAAACATGAATATATCGAGTTGGGTTTTAGATCCTTTCGCAAACACAGATACTGAAGAATCATCAAATTTGGAAGAGGAACTCTTAGAACTCACGACTAACGAAGTACTCAAAGTAAAATTCAAACATGGATACCAAGAGTTCTGGCTTCAAAAATCAATACCAGTTCTCTACTGTGGATTGTGGGCAATAGTACAGAAATTTTTAATCGCATTTCCTTCGTCCTATATGGCTGAGCGTGGATTCAGTGCACTAGCTAATTTACTGTCAAAGAAGTGGAACAGACTACACATCACTGAACGTGGCGATCTGCGATTGATGTTAACGAAATTGAAACCCAACATTAACAAATTGTTAACACTCCACCAGCCTCAACCATCTCATTAATTTTTTTTATTTATTATTAATTTTGTGTTTATCTCATTATTTTTTATTTCTTATTGATTCTGTGTTTATTTTTAAAATTTTAATAAACAATTTTATTGTACATTTGGTTGTCGTTTTATTAATTTCTGCTTTATGAATTTAATAGATAAATAAACAGATAAATTAGGTATAGATAATATGCAACAATATTTTAATATTTCATATAAAATTAACTATTATGGACTAGGGGGGGGGGGCGTTGAAATTTTTGTTCTCTTCTAAAGGGGGCGATGGTCCAGAAAAGGTTGGGAATCACTGATGTAGACGAAAATATTGTTAAATGATCAGTTGTGGGGGATCTAAATGCTCCAAATATCTCACTTGCAGAGGAAGATCCTCAATTAAGGATAAAGACATTGGATAGTTCAAGTGAACCAGGAGAGTTTTAAAAAATCACGAAAGAGAAAAAAGTTAAAATGGTCTCGTTTCAAGTATATCAAATTAGTGAGATGTTTCAGATTTCATAAATTTCTTCACTTTCAGACTAAATGTTCTGACACAGCAGTATGTGGAAAATGCGGCCAAAATGATCCTAAACATTGGAATTATGAAACTATGGCACTTTCGTGTGTCGACTGTAAAACGGCAAATGATAGATAAAAAAATTGAAACTAAACACGCAGTTTTCTAGTTTTGATACAGAGTGTTATAAGAGAGAAATGGAACGAATGATAAAACGAGCTCAATACTAAAGATAGCATTGTGGAAGTAGTTCAAATTTATCTGCACTATGGTAGAGCTTCTGCAAGTCAGTTCTCTGTTATTATGCGAGAAAAAGACATTGGCACAGCTCTAAGAGCCTTATAAAAAAAAATAAATACCCCCTCAAGCAGCTGCTTGCCACAGAGGTCTGACAGGAGCCTGTCAGTTTATATGCCAAAGTAGAAGGTCTGAGAGGATGGCAGGACCTCAGCAGAAAAACGACACACACATCCATGCCTTACCCGGGGCTCGAACCCAGGTCCCTTAGATCAGTAGCCAAGCGCGCTAACCACTCGGCCATGGGACGGCTCTAAGAGCCTTATGTGTTCAAAAAAAGAATCAGAGGATTCTCAGCTCCGTCTTGGGGTTTTGTTTAATTCAAGTTCTAGAAATGCGAGAGCTATAAATGATAAAGATAAAGGAGCTACAGAGATCTTCTTTTCAAAGACTTGATCAAAGATTGAATTTTATCAAAATGTTTCTCTGGAAAATGGTAACTGTGTAATGAGATCTATATATTGGGGTGCCAAAGGATTTGTTCGAGGAAAACTTCCAGAGAGTAACAAGCATATTGCAATCCTTTCCTGATTGGGATGTGGTTCTCGGAGGATACTTTAATGCAAAGACCAGACTCTGGGATTCTCGCATGTCCTGTACACAAGAAACACTTGAAATAATTAACTGAAAAAATAATTTGCTTTTGCCCTGACTGGAATTCGAACCCACGTCTCCCAGAAACATGTCAGGGAAAAAAGATTTTTTTCAGCTATTTATTTCAAGTTATTTCTCCTTTCGCGCAATAATATCATTGTTTCAGAAAGTAGTAAAAAGCTCGAGCCGAATACGATTTTTTTTTTATTATTGAAATGCAGGAAAACGGAAACTAAGAATTCTTGTTGGACGATATTTATTTCGTTAATTTCACTAAAATGTTCTTTAAAATGATAAACGTATATATCTCATAAGATATATTAATTAACAAATGTATTAAATAATGCCTTAAATAATAACTATTGTTTTACTTTCCATTAGCATTCTTAGCACATACAATTATTTTGCCAACTTAGACTCACCATTCACAATTTTTCCCATGTTTAATTTTATTTTGCTATGAAGTTACCTATGACTGGCAAATTGTGTCCAAGCAAATCTGCTGGGTACAAAATGATTTCAAAAATTCCATTTTTGAGGGAGGCAATATTGTTTTTCGATTTAGAAACTTCTGACGTAGAAAGTCTCATGTGGTACCTCAAAATATGTCCACTTCTTTCCACTTGTAAGAGAGGGAGCGAAACATTTTACACTGGAGAGGCAGGGGCGATCCATCTTAATGTTTTTTAAAGCAAAGGAAATCTTGCGACGTGGGGAGTGCAATCTATTCTTTACCTTTTCAGACTCGAGCAACGCAGGGTAAATCTGTTAGTGCAAAATATCTTCGAAATCATTGCAATTTTCATAAAAAGCAATAGCCTAATTTTAAAAAATAATATCAATAGAACAATATAATTGCCAAAATCAAACAATTTTACGTTTCAATTTCCTTGTCTCTTAAGAATACTTGATGATTTTCGTAGGTGGGGCTCGCTGATAATAACGGGTGCATAATTTAATTCCTAAAAATGAAAGATACTTTACCGAAAGAAAATGGCGCTTACGTATTGTTTGAAAACGAAAGGTGCTTCGTCATTTACCGAAACTAAAGAATATTTAGTTGCTTACTACAAATAAAGGGTGTGTAAGTGTTCACTGGAAATATAGCGAGTTTAGAATCTTGCTTAAAGTAAGAAGTACCTAGGCATATACTGCAATTAGGAACGCCTCAATGCTAGTTGAAAATAAAAGGCGCTTAGGTGTTCGCTGAAAAAATAATGCGTGCTTTGAATGCTCACTGAAAATGAAAGGTACCTAGAAGCTCAGAACCATTTTTATCTTTCCTCAACCAAATAAGATTGAGAATTTGCATCTTCAATGAATTTCCCCTATTAGTATCTGAATGCGCAATAAAGAGGCAAGACTTTCTTTAGCTAGTGTGACATCATGTCTCCATCAATGGCAGATTATCACGGCTAATGAATGCTTTGAATCGATCCCGAGAGTTAGTGTCAAATAAGAGAGATGATTTCGAATCAGCGGGAGTGCCAGTCTTGCTATTAGGAGAGAATAAATTTAATCTTTTTTTCTTCTGATGTCATAGTGGTAAGAGTATCATTAAATTGGCTTATACAGTTAAAAAAAATACGTTTCATTCTGTCACTTTGAAGCAATCCTGAAAATTAGTGGGACT
This sequence comes from Ryuthela nishihirai, assembly GCA_038380435.1. Taxonomy (NCBI): domain Eukaryota; kingdom Metazoa; phylum Arthropoda; class Arachnida; order Araneae; family Heptathelidae; genus Ryuthela; species Ryuthela nishihirai. The sequence goes on from JAWZYU010000005.1 coordinate 43,061,332, forward strand.
TGTTTTTTAATCTTCCCTCTCGATAAGAGCAAAAGAAGCGTGGGATGTCTTCCCCCACTGAGCGAGGTCATACTAAGAGCACTAACTGTTTTTCCTCTTTCCTTCCTGTCCCGGCTTCCTCCCACATCATCCTCAGAACCCAATAACAACCCAAACCAATCCTCAGAACCCAATATCAGCCATGGCTGTCTCGTTCAGACAAATCAAGGCCACAGAATGTTTCCTGGTCTTTGCAAGCTCATTTCCTCAGTACAAAGGAAACGTGTTTCCAGGTATCGAATCACGAGTCTCGTTTCAGTAAAGAAACGATTCCTGGAAACTGCTTTGTTTAAACGATAACAAAATCTAGCAAGATGAATCTTTCTTACATCGTTAAGCACATATTACATATTCCTTGATGGGAGTATTATGTGTGAAGCTACTTGCATGTGAAGCTACTTGCTCGAAATCTAATGAATCCAGATGTATTTACGTAACATTTAATGACAAAGCCGTAGTCATTCTCATGGCTACTTGCTGGTTTACTAAAATTTTGATACGAACATAATACGATTAAAATCGAATGGAATCACACCACAAATCGGAGGATTTTATTCAGTTGCTCTATTTATTTAATGTCTTTGTACACCAGAAATACTGACACTTAATATGAAAGATAAACTCTGGACAAAAGTTTAAATTGGATTTGGCTCAAGTTCATGAACTGGAAAAAAGTTCCATTAAATCTATGAGTTGAGCATAGAGTTAAAAATGAAAGATAATAGCTAGTATAAAATTAAAAATTTTCTGTCCAGAGGGTTTTAATACACTGGGAAATAAAAATAAATAAATAAAAAATGCTAGAGTACACATACTAATAATTGCATATAGGTATGCGGATCATTTAATTCTTGGACTGCCATCGCCAATAATTACCAGCTTTTCATATGAGTTTGGTACGGGGATGGCTGAATTGGCCACGCGCCAGACTCGTAATCTACAGTCCCCCCGAAAAACTCCTCGCCCTGCCCCCTCGATCAGTAGGGAGCACAGATAGGCTTGAAAAGGCCACTGTCAATCGGATGGGACGTTAAGCCGTGACACCGTATGCGGGAGAGCCATACTCTGTGCACCTTAAGGACCTTGCCAGGAGACCGCCATCTGTTTCCTAACAGCTGTCTAGTGAGTCTCTTCCCCCGATCTTCTCTGAGCCCTTGGGTCCATATAGCCCATTGTGTGCAAAAAATACCGCTCAGAGGTAAATCAACGCAACTCAGTCAAATTATGCATGCTATGTGGCAACACAGCGACTCTTCAAAATCACAGAGAAGTGTATGCAAGTTGAAACACGTTGCGATTTGAGCGGCAAGAAATAGCAGAACAGCATGCTGTCAGTCTCGGTCATTTTCTCTCTTTGGAAAGGTTCGTTTCTGTGTATGTGTGAGTTTCGCAGGCTATGGCTGATCTGGGAACTGAGCCACGGATATGATATGTTATGGTGTCCACGAGGCTTAAGTGGTGCACGGACAGTTGCAGCTCATTTCCTCAGTACAAAGTTGCAGCAATGAGTCAAGTGCATGGATAAGAGGACTTCATGGGCTTCAGGACGACATTAGATTAGGCCCCATTTTAATAGTGACATTTTCGATTGCCTCCATTTTTGTGTCCAGTTCAACGAAGAGGAACTCGGCCGCAGGCCCCGAACTTTCCAGATTGAGCCTGGAACCCCAGATGGCAGAGGAACTATGTGACATGCCTGGTAAACTACGTTGGTGGGAGAGGAGCTGAGATTCGCACCTCGGCTACTCTGGCCAATCCCGTACAGCCACACATGAGCGTAGGTGACCTCCACAAGGGGGACCAGTGAAAAAGGAAGAAAGAATTTGACGAAACAGGGATTCTTTTCTTTTCGTCCGGGCTGTGTGGTCGACAGCAATGATCCTCTCCTGCTAGCAGAGACCCGAAGTGTGAACAGTGTATGTGCGGGGGAAGTGCTAAGCAACCCAGGCTCCCAGCAACTTGGAGCGCAGTGGCCCAGTGATTGCCTTCCCGAGGGACTCCTGACTTGACTTGACGAGGTAAGGGGGCACTTTAATGAAACTGGCTCCGCTTTTCTTTTGCATTTGAATGTATTTCTGTGAACGGCCGTCACGGTGACCAGAGTGGAACCGTCTTAACTGTTAAGAACTGTTAGAGTCACGAGCAAGTAGCTCTTCATCATGAACTGTTGATTAATAAACTTGCAAAGTTCCCTTAATTGAAAAGGGCCATGCTAGAGGCATTGTTGAATCTGTTCCAAAAGTGGAAACTACATATGTGTAGAATGTTTGAAGGTAATTTTGTTAATAAATGTGTATTTTATTGTTAACTGAAAAATTATCTCAGTTCTCATTATTGCAAATGTCTGTTAACTTGATTGTGTGTCCAGGAATTTGCCTTGATTTTTGCAGCAAAGAACGCATCACGGCCTAAAAGTTGTGTCGCCCTAAAAATACTCTAGGGGGGTTATAACAAATTGGGTTTCCGTGACCAGGATTGCCAAACCTGTGGGTTATTGCAAATAAAAATTTGAGAAAAAATTATTGCGAATAAAAAATTAAAAAAAAAATGATTATAGATATGGAAAATTGAAATGTTCTTGTTAAGGAAAGTGAAATTTTAATAGCGAGGAGTGTGTATCATGTTCTAGCTAGGATTTGCAGGGACATCTGTTAAAACAATACCTTTTTTTACTATGATATTTTTGTGAAATTGTACATTACATGCTAGTTTGTAAGAGTAGATCAGGCCTAGGAGTAGCGTGTAGGTGGAGATTTAGAGAATCAACTAGGGACCACTGCATCATTATTTTATTCTAGCTAGGAGTGATTATATTCATGTATGGCATTTCTGTGATACACCTACCTGCACTTTTTAGGATTCCAATAAACACATACACCACACAACGCTCAGTACTCGGGGAATGGTGGGACAAGTGAGTAGATACATTAACGAATATAATCTGGATTTCACATGTTAGGCTAAATTTTGAACGCTTTGTGTTTAGTAATAAGAATATATTTGTGCATTACATTACCTAACTTCCAATGCCCAATCAGTAGAACCCCGACCCATCACCACTGGAAATGAAAATGGGAACAACAATATCCCGGTGTTAGCGGGATTTGTCAACCTAGTTAACCCCTACGGAGGTGAAATGTTCCTCTCAGCAGCGTCGTTCTTTGCCCGTTTGGAAAAAATTGGTTGATCAGCGAGATGGACAAAACCGGATATGATGATAATCGCAAAATCAAAATTTAAGGGTTTAGTTGCGGACTTTCTATACGAATCACCCGAGCTCAATTTAGAAACAGATTATGATAAATTCAAGAAAATAGTCACAGGGAGATTCGACATTGAAAACCCTTTGGCCGTAAAACTCCAGAAATTTTCCGCCTGTAGACAAAAGGTGGGCGAAGGCGTACGGAATATTCTGACAGAGTGAGGACCTTAACGTATAATTTATTTAAAGATAACAATGACCAAGCAAACGGCTACCCCGCGTTCCATGACCAATTCAAGCTGTCGCAGTTTGTCGCAGGCCTGTTGCCGAAGCTGAAACGATTTGTACTTTCGCACAACCCTGGGAGCTTTGTAGAAGCCTTTGCCCGAGCGACATTAGAAGAAAGTAATGAAAAACTCGTGTCAGATAGATCAGCTAACATTTGCTCTGTAGAAACCGAACCGGAATCTAACCTTGGACCAAATAACTCAGGACATATGCAGAGGATTTATGAATTACTGAGAAATTGATCCGACTAAAACGAAACAATACTCCATAACATAAGTACGGGATTGAAGGAATTATCAGATAGAGTGAAGGTGTGGAAAAATCAATTAGGGACGAAAGTGAGAAGGTCAGGCCCGACGATCCGCCCCCCCCCCCCCCCCCATGCAACAGAATGTCCGTGGAAACCGCATAACTTGTTATGAATGCGGAAGGATAGGACACTTTGCAGAGAACGCAGAAACACTCCAGTCCCCTATGGGAGGTCTAGCATCCCGATTAACCAAGGGAATAGCATGAGTCCCAGGTACCCCTCTCGACAGTGGGAACACAGGTGGAATGAAAACCCCGGCGGCCCAAGAGCTCAAGACTTTGATAACTTCCACAGACAAGGTCAGGCTTTTCAGAATCATAGTTATGGCAGAGGAAACCGGAATAACCCCCAGGCTCGTCATTTAAACTAACAAGGGAGGGGAAATCAGGGCGCATTTCCCACTATCCCAGGCGCACTTCAGACGCCCATGTGGCTTCATATGCTACCATAGGTGATGACGACACTCAAGCACCATTAATTAAGGGGAAGATCGAAAATGAAGAATTCACCGCCCTTATAGACACAGGGGTGACCGTCTCAGTAATCGGACTGAGGTGCTTTAGGAAAATTAGAGCAAAATTACGCAGCAAGACATTACCCGTTGAGATAGGAATAAAAGGAATCTGTGGCGTAGACTTGCCTCTGCTAGGAAGGTATGAAGCAGAGATCCAGGTGGCTGGTGTCCAATTTAAGCATCCCATTTATGTGGTGGATATGGAAGTCAGTAATAAATACGATGCCATTTTCTGGTATGACCTTTTGAGGTCCCAGAGGTTCACAATTGACCTAAGAACGGGAACGGTGAAGAATAATGAGATAAAGAGTAATGAAGGAGGCGGGAAGATACAGACAGACCCCGATACAGTTAATGAAATGAGCAGAAATTATCGGAATAACTATACTACAAGTCTCTCAGCTGAGGCAATAGGAAGAGCATATACTAAAACATTGATTCCCCCAAGGACAGAAAAAATCATTTTAGTGAATTGTAACGACGGAAGCTTGAAATCAAAAACCGTGTTTACACAGCAGAACAGCAAATTGAAACAAGGCGCCATCCGGGTAGCCAGATCCTTAAACGTCGTCGTAAGGAAGGATTGATAAATGTCAGAGTCGCTAATGTTTCCCATTACCCTGTATGGATAAACAAGAATATGAAATTAGCTAGCATCGAAGCCATGGGTAAGGAACAAATAAAGAGCATTGACAGTTGGTGCGAAAGCAGTAGCCCTGTTCATCAGAAGCGCAAACAACCATCATCATTGCAAGATTTCGATTTAGATCACGTTCCCCGAAAATGCAAGAAAAGATTAGAATCACTATTACTGAAAAACCAAGATATTTTTGCCAGAGATTTAAATGAGCTTACTATCACAACAGCAGTCTATCATGAAATACACTTGGAAGATAACAAACCAGTGAGGCAACGACCTTACAAGGTGCCTTATTCCCTGCAAAAGGAGCTAGACAATCAAATCGACGAGTTATTGAGAAAACGGGATTATCAAGGAAAGAGCTTCACCTTTTGCCTCCCCGATTGCACTGGTGAAAAAACGAGACTCCTCTTACCGATTTTGTGTCGATTACAGAGCTCTGAATGTAAAAACAGTTAGTGATTCGTACCCCCTGCCATTAATAAACGAAATCATCGATCCCTGTTCAACACCAAAGTCTTCAGTTCGCTAGATATGATGTCAGTTTACTGGCAGATATCTGTACATCCGAGGGACATCGAGAAGACCGCTTTTATCAGCAGAAATGGATTGTATGAATTCCAGTCCATGCCTTTCGGCTTAAACTGTTCACAATCCACGTTCCAGAGGTTATTAAATAACATACTGATGGGTCTTAAACACGAACAGGTATTGGTCTACCTCGATGACATCATAATGGCCTCCCAAACCTTCGAGCAACACATAGATCGATTGCAGATGGTATTTGACAGATTGTGGAAATTCAATCTAAAATGAAACCAAAAAAATGCCAGTTCTTTAAGGAATCCTTGTCATACCTAGGCCACCTGATAACCACAGAAGGGGTGCAGCCCGACCCACGGGATTTGGAAGCTATAGAGAATTTTCCAAGGCCCCAATCAGTAAAGAAAGTTAGGGCATTCCTTGGACTGACAGGGTATTACAGACGGTTCATTGACAGAAATGCAGACATCACCCTGCGCTAGTCGAACTGATCAAGAAGGACGCCAAATTTAAATGGACCCCCAGGCAGAGGAAGCCTTCCAGAAACTAAAACTAAGATTGATGAGCAAATCCGTTCTAATCTACCCTGACTTCAATAAGCAATTCTTTTTATCTACCGATGACAGTGGCTCCGCCCTTGGCGGAGTCCTCGAACAACTCAATGCTGAAGGAATTAGACAACCAATTGCGTACGTGAGTAGGAAACTGAAACCCCCCGAAACTAGATAAGGAAGCGTTATCGATCAAGTTTGCTATCCACTACTTCAAGCCATACCTGTATGGGAGAAATTTCACGGTCATATCGGATCACGCCCCCCTATCCTACCTAATGAAACTGAAGGATCCTTCCAGCAGATTGGCAAAATGGAACCTGACCCTTCAAGATTATGACTTTGACGTGCAATATAGACCGGGCAGGCATAATATTACAGCTGACGTGCTGTCGAGAAACATCAATGCTATCGACACAAATACCATCCTAACTGACATATTCGCAGACAAGGGCCAATTGAGAAAGTTACAGATGGAAGATACGAACTTGAAACTGATAATAGATGCGTTAGAGGGGACGAGTCTCAAACCCTTAACCAAAATTTCCGACCAGTTCTACGTGAATGACGGATTGTTGTTCCATTGCTCGATCCCAAGCAAAGACGAGATTAGAAATGAAATCATAGAGCAATTAGTCGTTCCTCGAAGTCTAATCAGCCAAATTCTTGAATTATGTCATGACAACCCTTGTTCAGGCCACCTCGGCGAACGAAAGACCTTATAAAAAGTCAGAGCCCAATATTTTTGGCTCGGCATGTGCGCAGATGTTAAGAATAATGTTCAGACCTGCGTATCGTGTTTACAAAGACGATGATATAAACCCGACAGGAAGGCCAACCTCATGAGAGCCCCTTTCGCCACTCGACCTTTCGAGAAAGTGTGGATGGATTTCCTCGGCCCACTCCCAACAACAGAGAATGGCATCAAGTACGTCCTAGTCATAACAGACTTTTTTCACGAAATGGCCCGAGTTGTATGCTTCGCCCAATCAAACAGCTGAAACCGTTGCAAAAATATTTTTGGAAGACTATATGTGAAACACGGAATTCCACAATATGTAATCAGCGATAATGCGAAGAATTTTACCGGAAGGGTGATGACAGAGGTATTTAAATGATTAGGCGTCGCCAAACTCAATACTAACTTTTACCATCCCAGTGGAAACGGCCAATGCGAAAAGTTAAATTCTTCCATATTGAATATATTATCACATATGGTGTCCGAAACAAATGATGTATGGGATGAATTCCTCCCTTTTGTGCTGATGGCATACCGAAGCGCCGTCCACAGCACCACTAAGGAGACACCTAGTTATTTAATCTATGGCAGAGACTTGGTATTACCACATCAGATTTGGCAAACAAGGGAACCCCTTCATATTACGCAACCGAAAACTACACAGAGTACGTGACCACCAAAATGAACAGAGCTTACGACCTAGTGAGACAAAACTTAGAACTGGCAGCCGAGAGAAACAGAGGAGAAGAGTTTCTTTTGATAAACAAATAAAGGTCGGTGACCTGGTACTTCTGCTCTGCCCCCGAATCCCGCGCAAGAATACCAAGAAACTTCCGAAACTGTCCACGGGACCCTGGCGAGTTTTGGACAAATTATCCGAAGTCCATTACAAGATAAGGCTAGTAGTCAACCGCCGCAGGACAGAGATTGTGCGTGTTGACAGATTAACAAAGATGAGGGAACGAAGAACCTTTTTCACACCCGCGAATGAAATCAATCAGGAGACACTTCCGAAGCAGATCGATGAGAACCCACCTGAGCGAGAACAAATCTGCGACAATCATGAAGAAGAAGAGTGGGAGGAAGACCCCCGTACGAAATTCCCTGCAACAATTGATACTCATTTTCATTTCATTCACCTACGGATTTGCTTACCAGAATCCCCATATCAGCGCCCACAGAGAAAACTTCCCACCGCTATGAGTTAAGAACACGGGATTCATCAGGGAGAGTGATTCCCACTCCTGCGAGTAACTCCGCACCTGTGCACGTGCGAGCCGAGAGCGAAACAGAAAGTAGAGTAGAAGAGAACCCAGATGATTCAAGGCAATCAACAGGGGTAGCTGACGAAAGGGACGAGGAGCCCCGACCCAGTAGCTCGAATCAGGAAGTAGAATTCTCGAGCGGCAGAGTATCGTCGATCATAAGAACCACCGAGCCCCACCCCCAGAGTTACTGCTTCCAAACACAGCATCAAGCCCGGTGTGGCACATTCACGATGGAAATTTAGGACTCAGGACCGACTAATAGCAAAAAAAAAATACAGCGAACCCCGATGGCACTTTATGCAAATCCACCCCAACGGGTCCTCGAAGAATGAAGCACCGAGGCAGGCCAGAGCGCCTGCGCTGTCCGATGGTTGAACGCATATCCTGCCGTCTCCCCCAACGCTCACCCGTCACGGCTCACCTCGGGTCGACAGCCGCCAGAACGCCAATCAACAGAAGGAGCAGCTGCCGTTACCACAGCGCCCGCTACGAGCAAAGCGCCGACAGGTAGAGCAGCACTCTCCGATTTGCGTTGCCATGGGAACCAGTGAGGGCACACACCCGAGCCAATTCAACGAGTGACCCGCCAGGCGCCGTTGCCTGGGAGCCAAGAAGAGCGAAGGTGACGTCATCTCGGCATTGTATCCGCCCTAAACGAACGCCATAGAACCACCACTTGATTGACTTCTCACCGGGCAGGCTCTCGCGCGTCACTAGTCGATCAGCCCGCAGCTGAGTCCGACAATGGAGCCCACCAGCGCTCAGAAAGCGATCACTGCGCGAGAGCCATTGGACGGATGGGCGTCTTCCCTCCCTCACATTTCTCCCTCTTCCGGGGACACTACACGCCACTTCAGGGGACTCAAATTTTGGAAGCGCCCTCAATCATGTACAATTTTCATTTTTTTTTCGTAGCCCTATACAATAAAATAGAAATGTGCACCTTTTTTTTGTGGTTTATGATAAGATGATTAAGATTAAATTATGTATTAATGCCATTAAGTAAGCAAGATATTTGGATTAAAATTGATTAATGTATTGATGCCATTAAATAAGCAAAGTATTTCGATTGTTCTGACTGAAAAAAAATTTTTTGTTGTTGTCGTTGTTATATTGTGATCGAGCTAAATTAGAGTTTACTGAATGACTTGTTGGGCAAATATCTATTACATAATGAGATATTGTATAGTGTAGATCGTACTCAAGCACACAAAATGTTTCTCAGTCCATTAATTAGCGTGAAGTGAAAAAAAAAGAGAGATTTTTTTTATTTTTATATGTTATATTGCAATCGGGCAGACAGCCCGCTGATAGCTTATTAGCAAAATATCTATCTATTTATTAGCAAAATATCTATTATAGCCCGCTGATAGCTTATTAGCCTTTCGCTGAATAGCTTATTAGCCAAATATCTATTCCATAATGAAAGATTGTATGATGTGGACCGTGCAGTATTATGTGAAACACACAAAATGTTTTACAAGCCATTAAGTACCGTGAAATAAAAAAAAGAAATCTTTGCTTTTGTCTTCGTGTCGGACTATCGTACACACAGTCATTTTAAGTGAAATGTCTTGCCGGCTACGGCCTCGCTGTGGGAAAAGAGGCACGCCGAAGTGTTAAATTGTACAGGCTAAATGCAGGCAGTACTGAAGTCTTCTGGAATATATAGATGAAAATATATGATTCAACAAGTGTTTTAGAATGATGTTGAAGTGATGCCCGTTTTATCTATCTATTTTGTTAACTCCATGATACACTGTATAGTAATATTATAAGCCTATGAGTATGTGGCCTGAGTAGGTAAAGATAATTATGAGGGCATGTGACGGCCTGAAATAGAATAAATTGTGTATTGTAGATTGTCGATGTGTGGGAAAGCCAGATTTCTGACCCCTTTCTCGTTTCTCTTTGTTTTCATGTGCTGCTGTGCCGGAGACATCACCCAAGCAGGGAACCAACGAGAAGCCAGACTCAACTCCACTGGACCTCGGATGGCGGCGCCCCAGTGAACGAGTGCCGTGCGCGTATGACGTCCGGCCCACGGGGCCGAATCGGGACCCTACCTTCTCGGAGAAATTTTCTTCTCCAACCTACGACTGTGAACTTTCCTCTCCAACTTGAACCCAGGAGTACTGTGACTTTTGTTTCCCTCTTCCCAGGAGTACTTCCCTTTTGTTTTCCTTCCACACTCGACGCACCAATAGCAATTGGTGCGTCGAGTATGATGTCCTTACCTCTGGATCCCCTGTCGATAGCCCATGAAGGGGCGCGAGGACTCTTTTGCTCCATCCAGCCAAGGGACTTATTAGACCTCTGCCTGTCTTTCCCCCCCCCCCCACCCTCGGGAGGATAGGTATGTCATGCCCACGTAATTTTATTACATGGCCAAGACTTCATGGGCTTCTGGACGACATTAGATTAGGCTCCATTTTAATAGTGACATTTTCGACTGCCTCCATTATTGTGTCCAATGAAAGGTTGATAAAACGTGTAATAATCTGAAAAGGGAAATCCAGTTGTTTCAAAAAAGAGGGACGGGCGAGCCTGGATTTCACTTTTCAGATTATTACATGTTTTATCATCCTTCGCCCCTTGCACGAAGCAACAAGGATTTCACTCGTCGTAGACCATGTTCACTTGTTAGCATCCCTCCGTCTCGTTCTTAACGCATCAGGATATTGTGTTATTCTAAGTTTGAAAAATTCTCGGTTGTATGTCATCTTCTGTATTAACAAAAACACACACGTTTTGTTCGTTACGAGACATCTGACAGAAAACGTAACGTAAGACAGTGGTATTCAAAAAAATATTCGAACGTGTTGAAGAAAAATCCTTCCACCTAGTGAAATATGAATATTCAAGTTAAGATCACTGATGAAATATTTTGCATAACCACTTTTTGAACAAAAAATGCTTTTTCGAAACTCGTGGAAAGAACTAATTTCACACATACAAGTTCCAACGCTCCAAAAAACATAAGTAGGTCTCACACGTAAGGCGCTTGCATGAAAATTATCCAAACTGGTTCATACTTACAAATGTTATACACAGTGTGTGGATTTCACCCTTGATCAGAAAAGTGAATATTTTATTCACATACAACTGAAAAGTTTCATGTAATATTCACATACTTGCACAAAAAGTGAATGTTTGCAGGAAAAATAACGTTGGTGACTTGCATCTCACTAGAAATGAACGTTGTTGTAAGAAACGAAATTGTGACATTAACACCCTAACACTTAAAAAATGAATACTTGTGGTTAAACTATTGTTACTACTGTACTTCGCACGTGCACATACTTGTAATAAACAGTTTTAATGTTGTAACACATCACGTCTGATACCGAAAGAAAGGGGGGGTCGACAGCGTAGTAGGTAACGTGATCCAAGATGACCGTTGTTGGAAATTTTGAGAAGGATTAACCATTCAAGATTACCACACGGGGTGTGGGGGGGGGGGAAATTTTGCTGAGTTTTAATTAATGAAGGTTTTCTTAATAAAGGGGAAATGGAAGGACTTTTTGGTGAATAACGGATTTATCGAGGATGACCGCCAAAGGGATGAGGGGGATACCTTGAACGTTGTGATAAACATTCGCAATGGTTGAGCAAAACTTACGAATTTATAATTCAGAGACTTGTAATTCCCCGTTTGGAAATTTTTTTTAGGCCGCTTCAGATTGTAAAACCATCCGTCAATAAAACGTGGTACCCAGTATAGGTGAGATACCGAACACTTGTTTGCGAAATGCACGTTGTAGGACTTAATGAAGGTCGAATTCGCAAAATATGAGACCTTGCAATTATTTTTGACGATTGCATCAGCCATTCTGAGAGGGGATGATCTGAATGTTGCCAACGAAAGTTCAGTTGGATTTGGCAGAAACCAAGGGACTTATTTGGGAGTTTGTGATTTGTTAGGGGGAGTTTAATAGAGGGGGCGGAACTTTTGATAAGGGGTTTTTTAATGAGGGAGGGTGCATATTAATAAAGGAGGACGTGAATTTTGATAAGGGGGCGGAGCTTTTGATAACAGATTAATTAACGAGGGTGTGGCAGTTTTGATAGGGTTTCTAATAAAGGGGGCGGAACCTTTGATAAGAGGTAGTCAAAAATTGGAAAAATTTCGATTAAAATAGAATGCTTACTAAAGTATACACTAGATGGCGCCACCAAATATCGATGACTTTTTTCAGGTGTTAGGAAATTCAAGGGGCTTAAAAATACAGGTGGGTCAACCAGGGGGTCTTTAAAGGGGGGGCTTAAAAATACAGGTAGGGTTTTTAATAAAAGGTGTGGAACTTTTGATAAGGGGTTTTTTTTAATGCAGGGGAGTAAAAAAATTGGATTAAAATAGAGTTACTAAAGTATAGAACTCATGATATACACTAGATGGTGCCAAGGGTTTTTAATAAAGGGGTCGGAAATTTTTGATAAAGGGTTTTTTTTAATGAGGGGGAATCAAAAATTGGGAATAATTTCAGTTAAAATAGAGGGCTTTTTTAAAGTATAGTACTCATAATATACACTAGATGGCGCCACGGGTTTTTTTAATAAAAGGGAGGAATTTTTAATAAAGGGGTCAACCAGGGTGTCTTTATGAAATATTAATTATGAGTTATTAAATGTTAATTATGGATTATTAATTATTAATTGTGAATTATTAATTATGATATTAATAAATGGACATGGTCGGTTACGAATATTAATAAAGAAGATTAGTAGTGGGGGTGTTGTCGGTGACGTCATAGGGGGAAAACACTGTGCGTGGGGGGTCCCATGGTGCGAACTCCCTACTAACGGAACTCTTCCATCATCTCGGAAGAAACGAACAATATTCAGATGTTTAACATTTCTTTATGCCTCTGTTGTTAAGATTAAGCAGCTGTCCCATGGTCACTCATTTCTTTTTTGTTGTGAACTTCTGTAGCAAGAAGCTGCTTGAGATTCTTTGATTGATTTATGAGTAGGCAAGGAAGGGCTGTGATGGAAATCGTCGAGGGTGAGGAGGAGTTTGCCATCAGGCCTCTCCGTTCCTTACAGCTGCCAGGAGAATGTGAAAAGGTCGAAAACGATATCCAGTGATCCATTTCATTTCATCAACGCAGATCAAATGATTATCTGTAAAATGGAAAAATAAAACAGGAAAGAAAAATGGGGTAGATTAGCACAAGTATTTGTCGTAGCATGAAATCCTACGAAAATATTGGATAATATCTCTCTAAACTTTCCTCTGGGTGTTTGAAGCGATTGGGTCAAGGATTGTCTTAAGAATCTTTCGCGTTTTGCGCAAAACAATTCAAAAAAATTAAAACAACCAAAACTTATACTGAATACTTATATTGAATTTGCTTTGAGTCCCAGTTCAAGGAGATACCAAAAGGGGATCGGGACTCGACTAAAGAAACACCGACATCTCGTACGGAATCTCGAATGTCCTTCTGCTTTGAAATCCAAAACAGGTGTCTTTGCATAATTTATTTTACCCCATGTTACATGGCGAACACTAAAAATAGATGTAAAAGACAAAATTTAATTTAATATGCAACATCATTTTCACCTTTCCTGTTCAGTGGAGTATTTTATTAATTCGAAAAAGCTGATTCCTAGGGCTGGACTTATGCATAACTAAGCTATCGTTTAGGGCCTCAGGATATGGATGGGAATTAATAAAATGCATTTAAGATTTTATTGTGTCACGCAAACATAGATTTTAATATTAAATAAATCTATTGTGCAATCAATATTCATTTTATCTATGCCAAGTCATTTGTATACAAATGCTAATATAATGCTTCACCACATCAACTGAATATTTTTTATAAAAAACTACCACTCAGTCAGAATAACGAATACTGTATATACGTATATTTTGACTTTTGAATTTCTGGGGATTCTTACACTTGCCGAAGCTTCAGGCGTCTGAATGTCAAAATCCGATCTGTTTTTCACTGACTCCCCTCCCCCTGGGGCAGGGGAGGCTCATAATCTGAAGTTCCTAGGTTCGAGTCCCGACTGGGCAATCTTTGAAATTTATCTCAGTTTAATCCACACCCTCTTCTGAGGCGGAGAGAGGATATCGATGGGCTTAGTAAGGTCGCCATCCGTCGGATGGGATAGTGGCCTCGTGTGTGGGAGAGCCACACCTTCTTCACGTTAAAGAATACACTGGATGGCCTTGGCGGGAGGCTCTCATCTGCCTCCTAACAGCTGTTCAATGGGTCCGTACGCAGGCTCGTAATTTACAGTTCCCGGATTCGAGTCCTAGCTGGGCCAGCGTTGAAATTTATCTCCGTTAAATCCACTCTCTTCTCAGGCAGAAAGAGGATACCGATTGACTTGGAAAGGCTGCCATCCATCGCATGGGTCATTTAGTCATGACTCCGTATGCGGGAGAGCAATACCTTGTGCACGTTAAAAAACAAGCTGGATGGCCTTGACGAGAGGTTGCCATCTGTCTCCTCACAGCTGTCCAGTGGATTCACTCCCCCCAACCCTTTCTGAGCCCTCGGGTTCCTTGTGACCTGTCATTATGTGCAAAAATTGTGCCCTCTACCCGAAATTGCCGCCGAAATTAAATCCTGGGTATGTTCCTATCCCAATGTGCATCAGAATTTATGAATTAGTTTTGGAGAATTAGAATTTGGAGAGCAGGCATGAGACAACCTGATTTTTTCACGTGGATCGCTCTCTTGGCAGTGATATCTCACTTTCTCAGATTCCGTGATGAGAGGGAGATCTGAAGAGAGCGCTGTGCTGCCATCTGGAGACGAATAAAATGACTTTTAATACATTTCGGAACCCAACATGAATTTTTTCGAATGAATCGCTACCAAGTGATTCTCTTTTTTTCACTCTTCCGATTCACGTCCTCATTTCTTGAGAAGGCATCTTGTTACTGAAACACTGTCTTCCTTTAATTTGTGATGGCTCGATAAGGTGCGTTTTGTTGCATCACAGGAATTAAAATTTCATACTTATAAGAATATAGATCTATTTGTAACGATAAAATTCATAACCCTTGCATGAATATTAATAGTCTTAGGAAATTATCTTAGCCGAAATATGTAGCATGTTAGCACTGCAGTGAGTTGAAGAACTCTAGTCTAAAGCAATTTTTTTGTGCATGAACCTAAAAGAAATTATTGAACGAAAGGATTTAGTTCCTAATTTGTTAAAAATTCGAGATGAAAATAACAAAAATTACTTATGTAAATATAAATAAAATTACAAAGAAACCGG
The DNA here is from genome assembly GCA_038380435.1 of Ryuthela nishihirai. Lineage (NCBI taxonomy): Eukaryota > Metazoa > Arthropoda > Arachnida > Araneae > Heptathelidae > Ryuthela > Ryuthela nishihirai. The sequence continues at coordinate 43,076,671 of JAWZYU010000005.1, forward strand.
AAGTTACCAGATGTCTTTTGCAGTGTGTCTCTCTCAGGCAGCGGTCTACCAAGATCACCTGATACGCCTCGAGACGGGTATCAGGAAATCGCTTTAAAGTCGAGAGCAATTGGTGTCGATTTTCTTCGATGTCGAAAAAACATACGACACGGCTTGGAGATTCGGCATCGCTTCGATTTGCAAGGTCACGTGCCGATCTTCATCTCCCAATTCTTATCTTCCAGTTTTCGTGTCCGTGTCGGTAACACTCTCCACGTCCTCTCCTCCAAGAACAAGGGATTCCATATAGGCTGTGTGTCACGCTTTTCGTTGACAAAATAAATTATATAACTCAACAACTTCCTCCGACTGTAGGCAATGCCCTCTATGTTGACGATTTCAGAAACTTTCGCTCTTCGTTCAGCAGGAGGGCCATTGAACGACAACTGCAAACTGTCCTGAACAGTCCATCCATAGCAAATTCACAGATTACCTGGAGAAATGGACTTCAACAATAGTTAAAACATCTGAAAAAAAATTATCGCTAACGCGGCGGGACGTCAACGATAATTTTTTTCAGATGTTTTATCTATTGTCCTGAACAATCTCTCGGTTTGGCGACAGCCAGTGGTGAAAACAGGTTGGTATGTGCGGATATGACGTTTTTCAGTAGTGATTAACGATTTCTTTTATATTTTAATGCCCCTTCAACCGAATATTTGATTTAAAAAAAGGGGGAATCCTTCCTTTTAAGAAAATTTCGTCGATTTTTAATTCCATTACTACAGTTTAACTGTTCAGATGCTATTTGAAAACTGAATATTTGAGGTTCCATTTCTGCCGATAGATTTATACGTATCACTATCGATCTTTCGAAGTTATGCTGCATCGCTAATTATGGCAATGGCTGGCTTGCAGCTTATTACTGTGGATATTTTTTAAAGATTTCATTAGGTTATAAGCTTTCTCACTTTGAACGATTAGAAAGGGCACTGGGTAAAGAGAGCAGAACTAGATAGGCAAAGGCGACTCCAACCCCAAGCCGTCTCTGGGGCAGGGAGTTTTTCAGTGTTCACGAACAATACACGTTCACATCGGCCGCAGCTGTTTCGGTTCCGTCTTAATTACCACCAGAGGCAGAACTGGGAAAATTGATTTTTGGTTTTTCAAATTCTTATTTTAACGCTTACTCAATCTGTTGTGAGATACATATATATTTTTCAGGTTAATTATATATAATTAATAATATACTATATAATATATTTCAGTATAATATTCAAGTTTTCTGCTTTCACCTTCTAAATATATTTTCGAAAATAATTTTACATATGCTGAGAATTGAGGAAGGAGATTTAAAAGGGGCGATTGGTCACAAGTGTCCACAAATTTAAATAATGTGTATGAAGGCTGGTATTGATGGTTGAATTTGGTAATTTTTCTGTTAATGTAAATTGATGAAAATTTAAGAAAAGATGAAATTAGTAATCGACAGAGGCGATCAAAACAATTGTTGCCTGTTGGAACAAAGCGACTTGCAGAAAGAAAATCTTTATTTTGTCACTAGCAAAAATTACTCTTTTCCTTCCTCATTTTGGATGCGGCAACGCCGCCATTTTACATCTATTGTCGTGTATAACAGAGTGGCGGAATTGTCGTATATCAATTGCTAATATTAAAAGTTACCCTTAAACTCAGATATATGTTATTCTAAAAAATGCTTAAATTTGGCATCTGGGTTTAGAATATACAAGTTAAATCATTAAAATATAAGTGAAAAGTTTATTTTTCTTTCTAAAAATTTTGGGTTTAATTTTTTAAGACCGGAAGTTAAGTTTAAAAACATTACACTAGATAACATCCAAACATTTTACCTGTCTTCCTATTGATTTTCGCTCGTCCTTCGGCGGTTCGTCGGCTTCTGGATTTCTCAGAACAATTCTTCCACCATTTGTTTCGAACGCTACGGACAAACTTAAAGATATGTATGTCAAATGAAAGCTTTTGACGCAGGGAGTTCGTAGGCTATAAAAATTGCTCCCGTGCTTTCTTCCCCCCTAAAGAAAGGAGAAATATGAAAACGATTGTTCCGCTATAACTCCAGAAAGCGAGTGTCAAAAGTAACAAGCTGTGTGTCAAATGATACTTGTGACGCGGAGAGTGTCATAGGATATTAAAAGTTCACACCCCATGCTTTCTTTTCCCCTAAAAGAGGGGAAATATAAAATCAATTGTTCCGCTATATATTCGGAACGTAAAGGCCAAAAAACAAGGGGCTGTATGTCAAATGAAAGCGTATATAATGGGGAGTGTCACAGGTTGCGAAAATTTACTCCCCCATGCTTTCCTCCCCCCAAAAAATGAGGAAAATATGTGAAGGATTGTTTTACTATTTCTTTATAAGCTTGTCAAATGAAATTGTGAAATGAGAGCTTGTGACGAGTGAAATGTTGTGCACAATAAAAATATACCCCCTTGATTTCTTCCCCCTAAAAAAGTTGAAATGTAACAGTAATTCTTCTGCTCTATCATCCGAATGCGCGAGCCAACACTTCCGCGTCAGCCGTCAAACGAAAGCTCCAATGAGGACCGTCGCAGACCACTTCGAATTATGCCGACCATCATTCTCGCTTCTCTTCAAAAGAAGACGGAAATTTTGGAGGGTCGACTTAACGAGTTATATCTAAAATTAAAGCTTGAAACGTTCCCAAAGTCATAACCTACTTCAAACACGACCCCCTCCCCCTCCAAACAAAAATGGCAGAGGATAAATGTGATCGATGTTTATCAGCCAAATATCAAATGGAAGTTTCTGAAGGTAGGTGGTTTAGTGATATAGAAAAAATATATCAGCGAAATAACTTTCATTCGGCATTCGTTGTGAATATACTGAATCAAATATTTTTAAAATACCTATCTTCCTACATGCGCCCTAAAAGAAATAAAAATAAACCTAAAACATATCGATGGGGCAATCAATCAACGAGTTCGTATTTACTTCAAAGGAAGGTAGGGCGCCGATTTACCTACTCGACAAGATTGCCGGCGCCCTATCTTCCTTTGAAGTGAAGACGAATCCAGTGACGGGTTGCACCATTGATATGCTTTATGTTTATTTTCTACTTTTTTATGGCGAATGTAGGAAGATAGACATGTTTTAAATTTTTTAATTTATTTATATTTTACAATACACCATATTCTAGGTTTCTCTTTTTTTTTTTAAATAAGGCTGTAATCCGCGAATTCAAAAGAATCAGCAGTTATTTTGGCATATTAATATTCATTTCATAATAAAAACCCCTATAATGATTCTCAGAAAACAAAAGTAGAAATAGAAAATGCTGGGAAATCGTACCTTTTTTTTCTGGACCATCAACATCTGGACCAGCAGGAATTAACTATTTTTCCAACAAAGTGTTGTATAAGCATTCCTGCAATTTTTGTTTGATTCGCCAGTGGCGCCATCTTCTATGAGGAATCGGGCAGCCAAGGCGCCATATTTGATGGTAATATTATATTTATCACTTACGTTCACAACGTGATATGAATAATTTATAATAAATCATCACAAGAAAACCTTCTGGAAGACCTGTTTCCGAATCTAAGTCAGAACAAAACAATTTTTTTCAACTCATTATTTCAAGTGTTTCTTATCTACAGGATGTTTTCTTGTAGTAATTTATTATTGAACATATTTTGGATCCGCGATTTCCAATTTTCTTAATTAATGTTGCCCTTGTCGCAGAGGCAGCGATAATTTGGATTCAAAATGACGAGGAAGATTTCATGATGAGTTGAGAGGTCCCGTTGCGACGCAACACTCAAAGGACCAATGGAAAAGAAGAGAATCCGATTGTTTCGAAACAAAGTCTACGCTGAATGAAAAGAATGAAGTGCTCACTTTTATGAAGTCTCAAGTTTATTTTTCTCTCTTGCGATACATTCGTTTGTATAAGTTACTTGAGATCTTTTGACTTTAATTTCTTCAAATTCTTCCCTTTCAGCAATTTGGGCGACGAACATGATCCAACTATGAAGTAAGGCAGACGTATTTTGTAAATCCATTTCAGCTGAGCATTGCAATTGATTGGGTTTCCTAAAGAGGAAAGGAGAAAGAATGAATTAATAACTAACATCGCTCATGAATATCATCCCCAGTGATCGTGAGGCGTCGTCGTCATAGAGCAACGGATGTGCATTTGGCAGAATCAAGCAGTCGTTTAGAATGGAACCACGATTCTTTGGTAGAGAGACTTCTTCACTTGAAAGACTTCGAACCCTGGAATTTTACAACAGAATCACGAAAAGGCAAACATTGAACTGAAATAGAGTAAATTCATTTACTTTATTTTAATATCATTGGAGATTGTTTTCTATTTGAATGGAATTTATTTCACAATATCGTTACACGGTGCATACGTAACGATACTTTATTTAATTCAATGTGGTCGCACTTTTTTACTTCTTACGTGCCAAGAATAGTTTTCAAGCAGAACAAAGTGATCGAAAAAAATCTAAATCAGAGCAACGCGTAAATCTTCTCATGAAAAATACATCTTGAGATATTATTTGGTAGCATCAAAAACCAGATGTTTACTTTTTAATTACAGCTTTTCATTCGGCATTCGTTGTGAAAATACTCTTTCCATGATCAGGACAACCATGCCTTTCACGGCAGCACGAATACAAGTAAAACAGAACAAAGGCTTTCGAAACGCCTTTTCCTTTTGCTTCATTCAGACGTTTGAATTTTAGAGGAAAATCGTGCTTACAACAATAATAATACAATAATAATACAACAATAATACAATGAACAAAGCAATTCTGAAACATCACGTGGCGGAACAAAAAAATGTCGCCGACTACCAGTTGTACCACATTGATTTTTGTTATGCCTCGAGTTCTCGGCACAAAGGAATCTGGGATTGATCCTCTGATAACGCATGCATGTCTATTTCCTATTGTTTTATTTCTGCTGAGGTCTCGCTTTCCTCAAAGATCTTCTCTATGATGTATTAAGCTGATAGGCTTCTTCCAGCCTCTTTACTTCATATTATAATTTTATCATCATCATCATCATCATCATCATTATCCTCAAGCAGCCATGGGCTACGGAGGTCCAAACAGATTGTACAATAGAGTCCTCCAAACCCATCTCTGCTGAGCTACATCTGATGCATTTCGCCACTGTAGACCAATTCTAATAAGGTTCTGGTTGACATTGTCTGCGCGCTACATCCTAGGTCTCCCCCTTTTCCTGAAGCATTTAAGAATACTGTTCGTAATCCTATTCGCCAATATTCAGCTATGAATAGGGGCAACATGACCAAACCAACGGTGTCTCTCTCTGCACAATATACTGCTCAAAGGAGGTTGCTGACTCCTTTGCCTAAACTCAACATTACTTACAAAGCTGAACCACCTAATGCCCAAAATGGTGCGTAAGCATCTAGAATCAAAAGCATCCAGCTTCCTGTTATTTTGTTTACAAAGGGTCCAAGTTTCCTATCTTAACTAACTCTAGAAAGAACCAAACTGTTATACAGTCAAATTTTAGTCTTCAGATGTGCACGCCTATTTATCTACAATCTCCGTAGATTCTTAAAAGTCTCGGTAGCAATCCCTATTCATCTGTTAATCTCACGCCGCACATCACCAGCATCTGTTACATAGCTCCCAAGATAATTAAAACAAGACACCTGTTCAAGAGTGGAAATATTCAAATTAATTGAACCACAGCCTGCCTGACCAATTTTCATCACTTTAGTTTTCTCTCTGTTTATAACCAAACCTACTCTACTTCCAGTCTCTTAAACAGATTTAATGAAAGAGTTCATCTCATCATCATCATTATCAAACACGATCAAATCATCAGCATATTTTAAATCAGAAATTTTTTTATCTCCAGACCATTTAAGGCCAAAATCTTTCCATTGCAGTGAATTTCGCATAACATTATCAATAACCAAACTAAAAAGAAAAGGAGACAAAATACACCCTTGTTGAACACCAGAAGCAAGGCTAAACCAATTGCTACAAGTTTTACCAACTCTGGTCTGTAAATGGTAGTTAGGCATAAACTGGAAGGAGAGCTGCGTATCAATCCCCAGTGATGATGCACAGAACCGGCCAGTTCTAGCACTTAATGTCCGATCCTACCTTCTGATGGTGCAGACAGTTAGCACCTTTCAAAAGAGTTATTCTCTTTTGGAAGGAAACGGAAGGGGGGTGGGGCAGCCAGTTCAGTGTGTCCTACTGATCAGGCAGCTCCTCCCCTTCCGTTCACCGTCATCTATGGCCACTTATTTTTTCAACCCTGCTGAGGAGTCTCAACTTCACAAGGTCCTGGTGCTGGCCATTTATAACCACTATACTCGACTGGTTTATGGATTTGAGCTGATTATGGATCTTCGACTTTCGGCACTGGTGGGCTTCTGTTGAGGAGAATCTGAAGCTCTCTTTTCAGGTTTGCTTGTGGGTTGCCAGCCCTAAGTGAACAGAGGCATGGGAAAGGACGTCGCAGATACCTGAACCCTCACTTAGCAAGTTGGGCATCGTTAATCTAAACTGGAGTAATGTGTTTCAGACAGGCCATATGGTTCTTGAAAAGGTCCAATGGAAAAAGTGGTGCCTGAAGTTCCTACCAGCATCGGTGACTTCAGCCTTTAGCGGAGGAGGAACAGATCTTTGCCCCATACCTACGATCAGGGAGTTGTTTGATATTGTTGGCCGTACCTCTCTCAATAAACTTAGTTTCTTTAAAAATCCTACTAATCATTTTCGCTCTGCACGAACGTGCAATATGAGGATGCTACACAGAGATTATTCTCTTGATGTCCCCACGCATGAATTCCAGTGTTATAACCTAGATATTCTAGGCTTGCAAGAGACCATATGGACTGGTAAAGTTGAGGTACCTAAGAAAAAAATTTAATTTGTCTTTTCACAGAAGGAGGATAGAAAGAATCTCCAAGGTGTAGGTTTGTTTCTCAGCAGACACGCTAGCGATGCTCTTCTAGGATATGACTGCATTAATGAAAGATTTCTTACAGCAAATTTTAAAATAAAAATTAAAGACTTGAATGTCATCTATTGTTATTCCTACACAGAGGACACTTGAGAACGAGAAGCAGGGACGTAACTATGGGGGGAGCGAGGCAACTTCGAGCTCATCTAGAGTAAACTGCCCTAGATTTACGAAAATCGAGGCAACTTCGCAAATCTAGGGCAGTTTTAAAAATGGAGAGACGTCAAAATCTAGAGCAGTTGGCAAAATTCGACGCCATTTAGTAAAATACAGGTGAGTTTGGAAAATCGGGACAACTTGGCAAAATCTTGGGAAAATTCGGAGTGACTTGGTAAAATCTTGGGGAGTTAGCAAAATTCGGGAGTGACTTGGCAAAATCGTGGAGAGTTGACAAAATTCGGAGTAACTTGGGAAAATTGTGGGGAGTTGGCAAAATTCAGGTGAGATGTAAAAATTGCAATCTTTTTTCTGTAAAATTATGGCATGTTGGCAAAATCGAGGCAACTTTGCAATATGTAGGAGAGTTGGCAAATCTTGGGGGAGTTTGCAAAATTCAGAGTGACTTTGCAAAAATCAGGTGAGATGTAAAAATTGGATTTTTTTCTGTAAAATTGTGTCGAGTTGGCAAAATCGAGGAAACTTGGCAAAATCTAGGGCAGTTAGCAAAATTCGAATGTACTTGGTAAAATACGGGCGAGTTGCGAAAATTGGGATTGTTTTTGTGAAATTAAGGAGAGTTGACAAAATCGAGGCAACTTGGCAAAATCTAGGGAAGTTGGCAAAACTTGAAACCACTTGGTACAGGTGAATTATAAAAATTGGGATTAGTTTTGTGAAATTCAGGAGAGTTGTCCAAATCAAGGGGAGTTGGGAAAATTCACACTGACTTGCGACAGTTCAGACGAGATGTAAATATTGGGATTATTTCTGTAAAATTATGGCTAGTTGGCAACATTGGAAGTCAAATGGCAAAATGCAGGAGAGTTGTGAAAAATGCCTCATCTCCTCCCACCACGGAGCAAAAATTTAGGTTCGAACCAGATACATTATTTTCTCAGTTGGCAAAATTTGACTTTCGAATTGGAAAATTTTCGATTTCTCTCCTCCCAACCATAATTCATCGTTACGCCCCTGAAGAGAAGGATACATTTTACAGCCAGATTCAGGATATTTTGAATTCTGTGAAGAAAGGAGATATTTCTCTTGTGCTAGGTGACTTCAATGCTAAAGTTGATACTGAATCTAACCTTTGGGCAGGAGTTTTAGGTCCATTTGGCATTGGTAGTTCCAATGGCAATGGTGAACGTCTTCTTCAGCCAAGTAAAATTAATGGTTTGAGAGTAACTAACACTTATTACAAACACCGCGACATTTATAAATATACATGGGTTTCACCTGAAGGGTTGCACAGGAATATGATAGATTATATTTTAATTAAGAGGAAGAGCAAATGGGTTAGTTCAGTTACGAATACCAGATCATAGAGGGGAGCCGAAATTGGGTCTGACCATTACCTAGTGAAAAGTGTCTTGCAGCTGAAGCTTAAGAAATGTTGTGCTAAGGTTAAGAAAATTATCTTCAACACTGAAGACCTTCAACATTTTTCAGACCTTCAACACTGAAGGTCTGAAAGATACAGATATAGCCAAAGCATACCATGGTAGGCTACTTAGTCATTATGACAATCGTGGTTTTCTTACTGCTGAAGTTCAGAAATAATGGAATTAGTTTAAACAGGCTTTTTTTTTTAAACGAACAGTATTCTTTTGTGTAAAAGGGAGCAACACTCTACTAGTCCTGACAGAAGGCATTACAACGAGCTTAACAAACGTGTAAAGGATCAGTTAACAGCTGATAAGAATCTTTGGCTTGATAGCTTGGCTTGCAAAGCAGAGGAAGCAGTTAGACAGCACAATAGCAGGGGAATGTACCAGATTGTTAATGTTTTATGTGGGAAGAAACAGACAGCAACACAGGTATTGAGGGATAAACGTGGAAAGGTGGTTGAAGGTGAGCATTGTGTGATGGCTAGATGGTCTGATCATTTGAGAGATGTTCTAAATAAATGTGATTTTTTCTAGTCCCATTTTTGTAATGAGCATAGATGCATTATTGGCTTTAATGATGCCCCTACATCACATCCGGAAGTCGCTCTGGCGATCTCTAAATTAAAACTGCATAAATCCCCAGGGGTGGATGAAATCACCACTGAAATGCTTAGCGCTAGGAACATTTATGTTGTCACATGGCTGATTGAAATTTTGAATATTTTTTGTCATAAAGGTGTTGTTAGTAGTCACAATACTTTTTTGGCGTGTTGACCTTGAAAAGACCTCCTGAGCATACAAATAAGTTGAGAGAAGTTCCACTAACCTCTAAGTTTCTGTTGCTAGGTTTCGCCCATTTCTTTCCCCCCCAATGGTGTCCTAACTTGGATTTCACTGATGGTGAAGAGTTCGACATCTTAGGATGGGGCTACGAATTTTATTGGTTGGCCCACTTCCCCCCCTCACTGTCACTGAAGAGATGGGATTCCCACGAACGGTTCACACATGCGATAGCATCAGTGAAAATGTCGTAACTCATGTCAGTATTGAAAGGTAGGCTAACGTATGAGATTCGAACCAGGTTCTATCGCTTCATTCCTATTCTTAGAGGGCCCCTCATTCAAGGGCGAGGTGCTTCGAGAGGTGTTCTTTTGGGAAGCAGCATTGTACGTAGGAACAGCATTGTATGTAGGAACAGCATTGTACGTAGGAACAGCATTGTATGTAGGAACAGCATTGTACGTAGGAACAGCATTGTATGTAGGAACAGCATTGTACGTAGGAACAGCATTGTATGTAGGAACAGCATTGTACGTAGGAACAGCATTGTATGTAGGAACAGCATTGTACGTTGTAACAGCTCCCTACGACAATGCTGTTGAAGGAAGCGTGTCTCTGAATAGTCGCTGTGGAAGAATTGCTTCGAGGGCAGTTATGTAGGGAAAATAATTATAGTCGACGCGTTGCCTGCTACTTAGACAGGTAAATCGAAGACTAATAATAGGGAGGGCAACAATGCCCTTCGGGGTCATTTTACTTGATTGCCCTGTTTTTAATCTTGAACGGAGTTTTTATCACGTACTTTGCATTCGGTCGTACTTTTTCCCCAAAGACTCCTTTATACCATTTTGCTTTATTTGTATTTTAGCTTTTTCGGTTTAATGTTTCCATCTTTTACGTTTTAGCTACGGCTTTTGTCCTTTGCACCTCTTTTGAAGCATTATGTGAACCATAAAATCTGTTAATCGTTCTAAAAGCCTGATTGCAAATTAATATTTTCATAAAAGGTGTAAGTATATTCCACTTTTATTCTATACGTTTGTTTCAAATTTAATAAAAACCTTCTTCGTCTTGAGATATACAAAATCTCCTTGTCTGATGTTTTAAATCTATTTTGAAGTTTGTTGATGTGTCTGTCAGACTTGGGCAGAGTTAAGTGAAGGCAGTTCCTTACCTCCAGTTCCTTACCTCCTGCTAATGCTTTGGTTGAACCTCCTCGTTACAATCCTGTTTCCCGCTTTCCGAATAATTGCTGTATCTCCATCGCCGTCTTTGTCATTGCAAACCGCGTGTTTGCAAGTGTATGGGGGATGAAGGGGTGCCTTCAGCATTCTCCCCAACTAAGCAGCGGACCCTGAAGGGCACACTCTCCTAGCTAAGTAACAGTGAACGCGTTCGGCCTATTATCACGACAGGACCTCCCTCAAAGCAACTCGACCACAGTGGATAATATTTCATCCCTCTCAGAACAAGCTTTCTCTCACACCCCTTTAGCGTTGGTGAAGTCAACCGAACATTTTCTAAACGTGGGTGACCAGACTTTTCAGAGACACGCCTCCTCCTTGGGTGTTACGTGGCTTCTATTGCCCTTATTGCCATGTTTACGACTTGAACAACGCAACCCTTACTGCAGGTGGCAGGGACCCCGAAGGGCATTGTTGCCCTCCCTATTATTAGTCTTTGACTTACCTGTCTAAGTAGCAGGCAACGCGTCGACTATAATTATTTTCCCTACAGAACTGCCTTCGAAGGAATTCTTCCACAGCGACTATTCAGAGACAAGCTTTCTTCAGCAGCATTGTCGTAGGGAGCTGTTATGTTTCCTACGTACAATGCTGCTTCCCAACAGAACGCCTCTCGAAGCACCTCGCTCTTGAATGAGGGGCCCTCTAAGAATAGGAATGTAGCGATAGAACCTGGTACGAATCTCATACGTTAGCCTACCTTTCACTATTGACATGAGTTACGACATTTTCACTGATGCTATCGCATGTGTGAACCGTTCGTGGGAATCCCATCTCTTCAGTGACAGTGAGGGGGGGAAGTGGGCCAACCAATAAAATTCGTAGCCCCATCCTAAGATGTCGAACTCTTCACCATCAGTGAAATCCAAGTTAGGACACCATTGGGGGGGAAAGAAATGGGCGAAACCTAGCAACAGAAACTTAGAGGTTAGCAGAACTTCTCTCAACCTATTTCTATGCTCAGGAGGCCTTTTCAAGGTCAACACGCCAAAAAAGTATTGTGACTACTGTTGTTCCTAAGGATTTTACTAGAGCTATTATTGTTCCGATTTTTAAAAAACATGATCGCAGTTCTTGTGATAATTATAGGGAGATTAGTTTACTTCCTGTTCCTGATAAATTTCTTTCTTTGATTATGCTTAATAGAATTAAGAATTTGATTGATGGGCAACTGTGTGATGTACAGTGTGGATTCAGAAGTGGTAGGAGATGTATTGATCAAATATTTTCACTTAGGCAGATTCTTGAGAAATATTTAGAGTTTCAGAAACCTGTGGTTACTAGCTTTTTAGGTTTCCAAAGGGCTTTTGACTCTGTTGGTCGAGACAATTTGTGGTTGATTGTTAGATCATATTGAATATCTGATAAGTTTGTGTAATGAAAGCTCTCCATAATAACAGTGAGTCGTGTGTGATAGTTCGTACATCTTGCAGCAATTGGTTTAGAATTGCTAGTGGAGTTAGACAAGGGTGCATTTTGTCTGTTTTTCTTTTTTGTTTGGTTATTGATTATGTTATGCGAAATTCTTTGCAGGGGAAAGATTTTGGCTTTAAATGGTCTAGAGATTTCAAAATTTCTGATTTAGATTATGCATATGATTTGGTACCGTTGGCAAATGATGTTGATGAAATGAATTCTTCCATTAGGGCTGTTGATGAGACTGGTAATAGTTAGGTTTGGTGATAAACAGAGGAAAAACTGAAGTGATGAAAATTGGTCAGGCAGGTGGTGCTTCAGTTGCTTTGAATGGCTGCACTCTTAAGCAAGTGTCTCAGTTTAATTATCTTGCGAGCTATTTAACAGATGCCTGTGATGTGCGGTATCAGATAAGTGGAAGAATATGGATTGTTGCTGGAACGTTTAAAAATCTATTGAGAGTGTGGGAAAATAGGCGTATACACCTAAATACTGAAATTAGGCTGTCTAACAGTGTGGCTCTTTCTAAGGTTAGTTATGGTAGCGAAACATGGATCCTTTGTAAGCAAGATAACAAGAAACTTGATGCTTTGATTCTAAATGCTTATGCAGTATTTTGGGCATTAGGTGGTTTGATTTGTAAGTAACGATGAGGTAGAAGGAGCCAGTAACCTCCTTTGAGCAGCATATTGTGCAGATAGAGATTGCATTGATTTGGCCATGTTGCCCGTATGCATAGCTGCAGATTGGCAAACAGGATTATGTGTAAACAGTGTGTCTAAGAGTTTCAGAAAAAGATGGAGACCTAGGATGCGATGGGCTGACAATGTCAAACAGAACCTTGCTAAAATTGGCGTACTATGGCCAAGAATTGTAGCTCAAAACCGACATGTCTAGAGAGAAAACTTGCAAATTCTAGCTGAACCTCTGTAGCCCATGGCTGCATAAGATTTCGTTTGTTTGTTTGTTTGTATGCATGCATGTGTGCATGCAGGTAGGTAGGTAGGTAGGTAGGTAGGTAGGCAGGCAGGCAGGCAGGCATGCATGCATGTATATTACCAACTCTCATAAATGACTCAGTGTTACTACACCGAAATGCCATTGAATTAGGGATAGCAACCTAGTAACGTCCTGATAATGGCCACCACACGACGAGGCAAGGACTCCACAAGCTTGCGTAAAAGTTCCCAGGTATGGTGACTGATGCATCCTCCAGAGCTGCCCACAATTCTCTCAAGGTCGTCGCTGATGGGACATGGGCCCCTCTGCTCGACGGTATCCCAAAGATTTTCAATGAGATTTAAATCTGGGCTTCTATCCGGCTATCCGTTGCCAATTTTCGATCCATCTATCTGGGCTATCCGTTGCCAATTTTCGATGGTCCAGTTTCGATGTTCTTTAGCCCAGGCAAGGTGTTGAGCCCGGTGTCGTGCTGTTAGATGACCCTCATACGTCGGCGGCTCCCGAAACCGAGACAATGAACTGAGCATTGCACGGTCCGTGCACTGACTTCCCGGCAGCAACCTGCGCTCAGATGGGAGGTGATTTCAGATAATATCTGGTCCCTATCGGTCAATGCGATGCGGATCTGACGGCGAAGCCCACGATCATTCAAGGCTGGTTGTCCTTTGCAGCTTGTCCGGGTGCTTTTTTTTTTGCCGGAATTTTCATATTCCCGGAACACTCTTGAAAGTGTAGTACGAGAAAATTCAAGTTCGTTGACAATTTTGGATATCAAGTGTCCCATCCGTCGGGCACCTACGATCTGCCCTCTGTCAAATTCATCTAAATCCCGTGCCTTTCCCATTACGCTTCTCACGACGAATGCTTGGTGAAGCCAAAGCTGACAGCTATATATGACCAGAGTTTCACGGCAGAGATTGCTGCCGGGACCTAAAAGTCCCGTCAGCAATCCCTATCCGTCTGTTAATCTCATACCGTACATCATCAGTATCTGTTACATAGCTTCCAAGATAATTAAACTGTGACACCTGTTCAAGATTGCAACCATTCAGATTAATTGAATCACAGCCTGCCTGACGAATTTTCATCACTTTAGTTTTCTCTCTGTTTATAACCAAACCTACTCTACTATCAGTTTCATCAAGAGCTCGAATGATATAGTTCATCTCATCAACATCATTTGCCAAAAGGGCTAAATCATCAGCATAATCTAAATCAGAAATTTTCGTATCTCCAGCCCATTAAAGACCAAAATCTTTCCCTTGAAGAAAATTTCGCATAACATAATCAATAACCAAACTAAATAGAAAAGGAGACAAAATGCACCCTTGTCGAACACCACAAGTAATGCTAAACCAATTGCTACAAGCCTTACCAACTCTCACACACGTATCAGTGTTGTTATAGAGAGCTTTCATTATGTTAACTAACTTGTCTGATATACCATATGATCTCGCAATCAACTAAAAATTATGACGATCAACAGAGTCAAATGCCTTTTTGAAATCAACAAAAGGTTTCTGAAACTCTAAACATTTCTCAAGAATCTGCCTAAGTGAAAATATCTGATCTACACATCCCCTACCACTTCTGAATCCACATTGCTCATCACGCAATTGCCTGTCAACCAGATTCTTAATTCTATTAAGCACAATCATGCAAAGAACTTTACCTGGAACAGAGAGTAGGCTGATACTCCTATAGTTTTCTTAAGAACTGAAATCACCTTTCTTAAAAATAGGGATAACAATAGCTCTGGTAAAATCCTTAGGAACCATGACTTTATCATAAAAGATATTCAGAATTTCAGTCATCCAAGTGGTAACAGAAACATTCCCAGCTCTAAGCATTTCCGTGGTAATTTCATCCACCCCTGGGTATTTATGAAGTTTAAGTTTAGAAACAGCCAAAATAACTTCAGATTGTGTTATAGGGCCAACATTAAAGCCACCAATGCATCTATCATCATTGCAAACAATGGGAGTAGAACTAACCACATTGTTTAAAACATCACTGAAATGCTCAGCGCACCTAGCCATGACAGAATCCTCACCTTCTGCAACCTTACCTTGTTTATCTTTCAATCCCTGTATACCTGTCCGTTTTCTATAACCCAAAATATTAACTATTTGGTACAGCTCTCTGCTGTTGTGCTGTCTAACTGTTTCCTCGGCTTTGTCAACCAAGCCATCAAGCCAAAGATTCTCATCAGCAGCTAACTGATCCTTTACACGTTTATTAAGCTCTCTGTAATGCTTTCTATTAGGACTAGTAGGATATTGATTAAGGACATTCCTGCAGTTCTTTGTTTCCGAAATAAGCTCAAGTGCCTTATCACTCAGATAATTCTGTCTCTTCTGCTCCTTATTTCCTAAAAGGGTACTGTTAGTTTCCAAAAAAGCCTGTTTAAAATGATCCCATTCTTCCTCAACTTCAGTAGTAAGCATACCATGACTGTCATAATGACTAAGTAACCTATCATGGTAAGCTTTGGCTATAACTGGATCTTTCAGAGCTTCAGTATTAAAACTAAATTTTTTAACCCTAGCACAACACTTTTTAAGTTTAAGTTGCAACACACTTTTAACAAGGTAATGGTCAGATCCAATTTCAGCTCCCCTATATGCCCTGGTATTCCTAACAGAACTAGCCCATTTGCTGTTAATTAATATGTAATCAATCATATTCTTATGCAGCCCATCAGGTGAAACCCATGTGTACTTATGTATGTCACGGTGTTTGTAATAAGTGTTAGTTATTCTGAATCCATTGGGCTTTCTTACCTGTAGGAGACGTTGCCCATTGCCATTGCAGCTACCAATAACAAAAGGGCCTATTACCCCTCCCCAAAGGTCAGAGTCAGTACCAACTTTGGCATTGAAGTCACCAAGAACAAGGGTAATATCTCCTTTCTTGACAGAATTCAAAATATCCTGAAGTTGTTCATAAAACCTATCCTTCTCATCCTCTCGGCATCCTCAGTGGGTCTTTAACGCTTGTCTGAAATTTTGCTGTAAGAAACCTTTCATTAATGCACTCATATCCTAGAAGAGCATCACTAGCGTGTCTGCTGAGAAGCAGACACACGCCTTGGTGATGCTTATTGTCGTCCCTCCCTGAAAACAGAAATTTAAGATTATTTTTAAGAATCTGACCTTTATCTGTCCATCTTGTCTCTTGCAAGCCGAGAATATCTAAATTATAATGGTGGAATTCTTGTGTGAGGACATCTAGAGAAAAAGCTCTGTGCAGAGTCCTCACATTCCAACTATCTATGGAGAGAAAATAGTTAGTGGGATGTTTAAAGAAACTAAGTTTATTGAGAGAGGCTATGCCGTTGTTAATGATACATGAAAATAAAGCTGAAATTCTTCCCTTTTGTAAACTAGTGACGAATGGTGGGTGCAGTAATATGTTAAAGAATCATATCTAACTTGCTCTTGAATATCTCCGAAAAGCAAATTTAACTTTTTTCTTTAGTTCCTGCATAAATATGCATCTGTGATCCTAAAAGATATTGTCGCACTGAATTCAAATCAGTTTCTTAGATTTTTCTCTCAAAAAATTATTTTGTGAAAGTAAGATTTTATTATATTATAAATTATGAGAATATTTCAGAAATACCCGAATAATTTCTGAAATGAATTTTTGACTCTTTCGCGTTTATACGTGATGTTGAAGGAGTTTCTCTTGTTAACGACCAAGAAGAATCAGCGAACGTATATGAGTTTCATGTTTCGTGGGGGCGTTTTACTGAGGTTGAACTCTCTTGAGGAAGTGCTAGCCATGCTCATCACTCACAACTTCCAAATACTGAACTCTCTTGAGGAAGTGCTAGCCATGCTCATTACTCACAACTTCCAAATACTGAACTCTCTTGAGGAAGTGCTAGCCATGCTCATCACTCACAACTTCTAAATACTGAACTCTCTTGAGGAAGTGCTAGCCATGCTCATTACTCACAACTTCCAAATACTGAACTCTCTTGAGGAAGTGCTAGCCATGCTCATTACTCACAACTTCCAAATACTGAACTCTCTTGAGGAAGTGCTAGTCATGCTCAGCACTCACAACTTCCAAATACTGAACTCTCTTGAGGAAGTGCTAGCCATGCTCATCACTCACAACTTCTAAATACTGAACTCTCTTGAGGAAGTGCTAGCCATGCTCATCACTCACAACTTCCAAATACTGAGGAAAGAAGTCCAAATTAGAATGAAGATAGATGATTTTTAAAGACATGTTTTACCGCAATTCATGTTACGCTACCAACAGCTCTTGAGAAAAAATCTGTTGCTTCAGAGATTTGTTTCGAGTGAATAGAATCTTGGAAAACTTACCTCCAAATCCAACGTATTGAAGCTGACTCCACACCGAAGAGAAAACCGACTTTGATATCGTGGTGAAGCCGTTGTCTCTGAGAACGATTTTCTTCAATGAAGGCATCTCGATGAACATGTCGTTTGGGAAGGACTGGAGCTGATTATTGCTGAAAAGAATCATCGGTTTGCAAGAAAACTGATTTCTTAAAAATATATTTGGTTTACTTTGACTTGTTCATCATCATTTCATTTAGTGCAAAATAAATTAAGGTTGAAGCATGATATAAGTAATTCAACTGTTAAAAACTGTATAATTTTTACGAGTGGAAAAAAAATACTAAATCAAACATTTTTAAGAATAATTCTACAAAACATCTCTTGACTTTTTTAATTCTAAAACTCTCTCAGGTGATAATTTCTCATAAATTGGTGCACTACTCTAACAAATTAGTATTGAAGAATTTCCGTCTTATCTAAAATAGAATCTAATTTCAAAGCTCTATTCATGCATTACTGTTATTAAATATTAAATAGGACAGTGCAATTTTGCAATAGGACTGGTAAATTTGCCAAAATGAGTACAAAATTGGAATTCTTTCGTAAAAAGTATCGACGTGTACAATAAAATATGATTTTGCTTGTATATTCAAATGCATTTAAAATCTATAATAATGAAAGATGTGCCTGGCGTCTGTGGCAGCCATTACTCATGGGAAAATCGTAGGAGACGCTTCAAAAAAAATTTTTTTTTTCAGACAGCGTTTCGGGTTGCCGTCCGAATTGCAGCGCCGAATTTCAAGTTGAAATTCCAAAGGATGTGGGGGGAGGCTTGCCAAAAGCAAAAATATTTGCAATGCTACTCCTATGGAAACCGAAGTGGCTAACAAATCCTTTGTTGCCATTTACTGCTCCCTAACTGTGAACCTGAGTCGGAATATTTAAATCTGCTCCGTTGCCACATATACACTTACCAAAGGTATTATTTTATTAATGTGTCCCATTGCAGGTAGGAATCAACACGGGGTCACACAGAAGGAACCCGCATATGAAACTTGGGACCGTTCGGTAGAGTGTCTTGGGAACCAGACGGCACCAAAATTTGTCGCAAATAGAAATCTGAACAGTTTGCGTAGAAAGGAAGCCACGGGCTATGACAGCGCGCGCTGATGTCAGCAACAAGAGCAATTGTCTTCATGTTGAAATTGTTCCAAAAGGAGTGGGGGGGGGAAGTAGTGCTCACAAAAGTAGCCTACAGTGCAATGGAAAACGGAATATACAGATTAAAAGTGAGATTCTGGTAACACCGGGTGCTTTCAGTTAGTATTAAATGAGAAATATAAATGCGAAATGACAAAATGATTGCTGATGTTTTAACAGTTGTTCAGATTTTTGAATCATACTATATATGCAATGTAAATATGTTAAGTTCCACTAGGATCAAATTAAATGGCAGTTGTAAAAGATATTTATTTTTACCACATTCTAACACAGAACGAAATAATAAATGTAAAATAATTAATAGAAAATTGTTTGCCCGATTTTTTTTAATGAAAGGGTTATAAATAACATGTTCTAAATTAAAGAAGTAAACTATATTTTTTACACTTGCAATACCTACATCTATAATCCTCAAGCTGTAATTCAGTCCTCCATACAGGGCTAATTTGAATATGAGCGAATGCATTTGATCACTTCAATGAGATCCTCTTTGACGCCTCATCCCAGATATGTCCTTCTCCTTCAAGCATTTAGGCACAGACACTGTTCATCACTGTCTGCTGCTCGACTGCGACAGCAGTTATGCCGGGATAGAGCTGTCTAGACGAATGACTGACATCGTGTGATCTTTAGTAATTTAAAGCAAAAATAGTGATTTAAAGCATTATAACACTGCTTATAAATTCCAGTTTAATTTACCAGTATGAATGTTTGACGTACGACAATGAAGGCAATGTATTGCGAAAATGAAAAACTACAGAGATCAGCAGTAGCATAAAGTCTCTGTAGTTTCAGTTGTTGGCATTCTTTAAGCCTCTCGATTTTTCTACGTAACCAGAAGGTTCACCTTTGAAGCCTCTTTGATGGAATGGGAAGGTTAACTTAGGAGAGTGAGTTGCCCTTTCTGCCTGCTACTATGTCTGCTTCGATTGCAAGCAAGTGAGGAAATTCACGTTCAAAAGAAAGGCATCGGCAGAACTGATTCGCCTTGGACAACCCGCTTTTTATGTCATCGCTGTCTTAAAAAAACATGCAAGCAGACGATTTCGTGCCATATTGTAAAGACACGTTTTTTTTCTTGTATTTTATCTGTGTTTTTATATTTATTAAGCAATTTATATGCCTATTAAAATCACGATTGAGTTCATTATTTTTCTCTTCTTCTAAATTAAAAATGAAGGGTTCTTTACGTGAAGTCATTAAACGAATAAAGCAATTTTAAGGAGTATATCTTGAATTTAGATATAGAGAAAAATAATACAGTATAGATTTTATTGTGAATTGTGGTGGTTATTGAATGCTATTTAAAGTTTTAACGTTTCTTGATGAAGTTCGATAACCATATATATTTTAACACTATGCAAAGATTTCAGTGGGAGTTTGGTGTTGTTATTCTGTTATCAAATTGTGATAATCTACAAAATTGACATCCGGACGGATTTTAATACCTTTTCTGGAAAATTAGAAATGATGTTGATTAATAGATTGAATTTTGTTTTGTTTTGCTTTTGTATATTTATTGTATTTGTAGTGCAGTTATTATTCCGTGATTATTTACTACCTGAGATCCAGTTCCTCGAGACTTTCTGCTGGCGAATGCAACATCGAGCGACTGAACGAGGTGATCTTGTTTCCCGTCAACCAAAGTATTTTCAGTTTCTCGAGAGAAGCGAAAGCATGGCTGCCGATAGTCTCCACCGAGTTGTCGATCAGATAGAGAGTCTTCATTGCATGAGGCCCACTCTCGAACCAGTCGTTGGGGATGGTGGGGATGTGATTAGCTTGGAGAAGAAGATACGACATCTGTTTCATATGAGAGACGATGAATCGTGTCAGCGGCTGCTTCTTGAAGCATTCGTTGAGAGTCAGTGCCACCAGAGAGTTTTCGAGACCCAAGAAGGGAGGCTGATTCAGCCGTCCTAATGTCGTCATCTCCGTGAAGAGAAACTCGATGTTGTGCAGCCCTCGAATCCCTTGAAATATATCGGGACTCAGGTCGCCGAGGTTGGAGTTCTCGACCGTCACTTTGTAAAAGCTGCGTCCATTCAGCCCTGCGAGCGCTGACGCCAACTGAGAAGAACTTTCCAGACGACTGCAACGCATCGAGACACCGTACAATGAATCCTTAGAGCATGTGCACGGCGCGATGTCTTCGCGAGACGGGCATGTCTCGTCTGCTCCCAAGGAGAGAGTCATCAGAGCAACGAAAAAGAGTAGAAGAGACATTCTACTTTCGAATCCACTCTTTGTTCTGAAAGAATCACAAAACAAACATTTGTTAGCAACTGCTTATCAAATACAGTTTCAGAAGATTAGGTATTTTACGGTTAATAACAGACTTAAAATATCTTAGGAAATGCTCTCACTTTAAATGATATAGTAGATTTAAAAAACTTTTACCTATCACATTGAGATATTCATGAAGCGATAACTCTAACAGGAAACAACCAAAGACAGCATTTCGTTTTGTAAAAAGCTTCCTTTTGACCAATACTTCCTTTAGTGAGAGATTTTTGGGGTTTTATTTTGAAAAAATTTCGATATTGCTCTATTTTATTTTGATATTCTAGAGTCGTTGAGACGACTTCTAGAATATCAAAATTTCATACTCTTCCCATTTCTCGTCAGATACCAACGAAGTCGGCATTTTTTTAAAGTGTTTATGGACGTCAAGTTCCACCGAACGCGAAGTGGACGTCAGTTGTCAGGGGAGAAAATGAATAGAAATAATAGTTGTAATGAATGGTAAACAATTCTGATTTCTTAAATTAGAAAGGAGTTAACAAGTCGAAACTATATATTTCCAACTTAATTTTTCTCGTTTTCTAATTAAGAAATGCGGATTATTGGTGAATAATATTTACAAAGATCTAAATTTGAATCCAACTGAGAACGGTTTGCAGTATTCACTTTATTTAGTAAGAAACCTCTTTCAAGTTTCATAACTCGCGATAAAATAAAGCTACAGATTGCATTTTCATATTCACTGTTTTTGTAAATGAATCTTTATATTCGGATGGAACCGATGTCAATCAGTTCTTTTTGTTTAAATAGCTTGAAACTGATTCCGTGACTCAATGGAGGATGAAATATACCAAAAATATTCTGCTGGAGGAAGACAGAAGATTACCTGGTACATCATTAATTAACAAGAATAAAAAAAAAATCTGGGACATTTCAGTAAGTAGGATATATTCAGTTTTTTATGCGACAATGTAAATTTAACATATGTTACGCAGAAAAGAAATCTGTGAATAGCAAAAATTAAATCTGTAGGTTTTAAATTCAAAGATAGGAAATTTCAATTCAGTTTCTAAATCCATTAAATGTTGGAGATCATTTCCAATTCTCAGGACTAAAGTTGTAGATTCCAATGAAAGAGACAGTCTTTGTGAGTTACCCTTCAATATTGTTGCGTGTTGGGTTGGGTTACCTCTGAGCGGCACTTTTTTGCACACCATGGGCTAAATGGCCAGGTCACAAGGACCCCGAAGGCTCAGAGAAGGTTGGGGGAGGGGACCCACTGGAACAGCTGTTGGGAGACAGATGGTAGCCTCCCGTCAAGGCCATCCAGCGTGTTCTTTAACGTGCACAGGGTATGGCTCTCCCGCACACGGGGCCACGGCTTAACGTCCCATCCGACGGACGGCGGCCTTTCCAAGCCCATCGGTGTCCCCTACTGACCGTGAGCAGGGCGGGGAATTTTGCGGAGATAAATCTCAACGCTGACCCAGCTGGGACTCGCACCTGGGAACTACAAATTACGAGCCTGGCGCGCTACCGACTGAGCCACCCCCGTATTGTTGCGTGTACTATAGTGCATGCGTTAATCCCCTTTCATCATAACATAAATATTGTATACAGGTCTCTATGCCAAATGTCTACGCATCATTTTCATCTCGTGTGAAGAAAAACAGACGATGTTTTCGCTTTCACATGTGTAAACATTCAACTTTTGTGTTTTTAGAGATAAATTAAAAACTCTTTTTGGGTTGGAAAGGTATCGGTTGTAACATTCACACTTTCAGAATCTCCCAAAAATGAAATTTCGCCCAACGGTTGAAAAATTTAAATATTGGAAACTTTTAAGCGAATATTGTAAACGATGTATTTATTCTAGAAATTTTAAATTTTGATGGTGGAATGTGAAGGTCACGTAGTTTGCGTTGAAAACAAAAAGGTTCACCTTTACACCCGGGGGAGAGGGAGGGAGATGCAATCGTTTGGTTTTAAGAGATAGGTGGAAAATTCTTTTCTGCTCTGATAGGTACCAATGAAATATTTATAATTCGCATCTTTCGAATCCTTCGATAGTTTTCATTTTGTATCGTTAGAGGGAGCTAAATATGAAAATGAGAAACTTTGCTAACGAATATTGCAAGTATTATGTTTATGGTACAAAGATGAAATTTCAGTGTTAGACTTTCAAGATATATTCCGCTGGCAACAATCTGCTCCCATTTCTCAGAAGGGTATGAAAAAAATAATTTTTCATTTTAAGGAATAAAACAGAAATACTATTTTTTGTATAATAATAAAACGATAGAATCCTCCATTAGTAAGAATTAAAATTTTCAAAGAGTGCAGAAGTCGATAGATTAGCAACTTGATTCTCTTTGAAAATGGGTTGGGTTGTTTTACCTTTGAGCGGCACTTTTTTGCACACCATGGGCTAAATGGCCAGGTCACATGGACCCCGAAGGCTCAGAGAAGGTTGGGGGAGGGGACCCACTGGAACAGCTGTTGGGAGACAGATGATAGCCTCCCGTCAAGGCCATCCAGCGTGTTCTTTAACGTGCACAGGGTATGGCTCTCCCGCACACGGTGCCACGGCTTAACGTCCCATCCGACGGACGGCGGCCTTTCCAAGCCCATCGGTGTCCCCTACTGACCGTGGACAGGGCGGGGAATTTTGCGGAGATAAATCTCAACGCTGACCCAGCTGGGACTCGATTGCGAGGAACTACAGATTACGAGCCTGGAACCTGGGAACTACAGATTACGAGCCTGGCGCGCAACAGACTGAGCCACCCCCTCCCCTTTGAAAATGAGATTCTCATATTCTGAGAGGTCTGAGAAGCAAATAGGATGTTAACTAACTTCCTACTTACCTATCAACTAACTTGCTCTCGGTGAGAACGGGACACCGATGGGTTGGGAAAGGACGCCGTCCCTCGGATGGGACTTTAAGCCGTGTCTCCGTGTGCGGGAGAGCCATTTCCTGTACACGCTAAAGAACGAGCTGGTTGGCCTTGAAGGGGAACTACGATCTATCTCGTAACAGCTGTCCAGTTAGTCACCTTTCATGGTCCCTTGGTGTCCTTGTGACCTAGCCATTTAGCCCATTGTGTGCAGAAAAAGTGTCGTTCAGGGGAAAAAAACAACCTCCTCCCTCCCTACACACTGAGGGTTGGGTTATCAAAGCCGATACCACACCTGACAATGGGATTGGGAGGGTCAACTCTGCGCAGCTCAGTCGATACTCCAGCAGGCTTGCAATCTGATGTTCCTGCTCAACGAACCTTATACTTTCAGGGGTTTTTTATGGACGATCACTGCACCCTCAGACGTGAATGTTTGGCAACAGATGTGCCTACAACAATACTCTCAGGATTGCTCTGCAATTTTAATCCCGACGATATTTAAATGAAAGAATGAATAAAACGATAAAAATTTTTCAACAGAATTTCTCCTAAACTGAAGTAAGAGGCTGAAATTGTTCATTTTGGTTGCTGCCTGCACGATATTCTCTATTTACGTTTACCACATTTACTTTGATGCCAGATTATTTACTCTTTATGCCATTATTTACTCTTTGCCTGTTATTTTGAAACAAGTTCGAATTCTAAATAATTAAAAGCTTCGAACTGTAAACAATAATAAATTTATGTCTCGATTTCTAACCAGAGTATGAAATATCCATATCCAGAGAAACAAGTTATTTTCAGGCAAGGCTGAATCAAAGCCCCCCCCCCCCCCATACACACACACACGTACACTCTTTGAGAATGCTAGTAAGGGCAACCCTTACTAGCATTCTCAAAGAGTGATGGGAGCCGAAAATTCTCCATGGAAGCCGAAAATGATTAAACGTGTACATATTTCACGTATTTTCATGACATTTTTTAAAAACCTCTATAACGAAATGTAAATATTATACTGCCATGGAAATTCAGTCTCATGACCCCCCACTTCTACCCTTTATTTTATTTCTAGATCTTCTCAGGGAACATAGATGTACATGGAACATAGATGGAAATACATGTTCATGGAACATAGATGTACATGGAACATAGATGGAAATAAGATGTACATAGCTATAACCATGTTACAATGTACACTGAATGGACAAATAATTACATACACCCTGATAACAATATACAAAGCAGAAGTATCGCGTCCAGTCACGTCGGATGCTGAAACTGGCAATGCCTATAAATAGAGGAGGTCTCTATGCATTAGAAACCAGTCACAGAAAACTTATCACGGTAAAGGCAGCGATGTAAGTGAGTTTGACCACGGCCAGATAGTAGGTGCAAGGAAGGCCGGTTGTTCAATCACTGCAGCTGCTGAACTGTGGGATTTCCACGTCAGATCATCGCAAGTGTATACCAAGCCTATGTGAAATATGGAAATGTGGACATAAACGTGCAATTGACTCTTGAAGTGAGCGCAGATTATCCTGCGTCGTTACAAGGAATAGCACGGCTACCATGGGTAGATAACGTCGGAATTGAATGAGGACGTGTCCACAAGCTTATGCACAATTACTATCTATTGTACCATGGGAAAATCAGGCTATGACAGTCAACGTCCAAATCATGTTCCCTTGTTGCAAGGCATCGAAAGATTAGGCTGCAGTTTGCAAGGTCTATCGCAACTGGAGTGCAGAGGACTGGAAACATGTCATCTGGTCTGACGAATCACGGTTTCAACTATCTCACGCCGATGGGAGGATAAGTATGTGGCGTAAACCACACGAAGTGATGGGCCCCGCTTAGCAAGTTGGGGTCATACAGGCAGGTGGAGGCGGTGAAACAATTTTGGGTGCGTTTACATGGGCTTCCTTGGGGCCCCTCATCCCTCTCCAGACCTCCGTCTGTGGCACATGATACGTGGACATCCTCGCCGACCATCTACACCCGTTCGTAAAGATTCTCTTTCCGCACCATGACGCTATCTTTCAACAGGACAATGTCACACCTCATACTTCCCGAGTGACGATCAATTTGCTCCAAGAGCATTCAAGTGAGTTTACTACACTCGAATGGCCTCCTCGATCGCCGGGTCTCAACCCCATTGAGAATTTGTGGGACGAATTGAAATATCTGTTCGAACCCGCCAACCCTCATTGGCAACTGTGGATGCTCTACGACAGGCGATCCTCGCTTCATGGGCGGCAGTATCACCTCCGTGTTCTCAACACCTCATAGAGTACCAAGACGTCTGGCTGCTGTTGTGAGGGAAAAGGTGCATCAACAGGTTATTAGGTAGGTGTATATAATAATTTGTCCATTCAGTTTACATAAGAAGATATAGTGCAAGATAGGGGGGATAGTTATGGGGTTAACCCTCCTCCGCAGCTGAGGACTTGGATACTAGATATTTCTAAGGCAGTCTTAGAAAATCAGAGACCGAAGAATTAATAGACGAAATGCATCAAAAAAAGAGAAAAAGGAACTGGAACTTTTGGAATGTTCCACAGAGAAGATACACAAATAATGTTGCCAAGTATATAAGTAGTTCCTAAAGTAGCTTTAAAATGCACGTAAGTAGTCAACACAATATTAAGTTAATGTCATCCATATGTTAAGATAAATCAATCGTTTTGTTCATCTGTACATCAAATTTTGTATGACTGATTCATTTCTGTTCGTTGTCAGCCAATAGGGATAAACATTTCTGTATCCCCGCTGTTATGGCTTATCAGCAGGGAATATATCCTAAGTCATCATCAAACCTTAGGTTTTTGCCGTTAAATAGTAAATTGTTCAGAAATTTATTATTTATAAATATATATCAAATGTAATATTTGACCCAACTCCTTGCTTAGATTTCAGTTTCTCACTTTACCATTTGTCGATTTTTTGCTCCCTTTTTCATTCCAGCTGAGTAATGAATGAGTCATGTCGGCATTTTCTCTATAAAACCAAAATTCGCAATGTTAAAAAAATTGCATTACAAGATTTACATGCAAAATGAAATCGAATCCCTTTTCGATCCCTGGAACCACGTCACTCTTTTCATCCTGTAATTTCACTTTTTGTAAATTTCGAACATCAGCTCAAAAGATATATTTTCAGCATTTAGGTTCTTGAAACCAAACACTGATTTTTCGGTGCGAAAGTGATTTGTGAAAAGAAAATTCAAATTCTTTGCTTAAATTAATTGTTCTATAAAATTCAGGTACCTTGAGAAAGAATAAAAATTTTTCAACAGAGTTTCTCCTAAACTGAAGTAAGAGACTGAAATTGTTCATTTTGGTTGCTGCCTGCACGATATTCTTAGATGCAACTTGAAGAATCCGCCAAAAAATGGCATCCTTCTCACATGATCAGAATCCGCCAAAAATGGCATCCTTCTCACACGATCCTGGGGTGCTCAGAACAGCGACCTCAAAGCGTGTCGTTGATCGATGACTACTCAAAAATAACCAAGTTTGCTTACGAGAAGATTAAGAAGGTAATGCACTACATTTTTAGAAGTTTTCTTTCAAGAGCTTGGTGCGACTGTATTTTAAAAGGCAATGAAGGAAAGAAAATGACCTGAAATAATAAGAATGCGAAATAACTTACAAATGATGGCAAAAGTTAATTCCGTGTCTCACTAATCTTCATTTAAATATCGATTCAATGAGCATTCGTTTACCCTTCATCGGATTCTACTTAACTCTGCAGATGGACACATCTCGCTAAACTGTTCTTTCAATAGGTATTTATCATTCTCTCTCGTTGTATCTCATTCTTGTATCTGTTTGTTATCTCATTGTGCTATCTCATAGTGCATGAGGTTTCTATCTGTTCCAGCTAGCACCTCCAGTAACCGGAAACACCTGGAAGGACCTTATTTCGTGAGAAAGATAGATTGACATACAGTCTGTTGAATCTTAAGTGAAGAGCTTACAAGTTACTTTGACCCTATTAATAATTATCATTGCAAAGATAATAAAAGTGGCACAAAAAATCACATTAATGTTTTATTTCTTTGCTAAAACGTGCTATTTTCCTTGTGAACGTTTTTTCTTATGTTTTAAAGCAAATGGACATATTAAAACACACATTTTTTGAAAGAAAACGAACTTTGAGGATATTATCAGGTCAGTGCGGAACATAGAGTTCTTGGTGCCCTAGTCCTCGATGTTTGAACCTTGAATTTGCTGTGCCCGTGTCTCTCGAAAGAAAGCTCCTGGTACCTTTCTTTCTTTTCACAGTCCTTGACTGCTGGGGTACTCATCTATCAGCTTTGTAGTTAGGAATCCTGTTCGTTGCAGAGCTGGGTAGCCTGAAGGACACTGTGTTATCCTCTGCTTCAGTGAACAGGCGGATTTTGGGTGGCTCCATCACTCCTGATCAGTCAACTAGGTAGGGTGACTTGCCTGAGTCAACCTTGCAATCACATCTCGCACCATTTTACTATTCATCATATTTTAATCCTACTTGTCTCACTCTCCCTAGATTTTGGGTATCGGGCGCTCTGTTGGCCTAAAGTGCGATCGTTAATAGGTTTGCGTTGTGTTAAATCCCACGTGGCTCACCAAGGATTTATTGCTCCCAGGTAGGACCCGCTGAAGAAGAATTAACTGTGGAGACTGCGGCTGAAATTCCTTTCCTTCCCGCACACAATTATATCCCACAGTTAATCTGAGCACCAATGATACAATAAAATAGTGATAAGGAAAAGTGGCACTTACGGTACTCGGAGTTAAAACTGGATTTACTACACAGAAATTAAAAGTTCCAAGTGAAGGACGGTCAGTTAGCCACGAACGCACCAGCTGAATACGAGAGTAGCAAAAGCACTCTATTGGACTGTCTCTCAATACGAAATGGGAGCACCTGCCTCATTCCCTGTTTTCCCTCAGGGCTCTACTCTTAATTCTAAATACACACGAGCTTCTGAAGCTCCCAGTGCTAAGTAGCAAGGCGCTGGTTCGAGTGGCCCTTCCAACCCCAATATTCGGATAAAGCTACTTAGCTCTGTGAACACTTCTTCCACTGGGCAAGTAATCAAAATACACTAAGAATGATGACGTAAGTGTGGCACTTGATTTAAACAACAATAACTGGGGATTTATTCATCCTTTAGCACTACAGGGTTAAGCCCCTGAATATACAGGTAATTTCACTCTCCAATGGTTTACAGTTGTCACTCTGAGCGGTGATTGACTGATACAGCAGAAAAGAAATATATAATATACACTCCTTTCTAAATATGAAACCACAGTCCTGGCTAACTTATACTCTAACCATAAAACAAATTCTGTACTGTTACAGTAAACAACTGTGCAAATTAAAGAAACAATGAGCGATCTATGAGAGAACTATGTGAAGGATAATGCGTCCCCTAACCGACTAATCCACCTTAACAGGGTTGCACACTGTTGACATACGTTGTGGCATCAACGTCCATACCTTGCCAGTCAACGTTGGAAATGTTGACTGGCAAGGCTACATGGCTTTCCGACGAAGGCTGAACGACGAAAGGTTATTCGTTGTCACTGCTGGAGGAGGACGAACAAACTGATGCACGAACAAACTGATGCACGAAGGGTTCTCGTGAAACAGTAAAAGTTTCGTTCTCTTTCCTTTTGACGTGCTAAGGCGCTCACTATAGTTATTCACAATCAAAATGCAATGGCGATGGGTGACAGAAATCCATGATGATGGTATCCGTGCGGACACCTCTAGAGAATGCGTTTCTTTCTTCTATTTGCTGACACCATCGCGTGCCTTATGGATGCAGATAATTTCAATACTATGCAAGTTGTTAAGTTTATCTCTGTTTTAACAAATTTCGGCGCCCTATGGTTCCCCAGATATATGCCCGACAAGTCCCAAATTTGAAACACAGATTACTCATATGTATGTTGAGTTTAAAAATTGTGTCCCAACTTTTAATTGTACTGGCAACGGTACAAAATCTGCTCTGCACAGCTTTCTCAGCTTGTGAATGAAGAAAACGGCGAAGAAAACTGCGGACGAGAATTTCCTTTTCCATCCAATTGCAAGAATTGTTTCAAACATGAATTTAATATGGACGGATAAGAAATCACGTATAAAAGTGGACACCGTGAAGGCTTCGGTGCAAGTGAAAACAAATTTTCGTGTCTCTCGTGAAATCTTTTCTGCAAAACTTGCCGAAAATGAAGATATTTTACAGAAAATCCTTTCGTGTTGAAATAACAGTTAGCTTTGTTAATTTACCACTTTCCAAATAAAAAAGATTGTGTTACTTTTTAACATAATAATCTCATCAAAGTCAATCCTTCAGATTGAATTTTCAGAACTCCTCGGATCTTTTTCTGTAAATCTGGTCACTGTAATAAAAAGTCAGTTCTTCAGATAAAATTTCCAAAACTCCCCAGATCTTCTTCTTTAAATCTGGCCACCTACTGATAAGGCACGGATACTCCTATTCTTGTGTTGTCTCTCTGCCGAGGTCTCCTTACCTTTCTTACAAATTTGCTGTATGGCTTATTAAACAGGCTCCTGTCAGACTTTTGTAGCAAACCGATGTTTGAGGGGCAATTATTATCAGTTTGCTTGCTTATTCCTTTCTCTATTATCCTGCAGATTTTCAGCTTCCACATCAGTCACAACCTTGATGAGAGCCTGAGTGTGACATAGGAAATTTCCAAATAGAGTGTTGTTCTTAAAAATGGCCACGTAAATCAATCATAATTTTCCGGTAAGAAAAATAAAACAAATGGCAAGAATAGGGGAGAAACGATGCCTCAAGACTCATGCAATACATCTATTTCCTGCACTCTCAGTTTTCACTATACATCACTTATTTGTTAGAATAACGTTTAAAGCAAGAGAACAAAGACTATCTACCATAAGAGAATAATAATGATTTATGAACATTTATTCTAACACACGCTGAGCACTCTTTCGGATGGCTTGCTGGTGCTGGTTGCTGTGGGATTAGAGGAAGGTGAGAGTTGCAGGGTTCGAGGATCACCTGACCTCTGGTTCAATGAATGGGAATATTTGGACCTCTGGTTCAGTGAACGGGAGTATTTGGACCTCTGCTTTAGTGAACCTTTCTGTGACCTCCTAAGGTTCACTGAAGTTTCCTCTCCTGTCCGCAGTGAAGAGGCCACCCTGTGAAGGTTTCGCTTTTTCGGATACCTTCAGAGGGTCCTGAACGCTCGTCTGTGTGTTTTCCATGCGCCTAGACCTGTGTCCCTGGAAAGGAGGATCCTGGAATTCTTCTTGGGGGCCCTCGTCTGACTGGCAGGGTCTCCTTTGGCCATCTTGTCATTGGGGAGCTTGTTCGTCAAGGGTCTGGCAGGAAATTTCGGGGCAACTGCTACACATTGCGTTGCCCTCTGCTTCCGGTAAATGGACTTGGACCCCAGGACCAATCGGCTGGTGGACTGGACTTGCTAGGGACAAATATGCAGAACGGTCAGTACCTTGCCCACGTCTGGGTACAAGTTTGCGAGTTTCATCCCACATTTTTATTCCCTTAAAGTTATCCTTTCTTTGAGAGGCCGTTTTGATTCTTCACAATTTTGTTATTTTTTCGACTTAGTTCCCTTTTTGAAGTAAGTCTATTTACTCACACTTCTCTTTTCATTTTCCTTCTATTTATTTGTGAAGGCTTGGCTCACTATCTGTGTGAGCATCGTACCCGTGCAGCCCTGGCGTCCAACTTGGTGTCCCCTTTTGAGGTTTGTGGAGGATGGGGACAACGGGACTGAACCATACAAAAAAAAGAGATCAATTACAAAAATTGATTCGATTAATGCCACCAAGAGGGCTCGAAGTAGTATCATGACTGAGAGTTCTGGGCCAATGTTAAAGTATAGGGAAACCCATGTTAACCTATGGGAGAGGTTTTGGGAAATGAGGAGTTAAACTAATTGTGGTTTTGTGTGAGTGTGTTTTGTTGTATTGAACATTTGAAGTGATGTGGATTAGAAAAAAATTGGGAGAAGTTTCTGGATATGAGATTTATATTCATTTTTTAAAATTATGAAGAACATTGGGTTAAGTGAAATGAGGTGATAAATGGAGAGTGAAATATGGATATGAATGATGGTATGTGTGTGTGTGAGATGTAAAAAATTTTAAAGATTGAATTTGAAGTGAAAAGTGATGTAGGTTAGAATAGTTTTGAGAATGTATGAACTTTATATAGAGAGAAAAGAGTTTTTTTTAGGTCATCGTACTTAATTCAAACTTAAGTAACCTGTACTTTCATTTATTTAAGTTCAATTGAGATTCAGTATATGAAAACATAGGACACTTCCCCGGGAACATCTATTCTCAGCCCTCCTCACTCCTCCTCCTCCCCCCCTCCCCACGAGCGCAAAAAAAATTCCTCCAGTTCCAGCTGTATAGAAGACACAACTGTAACCGGAGTCCCTACTTGTGAGAAATCATCTCAGACCGCTAATAGACCTCCCCATCGGCCGAGCGATCCCCTGGTTATTGCACTCAACTGCAGGTACCAAGTGACCTCCCCCGTACCCCCCCCCCCCCCCAAAGAGGTCTCATGTACTTGGCCTAAAGAACATTTGTTGTGAACAGCATCTCTGCATTTTCAGTTAAGTGGTCGTGGTTTCTTACTCTATCAGTTTCTAGAAATTTCCCACAAATATTACAATATTTTGCTTCAGTAAAATTTTGCCAATCAAAATCAGTCATCTTAATATTTCTTTTCTTCAAATCATTGATCAAATTTTCGGCTTCGATCATTTCATTCAAAAATTGTTCTGTTACATTTTTACCTCTGTACATTCTGGTTTTTATCAGTTTACCTTACGGTCCAGCTGTAACATATGCAAATCCTGACGGTACTGAATACTTAGTTCGCACCCTATATGGATTAATCTCAATTCTTCTACATTTCGAAAAGCATTCGAAGTCTACATACATCACATATGGGTGTTTCAAATAGTTTTTAATTGTATGGAATTTCGTACTATTTGCTTCGGGAAACTTGATAGTTTGTAAAGTGTTTGATTTGCAATTATCTACGTGATTCTTTAATAAATCGTCGTAAGTGAAATTATGAAGACAGTATGAGCAGGGATAGGATTTACCATTATGCCTTGAAAGATATACTGTGATCCTACTATAATTTTTAATCCAACAATAGTGAAAATTACTGCCGTCTTTTAAAAGTATGTATTTGTATGGGTTCTTTAACAGGATTCTGTGAAATATAAAAAGTGTAAAACCATCATACTAGGGGATAAATGGGGGTTCTGACTCACAGGAGGCTAATGTTAATCCTATGGGAGATTTCCAATCCTGAACATCGAAGGAGGCTAATGTTAATCCTATGAGAGATTTCTAATCAGGAGCATCGAAGGTGGTTACTGTTAATCCTATGAGAGATTTCTAATCAGGAGCATCGAAGGTGGTTACTGTTAACCTTATCTGGGGATTTCTAAAGGAGAATCTACGAGGCTAATGTTTGTTCTAGAGGAATATTTCTCATCCAGAGGGACAATATTATTTTTGCAGAAAATTTTGCTATTCCAGTTGTTTCACTGAGATGTACATAAATTATTTATTAAGTCATTTCACACGTATTTATAATTATCATGTTTCCTCTTTAAGTAAATGTGCAAGATTTGAGGATTAGAGGTAACACCTAATTCGATAAAATATTACTGGTTCCCCAAATCCTTGTCATTTTCCCGAGCTTGCGGAGATGCAACTCAACACAATGACTGACACTGAGACGACTTCTACAGGACAAACAAGTCTTTATTTAAAGAAATATCCCATTACGTACTACAGGTTTCTCCAACACAATAAACTTTATTCCTGAGAAAGTGAAGATTGATCTCCGCAGTTCCGTACAACAGCAGTGAGATTTGTACAGCATTTGTTTTTGAGATAAAAGTCAGTGGGAAAAAAATGTTTTTTTCTCCTGTTTTCCGCAAAATCTCTGGATTTTCAACGACAGGAGATCTGCTGAAAAAGGGTTGCTCTAAGAATTTCGGCAGCTTTATAATGTCCATAAGCTAAAGTATCATATCCATTAGCAAGTATAAATCTTTTATTATCATAAGTGTTGTATTGATAACGTATTTGACAAAGTGTTGTTAATTGTGTGTTTATTATCTCGTGCATTGCTTTATGTTACAATAAATTTGAATTAACTCTGTCCTCTATCAGTAGGGGACACCGATGGGCTTGGAAAGGCCGCCGTCCATCGAATAGTACGTTAAAGAACACGCTGAATGGCCTTGACGAGAGGCTGCCATTTGTCTCTCAACAGCTGTTCCAGTGGGTCCCCTTCCTCAACCTTCTCCGAGCTCTCGGGGTCCTTGTGACTGACCATTTAGCCCATTGTGTGCAAAAAAATGCCTCTCAAAGGCAAAACAGCCCAAACCTTAATCATGTGACTATTGCAGATTGTCATTGCCTGAACATCATTATCACTTAAAAAACATTATTGCCTAAAGTTATCATCACCAGTCAGAACTCTGGTGATGTAAAATTTAAGCTTTAGTTACGTTATTGTTAAAAACGCAGCCATTGAAATTCTACGAAACAATATAAGGCTGATGAAACAATGTTGAAAGAGATTCATTATAACGTAACAGAAGCAAAGAAGAGTTTTATGTGGAGGCAATGATTCTGAATTTCTTGCAGTCCGTGGTTACTCTTTGGTTGAAGGAATAACGAAATTTGTTGTTAAGCCAACGACCCAACTTCGAAGTACCTCTTGGGGCTCAATTTGTGACCCAGAGGGACGTGTCGACGTTTCAATCACAACATTGAACATTCGTTCATTTTGTGAGAGATAATGCTTATTCGTCTCAAAGCGTCCTTTAATCGGTTTTGAGATGGAGCCTTTTTTTGAGGCGAGGAAAGACTGACCGTATAACGGGTCTCTAAGGGTCTCGACATCGCTAAATTCAAAGAAAAGCGGTTTTAGGTGTTCCTCTGAATCGCTTAGTTGAACTGGTGTCTAGATCTGTTCCCCGTGGTGAGCTTACGCACCTTAAAGGCGAAGTTAAAGGTAGACACGGATTGAATTCGCGAAATTTTAAATATACATAAAATAAGCTTTTTCTACGCAGAGGCTTCAAATGGAGTCGTCATTTTAATTCTCTCTTCAGAATCTTAGAGCTCTCGGAATGGATTTTTACGATAGAATTAAGAAGTTCTTTAGCATCCACCAGAGTTCTGACTGGTGATGACAGCTTTAGGAAATAGTTTTTTAAGTGATAATGATGTTCAGGCAATGACAATCTGCAATAGTCACATGATTAAGGTTTGGGCTATTTTGCCTTTGAGAGGCATTTTTTTTTGCACACAATGGGCTAAATGGTCAGTCACAAGGACCCCGAGAGCTCGGAGAAGGTTGAGGAAGGGGACCCACTGGAACAGCTGTTGAGAGACAAATGGCAGCCTCTCGTCAAGGCCATTCAGCGTGTTCTTTAACGTACTATTCGATGGACGGCGGCCTTTCCAAGCCCATCGGTGTCCCCTACTGATCGAGAACAGAGTTAATTCAAATTTATTGTAACATAAAGCAATGCACGAGATAATAAACACACAATTAACAACACTATGTCAAATACATTATCAATACAACACTTATGATAATAAAAGATTTATACTTGCTAATGGATTTGATACTTTAGCTTATGGACATTATAAAGCTACCCAAATTCTTAGAGCAACCCTTTTTCAGCAGATCTCATGTCGTTGAAAATCCAGAGATTTTGCGGAAAACAGGAGAAAAAAACATTTTTTTCCCACTGACTTTTATCTCAAAAACAAATGCTGTACAAATCTCACTGCTGTTGTACGGAACTGCGGAGATCAATCTTCACTTTCTCAGGAATAAAGTTTATTGTGTTGGAGAAACCTGTAGCACGTAATGGGATATTTCTTTAAATAAAGACTTGTTTGTCCTGTAGAAGTCGTCTCAGTGTCAGTCATTGTGTTGAGTTGCATCTCCGCAAGCTCGGGAAAATGACAAGGATTTTGGGAACCAGTAATATTTTATCGAATTAGGTGTTATCTCTAATCCTCAAATCTTGCACATTTACTTAAAGAGGAAACATGATAATTATAAATACGTGTGAAATGACTTAATAAATAATTTATGTACATCTCAGTGAAACAACTGGAATAGCAAAATTTTCTGCAAAAATAATATTGTCCCTCTGGATGAGAAATATTCCTCTAGAACAAACATTAGCCTCGTAGATTCTCCTTTAGAAATCCCCAGATAAGGTTAACAGTAACCACCTTCGATGCTCCTGATTAGAAATCTCTCATAGGATTAACATTAGCCTCCTTCGATGTTCAGGATTGGAAATCTCCCATAGGATTAACATTAGCCTCCTGTGAGTCAGAACCCCCATTTATCCCCTACTAACCATCTTTCTTAGAATTAAAAACATTTTTAGAAAGATTATTTAAACCTCGAACTTCGGGATTTGACCGAGGGTTACTGGATAAGTTATTGAAGATGTGTCTAAGGCTTTTTCAAATATTTTATATTTTTCCACACTTTGCGGATGGTCTTTAGCAAGATATAGAGCTGATAATATTGACCACAAGAAACATTTGTTGTCGTAGTTTTTAACATTCACTATTCCTTTTGTAGATTTCAAATGTTCTGATAAATCTACGAAAGCACCAACTGCTTTATACTGAGACATCTGAATTTTCATTGAAATTATTTTGTCAAACACCCATCCACTTCCCTTTTGTATAAAACTTTCAAAGTCGTTATCAATTTTCTCATAAGGATCTCTTAGTAATTCTTTGAGATAGGTAGGCAAACTGATTATTGCGTTACATGTCGAAAAATGTGCATATATTTCTTTCTGTCCTTCAGGATCCGTTTGCGTTTTAAATTTCATTTGTAATATGAACTTAACTTTTGGAGGCTGACTGAGTTTCTTGCCAATTACACGTTTCCATTTATTGTTATTTTTCTCCAGGAAACTTTTTATGTCTTCTCTGACATTTATGTTATCAATTTTATATGTGCGAAACGTTTTCCCAAAAGCACTGCTTTTCTTTATATGATATTGATTCAGATGCTGATTGTAATTGTCTTTTCTGTTAAAGCTGGAATTGCAAAATTCGTATTTTTCAAATATGCGAGGTGCATTCAGTTTTCACATGACGGTGAATATAGGACTTGCGAATAGATTTCCCACAGTTGGTACATTGAAGAATTGCGATCATCTTTGAGTTACCAGTTGTACCCTCTTTATTATAGTAGCTAAAAATCATGGTCTCTTGAGGCTGCAAAATCGGAATTTTTTGCAATAATCGGAAGTTTAAATAGACATGACTAGTGTGTGTCCAAGAGTAAATTTCTAAACAATACCGATGTTATTGAACATAATATTATGTTCCTTTTCGTCAATAATATCGTTGTTTAGCAAAATATCCAAAATTTCGACAATTTCAGCATACCACCATCTGAATCTTTCTCGCCTGGAGCGAAGTACCTCCTTATACATGTGGAGCAAAAGTCGCTGTCCATCGCGACACCAACTCCAGTTTAATTTCTGCTGAGGCTCCTTTCACTTCCACCTCTGAAAGTGACCATCCCGACCAAGACAACCAGATCTTCAAAACAGAATGGGTTCCCACAGGGGCCTAAAAAGAAAATTTTACCACCTCCACATTCAGTGGTCTCTGATCGATGTCCTTCAGATGACTCCGAAGACATGGACACAGACTGCCCCATTTTTCCTAAACCGTCGCTGGAAACGGTTAAAGTAAATCGTAAGTCGTCCACCAATTCTTCTAAGACCTGAGATGGCACACACTCCTCCAATGGAATTGTCGTGGATTCCAGAGGAATATTGACAACATCAAGGTCCCCCTGAGGGCACTCGAGCCCATTCTGCTTTCAGGAGATGGACTTTCAGATAGCCAACGAACCCACTATACGGCACTTCTTTCTCATTGTCTTTGTCCACACTTGTGCGTTTTACGTGGGCTAGAAACACGCGCTGCGGCGCATGCGCAAAGGCGTGCCTCAAATCAGTTGAACGGCGCCGTTTTCAGTGACGCATGCAGTAGCCGCACGTGCTTCCACCAGTAGTGGGTTTTTGTTCAACGTTCCGTGCAACTTCGTAGTTTGTCTGGAAGGTTAGTTCCGTTTTTGTAATTATTGAGCTTGTGTTTTTTGTTCATCATGTCGTCAGAGCAAACATTGGCCTTTATTGAAGATTATAGGTTAAATAATTCATCGGAGATTTAAATTATTAAATTAATTTAAATAAATAAAAAAATTAATTAAATAATTTTTTCAATATAGATTTTTTTTTCTGTTTTCTACCCAGCAAAGTTTCTTTATTTGATTTATTCTTAATGGTAATTTTCAAACTTATAAATTGGTGAATATTTACTTTGATTTTTTGATCAAGCTTGCAAAATGTGAGGAAATGTGAAACTGAAGCATGTTGCCTTTTTCATTTTTATTACAACATAACTGTTAAATTTCTTCCAGAAGCGAGTTTTTACTCTCGTGGAAGACTCAAATTTTTTTCTCAGACTTTTACTGAAAAATGTAGGTAAAATTATAAAACACTAATGAAATATAATATTAAAATTTTCCATATATATGGTATGAATAAATATATGATTTTTATTGTTCAAACTATGTATAAAGAAGAATATACATTAGAAAATGTAATACTTTAAAATTGTGTATCTGAGATATACAACATTATATATATTTCATTGCAATTTAAGTTCTGAGGTAAAAACATGTAAATGTAATGTTACTGCATATTCTGAGAATAAAATTATCTAAATTAAAAAAATTAAAAAAAATTAAATTCATCAGATTATAGGTTTAAATATTCATCAGAGACATGAATATTGAATCACCGGAAACTAAATATCTAAATGCGATCGCTAATTTCACTTCAGCTGGCATTGCTTCTCTGAAACGAGTATTATTTTTTTTCGATCTTCTGCCCCACCATCTCCAAAAGCATGTAGAAGTTTGTTCTAGACATTCGTGTAAAGTTCTTAAAAAGAACGCTTTCATTTAATTCCAATTCCCTCATTATTCCAAAATTCCACGTTTTAAAATAATCTTTCATCTATATCGATCGCCGGTATTTTCACGTCTTTTTCTCACTCTTTTCAGCACTTATACCCGCTAACATAGCAGCATCAGTTACGTCCATTGCAACTTCACGTCTGCACTGGGGAAAAATTGAAAACTATTTGACGCACAGGTGTAAACAGTTCAAGGCATGCGTCCAACGCATTCCATCTAAGGCATGCGCTAGACTACTCGGTGTTGAAAAGCGGAATTGAAAGTTGAAAGTGAAGTTGAAGGTGAAAGCGCCCAAATGTGGACAAAGCCAATCAGCGTGACTGGGATGGAGATGGTCCAGCTGGTGGCGGTGTTGCCATCCTCTTGAGAAACCATTCTCCATTCCAGGTCGTGTCCCTCACCACCACCTTAGAGGCGGTTGCCATCCATCTCTTTCTGAGATTTTCGTTGACTGCCTGCTCGATCTACCTACAATCCGGATGTCTCGTTTTCCTGGACGATCTTGTTGATCTCGTCTCACACCAGCTGCCGTCCCCCTTCTTCAACATGGGGGACTTCAACGGACACAGTCGACTTTGGGGAAGTCCTGACACCAACGGGAGGGGTAGGGTCCTGGAGCAGTGGCTCTTGGATTCTATACTCCCCCTATTGAACACGGGTGTCAACACTTACTTCCACTCCCTGACCCGCATTCACTGCCATTGATCTGACCATCTGCTCCTCCGCGATCCTTCCATGTTTTACATGGGAAGTCGAGAAAAATCCATAGGGAAGTGATCACCTCCCTGTGGAGTGCACCATCTCCCATGGGGGGTTTGGCAGCCCTTCACATGTATCCTAGTGGAGTCTCTTTCAGCTCCTCTCTGAGCTTGATGCCCACTCTGTCAGCCAGGAGCCTATCGATGTTGCAGTGGTGGAGATGACGGACTGCATTTTTCATGCAGCTGCTTCAACTATTCTTCAGACCTCGACTCGGTTTCCTCGGTTCCAAAACGGTGGTGGAATCCCGACTGCACTGCAACTCATGAGGCTCAGATGGGGGGGGGGGGGATGTTTCGGAGCTATCGAACATCTCCCAACCTTGAAGCATTCAAACGTGCCAGGGTGAAAACCTGTTTTCCCCGACGCCAGTGCCAGAAGGAATCTTGGATCAAGTATACGTCTTCTATCGCCCCTACGACCAGTTCTAAGGTCGTGTGGGATAAGGTCCGGAAGATGGGTGGGAAGTACACGCCCCTCTCATTATCGATTCTGGAGCAAAATGGACAGGCAATTGCTGATCCTCGAGTAATTGCAGACACTCTGGGTGGGGGAGTCATTCTCCCCCATCTCCTCCTTGTCTTCTTACTCTCTTGAGTTTCTGGCCCAGAAGGTCAAGGCCAATCATTCTCCACTGTCCTTACACTAGAATGGCCTGGAGCCTTACAACAGGCCATTCAGAGCGGAGGAGCTTCGCCTTGCTCTGCACTCTTTGCATGCATCCGCCATCGGGCCAGACAATGTCCATTATGCAATGCTCCAGCATCTCTCACCATCGAGTAAATATCGGCTGCTCCAACTCTTCAACCACATTTTTATTGAGGAGCAGTTTCCAGACTCCTGGTGGGAGACCATTATCTTGGCATTTTCAAAGCTGGCAAAAATTCCAAGATTCTTTCGAATTGTCGTCTAATTGCACTGACGAGCTGCATCTGCAAGGTGTTGGATAGAATGGTAAATACCAGGCTGGCCTGGTATTTACCATAAAAAGAAGGTCGTGATGTTC
This sequence comes from Ryuthela nishihirai, assembly GCA_038380435.1. NCBI lineage: Eukaryota > Metazoa > Arthropoda > Arachnida > Araneae > Heptathelidae > Ryuthela > Ryuthela nishihirai. The sequence continues at coordinate 43,117,173 of JAWZYU010000005.1, forward strand.
CAAATTCCAGGCCAGCCTGGTATTTGGAACATCACGGCCTTCTTTTTAACATCCAGTGTGGTTTGCAGGCACAGGTCTATTTTAGACCACCTAATCCGCCTCGAATCGGCGATCAGGAATTCTTTTTTATGACGAGAACACCTGGTGCCAATTTGCTTCGACATTGAAACTCGTGGATGAGCTATATCTATATGGTATAGTCTTACCCAGACCGTAGTTAGTGGTAACACGGCAATTCCTAATACTGGTAGTGTCGAAAGACTGAACCAGTGGGTTTTGTATCGTGAATATTCTATCTATTCGCCATCAGCAATTGTCCCTACAGTATGTTGTAAAATTTCAATCCCTGCCAGGCCATTCTATTTGGGACTGCGTTTTCAGTCCCCAGTAGGAAATATTACACCAGAATCGGCCGACTGTGTCTAAGATTACCTGCGAGACATTAACAGCAGTTTCGGTAGCATCTCACAGTCGATACCTGAGCTGCTTCCAATGTGGCTTGCTGTTGCCCCTTCCTATGATTTTTCCCTGTGCAGGATGCAGAAGGCCTTTGCTGTGACTATGCGTATTGGAACTCTTTGCCAACTATCGTGCTGAGCACCTGGACTTCTTGCCTGTCTTCACACATGGCTCGAAGTCCAGTACATTTGTGGGATATGCCAAGGTCTGCTGTTATGCAATTATTGCAGACTAGATCCCATAGCAGTGTTACATCTTCACTGCAGAGTTGCATGCTATCAGCCTTGCCTTGGACCACTAAGCAGCTAAGCATCATCGTTATTGTATCACCGACTCACTTAGTTCGCTACAGGCTCTGATCTCAGTGAGGCATTGCCCTCACCCAGTTCTCTACCCGCCAGCAGCTCCACTGTCTGGCAGCCACCACCACAGTTCTCTTCTGTTAGGTGCCTGTTCATGTCAGGATCAGGGCAATGACTTGGCGGATGCTGCTTACAAGTCAACCACACCCCTATCCGACTCTCTGCTGCAAGTTCCATACTGAACTTCCAGCAGCGTTTTTCCATCGAGCTCTGGACACAGTGGCTGAGATCTTGGTCTGAACAGGTGGGCAAAAAGCTTTTCAAGATCAAGCCCATTGTCAAACGTGATAGTCTCGTTTTCGCAGGAGTCGCAACGAGGAAGTTGTACTTGCGATCAGGAATTCTTTTTTTATGAATGAATTCTTTTTTATGAAATGAATGAGTAATTAACAAATGACCTAAGCGGAGCTTATTTGTTAATCATTCATTTATTTCTTCTTCGGGCGGATGACTAACCTATGTGCGAGTTTTGTGACACCATTTTAGCCGTTAAGCATATTTTAATCTCATGTCCAGCTTTTAAATCTGAATGCCGCTTGTATTTTTACTGTCATGATTTTAAATCCGAGCCACTTATACTCGGACATCTTTTATCCGATGACTCTGTTTTAGCTGCTGTTTTTGCCTTTTTATGTTTTACTGGCTATTTTAACTGTTTCTGATTTTTACCTTTTAACATTATTTTTTACATGGGTTCTTTACACCCACTGTTATTGTTTTTTTTTAGATAGGTGTTTTTTGTCGTTTGTTATTTTAGTGTTTACGTTTATTATCTTTTCTATTGTCTTTTTACTTTTAACATTGGTTGTACTGTATGTTTGCTTGACTTTCAAATCTTTCTTTTTACCTTTTACACCTTGTTTGCTTGTCCAACCAACCAACCAAATAACCATCTAACCTAAAATGGAATTGTGGATTCCAGAGGAATCTCGACGACATCAAGGTCCTCCTTCAGGAACACCTGCCCATCTGTGTGTGCCTGCAGGAGACATATTTGCAGCCAGTCACAGATCCCACGATCCGAAACTTTTCACTAGTTCGCTTGGACCAGGATGGAGATGGTTTAGCTCGTGGGGGTGTCATCATCCGTGTGAGAAACCATTTTCCATTCCAGGTCGTACCACTCACCACCACTCTAGTTGCGGTAGCAATCTGCCTCCTCATGGGGTTCTCACTGACTGCCTATTCTGTATATTTCTTGATGGCCTCGTCTCGCAGCTGCCGTCCCCCTTTCTCATCATGGGGAACTTCAACGTATATAGTTCACTTTGGGGAAGTGCTGACACCAACCTGGAGTAGTGGGGTCTTTGAGCAGTGGCTCTTCGATCCTCCACTCTCCCAATTTTCACCCCTCAACAAGCACATTTACTGCCATTAACTTCACTATCTGCTCCTCCTTGATCCTTCCACTCTTTGCATTGGAGGTTGAGGACAACCCGTATAGAAGCGATCACCTCCCCACGGTGTGTAACATCTACCGTGGCAAGTGTGGGCGACCTTGTAGCTCTTCACACATATCATGGTGGAGGCTAGATTGGCTGACTAGAGTGACTAGCTAAGCAAGGATCTCTGGGTTCGACCACCACTCTGTCAACCAGGAGCTAATGAATATAGCAAAGGTGGAGATGACGGACTGTATCGTCCATGCAGCTGCTTCTGCAATTCCTCAAATTTTAACACTGTTCCTCGTTTTCCGAAACACGTTGCAATCCATATTGCATGATATTTAGAGCATCACGACCTTCTTTTCAACACCCAATGTGGCTTTCTCAGGCAGTGGTCAACCTTGACCATCTGATACGCCTCGAATCGGCCATTAAAAATTGATTTTTAAAACGAGAGCACCTGGTGTCAATTTTCTTCGACATCGAAAAAGCATATGACACGACTTGAAGATTCATCATTTTTTGTGACCTTTGTACCTTTGGATTTAGAGGATAATCTAAAACTTTTTTGTTACTTTAAATAATTTTTAGGTTTTTTGGCAAAAAATTATTAAAGTTATGCATATTTTATGCATATTTTGTAGACCCCTAAAGCAGAGGAGGAAATGTTATACGACAATAGGGTTACAGTCTTTTGGCCTTCCATTTTACATTTTTCCAGCTCGATCAAGAGTCTTATTGACATGCACCGCATTTTCGTACGTAAATTCTATTAATTTGTTCAGAAACTTAATCATTTCTTCTCCAATTGATATCTGTCAATCCACTTGTTTTCAGCTCATAGCGAGCAATCCTTATATATGGAACAATTTCAATGACAAGCAATGTACGTGGTTTAACTTTGATATTTTAATTAGGATTTCAGTAATAAAACACGTGTAGAAAAAAACTAACACTTTTTAAGTGTATTTTCAGGACAACGTTTAGTCGTGTGTACACATATTAGGGCACTCAACCCTCTCTGGGTTGGATACAGGTTTCCTCAGTTGATCTCTGAATCTCCAGTTGCTAGATTCGAGTCCTATCTGGCCCAGCGTTGAGATTTATCTCCGCAAATCCCTCCCCCCTGCCATCTTACAGAAAGGGGACACCGATGGGTTCCGAAATGCCGCCGTCAGTCGAATGAGACGTAGAGCCGTGGCACTGGGTGCAGGAGAGCTATACACTGCGAAATTTACAGAGCACTCTTAATGGTGACTTCTGTTGTCTCCTAATAACTGTTCAGTGGGTTCCCTTCCGCCAACCTTCTCTGAGCCCTTGGGATCCTTGTGACCTGGCCATTTAGCTCACTGCGTGCAAAATGTACCGCTCAGAGGTAAAACAAAGACAAGAAAAAAGAATGCACGATCAACTGTTGGAGATGAAATCCTTTGTTGAAACAATAAGACTTTAGTTTCTTTATTGATCTTTAGTAATTTAATATTTTTTAATGTAAGCAAAATTCAAATATACAATATGTTGCCGATTATGAAGTGCATACATATATATACAAGGTAGATGTTTTCTTTAAAATATGATATAGAAATGAAACAGATATCAAAGTAGCTACAAACATAACAAATGTTATATAATACGCTGCAGACTTCTTAGTTATAATCCTAATAACATGAATCTCCTTTTTTCTTCCGTTAAATCTTTGAATTATCTTCGAATTTTTTTTTCCGTTTTTTATTAGTTGACAGATTTTAATTTTATGATATGAAATTATCTATTTGATCCTGATTAGCCTTCCTACCACCCAATAATATTAAAATGGTAAAGTTAGATAATTCAGATTATTCTAGTGTTTCTCTTTGTATAAGGTATCCCAAGTTTTCAGATTGAAACTATGCAATCTTAAAAGTGAATCCATATTTCGCACCAACGTTTTCTTCCTCCAGATGCTCCAGCTTCGTGCTTGAAGGAAGTTTATCATTTCATCCCCTCTCGATGAAGGGCATGAGACTAAAGAGTCGAATCCTAACTGTCGAAGTTAGGAGTGATTTCGTTTTCATCTCCGACCAAAATCATTTCAATTTACTTTTCATTCGGCAGATGAAGGTGAAAGTTGCAATTTCTCTATTATTATGAATGATGGCACTTCAGTTTGAAACCTGGCTTTCGTTGTATGTCTTCTAAAACGTCCAGGAAATGATGCGGAGTTTTTTCTGAATGACAGACAAAACTAACTGATTCAGCCAATGGATTCTGTGTGCTCGAGACGATATATTAGTCAAAGTCCAGCAGAGACAATGATGCCATTTCTTTCCCTTTCAGTTTCTCTGGAGAAGAGCACTTGCCTATGAGCACCTCTGGCAGACGATACTTGTACATCCATTTCAAGTTCTCATCACACGATATGGGATTGCCTGCAAAAGCATAATCGATATCAGTTAAATTCAGGATTTACTAACATAATAGGGAAAGAATGTAAGAGTGTGAACAAAAACTTTTTTTCTCTCTAAATGTTCACCTAATTGCACGATAATAAATTTATTGAACTGATGGTTTAAAAACAATTGATTAATTAATTTAAATTTTTTAGTTTCTAAGCTTTCAATTTGAATCTTGCTTTGATGTTTGACATTCAAAAGTTCATAAACACACGTTACACAACATGGAAATGGCTACACCACGAATATGATGAGATGCTCCTTACCAGTGACATGCACGTGGTCTAGTTGGCTCCACACCGGGGCCCAGGTGACTTTCTGAATCACGGTGAGAGCGTTGTTCTCCAGGAAAACTTCTTTCAAGGATGGCATGGCGGAGAAGATGTTGTCAGGAAGATGAGAGATTTCGTTTTCACTGGAACATTGGAATTCAAAATATGAAGAAAAACTACACTTATCTGCATTTATATATCAGTTAGTTTATATTCTGTTTAATCTAAATTTATAAAATAACCTAGGGAGAGGAGCTTCAGAATAAGCGAGACTTTGTAAGGTGTGCCTAGTAGCAAAAAAGGTTGAGAGACATTGGCTTACAGTGTCTGTCTTTTCGTATTTCAAGAAAGGTTTTGCAACATTTTTTGTTTGAAGCTTCCTTTAGTCTGTGGTTAACAATGATAACAATATATGCTAGTTTGATTAGTAATTTTGAGAATACTAAAGAACGGCTGGTTGGCAACCCTTTCCAAGTGGTATAGTTAAAGGGACCCCAAGCTTCAAGGTTTCTTAAACACTACTGCCATGGAACCTGCGGTTAAACTTACAGGTGGGCCCCATTTCCCTAATTATGTCACTGTCCTTGCTCTAGGTGATTGCTTTTGATCTGCTTTTGCTTTGGAACATGGGAAACATTTTTCAATCACATTTTGAATGCATCCAAACGCTACATAAAGTAATCTAAGTAAAAACTGAAGAAGTGGCTTATGAACATTTTAAAATCTTTCGTCACTTTTCTACAAATTCGTTATTTGTTCATTGTAACCAAAGCTAGACGAATCAACCAACTTATCTTTCTATTTATGCAAATGCTTCGTTTCGAGGATTACGAGAAATGATTTCATCCCGAGGTCCATTTTCTTGCTCTTTGATCACTTGATCTTTTATTCAAGTGACTCAGGACATAAAATCTAAAAAAGTATTCGCACAATTCGTGATAATATTCATCTACTTTAATTTTATAAATAACTAGTCTATTTTGAAATCGACATTAATTTGAAAAGCGATTAGCAGAGCAAAAGGCATATTCGTGATCCATTCGCATTCCGAAATAAAGTTACCGATTCGGAGGTTCATCACAGTGCATTGTTGACTTTTAGTTCTGTTTCCATGTTTCTAAAATTTTGAAAGAAACAATCGCTCTCGTAGCATTGCCAAATAGTTCCTTTCTTTCTGTTGCCATTCCCACTGAAGCAGATTTCATGCTAGATAGAAGAGTTCAGGCTTTGGCTCCATAAAGTAAACATCAAATAAAGAAACGAATATTTAACCCTTTCATTGCAGCTGGAACAACTATGTACCAGTGATAATGAAATATCTGATGCAGATATCGTCTCTCCCAAACTTCTAAATTGGTCAAATGGTTGCGTGACCATTTCCCAATCTAAGTAAAGTTGGCGATGTGCTCGATGTGCAAAGCAGCAAAAAAAAAACGCCGTTCTAAAAAAAATGTTTTGCACTATTGTCATTGTTTCATATTTTACATTTGCTGCATTCATTGCAATAAATAATTCAGGAAATATTACTATATGTATATATATATTTTTTTCTCTTACCTAGAGTACTACTGGGACAAATAAGTCCCATTGAAAAATACCGCTGGTATGCATATGTCCAATATCCCCTCCCCCCCCCCCTAACCCTAACCATTCCAACAATTCTCTTTCAAAAATAGCAACTTTAATTCCTTTAATAAAAAAAAATACATGAACTAGTTTAAAAAACAAAAGAAAACAAAATTGGTAGTGAAAGTGTTAAGAGGAAGAAAGACAAAACATTTCAATATGATCTACTGTCTAAAATTTCGTTTTTAATTCAACAGCAGATATTAAGAAAAAAAATTTCAAGCAGTACAAAAATATTCGCAATTAAAAAGTATCGAACAGCACAAAATATTACTAGTCTCTTACTTAAATAATGTTAGGACTATAGTAAAAAAGTACTAATTAACTAAACTACGTGAAACTCTATTTAAGAATAAACAAATTTCTCTCTCCAGTTCCTAATAATAATCCGAAAGCTGATAAAAAAAAATAAAGTAATTTTTTTAACCTTTTTTTCGTATTAAGACAGGTTACTGGAATTTATTAACTGACCTTAAAATTACGCATTGATATTAAAATTAATGAAGTTCTTTAATAATGTATTCGGCAATGAGTAGATCATATCTGCCAATAATCTTGCCATGTAATAAACCGATAAATAGCAAATTATTCTTAAAAATACATTTCCTTAATAGAGTCCTATTAGTTCGTCAGAGGTTTATAAAATATTCAAAGATCGCTTATGTTAGGCAGATTGATAGGTGACTGCCAATGCTTTATTTCTAAAGCTATGATAAATGATTTCCTCGCCAAATTTAGGATTAATTTAGATCATTCACAAATGAAGAAAAAATCTCTTAACTTACCTAAAATCAAGTGATACCAGGTTTATTGCAGCGTTTGGAAACATTTCCCTCGATAAGATGGACAGCGCACTACCTGTCAGGGCAAGAATCTTCAGATTAGGGAGGAAAGCGAAGGCATGGCTGCCCAACTGCTTGCAAGACACGTCTAACAGGTAGAGCTTCTCCAGGCTGTAAGGCCCACTCTCGAACCAATCATTGCCAATCACGGGTAGAAGGTTGCTCTCTATCTGCAACAAACTGAGCCTGCGCAGATGCGAGAGGGAGAGCATCTTAAGAGGAAAGTCTTCGTTGACGAACGACTCTCTGATATCCAGTTCCTCCAGAGATCTTTCCAGTCCTAAAAAGGGTGGTCGATTAATCTCTCCTAGAGCAGTGAGATTGCTAAATTGTATAGATAGCGAGTTCACTTCGACTCCTCTGAAGGTCTCCGGAGACAGACGGCCGATGTTACATTTCTCGATGTCGAATTCAGAGATTCTATAGCCTTGCATGCCCTCGATGGCGGTCTGCAACTCCGACGGAGAGGATAAGCTTTCGCACATGACCCAGGATCTTGAATTTGCCATCGTGCACACGCATGGCTTCACTGCTTCCATTCCGGGACACGATGGAGTGTTTCCGTTGCCTTGGCAGCTGATCGACTCGAATTGCAGGAAACAGAACAAGAAGCAAATTATGACTCTCATGGCTGTTGAGTTACAGTCAGTAGAAAGGCTAAAAAAGGGAAATTTGATCAGAAAAACGGTGTAAAAGAAAAGAAAATAAAAAGAAAGAGGGTCACTAACGTTTAAATATGTTAAAAAGAAATTCATGTGAAAAAAAATGCATGCATACTTACGTATATAGTATATCTACCTACCTTCATATATACACACACATACACTCACCCACATACATACATACATACATAAACCTCATGCAGCCACAGGCTAAAAAGGCCCAACCAGAATGTCATCCTCCAAATACGTTTGTCCTGCGCTACAGCTGCTGCAGTTGACCATTGTAGGCCAGTTCTGGCAGGGTCCTGTTAACATTGTCTACACATTTCTTTCGATTCCCCTCTTCTTTCTCTCGCGACTGCCCAAAGTGGTTGGAGGAGAAGGCAATGCAACATCTCAAAACGCTGAATAATATCACTTATGCTGAGGCAAGAAAGCTTGATGCACTACCTACCCTGCCCAGCAAGGTCTCCTCTGCTGGTGCAGTGATCGGAAAGCCCATCGCCATGATTGCTTCCGTGGCAGTGCAGACAGATATCAGCGTACCACCATCCGAATCTTTCTCGCCCACAGCGAAGTACCTACTTATGCAGGCGAAACCGAAGTCGGTGTCGATCTCGATATCGACTCCAGTTTACTTTCCTGCTGTGGCGTCTTCCACTTCACCTCCTGGAAGGTTCCCTTGTTCCCGACCACAGACTGTCAGACCTTCCGTATTCAAGGGGCCTAAGAAAATTATTTTATCTCCCCCCTGGTTTTGCGGCTTTAAATCCGTGTATCTCTGATGACTCTGAGGATATGGATACCAACCACCCTATATTCCCGAAACCGTCGCTGGCGACGGTTAAAATAAATCGAAAGTCACAATCGAAATCCTGTTGTGGCTCCTTCCACTTCCACCTCTGGAAGGCCCCCTCCATCTTCCCCACAGACAGCAAGACCTTCCAAGCCCAAGGGACCCCCACTGGGGCCAAAAAAGAAAACTTTCACTCCTACTCGTTCGGCGATCTCTGATCCATGTAACTCGGATGATTCCGAGGACATGGACACAGACCACCCTATTTTTCCAAAACCGTCGCTGGCGACAGTTAAAATAAATCGAAAGTCGTCCGTCCAAACTCCAAAAACCTGAGATGGCCACACTCCTACAATGGAATTGTCATGGATTCCAGAGGAATAATGATGGCATCTAGGCCATCCTGAGGGCACATCAGCCATCTGTTGAAGGAGACATACTTGCAGACAGCCAATGATCCCACTCTTCAGTATTTCTCTCTCATTCGCTGGAACTAGGATGGAGATGGTCCAGCTCGCGGGGGTGTCGCCATCCTCATGAGCAACCATTCTCCATTCCAGGTCGTACCCCTCAGTACCAACTTTGAGGAGGTTGCCATCCCCCTCTTTGTGAGATTTTCGTTGACTGTATGTATTACGAGGTACGGCCGTATATACCAAATCCTCTGGTGTTTTTATTGGTGTACTCTGTCTACCTACAACCCGGGAGATTTGTAGGTCCACTCTTTACACGGAAGGTTGAAAAAAACACTTATGGAAGCGATCACCTCCCCATGGTGTGCACGATCTCCAGGGAGTGCCTTGCAGCCTTTTACGTGCATCTCAGTCTCTCGAGCTAACTGGAGTGTCTTCGAGCTCCTGTCTGAGCTCGATGACCATTCTGTCACCCAGGAGCCATTCAATGATGCAGTGGCAGAGATGACGGACTACATTGTCCATGCAGCTGCCTGTACTATTCCTCAGACCTCGACTCGGTTTCCATGGTTGCCAAAATCGTGCTGTAATCCCGAATGCACCGCAGCTCGTAAGGCTCCAAACAAGGCTTGGGGGTGTTTCGAAGATATCCGACGTCTCCCAACCTTGAAGCATTCAAACGCGTTTCGTTTGGCGCCAGAGACAGAAGGAATCTTGGATCAAATACATGTCTTCTATTACCCGCACGACCAGTTCTAAGGTCGTATATGATAAAGTCCAGAAAATGGGTGGGAAATACAGTCCCACTTGTTTTAGATCCTGGAACACAATGGATAGTCAATTGATGATCCCAAAGCAATTGCCGACACTATGGAGGAGTCATTCTCCTCCATCTGTTCTTCATCTTCTTACTCCGCAGAGTTTCTGGCCCAGAAGAACAAAGTCGAATGCTCTCTGATGTCCTTCCCTCGAATGGCCTGGAGCCTTACAACAGGCCATTCACAGCGGAGGTGCTTTGCCTTGTTCTGCACACTTCTCGTGCATCTGCTGCTGGGCTAGACATTGTCCATTATGCCATACTCCAACATCTCTCACCATCGTGTAGGATTGGCTGCTCCGACTCTTCAACCATATTTTCATCGAGGAGCAGTTTTTGGATTCCCGGCAAGAGGCCATTGTCTTAGCCTTCCCCAAGCCAGGCAAAGATCCCAAGATTCCTTCAAATTATGGTCCTATTGTATTGACAAGCTTCGTCTGCAAGGTGTTGCAAATAATGATAAATACCAGGCTCGCTTGATATTTGGAACATCACAGCCTTCTTTTCAACACCCAGTGTGGCTTTCGCAGGCACAGGCCTATTTTAGACCAGCTGATCCGCCTCGAATCGGTGATCAGGAATTCCTTTTTACGTCGAGAGCACCTGGTGTCCATTTTCTTCGACATCGAAAAAGCATACGACACGGCATGGAGATTCAGTGTTCTTCGTGACCTCCATAGATTTGGCTTCAGAGGTCACATGCTGATCTTCATCGCAAATTTTTTAGCATCTTGTACCTTTCGAATTCGCGTCGGCAACACTCTGTTGCGGCCTTTCCCCCAAGAACAGGAGGTACCACAAGACTGCATCCTGATTGTTATGCTTTTTATTGTCAAGATCAATTCCATTACACAACAACTTCCTCCGACCCTTAATTATTTGGTCTTTGCAGGTACGTGGAACATAAGGACGATGAAGGGAGTTCAGTCACTTGACGACCTCACACAGGAATTCCAGCATTATAACGTAGATATTCTAAGCTTGCAAGAAACCAGATGGACAGGTAAAGGTCACATCCTTAAAAATAACTTTAAATTTCTGTTTTCAGGGAGGGAAGAGGAGTTTTTTGGGTTGTTTTGCCTCTGAGCGGCACTTTTTTGCACACCATGGGCTAAATGGCCAGGTCACAAGGACCCCGAAGGCTCAGAGAAGGTTGGGGGAGGGGACCCATTGGAGCAGCTGTTAGGAGACAGATGGTATCCTCCCGTCAAAGCCATCCAGTGTGTTCTTTAACGTGTACAGGTGTCTTTAACGTGTACAGGTGTCTTTAACGTGTACAGGTGTCTTTAACGTACCCATCGGTGTCCCCTACTGACCGTAGGCAGGGCGGGGAGTTTTGCGGAGATAAGTCTCAACGCTGACCCAGCTGGGACTCTAACCTGGGAACTGTAGATTACGAGCCTGGCGCTCTACCGACTGAGCCACCCCCGCCCCTTTTGGAAGATGAAAAGTATCGCCAAGGTGTAGGTTTGCTTCTCAGCAAACATTCTAGAAGAGTATCACTGGCCTATGATTGCATTAATAAAAGATTTTTTACAGCTAAATTTAAAGCAAAATTAATGATTTTAAAGTTACCTATTCTTATGCCCTCACAGAGGACTCTGATGAGAACGAGAAAGACAACTTCACGAGATTTTGAATTATGTGAAGAAAGGAGATATTTCTCTCGTGCAAGGTGACTTCAATGCTAAAGTTGGTACTGACTCTCACCTTGAGCAGAGGTGTTAGCTCCCCTTTGACATTGATAGTTCTTATGGTAATGGGGAACGTCTCCTATAGGTAAGTAATTAACACTGCAATTAATCCCCAGGGGTGGATGAATTCACCACTGAAATGCTAAGAGCTGGGAACATTTGTGTTGTCATATGGATGACTGAAATTGTAAATATTTTTTATGACAAAGATATTGTTCCTAAGGATTTTACCAAAGCTATTATTATTATTGTATTTTTTTTAAAAAAAGGTGATCGTAGTTTTGTGATAATTATAAAGAATTAGTACACTTTCTTTCCAGTTAAAGTTCTTTGCATGATTATACTTAATAGAATTAAGAACCTGGTTGACGGACAATTGTATATGAGCAGTGTGAATTCAGAAGTGGTAGATGATGTATAGATAAAATATTTTCACTTAAGCAGATTCTTGAGAAACGTTAGAGTTTCAGAAACCCTTGGTTACTTACTAGATTTGAAAATTTCAAAAAGATTTTAGACTCTGTTGATCATCATAATTTATGGCTGATCGTGATATCATAATGAAAGTTCTCTATAATAACACTGAGTCGTGTGTGAGAGTTGGTAAGACATGTAGTGATTGGTTTAGCATTGTTAGTGGAGTTACACAAGGGTGCATTTTGTCTCCTTTTCTCTTTAGTTTGGTTACTGATTATGCCATGCGGAATTCTATGCAAGAGGAAGATTTTCGCCTTAAATGAGCTAAAGATTTCAAACTTTCTCATATAGATTGTGCAGATGATTTGGTTCAGTTGGCTAATGATGTTGATGAGATGAATTCTTTCATTAGGAATATTGCTGAGACTGATAATAGAGTAGGTTTGTGATAAACAGAGATGAAACTAAAGTGATGAAAATTGATCAGGTAGATGGTGCTTCAGTTGATCTGAATGGCTGTACTCTTGAGCAAGTGTCTCAGTTTAATTATCTTGGGAATTATGTAACAGACACTGGTGATGTAAGGCATGCGATAAATAGAAGAATACTGATTGGTGCTAGGACTTTTAAGACAATATAAAGAGTGAGGAAAAATAGGCGTATACGCCTAAATACTAAAATTAGTCTGTATAATAGTTTGGTTCTTTCTAAGGTTAGTTATGGTAGCGAAACATGAACCCCTTATAAGCAGGATGTTAGGAATCTTGATGCCTTTGATTCTAGATGCTTACGCAGTATCTTGGGCATTACGTGGTTTGACTTTGTTTGAGCCTCCTTTGAGCAGCATTTTGTGCAAAGAGAAACTGCATTGGTTTGGCCATTTGCCTTTATGCATAGCTGCAGATTGACAAATAGAATTATGAGTAATGTACCAACGGTTTCAGGAAAATGGGGAGAACTAGGATGCGATGGGCAGACAATGTCAAACAGGACCTTCCTAGAACTGACGTACAGTTTCCAAATGCAGCAGCTGTAGCATAGGAGGACACAGAGATCCGGAGAGAAAAATTGCGCAGTCTGGCAGAACCTCCGTAGCTCATGGCTGCATGAGGATTTCGTATGCATATACGTACGTATGTATGGTATAATTTTTAATCACTGATGAAATTAACTACTCGCGATTTATTTAAGAAATAGAGTTATAATTCGTGAGTTATTCTCTTAAAGTCTTAATCCTTGGCAATTTTAAAGAGACAGAGTAACTCAATTTTCATGTGGCAGATGTTTGCCATTCTTTTTGAGAAGTTGTTTTCAAAATTTGGTTTGTTTTTCGATTCTAACAAAATCTGAAAACATTATCTCATCTGTCGTAAGAAGTGAAGAATGTAATTGAATCAGTCAAATTTTGAAGTATATAAATCCAATGATCGAATATTTATATTGAACGCGAATTAGCGAGTTTTTGCTTCATTTTTTCTCTCTCTCTCTCTGCTTGACGCTTATGAGAAACATTTGCAGTGTGCAGGGCAGGCTTCTAACCTGCTCTTCCCAGGTCGTAGCACCCACGAGATTTTTACCACACCGATGGACGTGATAAAACCGCCTTCCGTCTGACTAGACGCCAAGCTGCAGTTTTTGTGCAAAATAAACCCTACCTTGAAAACGTTACAGAATACTCTGGATGGTTTTGCTTGAAGCTTCCTGTCTCTTCAATGGATGCCCTTACCTTACTCTGAACCCTTGGGTCATTGTGACTTCGCTAATTCCAAAACGAAACATATTTACTCTTTCTCGAAACATGTTATATTAATAAAACAATTTAGATATCAGTGCAGGATAGAGTATTAATAATTATAATAAAGATGGTGTCCATATTTTAATATTTTAATGCTGTATCAATCATCCAGTTTTGCATATTTTTAGAGAACAGATAGGCAAATACAAGAGATAGGTGGAAGATCAAACTCCGTGAAATGATCTAATGCCGAGTTAAAGTAAAATTTTATTTCGGGTGTCAACGTTTTGTTTGGAATAATAGTATCACTGTCGTGTTAAAAATGTTCCTACTTCAAAAGCATAAATTCAAAAGAAATTTTCATTCAGCATCGTTGAAAGCTCGAACATTGCAAATTATGCAATGTAATTAATTCTCCGAGCAGCAGAAATAGAAACGGGAGAAAAATTGTTTCGAAAAGTTCACGGAACTTCTGCTTAAAACTAAACTTTAAGGGGCAAACGATTCTGAATCTCTTTTGACTACTTACAAGGAAATTCGAAACCAATAAACTGTTTCTGTTTACCTTTACACTTTTCCTTCCTGAATGCCTTCCCTCTGTTGGCCTGAGGTTGCTGTTGCCTTTCCAATTCCCTTCCCAATATTTAAAGGATCCGAGAGGTTTTTCCCTCTTCACGTGTGTTGTTCTCAGAGCCAATCGCTTGCCCGAAGGATCGCAAAAGATTCTTCATTATCGCCTCTGAGAACCGTCATCTGCTGCACATCGCGAGGAACGTCGATGCGCAGTGGCTTTCGTTTGCTTTTTTGCCCAATCGAGTGGATTCTTGGAAGAAATGATCGTTGATGCTCATATGACGCCCCGATTGGGTATCGTGCTCATCAGATGAGGTGGAAATATGGATTTACGATTGCTCTCATCATCACGTGCTCAGTGTGTGAATAAGAAAGATAATTTCGCAATATTAAGCAATCCACTGGTATTGCAAGAAAGTTTTTTAAAAGTTTCATACCCACTGGCAACTAATAGTTATCTAAGCAGTCCACAAAACTCTACAAATATGACACAAAACCATTAACGAATAGTAAACAGTGAACACTAATTCCTATTAAAACTCATAGTGGAGCTTAAATGTAATTTTATTAGCCAAATTAGGGAGCATTGCCAGTGAGAAAAGGTGCATTTTTAAAACAATAGAATTTCCTGTACCCGATAATATTTCAGATTTAGAAATAGTTCCTTTGAAATGTATTTCTATATAAAATATAACTGTGAACTGAAAATGTTTTTCGATAACGTGTCACCCTCGAAATTTGTAATTCCCAGATTCGACACCCAACTGCGCTAGCATTGAGATTTATCTCCTCTCCCTCCCTCCGCCCCCCCCTCGATCCCAGCCTCCGACTTCAGTGAGAAAGAAGACACCGATGGGCTTGGAAAGGAAGCCATCCCGTTAAGACATGGTCCTTGTCCAGAAAAGCCCTATTAGGTGCACTCTTAAAAACACACTGGATGACATTGATAGCAGTCTCCTAACAGCGTCCAGTGGCCATTTAGTCCATTGGTGCAAAAAAAGTGCCACACAGAGATAAAACAACCCATTAAGTAAAATATTTCATAACGAATCGATGTCTTGCGCTTTCTTCAGTTTGATTGGGACTGATATTCTCAAGTCACAATTTCTTCTCTACTAATAGATGGAAAAAATCTGTTTTTTCTATTCAAGTCCCAAGATCTGAAACTCCTTCGTTTATTATACCTGAAAGCAAAAAGTCGTAATTCGCTTTCACCATAATAAACATCACATTGAATATGTCTTTATAATTGAAATAATATGAAAAGCAAAGCTATTTGCTTGCCTTTTAATGAAAATATATTACCCATTCGTTATTTATGACCTCCAACGTAAACATTTTTCTTTTTCTAAAGTATGGAAGAAGGGGGAGGCTTTTTAATGCAAGCTAGGAAAATATTTCGTGAAAAAAATCCTCAACAGTTCCAAAATGATAAGTAATGTGTTAATATAGAATAAGAGATTGGTCTGTCAATCTCTTGAATGTTGTATGACAGATCTCAACGAGTACGAGTATCCCTTCCTCCTCCTTCCGCCTCCCCTTCCTCCCCTCTTCCTCCGCCCTCCTCCCCCTTCCTCCCCCTTCCTCCCCCTCCTCCCCCTTCCTCCTCCCCCCTTCCCCCTTCCTCATCCTTTCTCTTCCCCCTTCCTCCTCCTTCCTCCTCCCCTCCCCCCTGTCGACTACTCTCTTCATGCAGCCGAAAATCCACAGCTAAGAATGCTGAAATGTTTGCTCTAGTGTGATGAGACATTAAGCTACTCAAATCCATCCATTTAAGCTACATTATAAAGCTGTAATGCAAGATAACTCTTAGGGTGAAATCGCCCTGAATTAACCCCAAAGAAAATGTCGACATCTTGAAAGATGTTTATTATATAATCGTTAGTTTAATTCATTTTATATTTAAGGTGTGACTTTCTAGGATTAAAAAAAGACTCGATTCTGGAGGTAATTGTTGGACAATTTTTTTTCGAATTGGTTTTAAATCGGGTAGAAAAAAAATAATCCAATATTGCTTTTCAAATTCGGGTTGAAAATGGGTTAGGTTAAAAGGAAAATAATGTAAATTTTTATGTATTAGGTAATAATATTATTCTTGCCATGCCGTAACACAGGCATCGGCGAAGTTCCTCCACGAGATTGCTTCTCTCGACGGATGATTTAATTTATTAAAAAAATGCTCCACCTCACACCTACCTGTTGGCTTGCTTATTTAAGGATATGGCACTCATAACACAAACCAGAAAATAGAAACACTAAATTAACCTACATCTTTTACGTCTTTTCTTTAGCTGAGAGAGAAATTAAACATTTCCCGAATTATTTTTAAGCATACTTACGTAATGTGAGCAAATGAAGTGAATGGAGAAGGAAGATTATTGCGTCTAAACTTCAGAAAAACGGATTTCGCAGCGATTATCTTTTCCGGTAGGAATAGCATGGTGAATATTTTTACTTCCACTAAGGCTCCCCCCCTTTTCGAATTTCGACTTGAATTTGGCCCTTGCAACTTGGACGACAACCAAAAATACTGTCAAATTTCGAAGCGTGTACTACGATTTCCTGATGATTTACGGCTGCCATAGACAGACACTTCTTTAATTATTATTAGATCTATTATACGCTTCTTAGATTGTCTAACCGGGCACGTTTATACCTTCATGGTGTAATCTATTTATAGATCTATTAGCTTTCAGACTCTCTTTACTTTGACCGAATGATCTTTACCGACATTTGGAAACATCTGCTGCCCTCAAATAAAGCAACACAATCCTGATTTGAAAGAAAGTTATATTATTTTATTCTTTTGCCGAAAAAAGGCTTTCATTTTAACTTTGCGTATTATTAAGGCTGTAAAAGCAGCGATTAAACTCAGTGATGAAAATACAGCTGGTTAAGGTTCAGTTCACCCAATTGAAAGAGATTAGCCTCTCTACGGTGGAGCTTTGGACCTTCTTATCTGCCAGAGGGTTTCAAGTGAGAAACTGTCATCTGTTCCGTTTCATTGCAGTGGGAAACTTTTGCACAGCATGCACTGTTTCAGTAAAATATTGATTTTCGCAGTATTAGGAAAACGAAAACATTTAAGGAATACTTATTTGTTTCTGATTTGATAAGAAAGATTTGAAAAGAATGATAAGAAAATTATTGCTGATCAAACAAAAAGAAATACTTTCTTGAAAAACTTCAGCAGACTTTCAACAGATACTTTTTTGACAAGAGTGATTTTGACCAAAAAAAAATCGAAATTCACTTCTTGTGCAAAAACAGAATGTAGAATATCTCCGATGGCAATACAGGTGCGCAACACCACCTCATCATTTTGCTTCAGTTCTAATTTGCATTTAAAAATAAGTTTCGTCGTCGGAATACGATGAAAGGATGGCAGCTGAAGTGAGGCTCTACTTTACCTTTGGCAATTCCCGATCAACTGACTAGAGACTTCACCTTATTCACTCAGGGATTTATCATCGACAAATCTATAATCAAACCTTCTATTTGTTCTTTATAATATTCAGCACTTGCAGAGAAAATGTTCATCCTAGTGGATGAATTATTATAAACTCGGAAAGACAGCTCCAATCGAGCAATAGTCCTTTGAATGAGAGTCAGTAGAGCATCAGACTTCAAATCTGCATTTCCCAAGTTCAAGTCCCACCCGTGACAGTGTTGAGATTTATCTCCCTGCTCTCGATGAGAAAGATCGGGACGTCACGCCATGGACCCAACCGTTTTCAGGAGAGCCATACCCTATGCACGCTAAAGAACATGCTCGATGACCTTGACAGGAGGTTTCCATATGTCTCCTAACAGCTGTCCAGTGGGTCCCCTTCCTCCTATTTTTTATGAGCCCTCGGAGTCCTTGTGACCTGGCCATTTAACCCATTGTGCGCAAAAAAGTGTCGTTTAGTCTAAATAACCGAACTCGTGCTCATTGCATTGTTCAATACAGTTTCTTAATAGGAGTTATGCGAAAAGTCTGGATTCCTGATCTAAGAGAATATCCGGAAATTTCGAAAAAGCAATTTCTCTTTTACTTCAATTTTCAACCCCCTATTTTTTTTGAAAGCGATATAAAAATATGAACAAAGAACTCGTACGTTGTCAGTGAAAGAAGAACGGCGAGCCTCTCGATGTAAAATTCACCCAAAAATTCAAGCCTTGCGCAAAGGGATCCTTCGAGGTCTTATAATAATTTAAAATTAAACAGCCTCCTCACATTTCAATGGTGCAGTCATTATGTATAATAAATATGAAAAATAAAATATATTTATTTTTTGCGGGGAAATGGGTGACTTGAAAAAAAAAGCCTTTATATCTTAGGGTTCCATAAGACTTGGTAATATCATTCAGTGTCATAAGGTTGGGAAGCAATGGTTTACTGTGTTGAGGAATAGAGTTTTGAGAAGGGAACGAAATGGATACTTGGTAAAAGTCTCTTCCCAGTTGTTCATTGCATCTGTTGCGACGGATGAATCCTCACTTTCGGCGGTCTTCAAATGATGCAGATCTCACTTCCTGAATATATATTCCGAAATCGTTCTTAAGTGTCCGAAAAGAACTGTAAAAGAGGGGATGATTGCTAAACTGAAATAATTTAACAAATCATTTTTGGTTTAACACATTCTTATAAAAAGCAAAAAATTGGGAGTCATTTCAGAGTAAGTGTCATATATTTGTCCTATATTCATTTTTGCGGACAAAAAAGTACTGAACGTTGCACAAAAATAACATTTATTTGTTGATCCTGAAAAATACAAATGCGCATTCCTTACAGAGAGGAATAGCTGCTGACTTTTAAGATATTTCATAAATTCTCTAATTACATCAGAAGCTCTTTTAGCGCCATCCCTTAATTGTGAAAAAGACTCCTTCAGAAGTAGGTGCAGAAAGGCGTTGATAATCCGAAATGGAGATATATTCCTTCGGATAATTCATCATTAAGGATGTTAGCAATACGAATGAGTGAAACATGCACTCACACTTTTCAAACTGAATGTGAAAATCAATATTCTTAAATTCCCATCCTGATGTTGCCTGGGTCCAGATTCATCTTGTATCCTTACTCCTTAATTAGTTAAGAAACGAAACCATCATCCCTCGAATGGGAGGGGTAAACCGTGGTTCCGTCTACAAGAGGACCTGAAACTTATTTACATCTTGAAGAGCAAGTTGTGAAATTCTGAGGAAATCTCAGAGGTACAAATGCCTCTTAGATATGGTGGTAGGCCCTGATTTGTCTACAAGAGATTTTGTTTCTTAATTTTACCTTCAAGGACAAGTTGCACGATTCGAATGGTGTCTCTTGGATCAAACGTTAAACTATGGTTCCACCTAAAAGTGTCCTTACGCTTATTTAAAACTTGAAGGACAATATGTGTGATTTTCAGGAAAGTTTGATGGGATTAACATCCCTAGCGTGATATCAATGCATCCCAGAACAAGAGATTTCAACTCTGGTCACACTTTGAAAGACAAACTATGTGATTTCCAGGGAGGTTCAAAGGAATCCGATGAGAAGAATCTGTATGATTCTGAGAGAAGTACAGAGGGATCGGCACTCCTCAGATGAAATGTTAACCCGTGGTTCCGTGTAACAGAGATTCTTGCTCTTGAGTGAGTGTCCACGTGAAGCGGACCAAAAACTGGGATTTTTGGCCTATATGCCTTTTATCCCTAAGTAAAGATAATTAGAAAAGATGTTTAATGAGGAAAAAACGTAGAAAATCGTCCAGAGGCAAAAATGAAAGTTTCCAGAGCAAGAACCAGAGCACGATTTTAGAGATCAAGAATATCACTAAGAGACCAGGGAGCATGAGAAAAATTGCAATTTTTTCTATAAGAAAGGTACATATTCTGTCGTTCCAGTTCATAATGATTGCATTGAATAATGTAGTGAAACGTTGATTCAACGTCTTGGCAGAAAGGACAAAGAGGTGTCTCGGAAAGTTTACACCTGAAAAGGAAAGCGTTGAGAGGAGCAACCTCACCTCGAAGACGACAAATGAGTATTTCCGAGGAACGTGAGGTATACATGGAAGTGGAGAAAATATGATGACGACTGATAAACACATTCACTTGTAATTGTGGACATATGATGCCTAATCCAACGCCATTGAGGGATTTGGATGCGTCTGTTCCAATAATTATGTTCTTATGCCATTGATTACTTCGGATCAGGTTGAAATCATGCAAAATAGCACAAAGATGATTATCAAAGGAATGTTGAAACGGGAACTTATTAGTTGTAATCTGTATCTGAGGAGAGTGATTTAACTTTCTGGAGGAGGGCTTGTCGTCAGGGATTTGAGAGGCTGTCATTAGGTTATTTGCTGCAAGCAAGAATGGTCTTTGCGAAGTCTTCCATTTGTAATGTTTGAGATAATGCGGCTCTTGACATGCATTGCGAAAAGATGAGGCATACGGAGAGTAACGTTCTTTCAAATATATTTTGAATCATTTGTATATCACATCATCATATATTCAAAATCATCAATCAATTTTGCCATCAGACGAGCAGCTATATTCAAAGGTACAGTTGATGTTAGTGCATAGAGGATTGGGAGAGGTGTAGCTCGGGGAAGTCCAGTGGCTGCTCGTAAGGCAGCGTGATAAATTGGATTAATAATGTTCCAATTTGATTGTGGAACATAAGATAGAAAACGACCACAGTATAAAAAAAACTTCGCACGTAAAGTGGCGTTTGCAATTGCAAGGAGTGTGGCACTAGGAATATTATGTTTCTTAGCAGCAATACCTCGTATGACGTTGAGAATTTTTTGGCCAGATTTACGGAGATTTAAAAAATGATTTTTCAAGGAACCTGTTTCCTGAAGATGAACTCCTAGGATTTTTATTGTATTCACCCATGGAATGGGTAAATTATGCAGGTACAGAGGAGGTCTTAATTTCTTCTTTCTCCGGGTTACAAGCATGGCCGAACTCTTTAGAGCTGAAAAGGACAAACCCTAAGATTTAGACCACTCAGCAATAAGTAAAAGATTTTCCTGACATCTTTTGAAAAGAGAATGAAAGTTGGCACCCGAGCCAAAGAGGATGATGTCATCAGCATATATGGATATGGTGAAATTATTAGATATTCGGCTCGGTAGATCAGATAAAAAAACATTAAACAAGAAAGGTGAGAGCACGCTACCTTGAGGAATGCCGATAGTTGGATACTGTATGTCCGAAAAGCGTCCACGCCAACGAGTCCGAAAAGCGTCGATTCATCAGGTAATTCGCAAACCATTTGTGGCAATTACCTTTAATTACAATTTGAAGAAGTTTATGAAGAAGAGCAGGAATGGACACAGAATCAGATGCTCGTTGAATATCTAAATGTAAAATAATCGCAACATGCTTACGTTGGAGAGTTTCATTAATATTGAATATTAAAGGAGATAATGCACTGTACCTTTAAAAGGAACTGAACCATGAATCTCCGTTGGAAGAAATGATGTGTTAATTAGAATCCATGATAGGCGTGATCAAATCATTCGTTCGAAAATCTTGACCATGATTGACGTTAATGCGATAGCTCTATATGAATGAATGTCAGTTCCATCTTTACCTGATTTTTTAATGGGAATAAGAGTGGACATCATCCAGGATTGAGGAATAATGCCAATTGACCATGTTTGATTAAAGGTGATCAGTAATTGTTCCAAATGGTTGTCAGGAATCTTCTTAATCATGGTTGCCAGGAGAAATCAAATTCAGAAGGAGAGATTTTCGGATGCTGTAATACAAGACCAGTAGTCGCCCATTGAGAGGCAAATAAATTAGCTTGTTCCTGAGCTTGGACACAAATGGTGGAATTATGAATGAGAAGATTCGTGGATGTTAAAGAAGGAGATCCTAGAAAATGTTGAAGTCGACGATAATGTGAGAAGATGTTGGTAGATGAACGAATAATGATGGATATGCGATTCCATTATCTCTGTTTTTCACGTGAAATGGTAGATTTAAGTTTAGCTATCCGCTGTGTTTTCTGTTTGTTTGTGGGTTGACAGCCCCAAGTGAATAGATTCACAGGATATGTTTATCAGCTGGTGGATAATCCTGAGCAGAAGTCATCGCAGGCACCTGAACTCTTTGCTTCTATTGGCATCGTCAAATTATATATTGGAGGAAGTCTTCCAGTGTAGATGGCTTCAGCCTTTAGTGGTGGGGGAACGGGTCTTTGCCCCATGTCTGCGATTAGAGGGCTGTTTGATATTGTCGGCATTCCCTCTCTCAATACACATAGTTTCTTTAAACATCCCACTAACCATTTTCTCTCCATAGGTAGTTGGAATGTGAGGACTCTGCACAGAGCTTTTTCTCTTGATGTACTCACACAAGAATTCCACCATTATAATTTAGATATTCTCGGCTTGCAAGAGACCAGATGGACAGATAAAGGTCAGATTCTTAAAAATAATCTTAAATTTCTCTTTTCAGGGAGGGACGACAATAAGCATCACCAAGGCGTGGGTATGCTTCTCAGCAGACACGCTAGTGATGCTCTTCTAGGATATGAGTGCATTAATGAAAGGTTTCTTACAGCAAAATTTCAGACAAGCGTAAAAGACCTGAATGTTATCTGCTGTTATGCCCCCACCGAGGATGCCGATGAGGATGAGAAGGATAGGTTTTATGAATAACTTCAGGATATTTTGAATTCTGTCAAGAAAGGAGATATTACCCTTGTTCTTGGTGACTTCAATGCCAAAGTTGGTACTGACTCTGACCTTTGGGGAGGAGTAATAGGCCCTTTTGGTATTGGTAGCTGCAATGGCAATGGGCAACGTCTCCTACAAGTAAGTAAACTCAATGGTTTCAGAATAACTAACACATATTACAAACACCGCGACATACATAAATACACATGGGTTTCACCTGATGGGCTGCATAGGAATATGATTGATTATATATTAATTAACAGCAAATGGGCTAGTTCTGTTAGAAATACCAGGGCATATAGGGGAGCTGAAATTGGATCTGACCATTACCTTGTTAAAAGTGTCTTACAACTTAAACTTAAAAAGTGTTGTGCTAGGTTTAAAAAATTTGCTTTTAATACTGAAGCTCTGAAAGACCCAGTTATAGCCAAAGCTTACCATGATAGGTTACTTAGTCATTATGACAGTCATGGTATGCTTACTACAGAAGTTGAAAAAGAATGGGATCATTTTAAACAGGCTTTTTTGGACACTAACAGTACTCTTTTAGGAAAAAAGGAGCAGAAGAGACAGGATTATCTGAGTGATAAGGCACTTGAGCTTATTTCAGAAAGAAAGAACTGCAGGAATGTCCTTAATGAATGCCCTACTAGTCCTAATAGAAAGCATTACAAAGAATTTATTAAACGTGTAAAAGATCAGTTAGCTGCTGATAAGAATCTTTCGCTTGATGGTTTGGCTGACAAAGCCGAGGAAGCAGTTAGACAGCACAACAGCAGAGAGCTGTACCAGATAGTTAATGTTTTGTGTGGTAGAAAACGGACAGGTATACAGGGATTGAAGGATAAACAAGGTAAGGTTATAGAAGGTGAGGATTCTGTCATGGCTAGGTGGGTTGAGCATTTCAGTGATATTCTGAACAATGCGGTTAGTTCTATTCCCATTGTTTGCAATGATGATAGATGCATTGGTGGCTTTAATGTTGGCCCTATAACACAATCTGAAGTTATTTTGGCTGTTTCTAAACTTAAACTTCATAAATCCCAAGGGGTAGATGAAATTACTACCGAAATGCTTAGAGCTGGAAATGTTTCTGTTACCACTTGGATGACTGAAATTCTGAATATCTTTTATGATAAAGGCATGGTTCCTAAGGATTTTACCAGAGCTATTGTTATCCCTATTTTCAGAAAAGATGATCTCAGTTCTTGTGATAACTATAGGGGTATCAACCTACTCTCTGTTCCAGGTAAAGTTCTTTCCATGATTGTGCTTAATAGAATTAAGAATCTGGTTGACAGTCAATTGCTTGATGAGCAATGTGGATTCAGAAGTGGTAGGGGATGTGTGGATCAGATATTTTCACTTAGGCAGATTCTTGAGAAATGTTTAGAGTTTCAGAAACCTTTGGTTGCTAGCTTTGTTGATTTCAAAAAGACTTTCGACTCTGTTGAACGTCATAATTTGTGGTTGATTGTGAAATCATATGGTATACCAGACAAGTTAGTTACCATAATGAAAGCTCTCTATAATAACACTGAGTCGTGTGTGAGAGTTGGTAAGGCTTGTAGCAATTGGTTTAGCATTAGTTCTGGTGTTCGACAAGGGTGCATTTTGTCTCCTTTTCTCTTTAGTTTGGTTATTGATTATGTTATGCGAAATTCATTTCAAGGGAAAGATTTTGGCCTTAAATGGGCTGGAGGTACGAAAATTTCTGATTTAGATTATGCTGATGATTTAGCCCTTTTGGCAAATGATGTTGATGAGATGAACTCTTTCATTCGAGCTGTTGATGAGACTGGTAGTACAGTAGGTTTGGTTATAAACAGAGAGAAAACTAAAGTGATGAAAATTGGTCAGGCAGGCTGTGATTCAGTTAATCTGAATGGTTGCAGTCTTGAGCAGGTGTCACAGTTTAATTATCTTGGGAGCTATGTAACTGATACTGGTGATGTGCGGCATGAGATTAGTAGACGAATAGGGATTGCTGCCGGGACTTTTAAGAATCTATGGAGAGTGTGGAGAAATAGGCGTATACACCTAAACACTAAAATTAGACTGTATAATAGTTTGGTTCTTTCTAGGGTTAGTTATGGTAGTGAAGCTTGGACACTTTGTAAACAAGATAACAGGAAACTAGATGCTTTTGATTCCAGATGCTTACGCAGTATCTTGGGCATTAGGTGGTTTAACTTTGTAACTAATGATGAGATTAGGCAAAGGAGTTTGTAACCTCCTTTAAGCAGCATATTGTGCAGAGAGAGACTCCGTTGGTTTGGCCATGTTGCCGGTATGAACAATTATAGATTGGCGAATAGGGTTATGAACAGTGTGCCTAAGGGCCTCAGAAAGAAGGGGAGACCTAGGATGCGGTGGGCAGACAATGTCAAACAGGACCTTGTTAGAATAGGTGTGCAGTGGCCAGATGCAGTAGATGTAGCTCAGAATAGACTTGCTTGGAGAACTAAATTGCACGGTCTGGTTGGACCTCCGTAGCCCATGGCTGCTTGAGGATGATGATGATGATGATGATGATACTGTGTTTATGTTTTATCCAGTCAGACTTGAGCAAAGAAGATCGTGCGATGAAAAATTTTCGATGTTTTTTTGCCAACGCTTTTTGACATTTTGAATTCCACCATGGAGTCAATGATTTTTTATAATTCCTGCGAGTGATAATGACGGCTTCCGCTGCCAAAAGGATTTGCTTTTCAAAATCGTCGTAACAAGTAATAGCAGATAAATCAGTGTTCTCCAAGAATCGTTGAAAGGAACTATAATCAATTTGTTTGTTTAAAAGGAAGGATTCTACATGCTGCAAAGAAGAAGTATTATGACGGAAAATCTGTATGATAATAGGATGATGATCACTTCCCCATGTCGAAGGGGATGACACGCCAGGAACTATCTAAAAATATATTGTCAGAACAGAAGGTTAAATCGATACATGACGAAGTTAAGAAACTTCGTCTTGTGATTGCGCCAGAATTCAATAAGCACATAGATGAATTTTGAAGTCATGAGGCAATGTGGATTCTGGGGGTGGAAGAAAAAGATTAGCCCCATAGAGGATGATGGGCATTAAAATCTGCGCCAATCAGTGAAATCTGAGGTAGCGCAGATTCCAGATATTTAAGGATATTTAGACCATAATTGGCATCCGGGATATAGACATTAACAATTATGAATGATTTGTGATGGAAAAATAATTCAATTGCCATGAATTCTCCTGAAAAACAAGATGGATCATCTGGAATGTTGAGTAAACGGCTGGAAAAAGAAGCTTTAACAGCAATCATGAGGCCACCACCACGTTCAGTAACATGATCTTTTCGATAAATGACATAATTAGGAATATTAAGATGAGAAATAGAATCAAACGAAGTTTCCTGTAACAAAATAACATCCGGGGAAAAAGAAGAAATTCCAAGCAACAGGAGAGAGGAATTTGCACGAAGGCTTCTGGCATTCCATTGAAGAAATTGTAGACACATAAAAAAAAGGAGAAACGGAGGAAGAAACGATTTATTTCTTCCCTTTAGACTTATGTTTTCCTTTTTGAGGAATATAAGGACTATGAAGAAAATCCATAGCGGAAAAGTTATTGATGGGATCATCGGGGGGGTCCTGTGGAACATTGATGTCCGTAGTAGAAGTAGAAGGTTGTGCAAATTGTAATTGTGCAGATTGAAGTAAAGGAATAGTCATGTCCATTGTCGCACTCTGTTCCGGAATACTCAAACTTGAGGGCGTTTTCAGAGAAGCATCCTTATCCATGACAATTTGTGCACAAGAGATGTCTTGAGGATTAAGTGATTTAGAAATAGGTGCAATCTCAATTCTGCTTTGGGTAGTTGTGTCATTTTGTCTTGGTAATTCCGGCATGAAAGAGGAGAACATGACTGATAAACGCTTCTCGAATTCAGACAGAGCCTTTTCTATTAACGACGTGATAAGATGTGATATCCCATTGTACATTTCTTGAGTTGTAGTAACATCCGGTGGAGGTATTAGATTTTTCCGGGTTGTAGATGCATATGTCTGTCTTGAGGGTAATATGGCCGCTTGAGCTGCAATATACGTAGTACGTCTGGTACATTTATAGTTGAGAATAGTGGTTTCGAGTTGGCGCTTGGGACACTGAAGGGAGGTGGTTTCATGAGTATCGCCACATAGACAACAATGTATTTCAGAAGATGTACAAGAGGTATCATGATGTTCCTCACCACATCGGGAACATCGAGGTTTGCTTCGACAGGTTTTCTTTCCGTGTCCAAATCTGCAACAGTTATCACACTGTCGTGGTCTATCTATGAAAAGGGTGGGATGATGTATTTCCCACCACAGAATCATTTCGTGGGGCATTTGTTGATCAACAATTGTTATTAACACACTTGGTAAGGGAGACATTGTGTTGCCATCACGTTTGAAAAAACGACGAATCGAATAAATATGATGACCTTGAATCGATAGTTCCGTAAAATAAGTCATCGATAGAGATTTCGGTATCAATGTTGCGAAGTAAAAATTTAGTTGTTAAGGATTATGTCAGAATTTCATGCTCAACTGGAGTATTTAATATCTGTGTGATATTTAGTAACTCAAGGGTGCATTTAACGGAAGTTGTTGTGATTATCAAGTCGTTCGTCTTAGTGCGTTTGACGATTAAAATATCTTCTGGGTTTGAAAGTTGAGCTGTCAACTGCTGCTTCAAGAAATTAGGTTTAGCCGTGGATATGGGCTTCGAAATACCTTTTATC
The DNA here is from genome assembly GCA_038380435.1 of Ryuthela nishihirai. Classification (NCBI taxonomy): domain Eukaryota; kingdom Metazoa; phylum Arthropoda; class Arachnida; order Araneae; family Heptathelidae; genus Ryuthela; species Ryuthela nishihirai. The sequence goes on from JAWZYU010000005.1 coordinate 43,145,084, forward strand.
CTAATGGAGAAAGATGTGCATCCATTTGATTTAGCATATGATAACAGATCAGAGTTATTCATAAACGTTTTGGAATAAAGTGACTGAAACTGTTGCTGCATAGCAGAGTTTTCACTACGCAAACGTTTTGACCCTCCAGAGGGATCATCCATTTTGGAAAGACAAAATTAATGTACACGCAGAAAATGCTGCGCGAAGTGCAGAAATTCCACACCAAAGTCTGTCGAAAAGTCTTTAGACACAGACGAGAAAAACAACAAAAAAAAAATCACACAGACCTGAAAAGCTCCGAAAAATACACACACCTAGGGTGAAGAAAAGAAAGGACGCTCCCTCACATAGTACACTCACTACCGAAGAGTAGAAAAAATAATATCAGCACCAGCGTAGAATGTCAACGACACCAGAACTTCAAGAAGCTATCGGCACCCAAGTGTTCTCTCTTCTCAATCCTCAGTGGTAAAACAACTCAACTTTCGTTTTATAGGTCTTTAAAAAATTTCTTGAAAAAAAAAAAGCATTAAATATGCGTAAGTTGAATAATTTCTTTTATCTCCATTACCTTTACTAGCATTCTCATGGAGGGGAGGCAAGGCCATATTTCCCTCGCCCCTAGATCTCGCCATCTGTATGTGGAAGGAGGTCGATATGAAACGTACATAAAATGGAAAAGAAATGCACTGAATCTCAAGGTCTTAAAAGTGCAAATTCTGTTCATTTTATTTAATAATCTGGGAATGGCAGTAATGGGAATAGGAAAGAAGTGTGTGTGTGTAGAGGGGGGAGGGGCGAAACCTATCAGGGGTTCTGATACTGAGTGTGCCACGTGAGCGGACCAATTCTGGGATTTTTGGCCCTTTAGCCTTATATCCCTAAGAGAAGAAATAGCAAATCGGAAAAGAGGTGTGAGAAGGAAAAAACGTCGAGTAGCAGACAAGAAGACTTTCAGAACTTGTGCGGAGTTTTGAAAAGCAAGGATATCGTGTAAAGTCCATGGAGCGTGGAAAAGATAATTATTCCTATAGGAGAGATGCATTCTCTGTCGATCGAATTCATGATTGCATTAAAGAATGAAATGTAGACCCGATATTTTGACAGAAAGGGTAATTCGCAGCAATGTATTCTTAAAAACACTGTCAATTAAATCTTTGCCTGATGCAGAAGAACTTTACCTATTTATTACTTACTGGTCATTTCAATATTTTCGAAATCTGCATATGAAATCGCAGTATTTGCAAAGTGTATAATGCATGATAATAATATTCAATATTTTTGCAGGGAATAACTGAAGCAGTTAGGCTAACGAGAAAAAATTATTCACTTCCCTTGGCAACCAAATTGAATAATTCTTCAAGCACTATGCAAAGTATAAGGAGGAGCCGTGACGTAGACCATCCTGAAGGAGCCAATAACTGTCGAGGAGATCCTCAATAAAGAGTTGGTGAAAGGCGTTCTCTTCTGTAGTAGCAGTTAGTGTAGTGATCTCTTAGAAACAAAAAGGTAAGTGTTAATAAAAACTGGATTTTTGTTCTGTATTCTGAATGTCTGAGCTGAAACTGTGCGAGCAGATTATTTACTTTTAGATTAGTATTTTTTTTAATATAAACCATAGTTCAATTAAAACATGTGCAAAGCAGCCATTATGTCCGTTTTGCTGGATTCAGGAAAGTATTCGTTAGCTAGCTTTGTGCTTCCTAAACTATAAATGTCCAGTTATTTAGCTAAGTATAGCTGGGTTAACTTATCAAATGCCTAGTGCTCTCCGCACCCTTCAAACATTATTTATATAATATATATATATGACGCGTAAGGCAGTCTTAATTAGTCTTCAATGTATTCTGAAATTCGCGTCCCCAAAACTTCAGACAAAACTAGTAGTTTCTCCAAATTTGAAAAAAAGTAAATCTTCAAAGATTAAGCGGCGCCTATTAAATGTGCCAACTGTGATGGAACAGTTAATAACTCTTATCAGAAGTTTTCAGAGGTGTGTGTGTGGGGGGGGGGGACTTGAGTAGTTTCTTTATATATGGGTGGATATCAAAATGTCGCAGTTGTTATTCCTACATAAACTTAGTGGATGGTGTAGTAAAGAGCAACTGCAGTTAGATTGTTTTGCATCTGAGCGACAGTTTTTCGAACACAATGGGCTAAATGACAGTCGCAAAGACCCCTTAGCTCTGAGAAGGGAACACAATGGAGTAGTCGATCGACAGATTGAAGCTTCCCGCCAAGGCCATTCAGTGTGTTCTTTAACGTGCACAGGGTATTGCTCTGCCGCACATGGGACCACGTCTCCGTCTAATCCGACGGACGGCTCTTTCCAAGCCCATCGGTGTCCCCTACTGACAGTGGGCGGGGAGTTTTCAGCAGATAAAAGCTGACCCAGCTGGGACTCTAACCTGCAGATTATGAGCCTGGTTTGCTACCGACAGTCACCTCCGCCACCAAACTGCAGTAGGGAATAGCCTTGCGCTTGCATTGTAACTTTTCTATCTTTTTCTTTAGTCGAGATTAGGACTACTTCCTGCCTTTGAACTCCCCCATCTGTCAATAACCCCGCGTGCCCTGATTATTTTGTGCAACACTGTTCTGAGTACAAGATTTAAATAGTTCAAACTTTCATCTTTATATTGCTTAATGTGGTCGCAGGACGTGTTTTGTAAACTTTGTTTAAACATAAATTATCCAAAACTCTTTTAATACCGGGAAAATTTTTTGGAAAGGAAATAGTGTAGTTATAAATTAAAGCTAGGAAAACTTTCAGATTACCAACTTGCTCGTACTAGTTGGTTTCTCAGAGGAGCAGAGTTTAAATTATATAACGTGGCTCTTCAGTGCCGATTTGATCGGTAAAGCGATATAACCGCTATTAAGGAACTTTTCGTGGAGAGGGCTTCCATATTAAATATGGTAGCCATTTGAACTTCCCGATATATTCAATTTAAATAGCTATCTGGTTTACTAAACTTTCTCTTAAACATTAGAAAACTAAATATTAAAAACCAGTATTTGTATAAATAAGCTACTCAAAAAAAATTGAGGGGTAGGGCTTGTTTCAATAACAAAACTGTCTGATGTAGTGATCAGCAATGATTTCGGTCTTTGGGACTCTTCTTGTATAAGAAGTCCGCTAAAAGCGAGGTGTAGCTTGTAAGACTTATGTCCAAATGAAAAACTAAAATAACCTGAATTTTATTCTTCACGAGTAAAGCGGAAGAGTTCAGATAATTAGAGTGAAGATATTTACGTTGTATCTAACTATTGGAGCTAAAACTTCAAAATCTAAATGTTTTAAATTCTTCCTGAACTAAAAGATTTCGGTAGCGTTTATTTGAACCTTGGAGGCTTGGTATAAGCTGCGAAAACTGTCTTATATAAAAGTGCTAAGAACCAACTTCTTAATCAGTCTCAAATCTACTTTATCAGCGGTGGATGTGAAAACGACCATGACAATCCTAAACTCTGGCTTGTTCAAGGCAGTTGCAATATTATCACTAGCAAACTCTGCACTAGCGGGGGACATAACGCTAAGCTACTGCATTTGAGCTAATGAAAGTATTAAACTGCAGTAGGGTACATCTGGTAAGATCCGAATAGCTTCCTAAATCTGGTACGTACAATAATGTGGCGTAAAGTGAAGATGTACTTTTTGTGGGGAGGATTGGAATCTCCTTCAATGGCACCTGCCGAATAGTTTTTACAGCCGCGCGCAACTAAAAAATCTTATTGTTGCAATTACGCTTGCCACAAGTTGGCAGACTTGATTTGGGGTAAAGTATTTCTTCCTGAGGTGAACTTAGACCTTGTTAACCGGATAGTTTTCCTTAAATATTTTAATCAAGTACAAGTTTCGACCACTACGTTCTGGAAAATTCCCCTAATCGATTAAGGTCATAATTTCACTAAACCTAATCGTAATGTGTATTCTATGGTTATAAATGGAATTGTGGTTACACGAAAAAATTGCAGGGTGGTTAGAAGGGAGAGAAGATAGATTCGGTTAATGTAGATCTAACTCCTAGAAACTTCTCGCATACAACTGCGAGAAACTAGATTTCGTTACAGCGTAAGATTTTTCTCCCACTGGCCAGGAAAATCTGAAAGCCAACTACTTTAAACTTGGATATAATTCAGCAAAATGGCATATAGCCCATCGCCGTGCAGTCTAAAGGTCTCTACAACAAATTTTAGATCAGGATCTTAACACTTCAAGAAAATTGCAAGATATTTCGTAGCATGAAGCTTAATGTTATTTCTTTTGTATGTTATGGATTTTCAAAGTATTAAAGTAACAAAAATTTGAAGGAACTGAATTTTAGTCTTGTATCTTGTAGTTGGATAACGAGCTTTGCGTAACATATTAGTATGTTCCCTTCTGCTTAATGCCCTTAATCTTTCTTTGGCGGCAATGTCCATTCCTTTTTTTGTTCTCGTGGGGGGGGGGTGGAATATTAATACTTCTGGTCCTTTATGTTAAGGTTCAGTTTGTACAGTATATATGATGAAACTTCAGCTTTTTGACATCGTGAAACGTTTTGACTAAACGGAAAAATGTTATGAACTTGAAATGCAACATCCTAGAAAAACGTTTCCCTAAATTGAACGCTAAAGTCGTGAGCCATAACTACAGATGCTTTGGGAAGTTTCAAGAAAACTATCCGTAAAACGATAAAAGCAGATTTTGCAAACTAGGTTGCGATCGAGGCGTCGGCAAGCTTCTGCCATCCTCCTATGAATGATGGTAGCCGGAAGGGAATATATCAAACTTGAACACTTCCAATAAGTTTGAAGACTACTAAAATACATCCAAAGAAGTTGACGGAAGGCGTTCTAGTTCATTCACTCTATCGTGGCCTTTCTGATCACCTGACCACACACTCACTCCTTTACTTTCTAGATACTGGCCGATTGCAAATGGATTAATCTTGATGTTCCTACTCTTCTAAACCCTTAGTCTGAATGTCTTGGTTTCAATCAATTTCATCGTATTAGCAATAAAATTTGCTTGTCGAAACGTTAGTCAAAAATTTATCTAACTAAATCCCAGATTTAAGGATTTGACTTTATATAGCGTAAGAACTACATGGTTATATCATTCTTAAAGAAAAATATCGATTTCTGAAGTCTTTAAGCAATCTCTGAAATAATTTTTGCACAGCTATCTGACATTAAGTTTGGAATGACGTGGCTGATTCTATCGATAGTCAATCTAAACTGCTATAAGGTAGCATTAAGCAGGGGCCAAATAAAGGTTAAGGTTCAAGAGTACTTACGAGAACCAGACATTTGTTTTTCGATGAAACCGCTTGCCATATAAAATTTGGTAGTCCAAAATGGCTCGGGGCAAAGCGACCTTCAACAGATTAAGAGTTTAGAGTGTAAAAACTCGTCCCCCCCCCCGCCCCCCGAGAAAGTTTCGGCAATAGATATTGATTACTAAATAAGTTTCACCATTTTGCACATAAACTTTAACGAAACGACTACTCAAGCTAAACTTTCCATACAGACTTAAATTTTGAAATAGAGGACAAATAGTGTTAGAGAAACTGAAAGTACATAACATACTATTGTAGTATAAACTGCACGACCTCTGTGGCAAGCAGCTGCTTAGGGTATTTATTTGTACTGTAACTATACATAATGGAAACTTTTATTAAATCTCATTACTTACCTGCATAAACTCCGAACTTGTCAAAGAACACAACTTCGTCTCGACTTAATTGGCTTTAACAACTCCAACTTACGCATGTTGTGAAAAATGCGCTTAAATTTGAAACCTGGTATTGATAATTTGTCGACTTGTATTCTTTAAAAAGTTCGATAATGCTTCTTTCGGAAACTGAATATCAACTTTAGTCATTAAACACAGTTAAATATAAATGTCTCCTTGTATTTAGCGAACTAATACCCACTTCTTTCACAGGTGATGTCTTTGCTTCAAATCTGCATTCTGGTGCTGGCCATTGGATGTGAGTATTTAAATTAGTTAACATAAGGAAGTGAAATTGGATATCTTTAAGTAGTGGGCTTCGATACTTTAGATCAGCGGATGGAAGGGATCCGGAATCTACTCCTAATGGAATTAAACTTTAATTCGTTGTACCAAAATATTTTGAACGGCCAAATAACGGAAGATGCTTTAATTACGTGGTCAGAAATGTAAAGAGCGAGAATTCGTGGTGTGATAAAATCAAATATCCCTTTGATGTTAAAAGAAGACATTAATCTGGATAACTTTTACCATAATTTTTAGATGCCAAAATGCAGGGTGAAATCTAGGGAGCGAGGTAAAAGGGGGCCATGACCTTTTTAAATCTTAAATTTTCTGCCTCTTAACATTACTAGGAAATTTTATATTTTTTTCCCAAGAATTTTTTAAAGACTTGTAAAAAAACTGAAGGGAAATGTTAGACTGCATTGAAAATGTTCTTTCCCCTTTGCATTTTTCGGCTTATTGTGTTCCTTGTCCCCTTATTTTTACTAGATCCTGGCACTTCTCAAGTGCAGGCGTAACCATTTTTTTAGCTTTGCCTCGGAATCGACCATCTGTTGCGGGATAAGAGCTTGGCTTGAAAATGAACTGGCCTTGTTAAACACGAAACGTGGCAATTTTCGCTGTTGGCTTCTGATGGGCTGACCTCTCTGCTGGAATTCTAAACGTTGGAAGGAAAGTAAAGATCAATGAAAACTATTGCTGAACCTCTCCCACTTCTAAAGACCAAATTTTGGCGAAGCTTGTTTGGCGAAGCTTGTTAAAATACTGAACTACTTGAAATGGCTAAACTAGATGTTTGTCTTATAATTGCTTACTACTGAATATTTTTAATTTCCTTATGGTTCATCCAGCCAAGGATCCTTAATGTCCTTAATGTCCCAGCCAAGGGATCCTTAATGGTTGTCTGAAATCCACAATGGTGGATACACAGCAAGATCCACTTTATTCAATAAAAATTATTTGTCAAAACTAGCGAGTTAGTCTAAATTTAACGTCCTTTAATAAGAACTTAGTTCGGAATGTAAACTAATAGAAGACCCTATTATTAAAATGTAGGAACTCTTAAATCTGAGGTAAATTATTGGCTTTTGTACAGAGGTTTTAATTGAGAAATTTAATAGAAATTGAGCTTCACTGGAATTTTAAGCCTTTAGAGCTCTATTTAAGACTACTAAAATTAAACAATGAAAAGCACTAAACTTTGCTTGCCCTTAACAGTGACCTTAATCTAAATAGTCTTAAGTTTGCTTGGGTTCTAAATATTCTTTATATCTAAATATTCTTAAGTTTGAATTGGTATCAAAAATTTTGCTAATAGGTATTTAACTCTAGCCTTATAAATCGCGACATTGACCCTGTCAACCTAACTGGCGGGGGTGGCTCAGTCGGTAGCGAGAAAGGGTCGTAATCTGTAGTCACAGGTTCGAATCCCAGCTGGGTCAGCGTTGAGATTAATCTCCGCAAAATTCCCCGCCCTGCCCACGGCCAGCGGACACCGATGGGACGTTAAGCCGTGACCCCCGTGTGCGGGAGAGTCATACCCTGTGCACGTTAAAGAACACGCTGGATGGCCTTGACTGGAGGCTACCATGTCTCCTAACAACTGTTCCAATGGGTCCTCTCCCAACCTTCTGAGCCTTCGGGGGTCCTTGTGACCTGGCCATTTAGCCCATGGTGTGCAAAAAAAGTGCCGCTCAGAGGTAAAACAACTCGACCCTAACTAGCTTAGAGATAAATATAGTTTTTAGTAGAAAAACTTAAATCTGTAGTTTTTGATACTTAATTTTACTTTCAGGTTCCCAAGTAAAGGCTGGTTGTGAGAACTATGCAGTAAGTATGTTTGAACTTATTGATATGCCAACTGCTATTAATTTCCCATCTGAATTGATATATCTTGGCGCTCTCCTCAAACACGAGAATTTTTACTGTGCTTTAGAATATTTCTGAGAGCAACTCAATGGAAGGACGAAAGCATGTCCATCACTCAAACGCAGTAAGAACCAAAAATAGTCTTGCCCCAAGTGCAGTATAAACTAAATGTTGGAATTTACTTTTTAATAAAAAATTAGTAAATACTTGAACACTTTACAGATGGTTTTTCCATGCACAGACATCTTAAGGGCAGCTTTATGTTAGCTAGTGTCAGGCTTTTCCTAATCAAGCAAGTTTGCTTTCCAAGCATTGATTTAAATTTCAAAAGTAAATTCGTAAACGTCAAGCAGGGACAAAAGTCTAAGAATAGTAATCTCGTGTAGCCTGAATGTTTGAAGTTTTAGAGGAATTAAAAGAATCTTTTTATTCTTGGTAGAATACTAGGACTGTTTCTAGAATTGTTTTTTCGAAGAAATTTGAGTTAAGCATCCTTAACCTGTCTTCGAAAAAAAAACTATAAACACCAAAACTTAAATATGGTTAATTCAAAAGTTTAAAATTCTTTTCCCATAACGATTGCCTCGTTGACAATTGTGTGGACAATTGACATTGAGGGTGTTCAACAATTATGTTGAGCATCCTCAATATTGTGAGGTGGCGCCTAGTAAGAGTGCTCAAGAAAAATGAAACTTGGTCACTCCAATTAAAATGAAGTTTTAGACTAATTAGAAATTTAGCTCTTTCTTCATTAAGAGACTGAGATGAGCTTGGTTAAATCTCTTGGGTCTGTCTTTAGTCCGATTTAATTTCTAATTGAGAAAACTGATCTTTAGATTTAAAAATGCCTCGAAAGTTTCGCCCAAATTTTAAAGCTAGAATAAAGATATGATACTTTTTCCAGAGTCGTCGTTGTACTGAGCATCAACTGCTGCACAACGAATGTCCTGAGCAATTCGTTCCCCCTTCGAAGCAGGAACCTCCCTGTGGTCATCCAAGTAACGAAGAATCTTCTTCCGCTGCAGAATGGAATTTTGCAGTCCGTGGAGAGCCGGGTGTAGACTTCCCAAACTACAAAGAGATTCCCAGGACCAGCTTCAGTTGCAGGGAACAAAAATACGTACCTGGATTTTATGCCGATATGGAGACTGGATGTCAGGTAAAGAAATTAAGCACATTTTCATGAAAAGATTTAAATTTAAGCTACTTTTTAAAATAAAAATAAAATAAATTAAGCGCGAAAGAAATTCGACTGGAATTTTTTGCCTCTGCAGATACTTAGAGCTGCCAAGAGATCTGAGTAACATTTAAACTGATAATTAACTCTTCCTTTTGTCTTAACTTAGAAGTTTAAGTGGTAAATTTTCAGCAATGTTAAAAAGATTGTCTATTGGCATTCGTTTTTTTACGAAATCCTAGAACTGGCTAGCAGCTCTCTGAAGAGGAAACCGAACTTTTCTGCTTTATCTACAGATGACATTAACAAGCCAAAACTTAAACCTGGAACACAACTAAAATGAGATCAATCTGTATCTCTTTGCCATCCCGTGGCAGAGTGGTTAGCGCGATTGGCTACTGATGGAAGGGATTCGAGACTCTGGTAAGGCAGTTTTTTCTGCCATCCTTTCAGACCTACTGTGGCGAATAAACTGACAGGCTCCTGTCGGCCCTCTCTTGCGACCGACTTGGCGGGGGGGGGGGGGTATACTACACCTATTCATTGATACTTCTGTTTCGACCGAAAAATCTCCAAATTTAAATGCTTAAAGGGAATAAACCTAGTCTTGTTGCGATAACTTAATCCAAAATTCTGCAGCAATCCCCAATCGGAAAGCGCTCTAAAAGGATTTCGGCTATTGCAAAGACTCTTCCCTCCTAGAGTTTAGGGAAGTATTTCTATTGAGGTGATAAAGTACCGAAGGTTACTGTTTATTCAGAAATTTCTTTCGGTGTATGCAAAGAGTATCCAAGTTTCACTCTGAAACTTGGTCTCATTTCTAGATTAGAAATGAGACCATTTTGTAGTTTACTCGCATTTTTATCTGAATTTCGGGCGATGTAGTCGATATTCGTAATCTGCAGTTCCCAGTTAATGTGCCAGCGCTCAGAATTTTGTATCCCCGTCCTTTATTTTATGTAGCCCTCGATCAGAAAATATAGATTGCCTCATCTCCTGTCCATAAGATGAATAGTTAAACCGCAGCCCTGTGTAGAAGAATCGTGCACGTTAGACTGTCTCCCATTAAGGCCATGTAGCTGTTCAGTGGATTTCTTTCCACAACCTAGGTACATCTAGCCCAGTGTGAAAGTTAAAATCCATCTGCATTTTTGATACATTACTCTAGATTTCAATCGTGAACATTGCTTCACTTTAGAGATTATCTTTTGGTTATGTACTGCGAATATATGTAGAAAAACTCCTTTTCAACATGGTGTTAAATTCCAATTTCTGTACAAAAATCTGAAACTAATTTCGGATTTTCTTTTTAGGTATTTCACGTGTGCTACGAACATAGACAAGAAAGCTTCCTGTGCCCAGAGGGAACCATCTTCAATCAGCCTCTTCTCACATGTGATTACTGGTACAGTGCAGATTGTTCTCAGGCTGCTTCTTACTATGACGTCAATGCTAAGCTAGAACAACCGGGAATAGTCGAGGGAGAGGTTTCCGAAGCTAAAGAGATCGGCTTTGAAGATGCGTTGGTGGATGCCATGATATCCTCAATTATTGACTCTCTACTATCGGATGAGAAGAAATCTGAAGATGATGAATTAACCAGTTCCCCAGATGAAAGTGAAAAGATCGAAGATCCGAAACCTCAACTTCCCGAGGTCCCTGCGGTTACTTCTGAAGCTAAAGTGCTAAAATTTAAACCCATTATTGCATCTGTGTTGAAGCCTCCAGTTCTAGTCAAGCCAAAGCCAGTTCTTCCCGTTGTCCCTGTAAAACCAAAGCCAGTACTTTTTCCAATAAAGGCAAAGCCGGTGGCTGATGCTGTCGCGACTATCGTCAAATCGAAACCTATAATTAAGGCCAAGGCTATTTCGAAAACCCACGTGGCACCTTTCAAAGCTTTCTTGCCCATTAAGGCTAAAGTAGTGGCCTTTCCCATTCTCAAAGCCGTGGCTTCTGTGATGACACCTCTGAAGATGGCAGCTGCTGCTCCGAAGCCTTTGGTGCCGCCAATGAAGGTTAAACTTGCTGCTGCGAAGTCTGTTGTGCAGCATGCGGCAGCAGCTAAAGCCCAATTGGCAGTTTTGCCTCTCACCAAGAAACTCCTGGCTGCTAGCTACGTGAAATTGCTCAAGATACACAAACTGAAAACTCCACTCTGGGGACTTAAAGGTTGACGTTCAAGTTTTTAAAAGATTATCAATCTGACTTCCAGTTATTGATGGCTTAGTTTTAACATGTATTCTTCTAATAATTAGTTAATAAATGCTTTCCTGTTGTATTGATGTTTTGTATCAATTCCTTACTCAAATGAACATTGTCTTAATATCTAACATTTCTAAATTTAAGAGTCTGGAAATTTTAGTAGCAAAGGAATTATTAATGGAATTTCTTTCATTAATAATTCCTTTGCTACTAAAATAACCCTAATTTTCGATGTTATAAAAAAAACTTAAGTGGGAGAACTAAAAGAAATTGGTAGGATCAGTGTAAAAGTTAATATACCTAAATGTAGTAGGGGGAAATCTGCCTTCGAACCATCCACGTGATACTAGTGGACACCTGAGCAACTGCAATTAAGGAAATTAGTAAAAAACTTTTGCAGATAGTCCGAGTTGTAGGTTAAGAAAATTTTTTAAGAGCTTTAACATGGTGCCGAGATTGGATTAGGCGATTAGAGAACTAATCGTGAATGTTTAGTAAAATTCTAGTGATAAATCGGAGACGTTTTCAGGAAATTCTTGTTTAACTTTGAAGTCTATCAGAAGCAAGTCCTGAGAATCCCAGGGGTTGCGCTTCCATTGCAGTGTAATCTTAGTTTTTAAAATGCGTGAAATATTAATTTCAGTGAAGGCCAAAATTATGGATCTTACTTGGCCACTCTTAAAGTGGAGGGAGGGCGGTCCTGCTCTGAAGGAAATGATTTCAACAATTCGGGATTTTTTTTTTTGACAGGCGGACAGCAGTAATGAAAATGCCAACAGCATGTGGGCCCTTCCTTTTAGACAAAAGGAGAAGACAAAAGTCTCTTACTTTAATTTTCCAAGTGATAAGTGTGAACTTGTTTCTAAATAACTCTTGCTTTAATCTGTTCAGAAATAGTCCTAAAGAAAACGTGGTGAGGTGCACTACCCAAAGATTATTTGGTTTTTTGCATCCTTTTATTTTCACCTGTAACTTTAGATCGAGATTTTACCACCCTGTTCCCGAGATGTGGATTACTAAACAAAGTTATAAGGGTGGGGTAAAATTTCTTTAGATATGAAAGATGAGATTCGTCAAAATAAGCATTTTTTTTTTCTGAACTTCGTAATAGTTTCATTTGCAATGAGGTACATTAGGCGGAAGCAAAAACGATCGCATATCTGGCGTCAAATTCGTCTGCTTTTTGCACTTTTCGGTTTCCCATTTAAAATCTGAAGAGGAACGAGTTTTTAATTCTCGTTCCAATTTAGAGTAAAATAAGAATTTATAGTTGGGGGGGGGGGGAAAGAAATGAGGGAAATTTCTGATTAATCGAACCTCTTCTACAGTAATTACCTACATTTGATGTAATTATAATTACTCTAGAGATTTAGAGGGGTTTTTCATTTTAACCTATTTTAGGAACTGCTTTAAAACGTATATTGGAGAGTTTTAAAAACTGACTAATTTCGGAAAGTTGTTGAAATTTCGCTTACTGATGATTATGAAATATTTTCTGGTTTTAAATGTCGGTTTGGGATTAATAAGTAATTCATTTAAAAACTTGCATCAAGTTTCTCAAAAAAAAATTAGATTCTGCTATTTTGAAACTCGTCCGAATCGAAAATGGAGCTGTGAAGTTAATGGTTTGCTACTAACTTTCAATTTTAGTAGTTTTAACCATTTTAGAGAAACTAAGGTATAAAAATTAGCCTATGAAAATAGCCCTTTAAATTTCTGTAATTCTAACCCGAACGCAAAATGAGTATCTGAACGTAATAAGAACTAATCCTTATTTTGCGTAAGGAAGGCAGTCTTGACTGGTCTTTTACAGGTTTTGTAGCTAATGGCGCCAAACGTTAACTTCAGTCACTGGCACTTCGTGGCCCTTTGACGATCAGTTGCTACGGAATCGATTTCTGTCTCGATCACAGAAGGTAAACGGAGGGAAAACGCGTTGCAACCAAATCCGAATTACTCTTGACGAATAAAATGGTAATTTGGATTTTAGGGACTAATAATTAACCTATTTAATGATCAATGGCTTCTCATTAATTATATCAACTGAACTAAACCTTTTCTTTCGTTCTACCTTTTTGTCTTAACAGCCAATAATCGATACCAATCCACTAGGTTTGCAATTCAAATTTCCCAATGCGAAGGGGCAGGATGGCCTTGACGGGAGACTTTCTACAGCTGTCCAATGGTTCTCCTCTCCCTTAACCTTCTCTTTCTTGCGCACAAGGGGGGCTAAATGGTCAGGGCTGAGTCCTTGTGACCTGAACATTTAGCCCATTGTGTGATTAAAAAAAAGTGACTCTCGGAGGTAATACAACAACAAACGAACCATTTAATAATCCATGTGGCAAAACGATTCCTTGGAAAAATCACAGTAGGCAATTAAAAGAAACGAACTGAGGCCAAACAAAAAATAATGGGAGCCTAAAGAGCATTGAGTGCAAAATATACGGAAAAGTCACATGAAGAGAACTCTTTCAGGCAGTCTAAGAAGTTGAAATCTCTCGATTCTGGTCATTCTTGCACCACGATTTTCTTCGTAGGAATTTCTCGTTTCCATCGAGCATTGATTTTGTTTTACGTCAGAAGTCCTTATTCCGATTAAGCATTTATGAATGCACTGGCGTTAAATGGAAGCGAGGCGCATCGCAACGAAGGGAGGAAGCCATTCTTCCAATCTGCTGAAACGTTTTTTCTCGTGCATACAATCAGAGCCGGACTTGACCTTTCGAGACCCTAAGCTATGTCATATTTAAGAAGCCCCCAAAAATTCGAAAGTCGAAATATATTCCGATTTCGAAAGTCGAATATAATTATTCTGATTAAGAACACTGAAAAATAAACACGAACTTGATGTGGTGAAAACACTATTCTAATATTGATAAGCAAAGATAAACAGTGTTTTGCACAATAGATTAACTATCAAAAAAATTTCACAAGCAGTAAAACTTGAAATACATTTTTTGAGGCCCCTGAAATCGTGAGGCCCTAAGCTGTAGCTTAGCTTATGCGAAAGTCCGGCGCTGCATACAACTGTATTGCAAAACATGGCGTGTAGGGATCACTTCCGCCCCATAATCAGGCCCACTTGTTAAGTGTTGGCCATTTGTTGTGAATTATTCACTGCCGGGGAATGTTATTCTCACTTTTATGAGGAAGGAGGAAGGGGGGGGGGGGGGGGCTTCCACAAAAAGTGAGAATTCTTCCAATTTTTTTATTCTATTTGAATTTGACCGTTACTACAGTTGGCCCGATGGGAGTTTTGTAGAATTGTCCCTATGGGCTATGAAGAACCCTCCTCATATTCATATATGTAACAACCCCTCCTATGAAGGTCCCTCCTCATATGCATATATGTAACAACCCCTCCTATGAAGAGCCCTCCTCATATGCATATATGTAACAACCCCTCCTATGAAGAGCCCTCCTCATATGCATATATGTAACAACCACTCCTATGAACAGCCCTCCTCATATGCATATATGTAACAACCCCTCCTATGAATAACCCTCTTCATATGCATATATGTAACAACCCCTCCTATGAAGAGCCCTCCTCATATGCATATATGTAACAACCTCTCCTATGAAGAGCCCTCCTCATATGCATATATGTAACAACCCCTCCTATGAAGAGCCCTCTTCATATGCATATATGTAACAACCCCTCCTATGAATAACCCTCCTCATATGCATATATGTAACAACCCCTCCTATTAAGAGCCCTCCTCATATGCATATATGTAACAACCCCTCCTATGAAGAGCCCTCCTCATATGCATATATGTAACAACCCCAGACACCAATTTATAGAGGGAATCTTTTCAAGGCTCAGGAATTGAGTTGTTTGAGATGGCAGAAGAAGGGTTCAGATATCTGCAATGGTCTCGGAACACGATCAAACGTCAGTTCATTTAACAGATAGGCCACGAATTAAATGGAAAACATCATTAAAACACCTCCCGCAGCATAATAGAGGTCCACAATATGGAAAATAAGAAAAATATCTCAATATTACGGTGTCAAAAGCTCCTAGTTGAGAAGTTTTTCTTATTTATTTATATTGTTAACTTCGATTTATTTGGAACTTACTTAAAAGGGAAACATCAGAAATATTTGCAACTGGTAATCATCTCAACTGAGATAGAAAAGTTGCATTTTATTACGAATTAGAAAGCTCTGTATCCTAAGGAATAGCCCGGATTGTTTCAATTGTCGAGGTTACCTTCTGTATCTCTTCAGTCAAATGAAAAAGATGAGGAGGAATTGCAATTCTTTTTAATTTGATATGCCATGAAAAAGGTCCTTCTCGGCCTGCCCCGACACAACTGCTTCGAGTTTATGTGAATTGACGTTGGCAACGTCGTAACGGCTGACATTTAACCATTGTTCGTTCAGAATGATTTGGGATTGAATCAGCGCCATTTCTATCTCATATTGTCGTAAATATGAAACTCTTAAAAGAAGATTCCGATCGCCGACCTTTTCCATCAAAAGTAAGAACTCTTTGACGTTTGCATTGACAATTATTCTAAGTGCCGATCTTTGTCGTTGGAATATTTCTTGTTTCAAATTACAGGAGGAATGAGAAAGAGAATGGTGTTCCAATATCGAAAGGTAGGATTTCTTTTCCTGAAATGTATCGCCGGAATTCGAGTAACTGGCACAAGATAAAGTTCAAGTGGGCATATCACAAACTAAGCCGGTAACTCCAAATTTTGTGTAGTTCGAAATTGCTATTAGATTGCGACAAAGCCTGTGTAATTTCACAATTTTAGAATATATTCATTGGAACGAATCAACTGCCTAATCCAACTGTTATGTTTAAAGATAATTTCAACGGTAAATTTAGTCAGAAATAGATTACAAGAATGTACACGTTTTGAAGAATGTTTAATGGGTTGGGTTGTTTTACCTCTGGGCGGCTCGTTTTTGCACCCAATGGGCTAAATGGCCAGGTCATAAGGACCCCAAGAGCTCAGAGAAGGTGGGGGGAAGAGGATCCGCTGGACAGTTGTTACGATACAGATGGTAGCCTCCCGTCAAGCCCACCCAACGTGTTCTTTAGCGTGCACAGGGTATGGCTCTCTCGTATACAGGCCCACGGCTTAACGTCCCATTTGACTGATGGCTGCCTTTCCAAGCCCATCAGTGTCCCCTATTGACCGTAGGAGGGGGGGGGGGGGGTTACGGAGATCAATATCAACGTTGGCCCAGCTGAGACTCGAACCTGGGAACTACAGTTTACAAGCCTGGCTCGCTACCGACTGAGCCGCCCCGCCATGAATGTTTTATGGAGTTAATCTGTTTAGCTTCTGAGAGGCCGATAAATAAATATGTTGTAGTGTGCAAAAAAGATGGAGTTGGATTATATCACCTCTGAGCTCCAGTTAAATGTAAAAGTCCCAAAGTCTTAGAGAACAATGGGGAAGGGGATTCACCGAAACATCTGTTAGGAGATCCATCTGCTGAGACATTTCAGCGTGTTCCCTCCGACAGACGGCAGCTTTACTAAGACCAACTCTGTTCTCTTATGGAGAGCATAAAGCAGGATAACGAGAAAATTCTCAACACAGGCAGGATTGGAACCTGAGAACATCGGGTTACGAGCATGGAGGATTTGTAACCTGAGAACATCAGGTTACGAGCATGGAGGATTTGGAACCTGAGAACATCAGGTTACGAGCATGGAGGATTTGGAACCTGAGAACATCAGGTTACGAGCATGGAGGGTTTGGAACCTGAGAACATCAGGTTACGAACATGGAGGATTTGGAACCTGAGAACATCAGGTTACGAGCATGGAGGATTTGGAACCTGAGAACATCAGGTTACGAGCATGGCTTTGCTTCTTTAGTACAAAGCTTAAAACCTGAAAATTTCTATTTTTGTTATTTTATCTATGAAGAGATCCCATGGGCAGCCTTAGGGAAGTGAACCCGTGGACTTTTCTCAGATGAAACGTCCGCTTTTTCGTCTTTCCAATGGGAATGATTGTTATGCAATTATGTTAAATAAAGATCCAAACGATTGTTTTCCCGTCAGTCTCACTTGCTTTCGAAATGCCTTGCTCTCTCTCTATATATATAAAAAATAAACACTCCCTCAAGCAGCTGCTTGCCACAGAGGTCGTACAAATTAGCCGCCATTTCGAAATGGAAAGAATCGATTTTTCTTTTCCCATTGAATAATGAGAGCTTACATCTAAATGACTGAAATTCACCAGCAGATATCTCTCTCTCTCTTTCCCTGCAGCCTGAGGTCAAGCAATTAAAACTAATATCAATAAATTTCTTTTCTAACCTCATCTAACTTCGTTTATGCTTTCCTAAACTTCTTAACTTCGGTATTAAAATTATAACTAGGCAAATTTGCGGGGTGGCAGTCGACAATAGATGCCCAAGGAGCGAGGAAGTCTTCGATGTCCTTGAGAGAGGAGAGGCGAAAAATTCGAAGCTAGTTCCCGCGAACACGGGCTGTCTTGCAGAGAAGAGATCCCCTGGATATGGGCTGCCTTGGAGAGAAGAGATCCCCTAGATATGGGCTGCCTTGGAGAGAAGAGATACCCTGGATATGGGCTGCTCTGGAGAGAAGAGATCCCCTGGATAAGGGCTGCTCTGGAGAGAAGAGATACCCTGGATATGGGGTGCCTTGGAGAGAAGAGATCCCCTAGATATGGACTGTCTTGGAGAGAAGAGATCCCCTGGATATGGGCTGCCCTGAAGAGAGGAGATCCCCTGGATATGGGCTGCCTTGGAGAGAAGAGGTACCCTGGATATGGACTGTCTTAGAGAAGTGGATATGGACTGCCTTGGCGAGAAGAGATCCCATGGGCAGCCTTAGGAAAGTGAACCCGTGGACAAGGGCTGTCTGAGAGAAGTGATCCCGTCTGACCTTAAAGGAAATCAATGTAGACCTCCTTCATCCAATATATTCGAAATCTTAGGGTTAAAATTCGAAAGGGCAAAAACTCTGAAATAAAAAATTCCTACTCTCTCCCCTCAATCCCATTATACGCATTATGTTAAAAGTCGAGCCCTTCGACAAACCTCATCTTTTTTCGAATTCCTCCTGGCGTTTAAATGATCATAGAGCAAATCAGCTCATCAGTCTCTGCTCTCCTCAACCCATTGCGGGAGTTTCTTGGAGAGATGGGGGCGGGGGTGGCTCAGTCGGTAGCGCGCCAGGCTCGTAATCTGTAGTTCCCAGGTTCGAGTCCCAGCTGGGTCAGCTTTGAGATTTATCTCCGCAAAAATCCCCGCCCTGCCCACGGTCAGTAGGGGACACCGATAGGCTTGGAAAGGCCGCCGTCTGTCGGATGGGACGTTAAGCCGTGGCCCCGTGTGCGGGAGAGCCATACCCTGTGCACGTTAAAGAACACGCTGGATGGCCTTGACGGGAGGCTACCACCTGTCTCCCAACAGCTGTTCCAGTGGGTCCCCTACCCCCAACCTTCTCTGAGCCTTCGGGGTCCATGTGACCTGGCCATTTAGCCCATGGTGTGCAAAAAATTGCCGCTCAGAGGTAAAACAACAACCCAACAACTTGGAGAGATGACTGCGCTCAGGGCTTCATGAAAATAAAGCGGATCGGAAGAGAACTTTTCGTTACGAAACGAATTGGATTCTCTTTAAGGAAGGCGTAACCAAGGCAATGAAATGGAAACACGTTCATTATCTAATGATTGTTTATTATGCCATTTTCAATTCAGTTCGATAATTGTATTTGTTTGCATTTCCGGGCAGAGGTCATGAAGTTTTCTAAGAACTGATTTCTTTATAGGTTCGGATGTTTTTGAGAATTGTATTTCTGGTGGCAATCGCAGGTGAGTTGATCTTAATCCGAAAATTTATTAAAAGTTGTTTGCATGCTGGCAGAATCCTCATATAATCTATTTTTTTTTTCTTTTTGGTTCTAGGTGATGTAATGAGTAGTGAAAAGGTAAGCCATTATTTTTCCTGTTTCCATGGATCCCTACCCCAATCTTTAATGAGCCCTTGTGAAATGGCCATGTAGCCCATCGTGTGCAAAAAGTGCCGCTCAAAGGTAACCCAACATTTTAGAATGGACATTAACTCTGATGAAAAAGCTTGTTTTTGGCAATGCTTTGGAAGTTGATATCGCATACCAATGAAATATTTCAAAGAGCTTCTAACATACATCAATCCACTTATTGCTTTTTACTTGTCATTCCTTGGTCGCTTTGGGGATTTGTTGAAGTTGTTCCACTCCATCTTCCTATTGGGGCGGGGGTGGCTCAGTCGGTAGCGCGTCAGGCTCGTAATCTGTAATTCCTAGGTTCGAGACCCAGCTGGGTCAGCGTTGAGATTTATCTCCGCAAAATTCCCCGCCCTGCCCTGCCCACGGTCAGTAGGGGACATCGATGGGCTTGGAAAGGCCGCCGTCCGTCGGATGGGACTAAAGCCGTGACTCCGTGTGCGGGAGAGCCATACCCTGTGCACGTTAAAGAACACGCTGGATGGCCTTGACGGGAGGCTACCACCTGTCTCCCAACAACTGTTCCAGTGGGTCCCCTGCCCAAACCTTCTCTGAGCCTTCGGGGTCCATGTGACCTGGCCATTTAGCCCATGGTGTGCAAAAAAGTGCCGCTCAGAGGTAAAACAACCCAACCCTCGGTCAGGGAGATGAAAGCTGGGCTTGGAAAGGCCGCCGCCCGGCATCGTGGCGAAGAGTTTGCTGAGAGCCATACCCTGTGCTCGTTAAAGAACACTCTGAATGGCCTCGAGTGGAGGCTTCCATCTGTCTCTCTAACATTACATTTGTCTCTCTAACAGTTGTCTGGTTGTTCCGAATTCCCGCAACTTTCTCTGAGCTCTTTGGATCCTTGTGGCCTGGCATTTAGCCCAATGTGTGGGAAAAAAGTGCGCTCAGAGGTTCAAGTGACTCAACCGAGCTTATTTTCTCGTTCGTTGAGTTCAAGAGTATTTCTGTAGATATTTCTCTGTAAGAATAAACATAAACTGCTTCAAATTGAATGCCGGTATCCAACTATGCAAATATATTAATACCCATCTCCATTCGCTCAGCAAGCTGAACAAAACTGTTAGAACGTCCCTGGTGAAATTAGTTCTACTGAATAGCAAAGGATTTTAGACATCTGCTTTCTTTACTTTGCCATAATTAAATAGCTAAATTTAGAAAATTAATAAATTGCTTAAAATAATAGTTAAATAGCCAAATTTTGAAAAGTCATTTTTACTCTTTTCCCCTCTCTGATGCAAAGGAAGTGGATCACTCCATCCATGATCACATTGACAAAGGGCTAAAGCTTATCTTGAACAAATTTGACCAATTGTGAAGCAAAAATAATGCGACAACAATTGAATTCTTAGAAATGACGTGCCAGTCTTGTAATCTGCAGTTCCCAGGTTCGAGTCCCAGCTGAGTCTAGATCCCAAAGATACAAAAAAAAATTTTAAGATATATCTCACTGCACTGGGGGGGGGGGGGCTCAGTCGGTAGCGCGCCAGGCTCGTAATCTGTAGTTCCCAGGTTCGAGTCCCAGCTGGGTCAGCGTTGAGATTTATCTCCGAAAAATTCCTCGCCCTGCCCACGGTCAGTAGGGGACACCGATGGGCTTGGAAAGGTCACCGTCCGTCTGATGGGATGTTAACCCGTGGTCATGTGCATGGGAAAGTCCTACCCTGTGCACGTTAAAGAACACACTGAATTGTCTTAACGGGAGGTCTGTCTTTCAACAGCTGTTCCAGTGGGTCCCATCCCCCAACCTTCTCTGTGTCTTCGGGGTCCTTGTGACCTGATCATTTAGCCCATGGTATGCAAAAAAGTGCCGCTCAGAGGTAAAACAACCCAACTCTTAGAAAAGAGAATTATTTAGATTTCACTGTAGAACAAATTTAAGACAAAGAGTTATTTATTTGTGATTACAAACTCCTAATATTTTGATTCCTCCAGAGATAATTTAGTTCTAATTTTTTTTTTAATTTCCGATAAAGGATATCTGTTTTTTGGCAAAGAGAAACGGATTGAAGGTTAAATTTTTAGATTTTCAAATATCACTTTTTATCAGATCGTAATTAAAAATATTTAA
Source organism: Ryuthela nishihirai (assembly GCA_038380435.1). Taxonomy (NCBI): domain Eukaryota; kingdom Metazoa; phylum Arthropoda; class Arachnida; order Araneae; family Heptathelidae; genus Ryuthela; species Ryuthela nishihirai. The sequence continues at coordinate 43,166,396 of JAWZYU010000005.1, forward strand.
AATGTTGACAATTTTGGGTTTTTTTAAATGAGATATGAAACTAATTAAATATAGGTGCCAACTTTATCAAATGGTTCAAAAAATGAAAACATTTCAACTGATAAGTGTAAGACTAAGTGAGATAAAGTTCATCTCGGTTTCTTTTTCAGCAAAGCTTTCATCCAGAGGAATCGTCTCGCATCGCTTCTCAACTCACTCCCGATGGAGGAGGAAAAATCCCTGTCCGTGGCCAACCTGGTGGCGACTTCCCAAATTATGAAAGCATTCCTCGCACCAACTTCCGCTGCTCACGCCAAAAACAGATTCCAGGATTCTATGCAGACGTAGAAACAGGTTGCCAGGTCAGTTTCTATTCTTTCTTTAACAGTTATTTTGATAATAACATAGAATTTTAATGGTTGTAAGGGGTTTCAGGATTTTTTTTAATATGCCTTATAGTATATCAATAAACTTGTTTGCAAAGCACTAAATCAGCAATTCTGAAGAATTGTTCAGGGAAATGTTTTTGACTCACGTGACAACTTGAGTAAGGGAATAGTTAATTTATTCCAGAATACTTCGAGTGGGAAAAATAATCACTTTTAGGTACTATTTATAAGGTTGTTGCTATCCGTATTTTCCTCTCCATTAGTTTGGAGATTTATTTCGCATTTTTCATTCTTTTGGGTGTCATTTTCGATTGTGACATTAGTTTTCACAAAAGATTCTTTTCCGTCATAGGAAAAGCAAAAGTAAATGGTGTCCATTTTGTCTGCAAATAGATGAAAGTGGGCGGGGAACTTTCGGAGACTGAAGATATTTCGAAATTAAAAATAACTGCATTTAAAATGGATTTTAGTTGCATTTATTTCTTTTAGATTGATTAAAGAATTAAATGATTTTTAGGTTCTCCATCCAATTGCTTTCAAATGCAATGAATTTTAAAAGCATTCTAAAATCTACCTGTTACATAACAGCAGCAAAAAAGTAGACCTTCCTCCTCACTGGTCCCTGTAGAGGCAACAGAATTCAGTTGAATTCTTTTCATTTAAAGGATAAATGATTGACTCTCTATTGAGGGACGGACAAAAGACGATGCCTAAACAACAGATGTGTATCTTTTTAAAGTTTAAATGTTGCTATTGTTCCAAAGCTATTTAATTAGAAACAATTCGTAATGGATCAGTGAACAAAAGTCTTCCCTTTGTTAATCCCCACACATACGCGCGCACACACACTGAAACCTTGAAAACTGATTATTGTTCAACGAAAACTGATTATTGTTCAACGAAAACTGATCACCGAAAGCAAGAGAGGGTTCGTTGTATTGCTGCTCCATAAATAATTTATACTCGTTGATGGTTGTTAGAAAGGAAAGGTTTTCTTTGTTGCGTTTCTACATCACGATTTTCTCTTTGTTTATCCCACTTCCGACAAATGAGCCTTCCGCAAAGAAGCTCAAACGAGATCTGCACTTTCAGAGAAACAATTTCAAGTAGATAACAAATGCCCAAGTGTTAATGTCATTCGCAGCATCCAAGGAGAGAGAACAGAATCCCTCTTTGACCACAATGACAGCACACGAGTCTAATTGCTTCCAACCGAAGATCACCTTCCTACTCCTCTTTCTCTCGATCTGTCAGAAATCGCTCTGAAGATCCAATTCTGACAGATCGTCAGTTTATCCCACACAATCCCTATTAAAAATTTGCTTCATCTAAATCAGCAATTCCCCACGTGCTCGGTACTCCTACCCCCTGTTGGGAATTGCAGCAATTTTAGGGGAGCGTTGGCTTGATTGTAAACTTTAGGGGGAGCATTTGGGTTCATTATGGGAGCCTTGACATTTAGTGGTCTGAAGCGACAGTTGAAGCATTTAAGTTTAATTTTCTTTAATAAACAAATCATTAATTTTCAAACTGTTTTACCCCAGTTCGAATGTGTTTAATAGTCTCAATTCATGGAAATAACACTGTAAATAGTGTGTGCTCTTTAGTAAAGAAATTCTGAATAGCGGCCAGTGTCATATCGAAGAATGGGGATATTAGCGATCCGATGCTGTCTTGAGGGAAGTTGGAACCAATCACGTGGGAGTGATTGTTTTACCTCTGAGCGGCACTTTTTTGCACACCATGGGCTAAATGGCCAGGTCACAAGGACCCCGAAGGCTCAGAGAAGGTTGGGGGAGGGGACCCACTGGAAACGCTGTTGGGAGACAGATGGTAGCCTCCCGTCAAGGCCATCCAGCGTGTTCTTTAACGTGCACAGGGTATGGCTCTCCCGCACACGGGACCCGGCTTAACGTCCCATCAGACGGACGGCGGCCTTTTCAAGCCCATCGGTGTCCCCTACTGACCGTGGGCAGGGCGGGGAAATTTTGCGGAGATAAATCTCAACGCTGACCCAGCTGGGACTCGAACCTGGGAACTACAGATTACGAGCCTGGCGCGCTACCGACTGAGCCGCCCCTAACACGTGAGAGTGTTTGATAAGCTGGGTGTATTGGTGGAGGGCGCATTCTTCCAACGGATGAGTGCTGTGTGCAAACGGGGAACGCAGACAATCAGACCTTTTATGCATTACTCATATTTTAAGGGAAAAATAAGAAGCATTAACATATACTTAATCTGAGGAGGGGCGTTGGGCAGAAAAAGGTTGGGTGACACTGATCTAAATGATAACTAACCACTGATGGAAATGATTTTTTTTCTCTTTCACCAAGAATCTGGTTGGGCAAAGCAAAAAGTATTCTAACCTATCTTCAAATTGGAATTCTTCAGAAGAAGCACTACTTTTTTTTAATGAAGACAATGAAAAAGAAGAATGGATGGACATCTTTTTCATCTGTGTTTAGTCTTGGGTGGAAATGATATTGTTGCATTTAATCTGTAGGCGTTTCAAGTTTCAAAAACAATCTGCCCAGTGATCACGATAATTTTAACTGCAAATAGAGCTCTTACTAGGGGATGATGCTCCCATTTAAATTTTCCGATGCCGAGTGCCAAGCTCAACTGGCCTCGTGCATATCCCGAGATCACCAGGCTCCATCTTCACTTTTTCAGAAGCTAGACCTTTTTTTTTTTTTTTTTTTTTTTTTTGGGGGGGGGGGGGGGGGGGCATTTGTCTCTTGTGCCGCAAAGGCTAAGGAAGCGTTCTTTGAACGAGACCAAGACTGCCTCCCTCTGTGTCCATCCTATTAACAGCCGACCATTCTGCTCTCCGCTCCTTCCCCGGCCAACCCTTTTCTGAATTCTGTTCGCCGTTGGGCAGCAAAGAAATGCCATTCAGGATGAAACGCTTAAAACATAGGGAATGATGGGAGAATTCAGAATTGATAAAAGTTACCTTTGTGTCTTAAAGTTACACTTCTGTCCGTTTTGTTTCCTCACAAAGCAGACGCAATAATTAGCGATTCTTCCATTTAGAAAAAACTTCATTGTTTAAATTTGGCAACAGATGAGGAGGAGCACATTTCAAAGGAAAGTCAGACGATCCCTGATGATTAAGGTTTTTCAACTGATAACATGAAATTAAAGTTTGCCCTTCAAACTGAACTAGACCAGTTTGAAACTCTTCCTTAGAATATTAATCTAATAATTGTTAAAAAAAAATAAGAACGAGATCGAAAGTAAGGAATTTTTTTTGCGTTAACGTCATTTTCGAATTTATTTGAAATGTATTCTTCTTACACGCAATAGGATCTCTAAAATTCGATCCCTTCTTTTAGGTCTTCCACGTGTGTTATGAGCACAGGCAGGAAAGTTTTCTTTGCCCACGAGGCACCATCTTCAGCCAACCAATCCTCGCCTGCGATTATATGTACAGCGCTCAATGCTCTCATCCTTTCTCTCCCGGTGGCATCGATGTCAAAGATTCAGCTGCTGGTCACCCCTTCGCCGTCCAGCAGACTCCTTCTCTTCCTGCTGATGCAGATGAAAATGGAGATGAACACCTTTCACCATCTCCAGCAGAAAAAGGACTCGATTTTATGACCCTTGAAGCTTCTGCGTCCACAGAGTGGGCAATCACTTCTCCAGCAGCATCGGAAACAAAATCTCCGACATTTGAAATTCCACCTGCTACTAAACCTCCGATATTTGCACAGGAAACGACGACTTCAAGTCATCAATCGGAGGAAGCGATAACTAGTGTAAAATCGGATCAAGCGATTCACTCAGAGCCAGGAGAGACCATATTGGGAAGTAAAAGCACTTTCCCAGAAACGATCAAATTCGAAAATAAAAGCACTTTGCCAGCAACTGCCAAAAATATGGAACCTGAATCTGTTGTCTCAGTTTCTTCAGCTTATTCTGTGAAAACGATTGAAACGAAAATGGAACCACTAGTGAAAAACCCGATGAAATGGAAAATGGCATTTCTGAAAGCATTTGCAGAGGAGCTGAAACAAACGAGGTCATCAAATCTTTCAACCGCAACTGCAGCTAAATCAGTAACTTCGTCGAGGAAAACAAATTTTCCGGTTTTAAAGCGGATTCCCTTGAATCATATGCAGAGTCCAGAAACGCCGTTACACCTGAAGAAAAAACTTATCTCCAATTACCTGAAACTTTTGAAAATGATCTTCATTCACCCCGAAGAGCTTCGGAAGTCAAATTATTTCATACCAGGAATCTGCTGCTAAAGAGAACTTCTTTCAGGAACTGAATCTGTTCGTGTAATTTCTTTTCAAAATGGTGAAGCCACTTCCAAGGTTCATGTTGACGTTACTTCTTCAAAGCATTTGTAAACATCACAGAAAATAAAATTTTTGCTTTTTAACCCTTTCAGGACCATAAGGTTTCTAAGAGTAAATATTAGTATGTAACTGTTTATTTTAGTTTGTTTAGACGTAAAATAAATAAAAATCATAAGAAAAATACATAACAATGTGTAGTTTTTTTGGAATTTTATGGGAAATATTTTTCCCAATGGACTATAAAGGTAGCACAAATTATAGTTAGGCTTATTATGCAATGTCTTTTATTTATTGGTTTATTAGAACAAAATGTTAACTAAAATAATACAAAATTATGAAATAAAATTACTATACAAAATGATGTGCTAATTATGATATTCTGCGAAGCAATTTCTTTTGGTAGTGAGGCAAAGATGGACATTGCACATAGTACATATATTATGCGTCCTGACAGTTCTGTGTTTGTTTTCTAAACGTTCCCGTTTACGTAATTGCGTTCGGCATACGTTCTATTTTGACATTCTGTATAAAAAAATGCAGATAAGGTTATAATTAAATACGACAATCACCAATTTTAAAATGGGAAAAATGTTTCCCTTAGTCGTGAAAGGGTTAATGCTGAAGTTATTCTTACGAACACTATATTTCTAAAATCCGAATAATCTTCCATGGTCATGTTTTATCTCTCACGATACTTATCAGTGGAATTTGCCTCCGTTTTCAAGAGTTATATCTTAGGGTGTAAATGAAGTGTTTGCACCCCCTCTGACGGGCAGCTATTGAACTCTCAAGTACCGATGGAAACAGACAATGATTTTGTACTCGAGGGTAGGTTTTAACTAAAGCTACCGAATTGTGATCTAAATTTTTGTTAACTGAAAACAGTGCAATGCAGAATTAATGTTTCGCTTTGAGAATTTCACACCGAAAACTAAGTTGACTTTTCGAAATTTCAGCAGATGCTAAAATCTCTCGATTGGTGTGTCGCATTACTTCGGAGGTTTACTCCTGGTTTTTATTTACACACGAGCAAAATGGCCAATCACAGAGATTTCTCCCCTCCCCCCGCAATTCCATGGGCTCAGATATTTCCAGGCCATCCAATATTCTCTAAAGTGCGCAGGAGTCTACTTACAAGAGCCACGGCTTTTCGTCCATTCCTCCGACGGTTGGCTATCGGCGTTTGGTAGGTCTCATGGCTTGTAGACTTAGGTACGCAAATTAAAAATACACAGAAAATAAATACTGCAGGTAATAATTGTGCAATAACACTTTTTCTCCCTTTTATAAGTGATAACGCACAAAATCAAGAATTCCCTCTCCAGTCAACACTTCATTTTTCATGTTCTGCGATTCCCTTCAAAACCAAGGACTTTCTTTAGAATTTCTTTTAAGGTCTCGTCAACGCTCAAGAAAAGGGGAAATGAATTTATTAGTCAATGCTTCCTTTACAAATGGTCAAGTCCTATAGAGTAAAGAGAGGATAACAATGGAAGTAAGTCTCTAGGTGAATAAAATAATTTTAATATCGAAATTTTCCATTTGCCCTAATGAAACTTGAATGATCCACCGCCAAATGTGCCCATATTGGACCAAAGCCGCTTTTCATAACCAATTTTCTATTGGGCTTTTACGCTCCGTAGTTTTTTTCTCTCTGGTAAATAATATACAAAATTTCGTTAGTCGAAGATTACGAAACGCAACATATGTGAAAATGATATTAAATTATCCAATAACGTTTGAGAACTAATGGCTGCATTGGACTGACTTTTCATCGTCTATGCTTCATGTTGCCCAATTCTATGGGAATGTAAAAGATCTTGGGGATTTTGTTTTCCCTAAATATTCTTGAAACATGGAGGATTGTATCAACAAATCAGAGCACCTGGCATGGTATCGGGCGCAGGGGGTGATCGTTCATTAAACCACTGAAGCATTGCCCCACCAAAAATAATCACCAGAAATAATAATAAATAAATATATAATATAAATATCCTCTGAAGCAACTGCTTGCCATAGAGGTCTGACAGGAGCCTGTCCGTTTATACGCCACAGTAGAAGGTCTGTGAGGAAGCCGAGACCTGAGCAGAAAGACAACTCAAACATCCATGCCATCCCCGGGGCTCGAACACAGGGCCCTTTGATCACTTGCCAAGCGCGCTAACTACTCGCCACAGGATTGATAACGAATTTTAAATTCACTATTCATTTGTCGCATGTAAGTCAACATAATACTTTTACTTTGCCCCCATTATTTGCCCTTTTTATGCAGATAATCACTGCCTTCATTGCTACGTCGGCTGCTTTAATTTGTACATTACGAATTTTTCCATTGCGGCCAACCCCCGGAATCTGATTATCTAATATGGCGATTACACAAATGCGCCGAAATGCAATAGCAATGAACTACAGAAGATGAATCTCTTTGTTGCGATCTTATGCAACCACGGCAATTCCCGGTTCCGCTTGTACAGCACTACCGGTTATGAAAAGCCGTGCTTATCTAGACCCGGGGGCAAGGAATACGCCCTATAGGCGCACCTCAACTCCAGCCTCACATGGCAGCAGTCCTATAGAAGGAAAGCTGACCACCGGAAGAAACCTTACTTTAATCTATTCCCTGGTTTGCAAATGTACAAGGATATATACAGGTTGATTCAAAACTTATCGTTCAAATTTCGTGGGGAGGTAGGGAATACGTCAGGAAACCGATTTCACATAGGAAAGTATGTCCGCAAATGTACGCATGCGTATGTAGATGGCTCTGTGTGTATCCAACCAGTGTACAGCTCACCCGACCACTCCCGCCTGTCATCAGTGTACGAGCTGACTTACTAGTGATAAGATGAATCGTTTTACGCATCAAGAGCTAGCGGATATGCATCTCGCATATGGGGCTGCTGGCGAAAGCGGCCGCCGAGCTAGGCAAGTTTACGAAGACCGATACCCCAACAGAAAAATACCGCAGCATCAAATGTTTGCACGTGTGCATCGCAATCTGCGCGAACGTGGTTCACTGCGCAGCAACATGCAGGATACGGGGAGAAGACGATTGACGCGAACTGTTAACGTCACAGAACAAGTCCTACAGTCCATCGAAGATAATCCGAATACCAGCACACGAGCTATTGCTCAGCAGCTTGGGGTCTCTCAGTCAGCAGTGTGGCAGATACTGCACGAGGAACGTGTGCATCCTTACCATCCGCAAAGGGTGCAGTTACTGCATCCTGACGATTATCCGAAGCGTGTGGAATTTGCACAATGGTTCATGCAGAAAGGTGCCGTGGACCCCAGTTTTCCAGCTTCTGTCCTTCTTACAGATGAAGCTTCATTCACTCGTGAAGGTGTGTTCAATACACACAATTCACATGTGTGGGCTTACGACAACCCGCATGGTACGAGAAGTCACGCTGCGCAACATCGTTTTGCCGTAAATGTGTGGGCTGGAATCATTGGTGACTGTTTGTTGGGACCTTACTTGCTACCGCCCCGATCGGACGGACGGAAATACCTAATATTTCTCGAGACAGTGTTACCGACTTTTCTGGGCGCTGTTCCTGCGCATATCCGCCGAGATATGTGGTATCAACATGACGGGGCTTAACAGCCCATAGCACAATTGTTGCGCGTGATTACCTGAACCGAACATTCGGAGCTCGATGGATCGGTAGAGGTGGACCGATCGCTTGGCCACCCAGGTCACCTGATTTATCGCCCATGGATTTCTTTTTGTGGGGGGTCATGAAAGACCATGTGTACGAGACCCCCGTCGACAGTGAAATGGACCTTGTTGCACGAATAGCGGCCGCCGCAGGCATTGTCCGTGATATGCCAGGCGTTTTTGAAAATGTTCGGTGGTCAATGCAACGGCGCTGTGAATCCTGTGTCCGTGTAAATGGTCGCAATTTTGAGCACCTACTGTGAACCTGTACTTTACCTTGTTGGAATAAATGTCACATTCGTTACCACTTAACTGTACAGTTTCCTTGTGTTCACTTTACTTGTCCATTTTGTTCATGTAGATGACGTTTGCGGACATACTTTCCTATGTGAAATCGGTTTCCTGACGTATTCCCTACCTCCCCACGAAATTTGAACGATAAGTTTTAAATCACCCTGTAGATCCAAGTTCGATCGGCACCCGGGGTGGAGACTCTTAGTAAGACCCAGACTTTTTGGAGGGCTTGTGCCTACTTGGCGGGCTCAGACCTTTCAGCAGAGCCCTCGAACAGCTCCACTGAGCTCCTGAGAGGTGAGGCCTCCGACACCGTCACCATCCGACCGGCAATCAACCCGGCCAGCAGCATCTTCGACCTCAGTTGGCCTTAGCCATGTCCAACCGGGGGACCAATCCGGTCGGCACAGCCTTCAGCCGAGTTGCTGGACCCTAGCCCCCCCCCCCACCACCACCACCACCACCACGACAAGGTGGTCCCCTATCGGGGGGGACTACAGAAGATGAGTCAACATTTTGCAGTGGCCCGTGACTTCATACTTTTCAACTGAAGAAACGTCGCTAAATTCATTCGGTAATGATTTTGGTGACAGCTGCCACTGCAACGATGCCACAAAATGTAAGAAAAAAATTTTCCGAAATCTTTAAAATTTATGTATTTTAACTCGTCCGAAAAAGAAAAAAAATGAAAGTTAGTAGGGTTTGGGTTGTTTTACCTCTGAACGGCACTTTTTTGCATACAGTGGGCTAAATGGCCAGGTCACAAGGACCCCGAGGGCTCAGAGAAGGTTGGGAGAGGAGACCCAGTGGAACGGCTGTTGGGAGACAGACGGTAGCCTCCCGTCAAGGCCATCCAGCGTGTTTTTTAACGTGCACCAGGGTATGGCTCTCCGCACTCGGGGCCACGTCTTAAAGTCCCATCCGACGGACGGAGGCCTTTCCAAATCGAAGTAAAACCTGATGTTAATGAAGAAATCGCTTGCTCAATTCATATTAACCTCAAGAGGAAATGGTTCCACCCCCACCCCCAAAAAGAAAAGGATCATCAAGTGAACAAAACTGTTGGGTCCCTATCTTCCTTTGAAATTAGTAGAAATTGAACAAGTGAATTCTTCATTCATAATATGTTTTACTTTCTAGAGCACATTTAGAAAGATAGGGATTCTGTTTAATTTTTAATTTATATCTTGTGAAAACAGTTCTGCTTCGGAGACAATCCCTCCGCAAAATTCCCCGCCCTGCCCACGGTTAGTAGGGGACACCGATGGGCTTGGAAAGGCCGCCGTCCGTCGGATGGGGAGTTAAGCCGTGGCCCGTGTGCGGGAGAGCCATACCCTGTGCACGTTAAAGAACACGCTGGATGGCCTTGACGGGAGGCTACCATCTGTCTCTCAACAGCTGTTCCAGTGGGTCCCCTCCCCCAACCTTCTTTGAGCCTTCGGGGTCCATGTGACCTGGCCATTTAGCCCATGGTGTGCAAAAAAGTGCCGCTCAGAGGTAAAACAACCCAACTCGGAGACAATCCAAAAGCCCTTCCTGGGGGTTAAAGTTCATCTCGCAATTGCTGTTCAATCGTATGGCACCGAAAGAGAAAAATCGAAAACGGAAAATGACAAAATGGCCCACGACCAAAGTAATATGACTTTATGTATTTGTTTTTTTTCGTTGTCTGTATTACAAGCTGCAAATGGTAAAACTTTATTAAAACCGAATAAAAGTAATTTTTTTCGAACATTTATAATAATAATATAATAAATACCCCCTCAAGCAGCTGCTTGCCACAGAGGTCTGACAAGAGCCTGTCAGTTTATATGCCAAAGTAGAAGATCTGAGAGGATGGCAGGACCTCAGCAGAAAAACAACACATACAACCATGCCTTATCCGGGGCTCGAACCCAGGTCCCTTAGATCAGTAGTCAAGCACGCTAACCACTCGGCCATAGGACTGGAATTAAATATTTGAATTTCTGTATATGTCAGCTTGTACTTAAATGTACGAAAGTGAATATGTTGATTTTTTTGTACGCATTGTGCAGCTAGATAACTTCACTAAACTTTAAGCTACCAGATATTTCTAACTACAACATTAAACCACCAAAGCAGATAGTTTTATCCATTGTAAACCGTAAGGTATTACATCTTACGGTTTAAAATGGATAAATGTAAAGCATGTCAAAATTGGGAAAATTAAGGAATGCGATTTTGTTTCCCACCCTTCATATCCTCCATTTTGGAGTTGCCCTCTCTTTCTCCGCCCACCAACGAAATGGCACTGAAAAGTTTCAACTGACGTCACGAAATTTCTTTCAGCAAGAGCTCCAAGCACGAGACGCTTATTTCGCGACTGCTTCATAGATGGCACCACCAGTTAAAGTGAATATGAAACTTTTCAAATAAAAGTTTATTATTAATCTCTTCTTACACAGGCCCCGTGAATTTGTCACATTAGTAGACGCGTTTGGGTCTTTTCATGCACATTACATGCACTTTGGCCAAAGTTTAAAGAAAAGGCTCGTTTTGCATTGTATTTATTTTTCATTTGACATGCATTTGAGAAAATTTAATGTGTCTTTTGCTTCCATAATTTCCCATATGTAATAATCAGAATGCTCATCCGGGAAAATAAGCATAAGATGTAATGAAAAAAAAAAACATATATTAAAATAGGGAGGAAAACCGATAACTTTAATAGACAAGGTATGGTCTTTTCTACCACACATGATGTTTCAACAGCGCTTCAGCAAAATGCGTTTTTGAAATGGCAAAGTTTCCTTCTGACTGTGCTAGACGAGGCCATTGCAAGACCAGCTTGACAAACAGAATCATGCAGATGCCGAACATTTCACTTTTGGAAATCCAAAAGCGCACATTCACGGGGGAAAAATATCAAGACATGCCTACGGATTAAGATGGTTTTTTATTCTACCTTAAAAGGTTCTTGTTATTCTGGGTTAAAAATCCTTTTCCTTTTCAAAATAAAAAAAAACAATGGAATGGAGAGCAATTGTTCTCTTTTTATTCCTTGCTGCAATTTTTGAGTTCCAAACGTTGATCTTCTCTCTAGCCTAAGTGGGAAACAACTAAAATACATTTTGCAGTCCAAAGTATCAAATCTTCCCACTCAATTTTACAATTGTAATTCACACTGAAGAGAAAAAAGTTATTTCGATTAATTTAATCGAAAGTTCCAAAAAACGAGATTTTGCATTATAACGGTAAATTAAATGTACAGAGAGAGATGAATATCTGTTGAAAGAGACGTTCCTTTAGGGGAAAAAAATGATCATATTACAAATGGCTGTTGGGGAAAAAATGAATAGAGAGGAGAAAAGCTTGCGACTCCTTAAATGACATGGTAATGAATGAAAAATAAACATCTGTGAAAACCACTTTTGCAACAGAAATTGATTTTGCGACTCCAAATTCGTTGTAACTGTAGGAACTTACTGGGACGCATACTTGGAGACACACAATGACCACAAAAAGAATAAGATTGGATCGCGTTCTAGAGAAAATTATGAAACCGTTCTCAATTTCGAAATCGCTTTTAATGCTGCTCTTTATTTAAAAAAAATCGATTTTCTTAAGATTTTATTCAAATATATGAAAGCTTTCCCATCACAAAATTGCGTTTATTCTATATTTGTGACGTTGCTTTATTGTCGATTTTTTTCTGGAATCCTCATTTACGCAGGTGTATAATTTAATTGATGGACTGCCGTCGCCAGCAATTAAGAGCTTTTCGTATGAGTTACTGCATGATATGTGGCAACGCAGCGACTCTTTAAGGTGACGAAGTAAGGTGTGCAAGTTGAAACACGTTGCAATTCAGCCTCAAGTAGCAGCAGAACGGTCGGTTTTCTCTTGTCCTTTTCTCTCTTTGGAAAGGTGTCCTTTTTTTGCAGGCTACTGCTGGCATGAAAACTGAACAGCGGAATGGGATAAGTTACTGTATACGGAGAGTCGTGCAGAGACAGTCGCAGCAATGACTTCAATGTATGGGGAGGAGTGCTTGAAATGAAGCGCAATGCTGTGATAGGACGATCCAAGATCTGGCCAACCAAGCACTGTTCTCCATACATTTGAGTCCTTTCTGTGAGGGGGTGGCTCAGTCGGTAGCGCGCCAGGCTCGTAATCTGCATTTACTAAGTTCAGGTCCTGCCTGACCCGGTGTTGAGATTTATTGCTGCAAAACTCCCTGCCCTCGGTCAGCAGGTGATACCGAAGGGCTTGGAAAGGCTATTGGATGGGACGCCATGTCCTGTGATGAGAGCCATGCCGTGTTCATGTTAACGAACGCTCTAGATGGCCTTGACGGGAATCTACTCTCTTTCTCCCAACAACTGTCCAGTGAGTTCCCGCCTCCTAACCTTCTCTGGGTCCTCGGGGTTCTTATGAACTGGCCATTTAGCCCATTGTGTGCAAAAAAGTGCCTTTCAGAGGTAAAGCAACCCAATCCTTCTGTGACTCTGTGAACCACTTAAGCCTCGCCAAACTGTAACGTATCGCTGCTCAACCATTGCTTGCAAAAATCACCCACGCAAAAATGAACAACTTTCCAAAGCAATTAAACGGCAGAGACCGGTTGCGTACTGTTCTGCTCTTACTTGCGACCGTATTGCAACGTGTTTCAACTTGTACCCGTGCTCCGTGATTTTGAAGAATCACTGCGTTGCCATATATCACACATTAACTCGTACGAAAAGTTGCTAATTGTTGGCCACGACAATCCACGAATTAAATGCTCCACCCTCGTACAAGAGCTAAAGTACATTTCGTGCCACAAACATAAAATTCTAACGATAAAAAAGTCATTATTGATCGGAAAAAGGAAAGGCTTAGTCTTAAACCTTTACCGAAGTTGTTCATTAATGAGCCATTGGTGGCCAGAAGCAGAAACCTCCGTTGCCGAATGAGAAAACTTCTCAAAAGCGTTGCAAGCCATTTGGACAGAGGCCATTGAAAACAAAGTTTGAATGCGGCAATGATTGTACAAAAATCAATTCGCCAACAAAAATTTAGATGATACATGATGAGTATCTGCAACGAAATGAAGTTAAATACTGTGGATGAAGGCATCATATTCTAAATGAATGTCAGAACGCAGACTTGACTGCAAGAATCAATTGGCCACGAAATGGGTAAGTGATCTGTGACTGGTATCTGCAAGGTCAAGTTAAATGCTTAATAACAATATCTCTATTTCGAGCAGCACTTTTTTTTTGGACACAGTGGACTATATGGCCAGATCATAAGGACCCCAAGGGCTCGGGAAAAGTTGGGAAAAGAGATTCGCTGGACATTTCTTAGGAGTTAGATAGGAGCATCCGCAAAGGCCATCCAGCGTATTCGTTGAAATACGCCGGGGCTAACTCTCATGCACATAGAGCCACGGCTTAATGTTCCATGTGAGAGACGGTATCCCTTTCCAACCCAGGATGGGTGGTTAGCGGAGATAAATCTCAACCCTGTTACTGGTGGAACACGAACATGCGAACTACGAGTCTGTCGCATTATCGACTCAGGCAACCTCCACCCCACTTTTGGTCTGATATCAATATTTAGATACTGGCTATGGTAATAGGAAATTGGATCTTTTTTCAAGCAAGGTAATAGGAAATTGGATCCTTTTCAAGCATCGCAATAGGAAATTGGATCCTTTTTCAAGCAAGGTAATAGGAAATTGGATCCTTTTTCAAGCAAGGTAATAGAAAATTGGATCCTTTTCAAGCATCGCAATAGGAAATTAGATCCTTTTTCAAGCAAGGATAGGGAATTGGATCCTTTTTCAAGTATGGTAATAGGAAATTGAATTCTTTTTCAAGATTGGTAATAGGAAATTGGATCCTTTTTCAAGCAAGGTAATAGGAAATTGGATCCTTTTCAAGCATCACAATAGGAAATTTGATCCTTTTTCAAGCAAGGTAATAGAAAATTGGATCCTTTTCAAACATCGCAATAGGAAATTAGATCCTTTTTCAAGCAAGGATAGCAAATTGGATCCTTTTTCAAGTATGGTAATAGGAAATTGAATCCTTTTTCAAGATTGGTAATAGGAAATTGGATCCTTTTTCAAGCAAGGTAATAGGAAATTAGATCCTTTTCAAGCATCACAATAGGAAATTGGATCCTTTTTCAAGCAAGGTAATAGAAAATTGGATCCTTTTTCAAGCAAGGTAATAGAAAATTGGATCCTTTTTTAAGCAAGGTAATAGGAAATTGGCAATCACTAAAGTGCACTAAAATGGCGATCAGAGGTGAACCAACGACACCTGAATCACATGTTGCTTACTTTATTAATTTCACCTTTCTCCCATTCGTTTCGCGATAGATGGCAGCACGAGGCTGCATCCGTCACCAACAACAAAGCGGCACTTGTTGATTGCCATGTGCAAAAACCTGAATGCACCTTTTCCTCCCTCGCAGGCCAATGTTACGTTACTAACGAGCCACGTGATCCTATCCGTTTAATAACCTCGATCAGACGAGCAGTTGGGGCTCTGGAGATTTTCTAATCGATGGTGCGTACGAAGCCGAAATGGGGGCGAGCTCCTGCACACAATGTCAGAGTTTAATTTTTTCATTCTACTCTTTATTAAATAACAAATACATGAGATTTTCATTCGTTTCGTAGAGAGGATCTGTTTTATATCTGGCAATGACATTGCTTAAGCGAGCTATATCGCTCCAATGAAGTGTGCAACGCCCTCTGGCTAATTTTTCTCCAGGAATGAAGTGAATTAAAAATTGAAAGCGAATTGGGAGAGGAAAGGAGATTCTGAACATCCTCTGTAAAAGAAGCGAAGAGGAAGAAAAGAAGGATTCACTGGCATTCGACAAAACCCGAAGAGAGGACGACGCACTCGGTTGGCACAGAATCGCTTGCTAAGCAGCCAGGAAAAATGGCCCTACTAAAAAAAAGTAAACTCCTTAAAAATATCGAATTACATGCAAAATAATACTTTTAATACATTGAAGGGTTTTTCAGTGTATCGATCGATTAACGGTTTCATTGTATTTGCATAGCTGCGAAATAAAAGGACCCCGGGTTTGAATCCTCAATAACAAATAGATATTCTTCTTTTTCGTGTGCGATATCTTTTTTCACTTCCCTCGCATATCGTCTCACTGAGATGATCTTCTCAGTTTCTCGACGCAACTGGGATGCTTCAGGAGTAATGTTTTATTATTAACTTCGCTAACTATGGATGCAGGAGAATTATGTATGTGAAGGAATAGTACTGCCATTCCATTCACCGGGTAGAGGAAGGCAACAGGTAAATGAGAAGACTGATGGACGAAAACGTTCATCGGTATTATCTGCCGGGTCGTAGCTGAAAGGGTTTAGGAAATGTTATACAGATAGGCAATAATAAAAAGAAACTATATCTTATCTTCCCATTGCTCTTTCGCTTGACATTTTTCGGTTTGTGGATTTGTTAAAACAGTTGTTTCACCATATCTTTCGAAGGCGATGGCGAAACGTATTGATTTATGCGTCAAAGTTTCTGACGCGGGGAATGCCATAGGCTACGTGAAATTGACCCCTGTATGGTTTCTTCTCCCCTAAATAATTGGAAATATGAAAGTCGTTCTGTTATATCTCCCGAACGCGAGGGCTTACAGTTACGAGTTTAGATGTCTAATGAAAGCACATATAATGACCGTTGTAAATTATTTCGAATTTTGTCCCCACCATTCTCTCATCCCTGATTAAAGGAGGGCAGTCACTGAGTTCGCATTCGTTTCAAAGGAAGATTGGGCGGCAATTTACTGAACAAGATTGCCGGTGCTGTGTCTTCCTTTGAAGTGAATGCGAATTCATTGACTGATTACACCATCGATATTCTTTAGGTTTATTTTCGACTTTTTAGGACCCATATAGGAATATAGGTATTTTTAAATTTATTCATATTTTTCCCTTGTCTCTAAAAACACCTACCTTCAAATATTTTCATTTGATATGACTCATAAACATTGACCACATTTTCCCTCCCTTTTGGAATCGTGTTTGAGGAACCCGTGATATTGGAGACGTCACAAGCTTTAATTTGAGATATGATTTATTAAAGTCTAATTACCAATTATATTTCAACACAGTTAAAATCAGTCGAATATACATCAATATAGGCATTTGCGATTAATTTGCGATTCAGATAAAAATGATTGATGGCGTACACAAGAACACTGAAAACAGAACAACAAACTTTAGAGTTTATATTTCTACATGTGTACTTACACATTAACACATTAGCTTCCATGTGTGCAGTCTTCTTCTTCGCACCCACATCATCCATTCGATAAATGATCTGGTAAAACTGGGACAAGTTCCCGTTTTTCGTCAACAAATTCTGGAAGGTCTCGCAGGAGCTCCAAAATCAGTGAAGAGCCTAAGATTTGGTGAGTTACGTGTTGAGACTGCATTCTGAGATACTCCTAAAGGTGACATTACTACATATATTTTACAGCGATTGGTGGGGTAGGCATCACTTCCACAAATTCGCTGAAATTCGCTTCAATCTTCTCACAAATCGCTGAATTCTTCTCGTGTAGTTGTATCCGAGTGATGCCTCCTCAAGGCTTCTGAGAAGGAAATCCTTTCGGATTTCACCACAAAGGAGCCGTAGCGGTCCACCGGTTTCTCATCGCCGTAATAGAAAGTTAATACCGACTCAGGTCCTTACCTTAATATTCGCTAGGCCACACCTTCCGACTGTCATCAAAGCAGGATACCTTCATTGTGGGTAAGGCTGTATATTCCAAACACTCTGCTTTTTTTTTAATACCAGTGGCAAGTACATGCCCGTACAGCTTGCCGAGGCAAACCCACCTGAGTTCTTTCTGAAAGCTAGGATCATCTGATCCTGACTGCACAGAAGAAACGACAAGCTGCGTGAACTGCAGTGGTCGAAATGACAGACTGTATTGTCTACGCAGCTCCTCAAACATTTCTCAGATTTTTACATGGTTACTCCTTTTCTGACACTGTGGTTGTAATCCCGATTGTACCTCAGCTCCTAAGGCTCAGAACAAGGCTTGGTGGTTGTTTCGGAGATATCTGACATTCCACAACCTTGAAGCGTTCAAACATGCCAGGACTAAATACACAGATTCTATCACCTGCACAACCTGTTCTAAGGTATTGTGGGATAACGTCCAGAAGATGGGTACGCACTACACGTCCCACTCATTATCGATCCTGGAGAACAATGGGAGGCAATTGCTGACACTCGGGGGAAACTCTCCACTGTCTCTGTTGTCCTGTCTATGTTGTAAGGCTCCAGGCCATTCACAGTGGAAGAGCTTCCCCTTATTCTGCACTCTCTCTTGCATCTGCTGTCGGGCCAGAAAATATTATTATGCCATGCTCCATCATCTCTCACCATTGAGTAAGGATAAGCTACTCCATCTTTTCATCTGCAATTTTATTGATGAGCAGTTTCCGGACTCCTGGCAGAAGGCTATCTCCTTGGTTTTACCCAAGTCAGTAAAGGATTCCAAGATTCCCTTCAAATTCTCATTCCATCACGTTGACCTTCCTACGTAAGGTGTTGGAAAGAATGGAAAATGCCAGGCTCATCTGGTATTTCGAACAGCACAACCTTCTTTCTAACACCCTGTGTCAATTTTGCAGGAAATTGGCCATCTGATACACCTCGATTCCTCTATCAGAAATTCATTTTTTAAATGAAAGCACCTGTTGTCTATTTTCTTTAATATTAAAAAAGCATAAGCCATGACGGGGCATTTTGGTATTCTTTCTGACCCCGATGCCTTTGGTTTGCGAAGTCACAAGCCAAAGGAACAGGCTCAGTTGTCACAAGGTTCATCCTGAATGAGACTGAACTGTTGAGATTAATTCCATTGCTAGAGGTCATTCGTTTATCACGCATTCTTCTATGGGTGGATGACGTACCCAAGTGCGGAGTTTTGCGATAACGTTTTAACCGTTAAACAGATTTTGATTTTTTTTTGTCCATGTTTTAACGGTGTATGCATTTAGTCTCCGACTGTAGGCAATACCCTCTATGTGGATGATTTTAGTATCTTTTCTTCCAGCATATTGAGGGTCAGGTCCGGCTTATCGAGCAGTGCGATCGCACAGATTGCCAAATTTATGGGGCGCATTTATGTTCCCAAAATTCATCGATTTATTGTAATCTTAAGTTGAATGCGGCGCACCGAAAATTCTTTCACAGGGCGCTGATACGCCTGGAGTCGCCCCTCATGAGGGTCATTGAACGACAGCTGCAAATTTCCCTGAACAATCTTTTTGTTTCGACGACAGCAGATGGATTTCAGTTTTCCTCCCAGAAGACAGCTCACTTTTGCTGAAGCGTAATCTTCATTCGGACCTTAAGCTACGGTTTGAGGTGCCATCAGTGCAGTTGTGGTGGAAACCCAGTTTCTCGGTCTCATCTTTGGACAGATCTTTTTACCATATGTAAGTCATCTCAGGTCCAAGTGTACTCAAGCATTTGAATATCGTCAAGGACATCTCCTCTCGCTTTTTCTTCGGGAGTGGAGTGATTTTCCTTGCTCTGCATGTACAGTGCACTTGTCCAGTCAAAACTAGACTACATATCCCAGGCGTATGATTCCACCAGAGATATGGTGGCGAAGGTGTTGGACCCTCTCTATGAGGCCCTCCGTTTTTACTGTACTTCACCGTCCAAGGTTTTTATACCGAGACCAATGAAGCTTCTTTATCTCTTCGCCATCAGCAGTTGTCCTTACAATATGAATCTAAATTGCGATCCCTGCTGGATCATCGCACTTGGGACTCTGTTTTCAGTCACAAGTGGGAGATGCTTTACACTGATCAACCAACTGGCCATCCGTCCATTCTGTTTGCGTGACCGAGGTTACCTCAGACACATTAACATCAGTCTCAATAACATCGCACAGTCGGCAGTCAAGTCACTTCTACTATGGCACGCTGTTTCTGTGATTTTTCCCTTTGTAGAACAGGGAAGGCCTTTACACTGTACTGTATGTATCTGCAACTCTTTTTCCAGCCACCGTGCTGAGCTTGAGTATGATTGAATGATGCCATCCGATGTTCCACTATACAAGACAGTACTACGTCTTATGGATCGCACCAAAAGCCACCTTCTTGTGCTGGTTGAGGCCTAACAGAAAACTGGCATTGAGGCTGCGACGCAGCGGATAAAGTACCTATCGAAATGATCTGATTACCCTATTGTTATACACCTAAAGACTAAAATTAGACTGTATAATAGTTTGGTTCTTTCTAGGGTTGGTTATGGGAGTGAAACTTGGACACTTTGTAAACAAGATAACAGGAAACTAGATGCTTTTGATTCCAGATGCTTACGTAGTATCTTGGGCATTAGGTGGTTCAACTTTGTAACTAATGATGAGGTTAGGCAAAGGAGTTTGCAACCTCCTTTAAGCAGCATATTGTGCAGAGACTCCGATGGTTTGGCCATGTTGCCCGTATGAATAATTATAGATTTGCGAATAGGATTATGAACAGTGTGCCTAAAGGCCTCAGAAAGAAGGGGAGACCTAGGATGCAGTGGGCAGACAATGTCAAACAGGACCTTGTTAGAATTGGTGTGCAGTGGCCAGATGCAGAAGATGTAGCTCAGGACAGATATGCTTGGAGAACTAAACTGCACGGTCTGGTTGGACCTCCGTAGCCCATGGCTGCTTGATGATGATGATGTCTAAATCTGGCAGTTTCTTAATATATGGAATATTGGATCTTTCGAATTTTGAACCACCTTGCAGGATTTGTTGCCAATGTGGTTAGGTAGCGTTATGGTCTAAATATATATTATAACTCTGTACATAATTTGTGCCAAAAGTCTTCCTTTTTTTAAGGGGTAAATTCGAGCTCTTTTTTTTAAAACCATAATATTCACTATTTAAATATCAAATAGTTGGGACAGATGTCCAAGTTAGAAACCCTCGTGACTTCGTAGAAGGTTGGGTGAGGGGACCCACTGGACAGCTGTTAGGAAAAGAGTGTCGAGCTCCCGTCGAGGTCATCCAGCGTGTTCTTTAACATGCGTGGGTTGTGACTCACACACATGGACAACGGTTTAACGTCCCATCCAACGGACGGCTGTCTTTTTAAGTCCAACAGTGACCCCTATTCACTGTGGGCAGGTCGAAGAGTTTAACAGAAAAAATCTCAGATCCCGCTGCAGTTTTTCATCTTCGCTGCAGAGTTGCATGCTATTATATAGTTTAATATTGTCACTCCTGGATTTGAAAATATTAAACCTAAATACATAAAGGAATATAAATGCAACAATTTTGTGAATGTAATAACAATTTTTGTAAATAAAAGTTTTGGAAATCCGCAAATCCCAATAGCTATGAAAATTGGAATTATTCGTCCGGTATATAAAAGTGGATCAAAAAAGAATTTTAATAACTATAGACCAATCACTCTATTAACAATTTTTGATAAGATAATGGAAAAATACGTTGGAAATCGCCTGCAAATTTTTTGAATAAAATAAATTTTCTGTCAAGTCAGCAATTTGGGTTCCGTAAAGGTATGGGAACGCAAAGCCTTTTGGAAGATCATATTAATAATATAAATATTAGATTATATGATGCTGATAAGATTAGCATTAAAATAGCAGAAGGTGATATAGTTGTAGCACATAGAGTTCGGCTACCAACAGAAATAAAATTAAAAACATAATTGTAAAATTTAAAAGTAAAGTAATTACTTTGACTGTTGGTTGGAAGTTTTACTTTGACTGTTACTTGACTGTTGGTTGGAAGGTAACAAAATATTGTCTAAATTGTAAATATATTAATCCAAAATTTAGAGAAAGAAAAATTTTTCTGAATGAGCATCTAAGACCTAGAAATAAAGAACTTCTTTATAAAACTAAGCAGTGCAAACAAAAATTGAAGTACAAGTATGCATGGGTTAAGGATGGGGAAATCTTCTTCAGGGAATCCGATGGATCTAAAATTTTACTCATAAACAATGAGGTAGACCTGGATAAACTCTCAAACACGTAATTTGGCTCACATTGAAATAGACTTTGATAAATTCTCTGATAATTAATGGCAGACAATAATAATGTTGCTAATAGACTGGTAATCACTGAAGAATCTGATTTAACGGCATTTTGGGAACAGTTGATTACAATAGTCTAAATGTTTTAAATATAAATATTAGAAGTTTAAGATCCAATTTTGAACTTTTCGAATTGTTTATAAATTCTGTAGATTATAAATTTGATTGCATGATATTGATAGAAATCTGGATTGAGAAAGATGGGGTTGATCTTTATCAGATTAAAGGCTATACAACATATTGTAATGTAGACAATATAATAAAGCTGGTGGTGTGATGATATATGTTAAATCTCATATTAACGTTAAAACAATAGACCATAGCCAAATACAAACAGCAGAGTTACTCCATATAGATCTTTCATTATGTGAAACATCAGTAATTGCAATCTACCGTTCCCACAGTTATTCACCATCTGATTTTATGAATGAATTAGAGCATATTATGCAGGGGTTAAACACAAGGAATATTATTTTAACTGGTGATATAAATATAAATCTGTTAGCGAATACTTCGAACCTTGTAAATGAATATCTAAATCTGACTGCTATGTATGGATATGAGTCAATGATAAATATTGCTACCAGAGAGGTCCATAATACCCAGTCTTGTTTGGACCATGTACTGGTTAATATCAACTATAGAATTAATGTACAAGCTGCAGTATATAAAATGGCGATTACGGATCATTACCTCATAATAGTTAAAATTAGACATAAGGAAAATAAAACTTTTGACAAAAGAAATGATTATATTGAAGATTACATGCTGAGAATTAATTATGAACTAATAAATCCTCACAGACCTTCTACTCTGGCATAATAAACTGACAGGCTCCTGTCAGACCTCTGTGGCAAGTAGCTGCTTGAGGGGGTATTTTATTTATTTATTTTTTTATAAATGATAAATTAAAATATTATAAATGGGAGGGGAAAACACATGAAACTAACATTAATAATGCGTACAAAAAATTTTCAGAGATTTTGTGTAAAATAATTAAGGTTATAATTAATTAATCTTGCTATGGGAAAAGAAACATTCAGAAACTGAAAAAACCTTGGATCACAAATAAAAACTGTGATATGATTAAGCATAGAGATAAGATATTTAAGAAGTTTAAAAAATATCCATAAACGAGGACCATGAGAAGCAATTTTTAGACCATAGGAATAACTTAAGGTCAAAAATTAAGGAGGCCGAAAACAAATATTACATGGAAGAATTTTTAAAATGCAATGGTGATATAAAAAAAAACAATGGAAGTTCGTAAATAATTTAATTGGGAATAACTCAAAAGATGAAGTTCTAACGGAAAAAAATGAATAATATTGAGGACTGTAATACTGACGAAATTAGAGATGCAGCAAATGAATTTAACACTTATTTTGTCGATTTGCCTAGCAAAATACTTAATGACAAACCTACTGAATATGAATGTTATAAAAATTATTATAAAACAGATAGCTCTTTCTTTTTTACTCCTATAAAAATACAATTAGATAAGACCATTACAAATATAATAGAAGGCAAATGCCCAGGAATCGATGAAATTTCAGTAACTGCAGTAAAAAAGTGCAAAAATTTCATTCTCCATCCCTTAGTCTATATCTTTAACCTTTCTTTTCAAACTGAGATTTTTCCAGACGATCTCAAAACTTCTATTGTACTTCCGATTTACAAGAAGGGAAATAAAAACTGCCTTTCAAACTACAGACCGATCTCGCTTTTGCCTGTTTTTTCTAAAATATTTGAAAAACTAGTAAAATTCAGAATATTGAGTTATTTAAATAAAATAAAATTCTTTTCGTCAAATCAGTTTGGCTTCACTGAGGGTAAGAACACTGATCATGTGTTATTGTCATTTACTAATTTTATTTATAAATCAATTGACCAAGGAAATTTAACTCTATCGGTTTTTCTAGATCTTGAAACAGCTTTTTTTGACACCGTAACACATTCATTGCTTTTGAAAAAACTAGAGCATTTCGGTATGAGAGGAATTGCTCTAGAATAGTTTATCAGTTACTTAACAAATAGAACTCAATTAGTTATATTTAAAAAACTGCCTCAGCAATCCTAAACAAACTAAATATGGCATTCCACAGGGCTCTATTCTTGGGCTCCTATTGTTTAATATTTATATTAATGACCTCTGTGAAATGAACATTAATTGTAATATTTCAACCTTTGTAGATGACTGCATTGACGTTATAACCAAACTATTATAAATTTATTGTCCAATGTCAATAATGTTGTTGGAAAAGTTAATATGTGGTTCGAAAATAATAAACTCTCAATTAATAAGAATAAAACTAAATTTGTTTTATACCAGTAAAAAAATGACCAAAATGCTGTAAATACTTTTGTCATTAAACTGCATTCACCGCAATGCTATAAACGTATTGATTGCCGTTGTGATGGGGGCGGGGGTGGCTCAGTCGGTAGCGCGCCAGGCTCGTAATCTGTAGTTCCCAGGTTCGAGTCCCAGCTGGGTCAGCGTTGAGATTTATCTCCGCAAAATTCCCCGATCTGCCCACGGTCAGTAGGGGACACCGATGGGCTTGGAAAGGCCACCGTCCGTCGGATGGGACGTTAAGCCGTGACTCCCTGTGCGGGAGAGCCATACCCTGTGCACGTTAAAGAACACGCTGGATGGCCTTGACGGGAGGCTACCATCTGTCTCCCAACAGCTGTTCCAGTGGGTCCCCTCCCCCAACCTTCTCTGAGCCTTCGGGGTCCATGTGACCTGGCCATTTAGCCCATGGTGTGCACAAAAGTGCCGCTCAGAGGTAAAACAAACCAAACCAAAGCCGTTGTGATGTCATAGAACAGGTTGAGAGCATTAAATATTTAGGTATTTTCATAGATAATAATCTAAAATGGAAGAAACATATTGACTACATCACAGGTAAAGCACGCTACTAAACTGCTCAAATTACACCACTTGAAATGCAAAGTTAATCTTAATATGCTGCGAACATTGTACTTCTCTTGGATGCAAGTTGCATTTCAATACGGTATAGTTTGTTGGGGTGGAACTTATGTCTCGGTTTTTAAACCTCTTGTGTCTCTGCAAAACAAAATTATTAAATTAATTGCAAAAAATAACACTGATATTTTAAGCAATTTCAGTCATTACTCTACCAATTAGACATATATTTGTTTTTAGAGTGATTATATCTTTTAAGCAACATTTCTTTAATTTTCACATTCAGCCAGATTTATACAACTTCATCAGAGAGAGAGATCCAAAATACTCAGTTCCTTTGACCAAAAAAGAAATTGCTCATAAGCATTATTCGTATATCGCACCTAAAATCTTCAATCAGTTGCCTCTTGAAATTAGTAGTGAAAAAAAAAATTATATTTGTTCAAGCAGAGTTTAAAAAACTTTCTCTTTTCTTTGGAAGATGTTGCACCTATGTTAAATATTCAAGTGTAAAGTAAAAATGTATTGTACATATATCGGGAAAATGACACTTATTGTTTGTAATCTTTGTAGTGAGTAAGTCGTTATTGATTTTTGTATTAATTTCCTTTAGTGGCCCAGACAAACCATGTGGTTTTTGGGTTCACTCATATTTTTCTATATTATAAATGTTATATGATGATGAAATAAAATTGATTGATTGTTTGATTGAATATAGGAAAGAAATGCATTGCGGTATTTATGGACTTAAATAAAGCATTTGATTCCATTGACATTGACATATTGCTACAGAAATTGTATTTACTTGGTATTAGAGGGAATATTTTTGATGGTTTAAAAGATACTTATTACATAGAGATAGAGTATGAAAATAAATGAGAATTATAGTGATAAATTTCAGATCAAATTTAGAGTTCCACAAGGATCTATTCCCGGCCTTATGCTATTTCAAATATGCATAAATGATTTGGCTAATAAAATTTCAATAGTAAATTATATATGTATGCTGATGATACTGCTAATCAATTTCCACTCAGTTTAGAATACAATATTTGCAATCTACAAAATAATTTTAATCAAACAGTTAAATGGTTTGCTCTTAACAAACTGAGTGTAAACGAGAAAAAAACTAAATTTATACGTATTGGTTTTCAACAACCTACACTTAATAGAAGTATTACTAAGCATCGAATCAGATGTTCTAAGTTGGATAGTATATTACCTCATATATACAATTATCCTAATATAGAAGAAGTAAACGAAATAATTTACCTAGGCTTAAAAATGAAATGGAATAAACAAATTGACTGGATGTGTTCAAGACTACGATTTGTAGCATTTAAAATTAGGAAACTTCTTTGTTGATACACAATTACATATTTTAGTATATAAAGCACTTTTTAAGTCTATAATTAGATATGGAATAACAGTTTATGGGACAGCCTATAAGAGATAATTAAATAAAATTAAACGAATACAAAATAAAAAAACATCCATAATAAATACACAGATTACCTGTAGAAATAGACTTCAACATTAGTTAATATTTCTGAAAAAAATTCATCACTGACACGGCAGGAATCGAACCCACAACTTTACAGATTCATGCCAGAGCGCGCTACCATTACACATCGGATGAGGATATCTTCTAGAATAAGACTTTATAAATCTGTCACTGAGATGTGTCGGACTTTGCGCCATCTATATTTCAGGAGAGGTAACTTTTTTCCAATTGTTGCTATTGATTTAGATGTTAATGAAAAGGTCAATCACGTTCAAGAGTTTATTAATTTTAAAAATCGTAATCGACCTTCTCATTAACATCTCAATCAATGGCAGCAATTGGAAAAAGTTGCTTCTTCTGAAATATAGATGGCACAAGGTCCGCCACATCTCAGTGACAGATTTATAAAGTCTTATTCTAAAAGATATCCTCATCCGATACGTGGTGTAATGGTAGCGTGCTCTGGCATGAATCTGGAGAGTTGGGGGTTCGATTCCAACCGTGTCGGCAGTGATTTTGTTTCAGAAATATTAACGAATACAAATTAATATACTAAAATGATGATTTTAGGTCATCCTTTTACTTACAAAAAATCCTTTTCGGTTGTGTATTTAATTAAGTAATATTAGAATTCGACTTTTCATAATCTCCCAATTGTTTCAATTTTGACCGTTAGAGGAAACTAAATTTGAAAAATGGCAAAACTTTAAATGGCTGTTGAGAAAATCTAGTCGTGCTGAAATTTTGAAGTTAGGTGATAGAACAGTGGAGGAGGTTTCCACCGACGAATGAAGAAATGAAGAATGTTGTTTGAGTTGGACAGGTATTAATGAATAATGCTATTTAACCCTTTTGAATCATCCTATAGAAGGCGCTAAAGTCGGAAAATGCAAAACTTACTTCTCTTTGAAAACGAGCATCCTGTATTCTCCAGACGAGAAAATACAAACACTTTAAAGTGCAAATATGAAAATCTGTTTCTTAAATCAAATAACATATCATAAGATTATTATTGATCGACTGACAGGGGATCACGCTAATTCTGATTATGAAGCAGAAATTTGTACCTAGAGGTTATCTGGGTAGTAGATCTCAGGGAAAAAATCCGAAATTTGACCTCCGAAGTGTCCTTAAAGGTCAAATAGAGATCACGTAGAGGTCAAACCTTGATTTACGATGGTTAGAAACGTGAAAATTGGTGTATTTCTGAGGGTGTTTCCAGTTGCAGATGTTGGAAAACGATAGGAAATTTCGAATCCGAGTGTTCTTCGAGGTCAAAGATCAAATTTAAATCTATCGATGCTAGAAAGCTGAAAATTGGTTCCTGGGGGGTATTTTGGTTGTAGATCTCGCAAATGTTGAATTTTGGTTGAGAGATGGGTCCTTTTTTTTACCTGTGCTAGAGGGTTAAAAAATGGGTACCTTGGGGAGTTTTGAATCACAGCTCTCAGTAATTTTCTCAAATTTTGGATGCGATGGGTCCTTTGAGGTCAAAGGGAAACTTTAATGCACCTGTGCTGCCTACCTAGAAATTGGTCAGCTGATAGAAATCAGAAATGCGACGAATTTTCGAATCATGTGTCGCAGTCAAGGTCAAAGAGGGATCGGAGTGACGGGACAGAAATCAAGAGGTCAAAGAGGGGTCGGAGTGACGGGACAGAATTCAAGAGGCGCACCCCATGGCACCGATTCATCTCCAATAAGAATTTGTTTTTGACATAATATTTTTCTACAGGGTAATTCAAACAAGCGAATAACACAAACCAAAAAAAAGCTACTTTCATGAAATGCTGAAATTAATCATAATATTTATGAAATTAGGACATAAAGACATTTTAATAAGCCTTTTTCCTCTTTATTGTAATCAAATCAAAAATGATTTAGTTACATCAGTTTCAATCGAGTTCAGTTAGCCATTGAATAGGAAATTTACAATAACCAAGGGTAACCAAATAGGTAACCAACTCCTATTTGAGTTTCAGAACTTTTGTCATTTATCGATGGAGTCCAGTTGAGGATTAGGGATTGGGGTGGATAAGTTGGTAGGGTTACCGTCCCAGTCAGTGAAAAGTCTCTTTTCCATGAATGGCTCTGATGGAGAACCATGCAACCTTATAAAAAAAATAAATACCCCCTCAAGCAGCTGCTTGCCACAGAGGTCTGACAGGAGCCTGTCAGTTTATATGCCATAGTAGAAAGTCTGTGAGAATGGCAGGATCTCAGCAGAAAAACGACACATACATCCATGCCTTACCCGGGGTTCGAACCCAGGTCCCTTAGATCAGTAGCCAAGCACGCTAACCACTCGGCCATGGGACGGCTAAGCTGGAATAATCAGCTCAAATGACCAGATGACTGTTATCAGTCATATCATTACCCAATGACTTTAGATAGTTTCAACTAATGACATATCCGAAAACACGGCCTAGCATCTTAATTTGTCACTATCACTACCAATTATATCACAAAGGCAAAGAGTTGGGTTGTTTTACCTCTGAGCTGCCGTTTTTGAACACACTGAGCTAAATGGCGAGGTCTCAAGGATCCAACGTCTCAGAGAAGGTTGGGAGAAGGGAACCCACTGGACAGCTGTTAGGAGACAGACGGAAGCCTGCCGTCAATACCATAAGGCCTGTTCTCTAAAGTGCACAGAGTCTAAAATGAAACAAAAACCTTAAGCATATATTTATCACACAGATCAAACAGGAGCTTGTCTGAATATGCACAGAGAAGATCTGTAAGGAAGGCTAGACCTCAGCAGAAAGGCACCACAAATAGAAAACAATCCATGACTTTGATCAGTAGTCAAACACTAACTACTGGATCACCCCGACACAAATAAGAGTAATTGCAAATATTCTGCACTTTCACTAAACGTATTCCCAAACGTATACATGGTTTGAACCTATTGACTATCCAGCTTCTTTTGGTTCGTGAAATGTTTTCAAAGATCTGTAGATTTCATCTTCCTATGTTTAACTCTTGCAGAGGATTTACGAGAAATTAGTAACGTGTTTAAACTGCAAAGAAACTTTGGATACTTCAATTCAAAATACATCTTAGATCCTAATTTTAGTGTTATAAGGTGATCTGGGATTAAATTTCCAAGTTTTGAAGCACTAAAATTAGATAAGGAATCAAGTATGGTGTAATTACTGTTGGGGGTTAAATATTGTAAGTGGATTGTTTCCAGTTTCATCTGAAATGCTTTCCACGAAGGTTGTTTTTTAAGGCGTGTTTTACTATGACATAATTATTTCTATATTGAAGAAATTCTTGCAATAATTATGTAAGAAATAACTGTTTTCTATGCTTAAATATGCTAGACATAATTAAGCATTTGATTGATGATGGGTTAACGATAAACATTTATGTACAGCAGTGGCAAATATCAATGACGAACAATTTCTTGATTCCCTTTAATTGAAAACTATACGTCACTGGTCGACTAAATTAAAGCACGAAGCATCAAAACCAAAATAGCGAGATCAATAATGGGTGTCGAGTAAAGAAATTTGTGAAGAGGATTTCAGACGACATCGAAATGGGAGTGAAGAAAGAAAATCGAAATCAGAACGCAGGTGCAAGTAGAAATGGAAAAGGGATGCAAAATGAAACATCAGTAGAGGATGTGGCGTCCTCGAACAGAGATGCTGTCATTTCGTCAAAAATGATCTAAAGACTCAAAGCCCAAAATGTTGATTAAAGCATTCCTGAGAGAATCAAAAGTTCGGGAAGTGGGCTGAAGAACAGCTATGTCTTTAAAGCAGGCACGTCTAACCCAAATTAGTGAAGTGCCGTTAGAAGAAAACCACATTCTTAAATAGTGCACGAAAATTCAGTATATTGATAATTTGTTTCATGAGCTGCGGGTTGGACGGAACTGCTATTCCCATGCTTTAATGTTGATTGGACGGGATTATCCCCATGCTTTAATGTTGATTGGACAGGACTATTCCCGTGCTTTAATGTTGATTGGACAGGACTATTCCCGTGCTTTAATGTTGATTGACAGGTGTATTTACAAGACCAGATACTTGAGTTTTCCATCCGTTATCAATTTTCGTATCTTACTAAATCAAAGAGTCGTGAAGTGTTCTGTTTTCAGAAGCTTGAAGACAGATTTTAACCACTCGATAATCCAAGTTCTCCCCTTGACATGTAGTAGAACGTGCAGCGTCTCCCCTTCCTTTCCCGACTCTCTCTCCTCTCCATCGCCTCAGAAGCTTAAGCAACGCTTTGGGCATTTTCTACTCGTGTGAGCTCAGGCTCAACGGAACGCCGAAGTTTATTAAAGATTCAGCCCAATTAATCGTCGTTGCTAGGCAACCTTCTCATTAGGGAAGGTATGCTCTCCATGGCAACTGAAGTGAAGATTATCTCTCTCTTTTGTCTTCTTTTCAAATTGCAAAATTAAGCCGCCATGGAAGCTACTCTTCATTTTCAGCTTCGTTCTTTAAAGATCCGTGTCAGTTTTCCAATCTAAATATCAAACTATTGGCGAATAAATATTTCGACGCAGAGAACAATAATGTCCAAATGCTCTGAGAAATGTTTAACTGGAGACAAGATTGTGATTCTTCTTAACAGCTAATTAAAGGAAGGAAATCGGTGAGTGGCACTCCTGAGACTTCTGGTGACGAGGCTCCTAATTCACTTAGTCCGTCTCCAAGAGTTGCGCGAGATGTGAAAGCGAGGCTCACGAAGCGGAAGATGAATCAAAGCGATCGAGACTCACTTTTTCCATTTCTTTAATGCAAAGTTTTAATGAGCGCTGTGAGTGAAGGGCCAATGATTGGTGCAAGTAGACAAAAAGAAATTTTCTTTTCGCTAAGAGTCCGATTGTTCATCAGAGGACTCCGAGGATGTGGTCAAGCACGCCCTCAATTCCCTAAACCGTCTCCTGCGATGGTGAAATAAATAAGAAATAGTCGTCCACTAATTCTTCTAAGACCTGATATGGCCACACTTCTACAATGGAATTGAACACGTGGATTCCATAGGAATCTTGATAACATCTAGGTCCTCCTGAGAGTGTCTGCAGGAGGCATCACTGATCCCACGATCTGGCATTTCTCCCTGGTTCACTGGGACTGCATGGAGATGATCCGGTTTAGGTGGGTGTCATCCTCTTGGCAGCTGTTCCCCATTCACTCCTCGCCGCTTCTCTGTGAGGTTTTCATTGAACTCTGTCTATCTCCCCAACCCCAGCCTAAGGAGTACCATTTTCTTAGAAAACCTTGATGACATCATCTAACAGCTACAATCCCCCTTTCTTATTATGGGGAACTGCAATGGGCCCAGTTCTCTTTGGGGCAGTACGGACACCAACAGAAAGGGTGGAGTCCTTGAGCAATGGCTCGTGAATCTTTTGCTCTCCCTACTGAACACCAATATGAGTATCTACTTTCACTCTCCGACTTGCACATTCACTACCATTCACTACCATTCACTACCACAACATTCACTATTCACTACCATTCACATTCACTACCAAACCCCGCGATGCGGGGAAGCACGATAAGGGAGGGGCTGCAAAAAATGCAAAATTTATGGTTAAATTTGATATACAACTATTTAAAGGAACAGCTTGGAAATTTTCTCTACAGTTTCGAAATGAATAAAAACAGAACGTGAAGAGTCAGCTTCGCTTTCCCTGTTTCGAAATTCCTCTCCTTTCTTCTTGTGGCCGAAAGCTCATTGTCTCAAAGCTTGAGCTTGGCTTTCAACTTCGTTAACGTAAGACCATGACAGTCATCAGTGACGTCACTTGATAAGTCCCTCTAGCGATTCCTCGCAATAAGTCCAACCTCCTGCTTAACTCTGAAGACTAGACATGTTTCCAACATTACCACTATTCTTTTAATATTTCCTATTTCTTTGCTATTTCTTTTCAGGAAAAAACGAGCTAATATTTCCCCCTTGTCGTTCCTCTGAAGACCTCGACCTTTTTTGCTTTTAGAGATAAATTAAAAATTATTTTTTGGTTTGGATAAATATTGAGAAATATTACTATTCGCACTTTCGGAATCTGCCCGCTAAC
Organism: Ryuthela nishihirai; assembly: GCA_038380435.1. Taxonomy (NCBI): domain Eukaryota; kingdom Metazoa; phylum Arthropoda; class Arachnida; order Araneae; family Heptathelidae; genus Ryuthela; species Ryuthela nishihirai. Next base: position 43,198,574 of record JAWZYU010000005.1, read on the forward strand.
AGTGGCAAAATTTTGAAATTTTGAAATTTCCAAATAATATTTCAAGCTTTGCAATTGCGTAAGCAATTTGAAATTTTCGTTGTGAAATGTGAATATCACGTAATTTGCAATTACAACAATGATTTTTCACCTTTACCCCCAGAGGGGTGGGAAAAACGTAATTATTTTTAAGCGATAATTATCTGTTTGTAGAGATATATTGAAAATTCTTTTTGGGTCACTAACACTTTTAGAATCTCCCAAAGGCTTTAATTGCGCCTTCTGACGATTTGAAATTTTCAAAATTTCAAAATTTTAAGCGAATATTGCAAGCGCCCTATTTGGGCTAGAAATTTCATATTTTAGTGGTGGAGACATTGGCAGCCACAATTTCTCCCTTCAACACCAGGATGGGTGGGAAAACGAAACTTTTGGTTTTCGGAGATTAACGAAGAATTCGCTTTTGAGTTCATTAGGTACTAACGAAATATGAAGATTCCCTATTTTCAAATCCTCCAAGTAGCCTTAAGTTTTCATCGTTAGAAGACGGAAATGTAGAAAGCATAAAACTTGAAGTATTATTACAAACGATATATTTATGCTAGAAATTTGAATTTCTAGTGAATGTGTTGATAAATAATTGAATGATTAATAGTTATATATAGCTATTAATTCTAATTGGTTAAAATTTGATCTGTTGATCCTTATTCTTATCAATTTCAGATTTAATTTAAAATTTTTAATAATTTTTTAATACAATCCTTAAACTTAGGGGTAAGAAAATCCTACTTTTTCATTTTAACTGATTTTATAAGGCTAATATTACATTTGCAATTGCACATTAGTGAGAATTACTACTGTTACAGGGAGAAATTTCAGGAAATGAGAAAATTATTTTTCTCTGAAAACGAGTATCTTTTCTTCGCCAGAGGCGATGTGTTATCCTTTCTAGTTTTTCAGTAGAGGGGAAAATGAAAGCTTCAACTGAATTATTTTGAATTCAAATGCAGGCATTTTAATGCAAATCTTGTTTATGCCCGTCTGAAAACAACTGTAGCAATATTTTATGAAAGTGATAAAAAAAATTATTCATTTCATGCCCGGATGTAGAAAAAAAAAATAAGGGGGACAAACAAGGCAATCGAGCAGTAGTCTAATATTTTCTCCTTCGTTTCACAGGTTTTTTAAATAAATCATGAAAAATTTGCGAATTACGCCAAGTTTAATAAATTTTGGCTTCCATTACACATACTGGGATTCTCGAGAGGTGGAGGAGGCATGACCCCTTGCTCCCTCCTCCTTAGATTCGGCCCTGATTCATTCCAAAATGTCGAATTTCGAATTACGGAATCCGAAATATATGTCAGATATTTATTATATACGTTTTCAAAAAAAAAAATAAATAAATTTCAAGTATGTGATGGTGCATATTAAATGAAACAAAAGCCCCCCCCCCCCTTTGATCTCCCCGAAATGCGATTCATTCTCGCCATCTCCTTATCACGTTACGCAGGATGAGGATCACATATGGATTCACTTTTCATTTTTTTATTCTTCTAATCGCTTACCTCTCTTCGGATCTTCCACGAAGGTCGAACATGAGTAACATAATTCAAAGAAGAAACTGATAAATATTTTGGATCTCAAAGTAACTTTTTTGGGTCATTCCCAACTCTTTAGCCAGTAAAACTAATAAACAGAACCTCTCTCGAAGATTAAAATGAGATCAAACAATTATAATTCTATTAATCATTCATGCTTGAAGATGAAGTTCCAACTGAAATTACATCGAGTTTCAGAAATATTAATCAATTTCATGAATTGATTGCATTGAGTGGTATGGAGAGGATTCTGCAACTTAACAATGCTAAAAGGACATGACTGCTGCCTAAAGATCAGATTCCGCACCATTTCTGGCCTTTAACTTATTCAGAACAAGACGAATGCTTCTTTCTTGAGAGAATTGAAAACATCTTGAGGTTGTTGTCGCAAAATCTCTTCTTCTCAAAGAAATTTTTGGGGCAGACATATTCAAATGAAAACACTGAAGTTCCTGCCTTGAATCTTGCTATAAGAAACTATTCATCAATGCAATAAGAATTGAAAGGCAGCATCATTACTGCTTCTGCGTTGGCATGTGGCTCGAAGTCAGGGAACTTGGGGAATCTGCCAAGTATTTACATTATCATAGAGGACGAAATCCTGCCTGAATGCTCCATCCTCACGGAAAATCTGCATGCTCTATCACTTCATATAAAAATACTATTTTTAAATAATTAAATGTTTATTTTCTCATCAGAGTATTAGAAAATAAATTTCAGTTGATCGACAAAGCTACATAGGTTGTCTACAAGAAACAGAATGCATCAATTTTAATATTTATTTGGATCTAATAGTTTCTAATAAGAAAATAATATATATGTAATAAAAATTAAAAAAAATACTTAGAAGTAAACAAAAGTATATTTTAAAAGAACTCTATATGCAGCATATGTACCCAAAAAAGCAAATCCATGTATATATTATTTAATTATTTATAATACGTATGAAATCCATTTGTTTTTATAAATAATCCTGTGGTTGTAATGAGCATTCTCGAAAAATAAATATTCTGAAATCATTCATTCAAATATGCTCACTTTGGTGCTGCTCTTGTGCCAAAAGAATCTGTCACTACAGCCGAAAAGAGAACCAAATTTAGCATTAAGATCAGCGAGCACAAGTGTAATATCTCTTTCTGATCGAAGATAAAATATTCTGAAGCGGTCCTTAAACCGAGACATATTAATCCAGTTGGGATCTAGGATTAAATATTCAGGTACCTGCGATGATCTCTGATCAGGATCATTCAACAGCTGACATAAAGTATCCTGTGTATCGCTTCACGTCAAAATGGCAAGCTGAAGACAAATAAAAATCACGATAGGAGATTCAACCTCAAGAGTTGCAAGAAATGCAAGATCCCTCAAATCAAAATCATAACCTCTTAATAATTCAGGTAGTTTAAATGGACAACATTTAAACTATACGAAGTTGATCATCGGGGGTAGAACATTATATAAAATAGCCATAAAATACCATATCAATAGTTCAAACTGATATGGCAAAGCTGCACTTTTGTCCCCCCCCCCCCCAGAAGAGAAAACATCTCTGTCTAAAGCTACTAACTGCTTGCATCACGAGAAGGTGGAGTCTAATTTTAGGTGTTATGCCTGGCATTCAGTTCTTACCACAGGTAATAGTTCATAATTCTCCTTCCAGTGTATGATAGCAAATATTGAGAAGCTATTCGTATTATCCTATTCATTAAATAGGTTATCTTTCCTGCGTAGACTCCTGCAATGATAAGAAAATGTATTTATTATCAGCTCAGAATAAGGGACTAGAAGAAATGACATAAAACTCATTTAATTGTGTGGTATTGTCATGTGAAGTGTTGTAATGTTATATCTATCTCAGTTCTACAGTAGTCCGCCATTTGATTAGTTATGAAAGTGTCAAGGTTCCAAAGCGACCAGCTCCACATTGAAGAGAACCATTAAGGTCGAGGGTTGGGTTGGGTTGTTTTACCTCTTTTGGTTTGGGCACTTTTTTGCACACCATGGGCTAAATGGCCAGGTCACATGGACCCCGAAGGCTCAGAGAAGGTTGGGGGAGGGGACCCACTGGAACAGCTATTGGGAGACAAACGGTAGCCTCCCGTCAAGGCCATCCAGCGTGTTCTTTAACGTGCACAGGGTATGGCTCTCCCGCACACGGGGCCACGGCTTAACGTCCCATCCGACGGACGGCGGCCTTTCCAAGCCCATCGGTGTCCCCTACTGACCGTGGGCAGGGCGGGGAATTTTGCGGAGATAAATCTCAACGCTGACCCAGCTGGGACTCGAACCTGGGAACTACAGATTACGAGCCTGGCGCGCTACCGACTGAGCCACCCCCGCCCTTAAGGTCGAGGTTCTCGAAATCGGTCTGAAGAATAAATTCGGCTTCAAAAGCAATGGCTCTGAAATGCTGCCACCAGACAATTTGGAATTTCTCATTTATCCCTTAAAATGAAAAATGTGCTTATTCCCATCCCCTAGAATGAATGCTCTACCATCGAAATTTTAAATTTCTAGCGTAAATAAATCGTTTGCAATATTCGTTTAAACTTTTACATTCTCTGCTCTAACGATGGAAATTAAAACTGTTTGGAGAATTTAAAAATGCGAATCGTAAAAATAATTAGCATCTACCCAACTCAAAATATTTCTCAATTATCTCTTAAAACTAAAACAGTTGTATTCTCCTCCCCCCTTTGGGTTAGGGGGCAAACGACTGTTTTTGGTGCAAACCACTTGACCCTTACTCTCCAACCAACAGATATCTGGCATAAATACATCGTTTGCAAAATATTCATCGAAAGGATTCAAACTTTCAACTTCTCAACCGTTAGAGGGCGCAATTAAAGCTATTGAAAGATTAGGAAAATTCAACCCAATATTTCATCGAAACCCATTCAACCCAATATTTCATCGAAACCCATTCAACCCAATATTTCATCGAAACCCATTCAACCCAATATTTCATCGAAACCCATTCAACCCAATATTTCATCGAAACCCATTCAACCCAATATTTCATCGAAACCCATTCAACCCAATATTTCATCGAAACCCATTCAATCCAATATTTCATCGAAACCCATTCAACCCAAAGAGAATTTTTATCTCCAAAAATAAAAAACGTTAGGTCCACAAAGCGAAAACGTTAGCTCGTTTTTTTCGCAAACGAGTTAAAATTAATGGAAAAAAAAATTTAATTAAAAAAAAAGAACCACCCAATGACAGATCAGAAGTTTCTATTTACAAAATGTTATTTCAGCAAGTTGCTTAAGAAATATCATGCACATATGTGCAACAAACCGATTTATGTGAACTACCGCGTGTTTTAAAATATTAATTATCTAATTATTTCCACTACTCATTGTCTGGCATCTTCTATGTTCTGTTTTATGAAGAATTTAATTCAGATAGGATTTTAAACATTAAATTATGATTGAGACACAATATTTACTTTAGTAAGTAAAGAGGTTAGTGAATGCGATTACCATATCACCTGCCTTGTTTTTTTAACACTTATTTAATGTTTTAGTCCATTTCGACCTTTTGCCATGTTTTTTTGCCATGGTTCCTACACACCCATTCGTTGTTTTGCTGTTTTGCAGTTGTTGAATCTTTTTACCTTTGTTCTTATAAGCATTGTTTGTTTTAACCTTTTGTTTATTGTTCTGTCTTTTACATTACTATTGCTTTCATCCTCTTTGAGTGTTGCATTTAGCTTTTGGTTGAGAGTTGTATTACTTTTATCTGTTTATTTTACTGCATATTATATGTTTTGGCGCAATATGGCCTTAGTTGCGCCGTAAAACGCCAAACAACCAAACCTATCCTCTCTGAAGTGATCCACGCATAAGACCTGAGCTGCGGCTCGGAGGTATCACCATTCCAGTTGTGGCGGAGACCAAATTTTTCGGTCTCATCTTCCACCGGAAAAAGACCAGGTCCAAGTTCACACGGGCATTGAACATCCTCAAGGTCCTCTCCTCCCTCTCTTGGAGAGCAGATTGATGTTCTCTGCTCCGCCTGCACTGTGCATTTGTCCAGTCGAAACTGGACTACGGATCCCAGATGTACGATTCTGACTAGGATTCGGTGGTGAAGATGCTGGACCCTCTACATCATCAGCCCCTCTGTGTTTGCACGGGGGCCTTCCACACCTCATCTGTCCAGTCTTTATGTTGAGACCGATGAACTATCCTTATCTATTCGCCGTCAGCAGTTGTCCTACAGTATGCATGAAAGTTGCAATCCCTGCCAGGACATCCCACTTGGGACTGCGTTTTTAGTCCTAAGTGGGAGATGCTTTACACGAATTTCCCAACTGTCATTTGTCCTTCAGGTTTGCGTGTCCAAGGCTACCTCAGAGACATCAACATCAGTCTCTATATCGTTGTTGCTCAGTCGGCCACAGAATCATCCCCTTCCTGCGACTTCTCTCTTTTCAGGACGTGGAAGGCCTTTACATCCGACTTTCGTGTAACAGCAACTCTTTGACAGCGATCCCACAGCAATGTTCCATCTTCACTGCATAGTTGCACGCTATTAGATTTGCCTTGGACAACATAGCAGCTAAGCATCATCTTCAGTGTGTCGTCTACACTGACTCACTCAGCTCATTACAGACTTTGATCTCGGTGAGGCATCGGCCACATCCTGTTCTGTCCAAGATCTTCAAGCAGCTCCATCGTTTGGCAGCCACAACCACCCTTCTCTTCTGTTGGGTGTCCCGTCATATCTGCATCAGGGGCAATCATTTGGCAGTTGCAGCTGCCAAGTCAGCCATCCCCTGTCCAGCTCTCCACTGCTGGTTGCGTACGTGGACTTCCGGCAGTGTTTTTCCACTTAGCTCCGGGTATCACAGCAACAATCTTGATCATAACATATCGCTAACAAACTCTTTGAGACTAAGCCTATTATGAAACTTTGGCAGAGTTTTTTCTCAGGAATCGCAAGAAGGAAATTGTACTTGCTCGGCTCTGATTAGGTCATTCGTTTATCACTCGTTCATTTCTTCTTCGGACTGATGACCAACCTAAGTGCGATTTTTATGACACAATTTTAACCGTTAGGCATATTTTAATTGCTTGCTTTTAAGCTAGAATTTCGTGCTTATTTTCACTTTCATGAGGGGCGGGGGTGGCTCAGTCGGTAGCGCGCCAGGCTCGTAATCTGTAGTTCCCAGGTTCGAGTCCCAGCTGGGTCAGCGTTGAGATTTATCTCCGCAAAATTCCCCGCCTTGCCCACGGTCAGTAGGGGACACCGATGGGCTTGGAAAGGCCGCCGTCCGTCGGATGGGACGTTAAGCCGTGGCCCCGTGTGCGGGAGAGCCATACCCTGTGCACCTTAAAGAACACACTGGATGGCCTTGACGGGAGGCTACCATCTGTCTCCCAACAGCTGTTCCAGTGGGTCCCCTCCCCCAATCTTCTCTGAGCCTTCGGGGTCCTTGTGACCTGGCCATTTAGCCCATGGTGTGCAAAAAAGTGCCACTCAGAGGTAAAACAACCCAACAGCCCAAATTTTCACTTTCATGATTTTACGGCCGAAACCCTTATCCGCGACCACCTTTATCTGATGACTCTTTTAACACCTGTTTTCAACTTTTTGCGTTTTAACAGATATTTTAAACGTGCATAAAGTTTTACCTTTTGATCTTTAGACTTTTGCTGTTTGCTATGGCTCCTCTACACCGGTTGTTGTTTTTACGTGCTCTTTGTTGTTTTACCGTTTACACTTTGTATCTGTTCTAGTTTTGTTGTTTAATTTTAACTTTGATTATGGGTTTATGGGACTTTTATCTCCTTATTTTGTCCTTTACATCTTGTTTGTCGCAACATGACCTGAGTTGCCCTTGCGCCATAAAGCCTCAAGCAATCAAGCGAAACCAGCACGCACAAGGTCACTTGAAATAACTGGAAGTTCGGTTTTTTCCTCTTTTGTGTTGGAGAGATTTTGAGCTTCCTTTTAAAAATATAGGAATCCGTACAATGAGAGCTTAGTATAAAAATTCCGTGAAGATACATTTTTCAAGAGAAGTTGAAATCTTTTGTTCGGTCTGTTGACGAACTGAAGGATTTCTGCGGAGTTAAAACTATGACACAAAAATGGAAAAACCTCGAGAGTTTTGTCGTTAAAACTTAATCTCCACTACGTAGCAGAAAAGGCTGATTCACAGTGGCTAGCTGTAATCGCTTCCTTTTAATTTAAATAGATAGATTAGAAAAATTTGATTTAAGAAAACTTACTCTATCAAATTATGTTTCTAAATTGCATATCGTACAGGAGTGAAAGAGGCAAGTGTTTCAGAAAGATTTACCGATCTTCCTGATAAAGAAATCGATTCTTTCCTGTAAAGCTGACGACAGAGCAGGACTATGCTTAATGTGGTGAAGAGCAAGTGATGATAGCACGTGACAAGAGACCGATCGGTAGTCGTATTAAAGAAATATTTCGCACATGCCGGGCATTAGATGGGAATCTGAGAGTGTGGGGGGAACGTTTCTAGTGGGATAAAGAAGATCATTTTGAGAAAGAGGATAAAATTGGAAAAGGATGCATCGGGCTTTGACTCCAGCAAGGACGAAAAATAAAATTAAATATTCTGTTGCAACCTTGAAAGTTCTGGGTGATTTCATTTAGCTGACAACAATCCGTAACTCTATTCAAAAGGGAACAAAGTCAAGTTTATCGTTTAATCGGTAGGATCCGTTTCATTGTCAAATTTTAACACTAAGCCAAATTGCAAAAGGGTTTCTTAGCTCGTTTTCGCAAAAAGGGGGGGGGGAACTAATGTTTGACTCTGTTGCTTTTATGCATTCAATATTTAATGTTTCGAGATAAGTGTTCACGAAAGAATACGATTCAGATTTTCAAAATTTCCAAATGTCTGTGATAGCTCGGTGATGAAACGGTGCAAAATGGAAAAACGTTTAACAAATAATGCAAACGATCTATTTATGGTAGAAATTTTGGTAGCAGAGGATGGTGGTCAAGCCCCTTTAACCCCTGGGGTGTATGTAAAAATGCAACACAAAATGAAAATAAAAAATTCATTTTGTTTCGTTTAAATAATAATAAAATATTATTTCATTTCATTTTTCTAATAATCCATTAGTTCGAATTTGTACTGCTAGACTGTGATAGGCGGAAAATAAAAACTCCATTAGTTCCTTCTAACGGGGAAATAAATTTGAAAATGCAAATATTTTAAATGGATATTGCCAACGACCAATTCATGAGAGAAATTTTGGTGGCGCAAAATTAATAATTTGAAATGTACACATAGCTTTTACACTCGGCCGTCGCTTTCAAAAGATAGAAGAACTATCTTTTACATATTTCTCCGTTTTTAGGAGGGGAATTTAATTTTTATAGTCTATGATACTCCTCACGCTCATTTGGCGATAACTTGCTACGATCTGCTGCCGGGTTCGGAAGATATTGTGGAATAATTCTTTTGGCAGAAAGCGAGAAATTACTCACAAGAAGGGAAAAGCAAACATATATTTGATGAAATCGAGTGCGTCTTACGATATGATATTTTATTCTGTGCGGTGAGTTTCGGGTGGGAATATTGCTTATCTCTTTTATACTTGAATGCACTAAAATAACGTTAGTTTTATAATGAAAACGTTCGGTTCACGTCCGCGGGTACAGGAGTACATTAAGGTTCAGAGATTTCCGAAAAACTTTTTTCTGACAATGATTTTGCAACTTTTACTCGGCGAATTGAAGAAAGTGAAAAGTTTCCTTCTTAAAACTGATTTGATTTGCAGCATATAGGACAGAGAAGCTCTTTGAAAGTACTCTTGTTTGCCCATTCCTTCTTATGAAAGGATAATAAGCACCCAAGTCAGGTTTAACTGATCGCTCTCTATGATAGAGCATCCCACAGAATGCGTCTGTTGGATCGGTATGGCTGGCTTTCTAATCATTATGCCAATTAAGACCTGAGATGACCATCATTATGTGATCAAATGAGGTAATTATGATTTTATATTTTTGAGAAATGTTTTATTTTCTGTGATAAGAAATCTTTTAATACTTAAGTTAACTCTCACGTTTGCATTTTCGCTCTTAATTATTGAAATGCAAGAGTTCTAAGATTGCTTGCATTGTTTTCGCGGCCTCATTTGGCATCGCAGGTTTAAGTTTGGATAGCCTTGCTCTGCAGAAGGAATCTAGGCAAAGGTAGCATTCCTTCTTCCTATGGCGCTCGTTATGCATCAAGGGGAAGATTTTTGTTTCTGCTTCATTAGATGAATGGTGAGAGGGGTAATATGTCCGATGAAAGAAAAACTCGGAAGGTGATCTTTTTCCTGCAGTGCTTATTTCAATGTTTCAAGCCTATAAAATGTGATAAATGAATAACGCAGAGTCAGTTCGCATCTGGACATTGATTTCTGAATGGACGGTTTTACAGCAGATGTGGAAAGAGCAGGAAGTGGAGTGATGAGTTCAGTCCCTTGCTGAGAGAAGATGATCGCATCGTCATCTTCATGTGCTTGCCTCCCGAGCAACTCGGTGCGTGACTGATGAAGCTGTCAGAAGTCGTGACAAGAGCGAGGCAGGGGACGCCAGTCTGATTCGTGCACCCCTTGCCTGCAGGTGGGACCCGCCATTTGTGCCTCTGCTCGGTGGGGGTGTGGCCCTCCACGTGCTCGACTGGCTTCGCCAGCGTTCGCTCTGCAGGAAGCTCAACCGCGGGCTGCCAGCTGAAGGTCAGGTAGCAGCTCCCGGCGTGCCCCGCGCAGCAGCAGAGCTTGCTGGTTGTCATGCGACGCGGTAGCTGCAGAAGGTTGCTTCTGAGCGAGCATGGAGGATGTCTGCTAACAACAGCAGCTGGGGCCGTCGCAAGGCCACGCACGAGCCTGAAAACAACAACGGATACGTACAGGTGCTGGTGCGACCCTTGGAAGGGACCCACTGGGGGCCGTTCTGGCTGCCCACCCAATTCGTGGTCGTCGTCTGTGGTCTGCTGGGCTCTCTCTTCGTCTACGGGCTGCTCTGCTGGGACGTTGTCGCTTTATTTCGCCGGGCGATTGAGACTGTGCTGCCTCTGTCGGCCGTGTCCGGAGTCCACTTCTGGCAAGCCCTCACCTCGCGCCGCAGCCTCACTCCAGGCTCCTTGCACCTGATTTTCTGTGCCAGTGTCCTCGGGGAGCTCTTCGGATGTCTCGTACAAGGATTCTTCGCCCCCTTTGCGGTGCATGCTCTGGCCCTCGCCTGCGGCACTCTGCTGTCCGCTCTGAAACCCAGGCCTGCAGGTCGAACAGTGACCCTGTTTGTGAGCACGCGCCTGCTGCTTCTCATATGCTTACCCTCTGCTCCAGCTGGTCTTCGAGCCGTTCTGGCCTACGCAAGCGGAGTGAGCGGAGTCCTCGCCGCCAAGTACGTCGAGACGATGCTGACCCCGCCCATCGCGTCCCTCGTCACCCCGGAAGGCAAGCTGGTGGCCGTCCGACGACGAAGAACGTCGAACACGACCGGGCTGCACTTTCTGTACAAGGCTCGTCGCACCTCGCTGCCTACTCTGGGGGCACACCGCTCCCAGCAAGCTGCAGGCGCTCAGGTGAGTGTGACGTCACTATATCTCTCTTATCAGCACTCTAGATAGCCTTTAAAGCGATCCTCGCGATGACGGCACGTTCTTTTGGCCTCACTGGTCATCGACGACTAGCTGGTGACGTAAAGGATAAGGATGACGATATTTCGAAGGAACCACGTGGCTATTGTGTTGCCAAACAATTCTTCTCTTCCCTCGTGCAACAGATATGCAGCTGGCCATGAGATAGGAAGATGAAGATCTTACTATCCAGTTCCTTAAATTTAAAAACATAAAAAGAATCCTCTAAAAATGTGGTTTCTAGATGGTATTGGAGAAATAAATACACCCATTCCTCGATATTACGAACGTAGTTCGTTCCTTTAAAACTTCGTAATGCGGAAATTCTTAAATCGATCGATTATTTCCCAATCGTTTCAATGTTAAAAATGACGACTGGTTCTTGGGCTCCAGAAGTCCAATAATTTATTTCCCATATGTGCTATAATATTAAAGAATCGTTCAAATGAAAATAATACTACAATAGTTTGTTAGTTGTCATAAACTATAAATGTAGTTTCTAGTTAGTTTTCTTAACTGTACCTAAGAACATAGTAGTTCATGTTTACTTAATTATAGCGGCATTTTTAGATGGAAAAAAATTCGAGATGCAATAAGACAATGAATTAACCATTCTTGTTTCGATTTCTGATTATCATTATTTAAATACTGGACGCTTGAAGAAAATGTAAAAGACACTCATTGAAAGAAATCGACATCGTCTGCTTGCATGTTGAGGTGGGAGGGGCGAATTGGTGGTAGTGTCACAAAGTGATTCGATTTGGAAACCCTTTGTCACGTGACGTTTCAAATACTCTAAGAATAGATAAAGTTTCATTTTGCCAACTCCAGTGGAATAGTACAAATATGACACAGTTTTATTCCTGGAAAATCACGGGAGTTTTACACACCTCTCTTACAGATTTTAGTATTTTTCTTCTACCTAAAAAATCTTGTGCTTCTCGATAACAACGAGTCGACCCCCCCCCCCCCTCTGTATTCCCCTCTTCATTTCATTATTGCGAAAATTTCTTCGCAAACCGCAAAATAAGTGTAAGTTTCCTTTGTTCGCTATTGCGAAAATTCGTCAAGTGAATGTTGAAATCGAGGGATGGGCGTGCACTTGTATATATACATAATTCTTTAGGGAAAAGCGCGAAGTTCAATATTTTTCAAGGAAGAGAGCATGAAACAGAACCGTACAATATACATAATTAAATACAAAAATAATGCTGCGAAATATAAAAGTAGTCACGAAAGTAGCATTACAGTGTACCAAAGTACTCAACACGATATATTACGTTAATTTTAATATACTGGTTATGATAACGGCGAAGTTATTTAACTTCTATAAGTTTTTTTTAATGTGATATCAGATAAAGATCTCAATCCAATATATCCTTATCTCGATTTTCAACAATATTCGTTCAATGTCTGATGAATTACGGAAGATGGAATATTTAACAATGCCAGTCACAAATATTGACTTAATAATAAGTATCGTATTAAAGTGTTTAAGAAAATAAGTGTGTATTTTAGAAGTTCATGTAAAAAATTCTTTCACTATTCATTAAATTTGTAAAAGTTTCTTAAGACTGGCATTGATATTGTTCAATATTCAAACTTCCATAACTGAAAAAATACTGAACGAATATTGTTGAAAATCGAGATATTGATTTATTTTATTGAGAACTCTATCTGCTGTCGCATTTCTTTAAAACAAAATAACCTATTTTTAGAAGTTACAGATCTTCGTCGTTAGCTTCCCTTTGACGTAACATAGGGTTGTTACTTAATTTATGAAAACCAACGTGTTTTGATAAATTAGCAATTTAGTTCAACTGCACATCACATTTTGTACGACTGATTCCATTCATTTCCATTTGTTGCCAGTGCATAGAGATCAACATCTGTGTATATCTCTGCTAAGGCTTATCCGCAGGGAATATAACCTGATTATGATCGAAGCCCAGATCCTTATTGTGCAGAACGTTTATGAAAATTTGTTAAGGTGGCTTTGTGAGATCTAACGACGGTCAAAGCTTACCAATATGTATTGTAGTCACTATGACAAGTGTAGTTTTCTGACAACTGAGGAAGATCAGAAGCGATTAAAAGATGCTGATCCTTTAAATCAAAAATGCTCTTCTCTCTCAACTCTAGATATCGTGACCTACATTCACTCCAGATGAATGTTCGTCGACAACCAGTCTGCAAGCTAAATCTCGACTCATCTGTGAAGAGAAGAATCGTCCACTGTTCCTGAGTATCGTAATATGTTGATGAGACCAATTCAGACTTTCCTTCTTCGGGAAGGAGTTATGTAGTTCTTGCATAGAACTTCCTCTCCTGAAGTCTCTTGAGAGTCTTCCACTTTGAAATTTTCCTGTGGACGAAACAAATTGGGAACTGTTAGTGATCTATGATGTTTGGAAGTTAAACCAGATGCCTGTCGTCTGGGGATGCTGTGACTCTCAGATGTCTTTATAGTGGACTTCTGGCGACGTCACCTGTGTCTTGAAACTGTCTCCAAAGCCCGGATACCTTCAGTTGAGACACAATCAGCCATCTGGCTACATTGGCTTGAGACTGAAGAGCCATTTTCAGCAATAAATGAAAATGTTTCCGAAGAATTAATTTTGAGCGTGTTTAAAATCAGTTTTCAACGGATTTTTGAAATCTGTATGACCAGGAATTGACAAATTGGGTTTGGCTTTGTCCACCGACCCTGAAATTCACTCTTAATTGGTTCTCTGCAAGCGCAAAATGAGGAAAAATTTGTTATCCCTGTTTAAATTCATCGATGCTTTTGGGATCAGGAGACAAAGTTTATGGAACTCTTCTTGTCAGTTGGAGCATCAAAGCGTGAGCGTTCTAATCAGATTTATTGCCGGGAAAAGTAGCAATTCTGTTTTTTTTCCTGATAACTATTGATTGTGTTAGTGAAGATAATTATTTCGTTTGAGGGAGGGGTCTCTTCAAATACTTGCATTTGAGTTTAGAGATTTTGGAGCAAAACAATTAATCTTAAAATAGAATAAAACAGTATTAAATGTTTATTTTTCACAACATATTATCAAGAAACGATAATACATTTTGAAAATTAGATTTTTCTTTATACTATAAATTATCTTTTAAAATTTTTACTATTAATTTAATCGTATTAACGTGCAAATTTTCAATTTAAATTTTTAAATAAAGTTGCTAGAATGATAAATGGGAAGAAGCTTTCACCGCTAATTCTAAATCTTCTGCATCAGATCCTTATTCACTACAAATTTAGCCAACGACCTTAGAATTGAGCATAGTATTAGTTAGCGTTGCCAATTCCAGGGAAATTTCAGTAGATTTCATGATTTTAATCATTAGCGTTGAAGAATAAAAATACAATGAGAGGTAAAATCTACTCTGATAATTTCTATTAACAACAAAGCCATGATAAAATTGCTCTCCCTCTTTTTAATCCAGTCTATCTCCTGGATCTCAGGGCTGCAGATTGGGCAAATATAAAGAACCATTTGTTTGGAAGGAAGGAATCAATCTAAAAGTGACGGTCATTTCGGAGTAATCAGGCAAGTGTGAAAAATTCATCCATCCTGCCTCCCCGAACATCCCCCATTCTAATCCAGAAGGGGGATGGATGGATTTTTTTCGCACTTGCTTAAAGATCTTTGTTTTATCTCAATCCTAGAACTTCTGCTAAAAAAGACAGTCAAAAAATATAAAAAATTCCGAAATTCCAATTCGGATTTTTTGTACTATCCGTTTCGAATCGAAGCTTATGAATGGAGAGAAGCAAATTGAAATGAAATGCCTCCTGTGATTGCCATACAGCACTCATAAGGCAAAGGGAAATGTGCCTGCGCAAGAGCAATTCCAAGACGAAGTTACCGATAAAATGGGACACGTGTTCTGCTCTATATTTTGCTGCTTTTGAAATGAAAATTCGGCTGAAAGAAAGTCAAATTTATTAAAACGAAGCAAAGAAATTCGTCTTTCAATAAGTGCTCATAATCAATTTTTGCATTGTAAAGGCATGTTAACAAGAGTTGCATGTTTCATTTCTGATATGGGAAAAGATATATTCGGAGAATGAAAAATGAAATGTATGATTTTAAAACATAATATAAAAAAATAAAAAGAACTACTCTTCCATTTAGTCTTCAAAGCATTACACAATTAGTTTAATGGACTTTATTGTTTTTAAATCTATTTTCACTTCTTGTTGATGTTGACAACATTTAAACAGCTTATGTAACCATAATATTGCATTTATCTGCAATATTTTTTCAGTGGGCATGTACTAATGAAATTAATGCGCGTAACTCCTTCAATCGTCAAAACTTTATTCTAGGAAATTTTACGGACTTTTCTCTTTATTATTACTTTTTTCCCTGAATAAAATTAATTGGATTCACAGCTATCAGATTTTAAGCACGTAAAGCGAATGCGTCACTAAGCATTAAAAAAACTTTAATGAAAATAAATTACAAATCTAATTTCAGGAAAATGTAAATAAATAAATTCTACTGGAAAAATTGTTGAACCAGGGAAATTTGGTAGCAAAATCTACTTTGATAGTAAAGAGGTAGAATTTTGTCCCAGTGCCACTGTTGTAAAAGATTTAGAAATCTTCCTTGAATTTTTCTTCTAACGCGCATCCCAATGTTTCACACTTGGTGGAAATTCTTTCTGCTCTGGATCAAAGTTGGCAGTAGATTATTATTCCGAAGCAACATATCGAATCGTCTTTAAGACCATAACAAGTTCAAACTTCTCTTATTTCAGGATTAGGCTTCAATTTCTTGATTTAAAGAAAAAAAATAATATTTCAAATCCTACACATTTACATTTTCCCTAATTTTTTACAATTTATTCTTGTCTCAAAGAATATATTTATTATGAAACAACGTAATGTTGAGGAATTATGTAGCCAACTGGTAAGCAATCCAGGAATTTTTTTTCTCTCTATCTCAGTCCACTTAACCACTTAACAGAGGCCGAGGTTGGCTCAGTCGGTAGCGCGCCAGACTCGTAATCTGCAATGCCCAAGTTCGATCACCATCTGGACCAACTTTGAGGTTTTTCTCCTTTCCGTTAAACGCCACAATCAGAAAGGAGACACTGATGGGCTTGGAAAGGCCGCCGTCCCGATGATGTGACGTTAAGCCGTGGCGTCGTGTGCAGGGTTGGGTTGCTTTACCTCTGAGCGGCACTTTTTTGCACACCATGGGCTAAATGGCCAGGTCACAAGGACCCCACAGGCTCAAAGAAGGTTGGGGGAGGGGACCCACTGGAACAGCTGTTGGGAGACAGATGGTAGCCTCCCGTCAAGGCCATCCAGCGTGTTCTTTAACGTGCACAGGGTATGGCTCTCCCGCACACGGGGCCACGGCTTAACGTCCCATCCGACGCGTCGTGTGCAGGAGAGCCATGCTCTGTGCATGTTAAAGAACACGCTGGATGTCCTTGACGGAGGGCTACCGTCTGTCCTCTTAACAGATGTCCAGTGGGTCCCCTTCATTCAACCTGCTCTGAGACCTTGGGGTCTTTGTGACCTGGCCATTTAGCCCATTGTGTGTAAAAAAAGTGCCCTCAGAAGAAACACAACCTAACATTACACATAGAAAAAAAAACACATGAATGTGAATTTTAGCGAACAAGCAATCCGGGAATCCGTTGCCGCTGAAATATAATCCACAAAATGAGAGTAAAAAAAATTCGGAAATATTCTCTCTAACATGGATTAGAGAAAAAAAATCATTGCGAACTGAAACAACCGTGGAGAGGCTTCGATTGCATCGAGGAGTTACTTGAAATTCCTAATCAGAAGAAATAATTAACTTGGAGGAAGAGAACTAAGAGGGGATTGTGAGAAGAGAGCTGCTTGGATGTCGAGGGCGTCGTCTGTGAGGGAGAAAAACTAATAAGGAGGTGTCACGTGACGGGATTGACGTCACGAGGGCTGTTGTTTATTTTGTTGAGCTCGCGCGCTGGACAGTCGGTCGGCGACAGCTCACGTGACGTAATGAGTAGCCATTCATCACGTAGGGCGTGAAAGCTCTCTCCCCCTCCTTTGCAACACCCCGAGGTACTTGCTGGTAACGGATGATGAGCAAGTAGCCTTCCGACGTCTCCGTCAAAGCGAATGTGCTGAACTGACAACACTGGCCTCTGTTGCGACGGTGGGGGGAGGAGGGGATGTCAGAACTCTCTAGAGTGGGGAAACGGACATATGTAGTGCGGATGTTGTCGGCAGAAGCGAAGAAAGACAGAGTATTTCTGGAACGCCAAAGACACGAAGCGATAATTCTGCCCGGTGCAATAGCAGAGGATAAACAGGGCAACACAGCATTCGCACAGATGGTTAAATTTAGAAAACCTTTTTGCTCTTTGTATATTTGCTTAAGAGGAGGAGATTATTTTTTAACCATCTAAAATACAAAATCTTAAAAAGAGTTTATACTCTGTGGCGTAAATTGAATATGATATCGGTCGTTTCATGGCCCAAAGTTTTTCACGGAATGGGAATTTTAACGCCTCTTAAATGAAGAATAAAATGATTCCAGTTCACTCTCCGGGGCGGGGGTGGCTCAGTCGGTAGCGCGCCAGGCTCGTAATCTGTAGTTCCCAGGTTCGAGTCCCAGCTGAGTCAGCGTTGAGATTTATCTCCGCAAAATTCCCCGCCCTGCCCACGGTCAGTAGGGGACACCGACGGGCTTGGAAAGGCAGCCGTCCGTCGGATGGGACGTTAAGCCGTGGCCCCGTGTGCAGGAGAGCAATACCCTGTGCACGTTAAAGAACACGCTGGATGGCCTTGACGGGAGGCTACCATCTGTCTCCCAACAGCTGTTCCAGTGGGTCCCCTCCCCCAACCTTCTCTGAGCCTTCGGGGTCCATGTGACCTGGCCATTTAGCCCATGGTGTGCAAAAAAGTGCCGCTCAGAGATAAAACAACCCAACAACCCAGTTCACTCTATCAAATCTTGTGCTTGAAAGCATTTCATGACGTTTCCTGTCTTTTCAATCCTAAATTTAAGTATAAAATATTTAACTCTTTTAAGTAAAAGCAAGATTCAGAATACGGTTATTAATATCAGCTCTTAAGGTTTTCGTATTTCATTCGAAACCATAGTAAAAATACGAAATAGTTACAGTGTAATTGATATACTTAATTCTCAGTGTTCTGTTTTTATTTACATGAATAATGTTTCGAACTAATAATGACGTATCCAGATAATCACAACGGAGGCGTTGTTGACTTATTTGAGTCCGCTGATTCTCTGATTTCCGGGGATTGCCGTAGAAAATATGTGAAATCCTAGTCCTCAAGACGGGGAGAGGGAAAGGGGAGTGATCCCTTAACCGCATACCCTTTGAATAAGCCATTGTTTTGAAGTGTACTTCATTAACCACTTTTTGGGTTTCTCTGTTTCAGTCCTCAAGACGAGGAGAGGGAAAGGGGAGTGATCCCTTAACCGCATACCCTTTGAATAAGCCATTGTTTTGAAGTGTACTTCATTAACCACTTTTTGGGTTTCTCTGTTTCAGTCCTCAAGACGGGGAGAGGGAAAGGGGAGTGATCCCTTAACCGCATACCCTTTGAATAAGCCATTGTTTTGAAGTGTACTTCATTAACCACTTTTTGGGTTTCTCTGTTTCAGTCCTCAAGACGGGGAGAGGGAAAGGGGAGTGATCCCTTAACCGCATACCCTTTGAATAAGCCATTGTTTTGAAGTGTACTTCATTAACCACTTTTTGGGTTTCTCTGTTTCAGTCCTCAAGACGGGGAGAGGGAAAGGGGAGTGATCCCTTAACCGCATACCCTTTGAATAAGCCATTGTTTTGAAGTGTACTTCATTAACCACTTTTTGGGTTTCTCTGTTTCAGTCCTCAAGACGGGGAGAGGGAAAGGGGAGTGATCCCTTAACCGCATACCCTTTGAATAAGCCATTGTTTTGAAGTGTACTTCATTAACCACTTTTTGGGTTTCTCTGTTTCAGTCCTCAAGACGGGGAGAGGGAAAGGGGAGTGATCCCTTAACCGCATACCCTTTGAATAAGCCATTGTTTTGAAGTGTACTTCATTAACCACTTTTTGGGTTTCTCTGTTTCAGTCCTCAAGACGGGGAGAGGGAAAGGGGAGTGATCCCTTAACCGCATACCCTTTGAATAAGCCATTGTTTTGAAGTGTACTTCATTAACCACTTTTTGGGTTTCTCTGTTTCACCTCTGAGCGTCACTTTTTTCGCACACAATGGGCTAAATGGCAAGGTAACAAGGACCCCGAGAAAGTTGGGAAGACTCGCTGGAAGCTGTTCGCAGACAGATGGCAGTATCCCGTCAAGGCCATGCAGCGTGTTCTTTAACGTGCACAGGGTATAGCTGTCTGGCACACGGAGCCACGGCTTATCGCCCGACGACGACACCTTCTGTACCGTTATGCTTCACACAAGCTTCGTTCGTTAAGGAATCCCAGTGACTAAATTGATTGCAGAAAAGAATATTGGCAGCATCAGTTCTCAATTCTCTATCGATGCACTTCATTTTCATAGATCATGACTCAACTTTTCAACTTCTTTAAATATTTAATAATTTCAGTAGCCTTTAAATTTAAAAACTTCTGTGATTTAATTTTAAATTCTTGATCCAGGACTATCTTTTTGGGAGAGAGTTGTGCTGCTCGTTCTGGCAGTGGATTGATGGTGGCACTACCGACTTTGCTACAAATCATGCGAATTGTGAGGCCAAAATAGTCATCTTGTATGTTTATACTGTGTCATTATTAATAGTTGAGAGATGTTTACACGGGATGCATCTGAAATTGTGAATCTTGCTTCATTGAAACCTACCTAACTACGAGTCCATAAATCCTTCCTTAATCTTCTCGTAGTGAGCACCATTATCAGTTCGAGTGAGTGTGATTCCGACAAGGGAGAATTTAAAAAGTCATAATTCGATCGGTGTTAAGGAAGAGTTCCATCCTCTGCAGGTAATCGTTCAAATTGATGTTTTGCGACTGGTAACGTCGTGCTATAAATCTGCAGCATCTATACGAGGCATTCACGGTTAAAACTTATTGTGGTAAAGATCTGATCAATTGTTTCTTTTGAGTGTCGTATTTGCACTCATAGAATCACTGATCTTAAAGGTAATATTTGCTCCAAGTGCTGTTTATTTCATGTATCAATGCTGACAGATAAATGTCATCAAAGACCGGAATAATTGGTGGGAATATGTATATTTTTATAGCACAGTAACTAATTTCCTAATGATCGGGAGCATAATTCATTTTTAACGAATTGGAACAATGTGATGTTATATCTGAATGGAGTGATTAAAGTGAAACGAAATGAGGTTTTATTTAGAGTATGGAAAAAAATAAATCATTATTTATATTACATAAATAATGATGAATCGACAAACGATTTCACGGAATCATTATTAACTTAGAGAATAACGCTTAACCGGAAAAAAAGCGTTATTCTCCCTTATAGGTTAATAGAACAGAACTTTTCAACAACACATTTATCAATTTTATAGAAGTAAATTAGATAAATTCCCCATATTTAAAGCATTCTTTCGTTATTTATTTCACCTTTCAAAAGCGTGTCATTGATTAAAAAAAATTGTCTTTTAAAATCTTTCGTATAAAATTCAAATATTGCACCTATTGCATAGGAATCAAACTGTAGTATTATTATGTATCAGAAATGATAATATCAGACTTGTTAATAGATAAGAATAAAAACCCAGGAAAAAAGGGGGAATGTCAATATCTGAAAGACGGAGCAGTCAATTCTTAACTATTTCAATTATTTCTCCTGGAGGTTGCAAGTAATGAAAACTTGGCACTTGGCAGTGATCATTGATCGAAAAAGTCTCTTCCTCTCGTCTTGGAATCGGTTGAATCAGACTCTCTGGCTCTCCTTGAAATCGGTCGAAGCAGATTCTTCCTCTTCCTCTCGTCTTGGAATCGGTTGAATCAGACTCTCTGACTCTCCTTGAAATCGGTCGAAGCAAATTCTTCCTCTTCCTCTCGTCTTGGAATCGGTTGAATCAGATTCTTTAACTCTCATTGAAATCGGTCGAAGCAGATTCTTCCTCTTCCTCTCGTCTTGGAATCGGTTGAATCAGATTCTTTGACTCTCCTTGAAATCGGTCGAAACAGATTCTTCCTCTTCCTCTCGTCTTGGAATCGGTTGAATCAGATTCTTTGACTCTCATTGAAATCGGTCGAAGCAGATTCTTCCTCTTCCTCTCGTCTTGGAATCGGTTGAATCAGATTCTTTGACTCTCATTGAAATCGGTCGAAGCAGACTCTTCCTCTTCCTATCTGCTCGGAATCGGTTGAAGCCGACTCTTCCTCTACCTGTCTCCTTGCAGATGTTTCTTTGCCCATTTCATCTCCTTAAAGTGACATCTGCAACTGAGATTAAAGTTTTTGTTTCGCCGTATAATTGCCGCCCTGAAAAAAAAACGAAATGAGTCTGTAATATGTCGAAAGGATTTCCAGTTTCTTGACATGCTAAAGTCTTTCCGTGTATTCATCTGCACGTTGATACCATCGGAACGAAACAAAAAAAAAAGTCCACTCATGCATTGTGTTTTGTTGATGGAATTTAAAGAAATTGTAAAAGTCTGCTTCATAATTCATGATGACACTGAAAGAAAAAAAAAACTCTCATTAAATGGAATGATTTTCAGGTGTTACCTAAATTACCCTTTTATCCAAAATTTTAAACACCAGAAAGCCATTCAGGCAGTGTTTTTAAAAGGTTCTGAACATGTTGTAACCTGCGGTGTTAACATTTTCAGAATTAGTTAATCATATAACTTAACTTACAACTTACTTGAAGATCGCCATTTTTAAAATGCTGAATATTTCGCCAAATAGTTTCACGAAATAGTCACATAAAATTTACGAAGGTAAATGATGAAAAAATCCACAACTTTCGACGTTTCTTTTCGATTTTGTGCAGTGATGTAATCGAAATCTTTCAAACGACCCACCGTGTGATATTAGCTCGTGCCTTCACTTGACCCTCCTAATCTCATGTGATGATACACCCGATAGTATCTTTTAGAAATAAAATTCTAATTCTATGCTCGATCCTTGGAAATGACTGAACGAGTTCTGCTCTCTCTCCGTTCTTCGATTCCTTTACATTGATGCTCGCAATCCGGAGGAATTTTGAGCTTCCGATGCGATAGAATTAGGTTGGCTGAGGATTGGTTTGCCTCGTTCAAATCCCGACAAGCAAAGAAGAGATGGGATGCCACAAAATTAACTTTTCAGTGCATTGGAATATGTAATGAAGGCGCGGAGCTCGAAAATTTCCTCTCTTGACTTTCGTGGCAGCTGATCAATAGGACAAACGAAGCCTACGAGATAATCTTATGATCATCAGGATTAGATCTTTGTTTGCGATGTTAATTGAGTAATTTAGGAACACTGTAAGAAAAGAACTTATTTGAAAATATCTGAACAGCAAACAAGACATTCTCAAAATAAGAGAGAATCAACTTTCAGAAACCTTTTAGAAGGACTAATCGATGGATTTCGAACAACTTAGCCCTCTGATTCTTGAGTACTATGCCCATACAGCGCATCTCAATGAATATGTCGAGTGATACGCTTTCTATTTTAAATTTATTCTGACAACATCGTTAACAATAGCTTAGCTTGAATGGCAACGGTGTGATTGTGAGACTGGCATGTGACACTCTTGCGATAGATCGTTGGTTGATTGACACGTGATCTATAAGTCATTGCTCAATGAGAGCTGCCGAAGCGTGAACTGCGCAATCTCATGGCAGCCATTCGATCCAAGCCTTTGCCATCAACAAAATGAGATCAGCTGAAAAATATGGAAATGTTTTCTCTGAGATAAAAAAAATTCTGTCAATCAGATTTACATCGAGGTTTTTCGTGCTAATCAAGAGACTAAATTTTAGCGGGCTGCATCCTTTCTTCTGTTTCCTCATACTTCAGCGTAAAAATGACATTAAATTTAACTAGGCATTAAAATCTAGGATCAGACCATTGAGAAAAGGGCAAACAGAGGCTGAAAGTTCAAACTTCCAATCTTTTATTTTTAAAATTAGTTCTAATTTATTAAAATTCAAATAAATGCACAAAACACATACACAAACGAAACAAATAAAATGTAAACAAAAATAGAAAGAAGCTGGAATCAAGGAACACATAGCCCTTCCAGATTCCAGATAGAAATATATAAATCTTAGAACTTGAGCAACAGTGGTAAGTAAAAGGGAAAAAATATACTTTCCATTATATAAATGAAACAAATACATTGAAATAATTGAACTTTCATTACAGAAACTACAATACAACACAAATATCAAATAACAAATCCTGTTCAATAAACTAAAAAACTGTTTAAAAAATTAAAAATCTACAATTAAAAGTAACTGTAGATTACACACACTCATTCAGGAACATTTTACATTTGATTACAGAAACTAGAAAGTTGCGACTGTTTGCATAGTTGGCATTTGCCAGCCTTTTCTTCAGCTCTACACCTAGCTTCTAGAAGCTTAGATATTAATGTTTCATTTAGCTAAATTTAATCTCGTTTTTAAAAGCAATCGAAATCCACCTGTTTAAAAATTAGGTCGTACTTACTTCGCTAAACTTCGCAGCCATGGTCGTTAGTTTGCAAATTTGTCGCCCCTAAAAATAATGCCTTCCTGTGTAGACACATCTGTCGTCCGTGCGGTATCGCAGCCACTGATGCTTTGTAAGTTATAAGAATACGTTGGGAATTTTGTTTTTGAAGATAGGGGACTTTTCTCCATTTTAATATCATAAGGTAATCTGCGAGTATAACTCTGTCAAAATAATCATTTCTCTCCACGGTAATTTTTTAATATGCAAACAATAATCAAATAGTCTTAATTTTTCCTTCCAAATTTTTTCACATCGTTTCGATATTTCTTCTAGTTGAAATAACAGCCCGTGTTTGCATCCTTTCAACTGGCAAAAACTGCGGAAGCCATTCTCAATGTCATTATCTGCAGCCAAAGCGTTGGATCCTTTCCAACGCTCAACGAGAGGCCTCAGGAAGGGATCGTTGCTCTTCTCTCTCATCCGTTACCATAGAGATGAAATGGGATGCACTACGTCATCCGAGTTAAAGCATATTTTGTTTTACAGAAGGAAGATATAGTAAACGTTAATAATTGAATTTCATTTCGGTATTGGTTAAAGCATGAATTTTTTTTTTTTTACAATTTGGTTATCAAAATGATTGTTTTATAAAGAGCAGGAGTGGCTCAGTCGGTAGCGGTTCAGGTTCGTAATCTGTAGTTCCCGATTCGAGTCCCAACTGTGCCAGTGTTGAGATTTATCTGTTCTGACCCCTACCTGAGGTCAGCCAGAAGGGGGAAGTTCCTGGGGATTTGGAAAGCTCGCCGCCCGTCGAATGGAACACTAAGCCGTGTCACCGTGTGCATATTAAAGAATATGTTAGATTGCCTTGACGGGAGGCCATCATCTGCTTCCTAACAGCTGTCCAGTGGTACTCCTCTCCCCAACCTTTCCTTGAGTCATTGGGGCCCTTGTAAATTGGCCATTTAGCCCATTGTGTGCAAAGGAATGACGCTCAGAAATAAACAACCCATTGCTTTATTAAAATTAGATGTCATTGGAAGATGCAAATTATGCTAAAAGACAAATTTTATTCACACTTAGACAGCTGATTGATAACGCATTTCTTTCCTATTGAGCAATACTTACTTCGCTAAATATGCGATTATAATTCGCTCTTCTTAAGAATGGTAGAGCCGGATGGAGAAGGACAAGATCTGTCAGCTCAAAGCGTTACGTCTGGAAGAAGAACTTGACATTAGGCAGCCCATATTTGACGGCTGTTGCTGATAAGATCTGAACGAACGCTTACGATTCGACTAAGGGTGGTCTAGAGCATACAAGAGAAGCTCTCTATCAAGGAATATTTCATTCGCCATCAGTAATTCAGCAGAAAAAATAACGCATCTCAGCTAAACATTTTAGATTTCTTTTTTTCCCCTTTCGTAGATAGGATTTCCGTTCGACCGACCGGTGGCCTTGGGAATGATCGGGAGCAAGCGGAATCCTCCACTCTGAGACAAAAGGAGCTCCTCCTCCAAGCCGTTGCTAGGAAATGCAAAGATTTAAAAACACGAAAATCGAAAAATGCATTTCGGAGAGATGAGAAGTTGTTTTTCTCTTCTGAAACATCTCCAAAATTTTGTTATTCTTTTCATTTCGGAGGAAGCGTTATCGAGCTCCTCACCATCCTCAGGAGGATGAGGGAGGAGCACTCCTTCGCACTCACCCGCAAATCTTAGATGCACAGATTCAGAGCAAGAGTCTTAGTGCTTTGCTTCGCAGTGAGAAAAGAGCAAGGATCTCTTGATATGAAAATGATTTTGTATTCGTTAAAAAATATGAAACAAAAATAGTCTTCTTGTCAGATTATTTAAATTTCTTCAATTTTTAAGAATTCGGCATTGTTATATTTGCAAATAGGAATGAAAAGGCTTTTCTATAAAATCTGAACGTAGTGTAGGTGGAACTAAATATTACGTCTGTTGATTTTTAAGAAACATTTTTACATATATTTTGTAAATGCGCCATAGAATGCAGATTCTTCAGAAAACCGATTCTTAAGCGATTGCAATGTGAAAATTTATTTCTGCATCCGGTATATAGCAGATTTTAATTAAAGTTTTTTTTTCCTTTTATTCTGCGAGTATAAAAAGCCAATTTTAACAAATGAATTAAGTTAACTAAACCTTTTAAGAATATAAATATTGCAAAGTCATTTCTTTTACGAAGATTAGCTTGCGATTTCTATTTACCTAATACGAGCATCATCATCCTCTGCAGAAAAATCGGCAGTAGCTTCCATCATTCCAGGTTTCTCATGTTCTGCTCAGAGATAAAACAATCCAGACCAATCTTGGTAATGCTCTTTCGTTGTTCAAAAAATCCTAGTTGAATTGCTCCCCAGGTTCATCACCAGATCCGGCGCGTATTTTTGCAGAGTCAAGTGCAACTTATTGTCGAGGGGCCTCCTTGTCGTGTGACGCAGCACGAAGGGCTATAAATCAAACCCGCCATAAAGGTACAAAAAAGTTTTCATTAAAAATAAAAAAGTAGTGATTTTCAAAAATGACGAAAGATAATATTTACGAAATGCAGGGTTTTTCACGTAAAGCCCATACCTCAAATACCTCCTTAACTTATTGAGATACGTTTCCAAATGTTATTTATTTCAGTGTTGTTAATCTACGGAAAAGTTCACTCGAGCGATGGATGGTGCTTTTCGCTGAAAAAGCTTTCATCATTTCGAGGTCAATGCTGTCAAACAGCGCATGGGCAGTTCGAAATCGACTCCTTTTCAAGCGCGAGCCTCTTTGATAACGAGGTCAAGTACAGTTGCCCCCTTCGCACCGACTTCATGCAGCCACTTTTTATCACTCACATATTCCAAAATTTCAGAAGAAAAAAAAAGTTAAACGTGGAAACTTTGATTTTGAAAGATATACGAGTTCTTTCTTTTTGTTACAATGTATTAAATTTGACACCAATGACTCCTAATTTTGTCTCTATTTCATACAAATCGTCCCAAAACTGGTTTGAAGTACTTCCAAGCAGTTAATATAACATCCGTATAACTCACAATCATTCGAATTTGTGATTCAGTAAAAAATATTTATTGCATCTTCGCTACGAGTTTTTTTTTTCAATTTCTCTCTTAACTAACCAAAAGCTACACTTTCTTTGGCCAATGTTTTTACAGAATTCTTCATTTGACCATTTTTGATATGCAGTGGTGGTGGAAAAACTGCTTGATCCGATTAGTGGAGCTTTTCTTAAGGTTACCAGACACGACATCAAAAGCAAAAATGGAGCACATGAGACGACGCATTAACATAAGTGAAATTGAGAGCAAAAAAGGAATCATTCAAATTCTATTTCATGCAAGTTTTATTACATTAAACAATCTGTACCATCTTTTCCATAAGAAAAAAGGTCAACATTAGTCGCCGAGTCATCAGTTGAGGCTCTTCTATCTTGTGCTACTGTTTTCTTGCGATTTTTCTCTTTGCAGGGAGGGAAAGGATCGCGCTGATGCAACGTCACCCCAGTGCCACGAAAGAAGGGACAGAAGATGATTGTGGCGGCGAGAATACCTCCCATGATTAACAACACTGCCTTTCAATGTATCAGCCTCTGGAACGTTTTAAATACGTAGTAAGCAAATATTGCTCAAAAACGAGATTTAGGGAAATTGTTTAAAATTTTCGATTTATTTCCTCTTACAATTTTTGAAAATAGTTTTATTTCATGGTTAGGTAGCTTCGAATATAAGTTCCCATTCAGCTGGCATGGAAGAGTCTTCATACTTGTTGTAGTGCCTTCTTTACTGGCAGAGTGGTTACAGAGCCAGCAACTCCTCCAGCAAGGCAAACTTTGTGTTAGCTCTAACTGAGGCATTGATCAGCAGTGTCTTTGGTCTTAATAGGGCATGTCCTTGTGTGAGAAGGCCTACAAAAGCTAGGAGTAGCTTCTAGGATTCTTGTCTGCCCTATATATCCAAATGAAAGAAAAAAAAAAGGTGTTATTTGTTCATTCCCAGAGCAAAAAAAAACCGAAGAATCAAAATGCTTAAATTCGAAAATGAATAATTTGATTTTAGAATGTTTGAATGTATTGAATGTCATAAATTACACGCTTTGCATAATTTTAAATTATTAGATTAATATTTACAGTATTTGATAGCAAAACTGCATTTCCCATCATTGAGATTCGCTTCGATTATATTCCTTTCTTTACGGTTGTGAAAAAAATTCTTTTTTATACAAATTTCTAAAAAAACAACGGCTGCACACACGAGCTCCACGCCTCTACTTGTGCCTAGGGGCGCGTGTGCGTTGTAAATACGACTCTGGCAATTCGCCAGAAATTGTTCCTTTTTTTTGTTGTTAGGATTGATTGACGCAACGAATCGCATTTCAAAACAAAACACGTTTTCTTTTTATAATTCTTTTGTTAACATTTTACCCGATAAGGAAAATTCCGTAAGAAACGATTCATTCGACTTCAACACTGGAAAAATAAATCTTGTAGAGAGAAACAAAAAGTGAATTTAATTCCCTCACCTGAAGCGTTTGCTTTCCTTTCAAAAGAAGTTAAGTTTCAGCATTAGCAAGATCCATACCAAAAATAAAAAGGAAAACTGCACCTCAGTGCAAATGATCGTTCGTGTCGAGGAGAGAGTGCATCTTAAAGCACCGTGATCGAGAGAATCGATTCTCCCGAGGAACTGCTTTCAAGGACAGTTTTCCTGTTCGCTACGAAGAGGGTGAAAAGCTAATTCGAAGCACTTCCATCTCCTGAGAATCGGAGCAAGGGATTTTTCCTGCCGTCGTCGTCGTTTGAGCCACTCTTCGGTTCGTAACACTTCAGCCTCAGGGAATCTCGGAGAAAAAGTTCCGGAAGTTTCTCCAACCAAAAGAAAATAAAAAAAAATAGCTTCTTCTTTGCTTTATACTTCGTGAAAGAAGAAGTCGACGAAACACTCGGCGCTGGGAACATACTTGGATGATAATGGCCTTCATAAAGGATCAAGAGATCACCGTTGATTCTGAATCTTTGAGACAAGTGGATTTTCAAGCAAAGTTTGTCCTTCTCTTTGCCTTATTTTTCTTATTCACCACCAAAAGTTCTCAGACATCTTCCCATAATGAGACTTTGGAAACTGCATCGAAAGACTTTTGAAGTTCCTCTCATTTTATCCACTCTTCATATAAAACTAGAAGAACGCATGTCGCCTCTGGTGCATATGAGAATCTCGTTTTCAAAGAGAATGAAGTTTTTCCTTTACCTACTTAAAAGTTTTAATTCGAGATAGCGGATGATGGGGAAAATGCAAATAGTATTTTAAAAGTATTCGTCTTTCAATCCTTAAATCTAAAAAATTGCATTTCCCACACCTCTTTCAGAAAAGTGAGTAGGTTATTGATGTCAGTGGAATATCTCTTAAAAATTACCAATAATTTTTTCAAATTTCTATTCTATACGTATTATTATTTGTAAAACTCGATAACACCCGTGCCGTTTCATATTTAGTGATCTGTAAAGATATACACCGAAGAGCCAAAATATTATGACCAGCACGTCTTTATGCAAATCGAAGCAACTGCAGGTAAACGACGGCGTGTGTGTGAAGGTCATGAAATGGTATAAATAACACCAGATACTGAACTCTGTTAATCAGTGTTATTCTTGTTCTTCAGATGGGAAAGGCAGCGGACTTAAGTGAGTTTGACAAAGGCCAAATTGTAATGGCCAGACGACTGGGTCAGAGCATTTCCAAGATGGCAAGACTTGTGGGGTGCTCACGGTCAGCCATGGTTAGTACCTTCAAAAAGTGGTCCGAGGAGGGAAAAAACCACGAACCGTCTGCAAGATGTAGGCCAACCACGGCTCATCGATACTAGAAGTGAGCGAAGGCTATCCCGTATGGTACGAGCCAACAGAAGAGATACTGTGGCGCAACTCGTTCGTAATTTGAATGCTGGTGACGGAAATAATGTGTCACAACACACAGTACATCGAACCCTGCTGAAAATGGGGCTGCTTAGCCTCAGGTGGCTCCGAGTGCCCATGCTAACTTCTTCGAAAGCGCATACAATGGGCATTCGAGTATCAAAACAGGACCTTGAATGATTGGTAGAAAGTCATCTGGTTCGATAAATTTCGTTTCCTGTTGCACCATATGGGCGTTCGGGTATGTGTGCTTCGTTTACCTGGGGAATATTGGCACCAGGATGCACCGTGGGATGAAAACAAGCCGGTGCAGAAAGTGTAATGCTTTGGGAAATGTTCTGCTGGGAAACCGTGGGTCCAGTTATTCATGAGCAGGAAACTATGACACCTACCTAAACATTATTGCAGACCAGGTACGTCCTTTCATGATAAAGGTATACCCTCTAGTAGTGCCTTCTTTCAGCAAGAGAATGCGCCATGCCACACTGTCTGGATTGTTCGAGAATGGTTCACGGAACATGAGAAAGATTTCCAGGTATTGCCCTGGCCCCCAAATTCCCCAAACAGCATATCCGATCTTCGGGTGGCTCAACCACGTAACTTACAAGAGTTAAAGGATCTGCTGGTAATTTGTTGGTGCTAGATTCCACAGGACACCTTTAGAAATCTTGTAGCGTCCATGCCTCGCCGGGTAAGAGCTCTTTTGGTGGCAGGGGGAGAACCAACATCATATTCGGCTGGTGGTCATAATGTTTTGACTCTTCGGTGTATGTATTAAAACTATTAAGTCCACCACCAAAATTTCATATTTCTATCATTAATATATTGTTGCAATATTCGTTTGAAGTTTTAGGATTTTCAAACTTTTTCACCGTTGATGGGCACAATTATAGTGTTCGAAGGATTCCGAAATTGCGAATCATAATATTTTATCAATTTCTATATAACTCAAAAAATGATTTTTTTTTTCATTTATCTCTGAATACATACAATTATCTGCTAAAACAAAAATTTATGTTTCCCCCCCCCGGGTCTGAGAGGTCAATTAATTGTTGCCAATGGAAACATCATGGCGTTCACATTCCACCACTAAAATTAAAAATTTCTAGCTTAAATACGTCGTTGTAATATTTTTTTGGAATTTGCTAATTTTTCCACCGTTAGAGGGCGCAATTATGATTTTTCGGAAGATTTAGAAAACGTAAATCATGATATTTTATCAGTTCCTATCTAACCCAAAAAGAATTTTTCATTTATCTCTAAAAACAAACAATTATCGGCTAAAACTAAAAAGATACGTTTTCCCACCCCCTCTGGGTCTAAGAGAGCAACTCATTGTTGGCAATGAAAACTTCGTGACCTTCACATTCCACCACCAAAATTTTAAATTTCTAGCATAAATACATTGTTTGCAATATTCGTTTGAAAATTTGGAAATTTTCCAGCGCTAGAGGGCATAATTATAACTTTAGAGAGATCCGGAAAGTGCGTATTGTAATATTTCATCAATACCTATCCAACAGAAAATAATTTTCAATTTATCTCTGTAAACAAAAATAGACAGATCAGCGACAAAGTGAAACTAATATCTCGTTTTCTTTGAAAACGAGATAAAAATGATGAGGGCAAGAGCAGAAAAGATCGAAGTCATTCTTTATTTAAGTATCCCCTTGCCCGTTTTGAAGAAGTTGCAGAATGCCAACTGATGCTGTCATCACTGTGCTATTCGGACCTTTAGAATCCTTCTAACCTAATGCTATGGCTACGGGGAAGGATATTTTCTTCTACTAATATCTGGAATGAGAATATTCGTGTTCCTTCTCACTTTGGCAACAGTTCTGGAGGCTCTGTACGGATTCGTGTCGATGAAGATTCCTTTGTGTAATCATTCCTTTCCACATTTCTATGCTGCGCTATCTCTGTTCTGCCAAGAATCTCTTTTGTTGCGATCTTATGCAACCACGGCAATTCCCGGTTCCGCTTGTACAGCACTACCTGGTTATGAAAAGCCATGACCATCTAGAGCCGGGGGCAAGGAATACGCCCTATAGGCGCACCTCAACCCCAGCCTCACATGGCAGCAGTCCTATAGAAGGAAAGCTGACCACCGGAAGAAACCTTACTTTAATCTATTCCACGGTTTTCAAATGTGCAAGGATATAAAGATCCAAGCTCGATCGGCAACCGGGGTGGAGACTCTTAGTAAGACCCAGACTTTTGGACAGCTCGTGCCTACAAGGCGGGCTCAGACCTTTCGTAGAGCCATCGAACAGACCACACAGGTCTCCTGAGAGGTGAGGTCTCCGACGCCGTCACCATCCGACCGGCAATCAAGCCGGCCAGCAGCATCTTCAACCTCGGTTGGCCTTAGCCATGTCCAACCGGGACGCCAATCCGGTCGGCACAGCCTTCAGCCGGGTTGCTGGGCCCTAGGCCCCCCCCACCACGACAAGGTGGTCCCCTATCGGGGGGGTGTTCTGCCAAGAAGAGGAAGTTTTGCTTTCATCTGTTCTAAATGAGACTCATTGTCGGAAAGTTTTGATTAATCAGAAAAAATTTCTTTCATTTTCGGCTGCAGCAAAGGAGCAGAACCGTAAACAACCGATCCGTTTCCAAGCAATGCAGGATCCAACCCCAACTGTGCTGTAGTTAAAATCGGATCCTCTTTTCCAAGGTGAGAAAGACGAATGGTGGTGGAGGGTGGGATTCTGAATGGATGACATTTAGCCGTGATTCCTGATCATGTGCACAATGGAGAACAACTCTGGAAGACCTTGATGAGAGTTCGTCTCGTTTATTAGGGCTGTCCAGAGGACTACGTTGCCAAGCCTGACATCAGGTTTGGAACAAAATCAAAGCATTTATAAAAAAGAAAGATACAATCAACTTTTTCGTATATCTCTTTCGCTCTTTATCCCGATGCAAAGTATACCTCATTTCGCTAATAATGACGTATGTGCTCAGTTCACATCAGGTGAGCATTTCGAGCAGATCTATAAAGCAACCCTTGGCAATGGGTTATCGTCTGAGATTTCATTTGCAAGAGACGTATGAGAATGCATCACTTACACGTACTTTGGATTTGAAAATAATTTCATCTTCACCTTTCACATTTATAATTAATAGAAAGAAAAATAAGATAATAGCAAACTTTTGTTGCTTGAAATTTAAGAGGTTAAATATGGTATTAAAGATGTATGCACGGCATCTGAACATATAAGCAAGATGACGTACTCATCCGAAAAACATGCCTTTTTCTCCTCCCTCTAAGGAATGCATCGGACTCTATGAGCTTACAGCGCCACTCTTAAACGAGCTGTGTGTAAATCCCTGGAAGTTTTAGCTTGAGACGACCTTCATCTTCATGGATCTGCTTATCGTGGGTTCAGCTGAATGCGCTTTGAAGGCGAGGATCTGCTCGTCGACGTCGACAAATGCATTCCTCGCTACGACACGAGACGAATTCCGAATGATAAAGAGGAAAGAGGAGATGAACAAGTAAGTCGCACTGAATCCGTTTATTACAGCAGAAAAAAGGAAAGCGAAGCAAAAGCTCTCACCAAATTCATTCGATCTCGTTCTCCCATCGCCCACCTTAAGTTTTGTTGTTTCCCTCTCGGGAAGTAATATCACCACCCACTTTCTAAAACAATCTCCTAATGCACATCCTTCGCTACGACGGTCACAATAAGGTAAGAGGAGCATTTCTCACAGTGTAAAGAGGAAGAAGTAGAGGGAACTCTTTTGTAGTTTTCTCTCCACTGGATAGAAAAAGGGCATCTTCTTTTCCTCGCGGATTTCATCTGGAACTCTGATGTTCAGAGATACGACTTGATTAAGGGTTCTTTGTTCATCCCCACCCGCGGCTCGACTTTTCCTTTCGACTTTTCCCTCCCTGCTATCAGGCAGAGATAGCGCCAAGCATTCCGACTTCATTGTACGTTGCGAACTCGGCTTCGTGATCAACAAGGACACATGTTTGCGAGCAGCTGATATTGCCTACGTAGAGATAGGCCGTGTTGACACGACGGAACACCTATGCTACACTCGCACAAAACGAATGCTTCAATAGGCATATACACCATTTCGCTGAAAGTAATGGAACAGCTGCTTGCTGATATCCTCATGTCGATATTTTCTAATAAATGGGCAAGCAATCAGTCATTGTTGATAACTGCTTTGCGCCCTTCTAAGGTCTAAGTCCGTTTTAAAGACTTTACAAACAGAGTAACGCTGAATGTCAGTGCTGAATGTCACTCAGAATTGCGAGTCTGTAATTCAGAAGGACAATAGCAAGCTTTACCATAAAGGTTGCCTTGGATTTCCCAAACAGTTGTCAGATTCACGACGTCGGTCTTCTCATATAAAGGATATAACCCTACTAAGACAGAAGTCACTGCTGACCACTGCCTCAGTTGGAGCTAACACAATACACAAAGCGTGCCCTTCTGTACTACCTGCATTTAAACTAAAAAAAACTAAACTAAAAACTGCACCTAACTGTTATGCCAGTTAAGCCTTTCCCACCATCTCCATTATGAGAATCCGTGCTCTTAAATGCAGCACCTATCACATGATTACGTCATTAGCCTCCTTTC
Organism: Ryuthela nishihirai; assembly: GCA_038380435.1. NCBI lineage: Eukaryota > Metazoa > Arthropoda > Arachnida > Araneae > Heptathelidae > Ryuthela > Ryuthela nishihirai. Next base: position 43,232,920 of record JAWZYU010000005.1, read on the forward strand.
TGTTACTGAATCATGTCAGAGTACCTTTCAATAAGACATCAAAATGGTTTTCAGCAATGCAATTTAAATTACATTACTTTTGCTCATTACCCTTCAATTTTGAGTACCAGTGTCCCTGAGTGAAACGAATGCAGAACGTTTCCTTTTGTAAACAGAGAACTTGAATTTCAACGGTGACAAAAAACGACTGAAAGCATGCAGATGGGAAATAGAGTACAGAGACAGAAGACGAGTTCCGTTATCTCTTGGATCGACACAGTGAGACCAGCGGAGGTCAATGCTCGGTCTTCGGGCATTGACCTCCGCTGAATTCTCCGCTTGAATTCGGCTTTCAACTAAATTAATTCAACTGCACAAATCGAAAAACAATCCGAAAACTTTTACGTTTGATGTAGGTAGAAAATGAAGGTTTTTACTTCCTAATATAAGCATCTTAAACAAAGAATGCTCAACCTTGTAAAGCTGAAGTTGCCATTCAGATATATTGTACGTTGAGGGCGCCATTCAAATATCTTGTAAGCTGAGGGCGCCGTTCAAATATCTTGTAAGCTGAGGGCGCCGTTCAAATATCTTGTAAGCAGGGCGCCATTCAAATATCTTGTAAGCAGAGGGCGCCATTTAAATATCTTGTAAGCTGAGGGCGACATTCAAATATCTTGTAAGCTGAGGGCGACATTCAAATATCTTGTAAGTTGAGGGCGCCACCACTTGTTATCTTCAACTTCCCTCTTCTGTGTCGTCACGGGACCACCTTCTTCCTTAAATGGTATTTGTTCGCTTTGCATGATGGGTGTTATATCGAGCCGTGGCCTTGTAAGTGCAGTGAGATTTGGGTTGGGTTGTTTTACCTCTAAGCGGCACTTTTTTGCATACCATGGGCTAAATGGCGAGGTCACGTGGACCCCTAGGGTTCAGAGAATGTGGGGAGAAGAGGACCCACTGGAACCGTTAGGACACAGATGGTAGCTTCCCGTCAAAGCCACCCAACGTGTTCTTTAACCTGCACATGGTATGGCTTTCCCGCACAGGGAGCCACGGCTTAACGTCCCATTCGACGGACGGCGGCCTTCCCAAGCCCATCGGTGTCCCCTACTGACCGTGGGCAGGGCGGGGAATTTTGCAGAGATAAGTCTCAACGCTGACCCAGCTGGGACTCGAACCTGGGAACTACAGATTACGAGCCTGGCGCGCTACCGACTGAGCCACCCCCGCCCCAGTGTAGTGAGATATATCTTAAAACGTTTTTTGTTTTTTTGGGATCTAGACTCGAGGGCAGTGGGTTTCCACAATCTTTTGCTAATTTCTTCAGAGAGTTGGTGCCTAAACTTTAGTTAGCTGTTGACCCTCATTTTTAGTCGTTAAATAGGACGGCTTCCATTTTGGGTACCCCAAAACGTTTCGATACTGCTTAAATTTGAAAAAAAAAAAAAGAATTTTTTTTTGAATGACTGACAGGAAATTTTTGACAGGAATTTTGAAAAAATGATAGGAATACCAGTGTAGGAATTTTCTAACCCTTAGCAAATCCTCTGTGACAACAGCTAATGAATTGACTCATTAAGGTATAATCGTTCTTGCCATTTATAAAGAGGAAGAGATTTATTAAGTCGATTCGGAATCTGTTTTAGACATTTAAAGTGTTCAGCACAAAGGAAGTTTAATTTGAAACCAGCGAATGTAAGCAGAAAATGGAAACAAAATAACAAAATAGTTTTCTGTATTAACTGGTTTAAATGTTCTAACTTTCATTGGAGTGTATCCGAATATTTGATTAAGACTTAGGTGTGTGCACGTTCAAATGCTCACCGAACGCCGTTGCAAAGTTGCGGCACGTCCTTTCCTAATGAGGTCTAATGGGTGGCCGACACTCTTTCGTAGCTGGAGGCCAGCAAGGCAGAGATGGCATCGAGGGCCAGGCTCTGTGGCCCCATTCCTTAACGGAGGCGGCGGCGATGCCTTTGTGCTGAAAGTGAGGCCAAATGACGAGCACTTCATTGAATAAGCAGAACCCGACTTTGCCTTTCTTCTTGCTCTAAAGGCAAATTCAGAGATTGCTGACTCAGCAGAGACCGATTGTCACTCCGATGAGTCGGAATCATTCAAGGGCGGCTGTTGTGCGCAAAGGTCTCTTGTCATCTCTGTCTTCTGCTCAGCAGAAACCGTGGTTCTTGCATCTCTAAGACCACGCAGCAAGGCCCTATGGGAAAAGAAATTATCTTCCCTGATTAACGTAATCACAACTAAGGAAAGAAATATAAAGTTCAGATTATTTTAATTACTTTTCCATATTTGTTCCGTGTAAGTTTAGAATTAATTAGAATGTTCACAAACTTCGGATACGATTTCTGAACAGCAATACAATTGGATAGCAAAGTCAACAGTTTTATCCTAATGAACGAAATGGGAAGCTTCAATATTAAAGATTGCTTTCTCTATAAAGATCAAGGATGATAAGCTGTTGTTAATAATGGGCATACAGAATATTAAATTAAGAGCCTAAACTGAAATAGTGGTCTTCAGAAGGCCCAGCTAGCACTGGGTTGTATCAACAACTAACTCCTATAACAGAAAGCCATGGGACGAAGTCCTAACATATAGATAATTCTTATATTTCAGTTTCTGTTATTATTACTGGTGAACTCTTTTGCTAATTTTCGTACTAACGTTTATAGAAAAATATATTTTATTTAGAAAGGAAATTATTCGCATTTATTATTTAATATCATAAGACTAATTAGTACAAATGATTTTTCTCCTAAATAAAATATATTTATGGATAAACATTAGTATAAAGATAAACACAAGAGACCACCAGTAATAATATTATAATAAAAATTATAAGAATTTTTCTATACGGAAGGCCTACTTAAACTGACGTCATAAAATTGGTCCACTGGCGTTCTGTTGCAGGAGGAGTTGGTTGTATGGCCAATGGTTGTATGGCCAATAAGAGAGACTTGCCGTCTCTCTTATTGGGCGAATCCTTGGGTGGGGAAAGTGAGAAGTAGGTTTCGATTTCTCTGCCCTCTCGGGTAGCACAATAAAGAGGAAATCGGCGCATCAAGAACATCATCATTCGCAAAAAAACTCAATACTTCAGAATGCGTAATTCTCTGCTTTCAAGAAAAGAAATAAAACAGGGAAAATCCAAATGAAGTTGGAAAGCTTAATTAAGAGCCTTAGAGGGTGTTCGAGTGGGTTTGGCTATCAGTTCAATGAGAAATATCGAGAGATAAGTAAGGGAAGTAGCAATGAAGACTTTTCTAATGCCGATTTGTTTTTGACGTCGATTTCTGAAGGAAAATGAAACAAAAATATAGTAACCTTATGGTTGTCGGCATTTATGGGGAAGAGAGGTTGCCGGTTAAATGAATCTGCCGGTTGCATGAGAAATATTTTTGTAGAAGTCAAAAGCATTGGGTACAATCTTGTATTGAAGCCTCGGTTGAAAATGAAGTTAAAAACAATGATAAAAATGTTAGTTAAAAACAATGTTAAAAACTCAAATTAAAATGAAGTTAAAAACAATGTTAAAAACTCAAATTAAAATGAAGTTAAAAACAATGATAATTAAAAGAAAGTATAATATCCTTAATCCAAATGTAGATATCTAAACCATAATTGTTTTTCGTATGTATTTTCACGCTTAACCAATATTTAATCTATCCCCAAGAGAATATGTACTGCACCGGTATTTCCATCTTCTCATAACTCTACTACTACATTAGTCCTGAGAAGCATGCGCCTTCCGATCTCTTTAACGAGATCCATTCATACAACGCACTATAATTCATTACACTTCAAGCTTAGGGGTGTGAAGTGTAAGTGTGTGACGCTGTCCTACGCTTTTATCACTCTCGGATTTCACAAAGAACTCTTGAAACTTTCCACTTGACGCTTTACTGTCACAGATCGTTGACGAGCCAACATCGAATCCCTGCATCAACACAATGCGATTTTCCACTCTTTTGCATATTTCATTTTTTTTGCTTCAGAGTCGAAACAACACGTTTTCGGTTTAGCCCTTGCGTGGTATTGCAAATTGAAGGGCGAAAAACTTCCGATAAACAGAACAACACGATCATAAATTCAACTACCTGCTACTTTAATGGCCGTAATGGGACTAGTATGCATAGAGACGACGCCAGCGACATCCGGGAGAATTACCACGTGCATTTAAATTTTCCGTGCCAAGTTCAAATGTTCAAATTTGAAATTTATGCCCGTTGCATGAGAATTCCGGATGCTTGAGTACCGGATAATCTGAAGTTTATTAAAATGCAATGAAAGGCAAAAAAATAATTATGAAAATTAAATCGATGTAACACTTGTTTTTTATTATACCGCTATTTGTTAATGATATTTCTATTTTGGAAGTTTATTATAGCTATTATTTTGATAATTTCTCCTTATTCCCTTGCTGAACCCGGTAACCCAGATCTATCATCACTCTACACAGGATTATTTACTTCAGAATAATAGCATTTTACCCACGCTCCACCAAATATATTGTTCGCTAATTATCTGCTTCTTCCAGATACTAACACTAGAGACTACACACCAACGCATCAACAGAGCGCGCAACAACGATTGAAAATCCCTGATCAACATCTTGGCTTTTCGTCCCTCATCTGTACGTCATCATCATCATCATGATGTTTCCAGATACTAACACTAGAGACTACACACCAACGCATCAACAGAGCGCGCAACAACGATTGAAAATCCCTGATCAACATCGTGGCTTTTCGTCCCTCATCTGTACGTCATCATCATCATCATGATGCTTCCAGATACTAACACTAGAGACTACACACCAACTCATCAACAGAGCGCGCAACAACGATTGAAAATCCCTGATCAACATCGTGGCTTTTCGTCCCTCATCTGTACGTCATCATCATCATCATGATGCTTCCAGATACTAACACTAGAGACTACACACCAACTCATCAACAGAGCGTGCAATAACGATTGAAAATCCCTGATCAACATCGTGGCTTTTCGTCCCTCATCTGTACGTCATCATCATCATGATGATGCTTCCAGATACTAACACTAGAGACTACACACCAACGCATCAACAGAGCGCGCAACAACGATTGAAAATCCCTGATCAACATCGTGGCTTTTCGTCCCTCATCTGTACGATCATGTTCTTAAAATTTTCACAAAGAGGGAATGGCGATGCACCCGCAAATGGAAAAGTAAAGCTACAGTCAATGTGAAAGCACGCTTTACTGTTTTCTGTTTTTCTACATTGCCAAAAGGAACTCTAATAAGCACGACACCAGAATGTCAAATATACGGCTAACGAGACTTTTTCTGGTTCACGGAAAATATTCAATTATTTTCAATTTTTAAAACCATATAAATAAATAAAATAAATAAATACCCCTTCAAGCAGCTGCTTGCCACAGAGGTCTGACAGGAACCTGTCAGTTTATATGCCACAGTAGAAGGTCTGTGAGGCTGGCAGGACCTCAGCAGAAAAACAGCACGAACATCCATGCCTTACCCGGGGCTCGAACCCAGGTCCCTTAGATCAGTAGCCAAGCGCGCTAACCACTCGGCCATGGGACGGCTAAACCATATACAGTATGTGTATATATATATAAATAATATCAGTCTTCCTCTCTTTCGTTCTTTAATACTTATCATGTAGATAAAATTCGCCTTTCTCCTTTGACTGTTCCATGATGGAATGAATTTCGAAATCAGTTTCTTCTATTTGATTGTTTCTGATCAATCATCTTGACCATCAACTGCAAAGAGCATCCCATTCCTCAGAGCATCATTGCGTTTCAGAACGAGTGTATACAGTGATCGTCAGTCTCGTGACTCTGCCCATCTTTTGTTGGGCTCCATAAAGTGTGCTTGAAATGGCCTTGCTTTCTCTGTCCAGTGATGCTAAAGGCAACTGGCACGCAGGTTGCTGTCCAACATCTAGCAAACGGATGCAATCAAAGCACTCATGTTGTAACGACCATATCATTCATAACCACAGAGCCAATCATTCAAGACACTGGTGCCAAAACCCGATTCTTGGCGATGAGCAGTCTGATTATGTCTGTGGAGTCGAGGGAAAGAGTTAAAGATGATAATGGAAAGTTAAATAGAAACGAGATGTTCATTCTGCCAGACAGAAGGGCACTGGTTCCGATATGCATCTATCGTCAGTGAATATTTACCTATCTCAGCAATCGAGGGATTCTAGGGGCAGACAGCATGAACCTCTTTGCATATAAGGGCGAATATACAGAAAGACGAGAGATTCCGATCACAAATGAGAGATTCAACATAGTTCAGAGTCTGCAGTTGAAGTTCATGAGCTTAACGTTTAGGACTTTTCCTAATGCTATGGGCTCTAGAGGATAGATTATAATATTTCGAAAGGACAGATGAGTTTTAAATAATATAATCTAATTGCAGCAGGGTTATTAAATGTTAAGTTTATGTTTCAAGGGATTTGCTCGAGTGATGATTAGGAACACACGTGGGCCACACTTCACGACGTTTCTCGAGGTGTCGCTCCATAGAAAAGAATCGTATTATAGGAAGGGGGTGACAGACGATTTTTAAACAGCGATGTCAATGGGCAATCAGGATTTTTTGAATTTATTTAAAAAACGAACTTTTGTTTTCATTTTGTTGTTGGACCTTCCATCTATCAGTAGACATTAAACTTTTTTTGTTTTTAACGATAAATAAAATATTCCTTTTGAGTTAGATAAATGCAAAAAGAATTAGAATTTTCACTTTCCAATTTTCCATTAGCTTTAATTTCTTTCATTTGAGCGCCCTAAAGTTACGAAATGAAAATTTTCAAATGAATATGGAAAGTGATCTCTTCAAGATGAAAATTTGAAAATTTGATGGTAGAATGTGATAGTCTTTGACAACAACGATTTGCTTTTACCCCCAAGAGAATGGTAAAAGAAAAATTTTGGTTTTAAGAGAAAAAAATTTCCTTTCTGTTGTATAGATAATCACGAAATATAATTATTTCCATTTCAGAATCATTCATTAGTTCGAATTTTTTCCATTAGATGATCAAAAATTTGGAAAATGTGAAATTCTAAGCGAATATTGTAAATGGTTAATTATTGCTAGAAATAAAAAAACATTGTTAGTAAAATGAGATGTGAAAGCGATTGAAACAGCGGTTTTGTCTTTCGGTCTCAGGAAGTTGGGAAAGTGAGGGTAAAACCTGACTTTTAGTGTTCTAAATGAGAAATTACTTTTGGGTGAATAGGAGTTCCTAATGAAACATTTCACTCTAAATTTCACAATCATCATTAGTTCGAATCATTACCGTTAGAGGGGAGCAAAATTCGGATAATGAAGAAAGTCATTCTTCTTAAAAGAAAAATTCACCAGAAGTAATTGACATTTTTGTTTTGAATTGTCTTCATTAGGCATTGTATGTTATCCATTAGTTTTCAGATGAAATCTTTAAAACAACAGAAACCTATCACTTTTGCTAAGTCAATAGGTTTCATAAAACTTCTTTCCAATATCACCATTTTATCAACTAGCTGAACTGTATCCGACTCGAGTCTCACTTTTAAGATGCATGCAATCTATTTATTCTGATTTTCCCCGCATTAAAGATTAGTTTTGTGAGTGGCACCACCCCCGCCCCCTCCCCCCCCCCCAACCCTAAGAGCAGATTCAAACTATCGATGCATACATGTTGGTGCCGTAATAAGGAAAAACGATTAAATGCAGCGTTGCCAAAGTTAAATCTCACTAAATGATTCGGGGAAAATCGTTAAAGACCGCTGAACGGTTCATAATAACCAGTAGAAAAATAAAGAACATTAAATTAACCTACATCTTTTACGTCTTTCCTTTAGCTGAGAGAGAAATCAAATATTTCCCGAATTATTTTTAAAGATGCTTATGTAATGTGAGCAAATGAAGTGAATGGACAAGGAAGGAGGAAGATTATTGCGTCCATTCAGGAAATGGCAACAGTGGATTTGGCAGCGATTATAGCATTCCGAAGGAATAGAATATTAAATATATTTGTTACTAGCAATTCCCCCTTTCTGCGATTTCGACTTGAAATTGGCCACTGCAACTTGGGCGACAACCAAAAATACCGTCAAAGTTTGAATCATCTACTACGATATCCTGATGATTTAGGCTGCGACAGACATCTTCTTTTATTATTATAGACTAGGAAATTTTCACGGCGTTGCTCGATTCTGTAACTCATTAAGATATAGTACTCCCCACGTGGCAAGCTTTCATTTGCTATAAAAAACATTAATCGCCCCTCCTCTCCTCCGTATAAATTTTTCCACTTCCTCTCTTAGAAGTGGAAAGAAGTGGACATATTTTGAGGTACCACATGAGACTTTCTACGTCAGAAGTTTCTAAATCGAAAAGCAGTACTGCCTCGCTCAAAAAATCGAATTTTTCAAATCATTTTGTACCCAGCAGAATTGCTTGGATTCAATTTGCCAGTCATAGGTGACTTCATAGCAAAAGAAAATTAAATATGGGAAAATTGTAAATGGTGGGTCTAAGTTGTGCAAAAGATTTTCATGTGCTAAGAATGTAATGTACAATGAAAAAGAAAAGCATTATTACGCCATATCATATCAAAGAAGTTATCAGGAGTTCGTGGAGGTCGTCACCTGAACCCGGTTCAAGATATTTCTTCCTCTGCGTCGGATATCGATGTTACCAGTGACTTGAGGACTTGCAACTGAAGTTACATCGAGAAATTTATCAAGTACATGAAACGATTTCACGTCAAAGATCAAACAATATTGGAACCGGGATTCAAATGAAGTTCCTTCATGAAAGGAAGTATCTGGCATCTGTTTCCTCTCGTTGCATAAACTGCCATTTGATCCGAGAAATATTAAATAATTCCCTTTTGAAACTTCTTCGAGAATTCCAGATTCGATTTCTCCGTCGGATTTCGTTCGCTGCTTCACTTTCCTCTTACTCGGTGACGTAAGAGTGCGAGGTTCCTTGCCAATTGGCTCGACCCTCCGCACCGATGAAGAAGACATCAATTAGAGCATAATTTATTTTCAAATTCCTACTTCTTCCCCAAAGAGCGAAGTGAAACCTTGAAAGAGGATTTCGTTCCTCTCGGCCGATATGAAATGAGCCGAGATCTCGTTAAGGCATCGTCAGTCAATCCTTTGTGCCACAAAAGAAATAACAGTTCCTTTTCTCGTTTGGCTGTTTTCCCTTTCAGCTGACACAGAACCGTCTGCCCATGACCAACTTCGACGCGCTGGCAGGCAGCGGGGTGACGTCACCGGTGTGCACGTGCCACCGGGTCAGGTCAGAAGAAGGAAGGACAGGTTCTGCCAGACGAACTAGCGCACGGCCCTCGCAGTTTGGGGAGGGGCGATTCGCGGTTAAGGCGCTGATCCTTTTTTCACACAAACTCAACGTTTTCCTACCTGCTGGGAGAAAACTTGCTCACTTATTGTTTTTATACAAATGAACTTAGATGTTTTGTTTTTCTTGCTTTTGTTGGATCAGTAAGTAGAGATGATAGTTTTGAATCATCTCTGTGCATTAGGTCAGTCTATGGAAATGGAATCACCAATTTCGTCGACGGATTTCGAAACGTCCCGTTTTGCGCAATTTGAAGCATCTGAATTTGCTTTGGATTCTTATCGGTTGGCCAAATGCCGCAGACGGAACTCAGGAATTTCCAGCATTTATGGAAAGGGGGGGGGGGAATACTCTGACGAAATCAGATTAAGAATCAGAGAGCAAATGGAAGAAGGATTTCTGTTGTAGGAAAGGAATGGAGCAACTCCAAATAGCTGGTTAATTTTGAAAGAAAACGAAAACTGATCATTTTTCAGCTATGCACAAAAAACTTTTCAACAACTAGTAATGTTAGGTCACTAGCAGGAAACTGTCGAAATTCGGGGGGGGGGCTAAAATCGATTATTCGAAATGTTGAACTAAAGATAGCAGGGTAGAAGTTTTTTTTTAATCATTTATTTATTGAGACAAATTCAAATAAATCATTCCTTATTTACAAATGTCCCGCAAAGCTAACAGCTCTTCTGCAGGAAAGAATAATACATTGACATAAAACATAATACCTTCTTTCTGCCTTAATCTGCTAATCTTAATATATTTATATAACATTGCATTTACTATGTACAGTCGCTCAAAAAAGTATCCGAACACTATGGTTGGTTACAGAATTCAGAAAAAATATCTGGCAACGATTTTTTTTAGAAATTACTGATCTGGCAACTTCGTGTCACGTGACACGAAGTTGCCAGATCAATAATTTCAAAAAAATATCGTTGCCAGATATTTTTTCTGAATTCTGTAACCAACCATAGTGTTCGGATACTTTTTTGAGCGACTGTACTATCTTACAATATCAGTTGAGAATTTCGACATTCAATAATATGCTCGCTTTACTAAAAATTTTCACTTTTTTTCATTTAGAATATTTTAAAATAACATTGGGATTTTTATGTTTAAATTCAGCACCACATAATTTGTCAGTAGGTGTTAATATTAATTATCTAATTTTTTTAATAAAAATCTGTTTAATTCGTGTTTTATTTCTCTGAAAGAATTTATGGCTATCAGTTCCCTTAGGAAGATATTGAAAATGTTTGGAATTTTGTAGCCGCTTGTGCACTTCCCATAGTTATTTGCAAAATTCGGTAGTTGAAAATAAGTTTTTTCTTTAAATCTTGTGTTTTTATCATACTGGACTTTTATGTGTGTTGTCCAAAAAATTACGTATAACTATGTTATATTTATATAGGCTCTGGTAAGGTAAAATATCCAAGTAAATAAATCTATCTTGGGCTGTAATTAGATGTGTGCTGTCTTTAATTGGTGTAATATTTTTAGCTATTGAGGATTGAATACATTCTATTTTTTCCCAATATTTGTTAAGTTGATTGTACCATGTATCGTTATGGCATAATTTAAGAGGGACTCACAGATTGCTTTATAAAACATAATACATGTGTTGGTATCCATAATATATCGTAATTTATTTAATTTCAAAGCACAAAGTCTTAATGTGCTGCAGATTTTCTCAGTATGAACGTTCCATCTGAGGACACTGTCGAGATGGAATCCTAGATATTTTATTGTATGTAGTCTGACAATTTTTATACAGTCACAGTTACCTAGCTCAGAAATGGTTCCCTGTTTTCTGCAGTTTAATTTGTGTGTTTTAATAATTAAGTTACTGTGTGGCCGAGTAGTTAGCGCGCTTGGCTACTGTTCTAATCATATGCCATAGTAGAAGGTCTGAGATGATGGCAGGACCTCAGCAGAAAAAACTACCTAAGGGACCTAGGTTCGAGCCCCGGGTAAGGCATGGATGTGTGTGTCGTTTTTCCTGCTGAGGTCCTGCCATCCTCTCAGACCTTCTACTATGTCATATAAACTGACAGACTCCTTCAGACCTCTGTGGCAAGCAGCTGCTTGAGGAGGTATTTATTTATTTATTTTTTAATTTTGAAGCCAAGTGAATGAAAAGTCATCCATTTGGTTTTATTGCTATTTAGATACAGTTTATTAGAGTTTAACCATCGTTTAATAATATTAAAGTCTTTTTGTATTTGTTTAACCGCATCTTCTTCCAATTGGTTTATATTAACTAAAACTATATCATCGGCATATGAAAACATGATACTATTTAGTTTCAATTTTGTTAAGTCGTTTATGCAAATCAGAAATGATAGCGGTCCTAAAATAGATCCTTGAGTAACACCAAATTTAACTTCAACCTTTTCGCTGTAGGTGTTGTTAATTTTAGTTACCGTAAATCTATTTGATAAGTAGTTTTGAAACCAGTGTAATGCAGTTCCTCTAATTCCATACTTTTTCTAATTTCTGTAGAAGAATATCATGATCCAAAATGTCAAAGACTTTCTGCAAGTCTAAAAACACTGCAACCGCCCTGTCACCTCTATTTAGTGCCATGCAGGCTAAATCAGTAAATTTCGTTAGTAAGTTCACGGTAATTTTCGTCTTTTGAAACCCATATTAATTTTCACTAAGAATGTATTTTTACTAAGAAATTTATATAAAGTACTGTAAACATATTTTTCCAATATTTTATGTACAGAAGATAAAATAGCAATGGGCCTGTAATTAGTTATAATTGACTTTGTTCCTCCTTTGAATATTGGTCGCAGAATTGCGGTTTTAAGCTCAGTTGGTATTGTACCAGTTGAAATACTTTCGTTAACTATTTCTTTTATGACATCAGCAAATACCTCGACACAGTAGTTCCCAGGTTCGAGTCCCAGCTGGGTCAGAGTTGAGAGTTATCTCAACAAAATTCCCCGCCCTGCCCACGGTCAGTAGAGGACACCGATGGGCTTGGAAAGGCCGCCGTCCGTCGGATGGGACGTTAAGCCGTGGCTCCGTGTGCGGGAGAGCCATACCCTGTGCACGTTAAAGAACACGCTGGATGGCCTTGACGGGAGGCTACCATCTGTCTCCCAGCAGCTGTTCCAGTGGGTCCTCTCCCCCAACCTTCTCTGAGCCTTCGGGGTCCATGTGACCTGGCCATTTAGCCCATGGTGTGCAAAAAAGTGCCGCTCAGAGGTAAAACAACCCAACCCAACCTCGACACAGTTTTTGTGTTTGATTTGTATATTGTCATATCTAGGGGATTTGTTATCATTTAAAGCTTTGATTATATTCACAATATCTCTCCTGTTTGCAGGAGGTATATAAATTGAGTTTTTGTTTGTAATGTTATTCATTGTTTCAAATTCAACATCAAGTTCTTGGTTGATATCTCTTATGGGTCAGATTAACGAGCAATATTCAGATTTAAATTTATTTGCAATTTATAAATGTGTTAAACTTTTAGACATATTCTTAATGATAGTTTCGTCAATAGATATTTTTTTTATCCTCTAGTGCTTGATGGATTAATTTTCATGTTTGTCTCATATCATTTCTTTTTATCGTTAATTGTTCTTTATAAAAAATTTGTTTTTGATTTCTGATTTTAGCTGTAACTAAATTGTGCAAATTTTTATACTCATTTTGATACCTATCACTTTTTGTGTTTATATTTACTCCAAGCCTTATCTCTACGCTCCATTAAACTGATAATGTCCACTGTGATCCATCGTTTGGTAACATTACGATTATTTAGATGTTCTAAATTTTCATGCAGTTTTTTATTGTTCTCTCAAATTTCATTGTATTTATTTTTAAAGAAATTGCAACAATCGGTATTTTTGCTTGTGTTCGATGAGTTTTTGTTATATTTAGACCAGTTCATTAGGATTATTTCCCTTTCGATATTTTCTGCTCATAATACCAGTTAATTTCCGTTGTTTTGATATCGGTTGAGACTTTTCCATATAATTTCTCATCTTTTGATCCAAATATAGCAAATATATTCTCATCTTTTGATCCAAATATAGTATCTTTTGATCCAAATATACCAATTATGAGATAATGATCAGCGATCTTACTCAGTGAAATCATAGTTTCAGACATAATTTTTCCATCCAATATAATATTAGACATTTATATGGTCGATACTTGTGCGGCATAAATTGTTACTTACTACTTCTTCTCTAATTACGTCCCTAATTAAGAGATCATATCCCATCTCAGCTAAATTATTTACATACATTTCGACACCATGTTTTTTTAACATTCAGTACATCAAGATTAAAATTTCCTGCTAGCATTTGATTATGTGCATTAGTATGTTCTAAAAATTCGTGGAATTTAACTAAGAAATGGTTTATATCTATGCTTGGTGACCTGTATAGGGCTAATATATTATACATTGTTTCGTCTTTTATAACTCTCAGATATAGCGTTTCTGCAGGCAAAATATGAACACTCATTTTCTCAACTGATATTGTGTTTCTGTAGTAAACAATTATTCCCCGTTTCTCTTTCTTAAGAATATCATCAGAAATGTGTTCAAAGTTGTTTAATTTATAGAATTTTTTTTCAGCATTAGTAATGTTAGTTTCGGATAAAATTATTATGCCCAGGTATTGTATGAATTATTCAATATTAACGTTAAAGACATCCCAGTGTTTTCTAAAGCTCCGTATGTTAGCATGTATTAAACCCAGGTGGTTGCTGTTTTTAATTTTTTTGTTTGTAATGAAGACCAATTTTCTGCTTCAGTGATATTGTTAAAGTATACATTTCATCTAGTTTCTAAATCAAGATAATTTGGTTCACTAAACATAACGGATCAAAAGAAATATAATTAAATAACTTAAAAAAAGAAATTATAACATGATTCTAGGTCTGAAACCGGGTTCTGTTTATATATTAATTGTAGCTTTGACTCATTGATGATTAAGTGGTCATTAAGTTCTCGTCAGCATCAGTTGGAGAGCTGCCAAGATCTGTTTCCTCAGCATGTCGTCGAAGACAGACATGCATCGGCCACTGGAGTCTGTACATGACTTACTTGTCAATTCATGTCAAATTTGTTGACAATCGTTGATTTCGATAAAAATCGAAAATTTGCTGATCAACAAATTAAATGATTCTTATAATCTTTCTTACGCTAATTCCCAAACTGTCTTTGGATATTTTTTGTGTTACTTATAGTTGGCGAGCAAATCTCTTATCACCAGAGCTCCTGACTGTAAAGAAATGATGACATCAATGCTAGTGGTGCACGCAGATCCAGGATGCAGTATAGCCCTCAAGGTACATCTTTTTGATTCCCATTTCATGCTTTCCCTGATACATTGATTGGGTGAGAGACGCACACGGTGAAAGGTTTCTTTACAATAGAACAACCAAGTTAGCTGATTGCTGGTCAGTTGCTCATCTGGGAAGCTACAGAATCAACAACATATACTGCTGTTCTCGAAAATCAGAACACCGAGATGGAATAGAGTAAGGTCCGTGACTTGTATGTGTCCTGTTTACCACCTACTACTGAAGAAGGGATTAGAGCTTCAAGGTCATCGGTGCAGTCGGGTTGGCTGCAGGCCAATGAGAATATTCTGGAAAAAGGGTCTGACCGGACCTTTTCCACAGCTAATTAAAGGGTCGGTAGCCGAGTTCAGTTTATCAGTTCTTGTGCAGATGTTAAGATATGCCATGAAGAGCCGTGATAATTTTTTATCGAGAAATTGTGGCTTGTGTGGTATGTAAAGTATCTGTTGTGCAACGAATATGCAGAGAATGATTCGAAGATGGGCAACAAATACGTCAGGGAAGTTTTGCATCTCATCCACAGACAACCCCATTGGAAGATCTTTGGAGGCTGGCTCTAACAGATCGTTCTGCCCCGTCTATGCCCAAACAATAGAGATCAGTAACATATCTTCTGATGTCGGGAGTAACTGTTCGACGTTATTTATTGGAATTCGGACTGGATTGCTAAAACTGCCTCAGACACCCCAACACAAAGCAGCCAGACTACAGTGGTGCATCGACTGATGGCAGCGTTGTCTTTTCTGATGAATCCCACTTCTGTCTGTTCGAATCCGACGGCAGATTCCTCGTTGGTGAGCGGAGTGTATTTGGACGAGGCATACAGCACCAACAAGGGTGATTATGGTGTGGGGTGCGATCAGTTATGAAAGCAAATCCAGCAGATCCACACCACCATTACCAGTGCTCATTACATACAGGACATTTTACAGCGAATAGTTCTTCCATACTTGCAGACTGTCCCACATTCCATATTTCAGCAGGAGCTGCCGCTGTTGAATACCTGAGGCAAAGTAATGTGTATATCCTTCGGTGGCCCTCCATATCTCCTGATTTGTCAACCATCGAAAATGTATGAGATATGGTCAATACAATGTGCATATCCCAATACCAGCACATCCTGGCAAATGTAGACGAACTGTGGGCACGGGTGCATAGTGCTTGGACGGCTATTTCATTAACTCCATGCCTCGCCGTGTGCAGTAGGTCATACAAGTAAAGGATGCACACAGCTCTCTTCTCTCATTTCACACAGTCATTATTAAATCACAGGGTGCACACAGTCATTATTAAATCACTCGCTATGTAACTCTCTAATTGCCTCCACATTGTAATGATTTCTTACTAAAATACAGCTACATTTAACCCCTCGAATAAGAGCGTGTTCTGATTGGTTCTTCTTGGTGTTCTCATTTTCACGTCAATATACAAGTGTCAATAATTTACTAAAATATTTAGGTAAGCAAAAATATATTAAAATGCATCATTACATCAGATGATTTGGTAAATATAACTTGAGTTATTTCTGATATAAATGTAACTTGAATCATGTAAAACATCATAGTGATTTTTGAAATCAACGTCAAAAATTCTCTGAAGAATATTTACGGAAAAATACGGGAAGTGAAAGAAAAAGTTTAGTTTCATCATTTGGACATAATGTGATCTTATTTCATTTCTGAATTGCAAAAGGAGACGCAAACGCCAAAATAAAGCGCTTAAGATTTTTTTGCGAAGGAGAAGTTGGGTTTTGTCTATTTTTGAGCTCCACTTTTGTGCCCACAATGCCCTTCTGTCGGGTTCCTGTTGAGCCGAAAGATGCATTTATCAATTATGTTCATACGAGACAAACGGTAATTCTATTAGTAATACGCAACGAGATGGTTTCATCAATTATTCTTAAGAAATGCAAGTCTGAATCGATGCGCAGTGCGATGTCTATCAAAAGCATCCAGGTTTCTATTTCAGCTTTAATTGCAATACAACGAACTTCAAGTTTGTTTATCAGACCTTTACGTGTGGCACTTAATTCCGCTTTATTTGACTCTTCTCTTTCCGAAATCTTGCGATTAGGAAAAACGAGCAGAATCGCAGTTTTAAGACGTAATTTGAAAAAAATGGAATAAATCGACAATTATGATTCGATCGCATTAAGATCTAAAAGAAAAATATTTCTCCTTTCTGATGTTGTTCCATAAACTGAAAATTTAAAAAATTAGCTTTAAAGCCTCGCTGCATGAGATACAAACTACGAAATTATCACGAAAGAACGATAACTATTTCCCATAAAAATAAAACATTGTTCTTTTTTAATTTTTTTATAGAAAACTGTTTTAACTACTATCTCAGAATTTAAATCATGTTTCCCAGAAATCTGATTGTAAAATTTTAAAAAACTACCTTGCTTTTTACTACCAACGGTTGTTTTTAATTCTATGTTAAGCCTTAAATTTTGACTTTTCCTTCATTATCTTTGCAGTGCAATGTTTCGGACTTTGTTCCGTTTTTTCTTTTCCTTTTGGTTGATTCTAAATTGCTTTAATCTCTCATCAATACCTCTTAATTATCTTCCGTTTAAAGTAGGGCGGGGATGGCTCAATCGATAGCGCGCCAGGCTCGTAATCTGCAGTTCCCAGGTTCGAGTCCCAACTAGACCAGCGTTGAAATTTTTCTCCGCAAAACTCCCCACCCTGCCCTCGGTCAGTAAGGGGACACCGATGAGCTAGAAAAGGCCGTCGTCCGTCGGATGGGACGTTAATCTGTGGCCCCGTGTGCGGGAGAATCACATTCTGTGCACGTTAAAGAACACGCTAGATGGCCTTGACAGTAGGCTATTCCAAAAGCTGTCCAGTGGGTATCCTCCCCCCACCCCATTTTCTCCGAGCCTTCGGAGTCTTTGTGACCTGGCCATTTAGCCCACTGTATGTAGAAAAGTGCCGCTCAGAGGTCAAACAATCCAAATCCGTTTATAATATTTTCCCTCGCATCAGAAGATTTTGTTTTCAGGAAATGTTACGAAACGACGGGTCATTCCTCATCGAATGAAATGACAACGAAAGGGAAACGAGACGAGGAAGGGATCCAAAAATCTCTCGCATCACATGGAGGAAATCATTTCAACAGGCTCAGTGTCAATAGCAGCGAACCACATCTCTGTTGCCGAAGATCATTTGCTCTTCATTCTCTATTCGAAAGTGCCCTCTGAACATATTCGGATTGGATTTGTCCGAAGAGCTGACTCGACCGGCTGAGCGAAAAGACTGATATTTTTTCCTCGACAGAAACGTGCGGTCGTCGCGACTCATACGAAAACTGTAATTTCTCGTGCTTCTCTCCGGGGCATGGGTGGAAACGTGGATGCTGTAGCCATGGCAACCGATACCTCGGTCCCTGGAGGGGAGGATACGTGCTGCCAGCGGAGGATCGACACCCGAGAGAGGCTTCGCGACAGTCGTCATGTGATAGCATTGGGCAACGTAACGGAGTGGCAGCTCTCGCTGTCACATGGAGCATGGTGAGGAGGACACATTTGACGTCATCCGCGATGAAGGTAAATAAAGCAGATATCAGATAACAGGATTCCGCGAGCCGAAACTTTTGAATGGACATTTCGAGATCAATTTATCGCCACCCTCTCTAAATGTTCTCGTTACAAGATGATTGTTAATCAATGCTTTCTCTCTGCACCATTAATGAGCATTTACATTCGAAATTGCAAACGTATAAACATGGAATTTTAATTCAGTGAGTAGGAATTAAATCGATTTTGTAGTTAATCAGAGTACATTTCTGCTGCATATGGTAGCAACAATGGGAAAGCTCGACCAATCAGATTTCAGTTTCTATGGTTACACTTATTAAATTCAATCTTTCTACTTTAACGTCCTGTAACTGTTCTGTAACGGAAATTTGTTCCTTCACAGCCTCACTTTGGCAGTGAATACGTGTAATATGTATGCACATGTTAAATATATCATTATTACTCAGATATTTATTTTCAAACCTTAATTATTATTTAGTTTACTATTAAACTGATAAACTATTAAACATAAAACTATTAAATTTTATAACTATGACACTTCATTGAATAATGACAATTTATATATTTGATATGTATAATATTTAAAATATTCTCTGTTTCTTCTCTTACTTTTTGTATTGTTTTAAAATGAACCTGGTGTAGAAGGGCCTGGCCGTAACATCACCATGGTTGTTAGGTGAATAAATAAATAAATAAATAAATAGGAAATCTCCTATTTACATATTTATTTATTCACCTAACAACCATAACCTCTTCCTTTAGTGAAGAGCCTGCAATAGAAATGGATCGGTATTGCAGCTGAGTGACATACTGGAAATGCATTCATTTAAGTGAACGGCATTCCTCTATTATCTGAAATGACGTACGAAAGGAGGGAACTTCTCTTCACATTTCAGTAGAATTCAAGTTTTGGACAAAGAGGTCATTTCTTAATGTGTTAAAAGCCTTCAAATTTCTCAGAAGATGCAGAAGAAATGACAGTATCGGAAATGACGTTATCCGCAATTCGTGACTTATGTTCCACCAGATGTCTGTTCAAGAATATTGCTTTTTCTACTTTGAGGTGAAAACAAACACAAAAAATTCCTGAAGAATCGCTTTATTTTTTATCCTCCACAGTAGATAATAAGGAAATATTTTGAACGTCATGCCCTTGATGTTCCTATTACTTTCAAACTTGTTATTTTAAAAAGGGAACATGGCTTCATGAAATTTTATATATTTATCTCATAGACAAGTTAATGATTACATTACGTTTCCGCTGTTCCTTTAACATTTTGAACAAATACAAGTTTATCATATTTTCCTATTCCGCATCCATCTATCCCTCCCCCCATTATTTAATTTGGACCAGACCCATGTTATATGATAGAGAATAAGATTCAGAAACCTTGTTAAATAAGCCTGTTATGAAAATAATTTGAATATTAACAGCAGCAATACAAATCGAGAATTAACCTCAGAAATTAACTAAAACTGAAATCAGAAGTATTCATGCAATTTAATGAAATAAGTTATGCTTTTAGAAATTTATACAAAAAATTCTTTCGATGTTCGACGATTTTGTATAAGTTACAATGATTTAGAATTTTTATAGATAAATATTCAAATCTCCATCGCTTTTTAAGAACTGAGCTAAGATGATTTCAAACTCGATATTTAAGTAAATTCACTGATATCTTTTCTGTCACAGTTTTCCATTCAAAAGGTTATTTACAGGTTTGCTGAAGGCGACTCTATCGGGGTAACATGGGTCAGGTCTTCATTATTGCGATATCAACAAAATAATAAAAAAGAGATCAGAGAATAAACAATAATTTAAAAATGAGTAATAGTACTTGAATAAGATTTAACAAAAACTATAAGAACAAACTCGGTGTATTAGTTTCTGGATTTAAAAATGTAAAGTCATATTCAGTGTTATGTTGCATTTTCCAATTCATGATGCCTCCTTCAAAATTCCTTTGGTGGCGCCAAAAGTCCATTGAGAGGATTTATTCGCGTTCCTCGTTGTAACCTCTATTTCCAAGAGAGTATTTTCTAACTGCTGTTGGTTCCGATTTCATTTGAGCGTGTAATTGCGTTGAATAATAATAATTCATCTTTCTAGAATCTCTTTTCCGCCTACGGACACTGCTGTTAATGATGTGGTGCAATGGATAAAGTTCTTTTATCTCTGAGAGGTTCTTTTGGACACACAATGTCTAGATGACCAGGTCACTAGGACCACAAAGACTAAGAGTTGGGAGGAAGAAAAGGATCCACTGTTATTAGGAGATGATGGAATTGCCTCCCTCTAAAGCCATTCACAGTGGGGAATAGGAGACTAGGATTGGATTTTAAGGAATACCACGAAACAGGCCATCAATTATTTTTCAGCAAAATATTTTTAAAATTAAGAATCAGGAAAAGCGGTACCTAATCTGTCAACCTAGTTTATTTAAAACAGAATTCAATTTTTTATTTCAATTCTTTTCATAAAACAATGAAACAGTTTTAATTTTGCGGAAGTTTATAATTTTGCAATTTATTAATAATAATAATACCAAAAAAGTTAAAATTTTTACTTCAACAGAAATAAATTTATTTCGAAACATTTTAGTGAATATTTACTAGCGCTATTTAACGGTAAGTTAAAATCCAGTGTGCGAATTTTTTCGCCGGTTTTCCTTGGAAATGTGGCGTGCATCGAGACATCCCTTCAAAAAAGGAAAGCAGCAGGAGATGCAATTCGAAATTGTGTCACTTCTGAAACTGCGACAGAATTTCTCTCTCTATCTGTTGCGTAATATGCTCGCCATCATGTCCGCAAAATTGTCTGCGATTCTTGATGCAGATTTATTGATTGGCAGGCAGGGGGGAGGGGAACGGGAAGGCAGCTGTCGGTCCATCATCCATCGATCCGCGTCCAACCGGTCGGAGGTCTGTCGCTCTCGATGCTAATCTCGAAAGCTAGGAAAGGCGGAGTCACGTGGCGAGGATTCTCGGAAGCTCGCTGGCGGAAATGTTTCAAAGACGTCGACATCTGGTATTTCACGAAAATTATTTGCAATCCATCTCGTGTTGAGCGACACTGGCTCGCGCAGCTCAATGGACAGAAGAAAAACATCGCAAATTTCGTAGCTTGACTCTTCCGTCAGAAGTTCCCGTCTTGCTGATGGTTTCAAATGCTTTAACGTATCCTTTAATATGAAGCAGTTCTTTATTTGCACGCAGGATGGGTCGGGATGTTTTTCCTCTGAGCTGCACTCTTTTTGCACGCAATGGGCACAATGGGCAGGTTACAAGATCCAAAGCCTCCTAGCAGATTGGGGGAAAGACCCACTGGACAGCTGTTACGAGGCATTTGGTAACTTCCCGTCAAGACCATCAGGTTCAGTTCATTAACGTGTACAAATGTCTTCTGTATTCAGGGCCACAGCTTGACGTGTCCCATCTGACGACGGCGGTCTTTCCAAGTTCATCGGTGTCCCCTTTGGGATCGAGGGTAGAGTGACGATTTATCAAAGAGAAATCTCTATGCTGGCATAGGTGGGACTCGAACCTGGGAACTATACAGACGCAGGGTGAATTATGATCATTGAATTAGCCAGGATAACGAAACGGGTGTGCTGTGCGGACACACAGGCACGAGACATTGTACTAAGCCAAGTTTTTTTGAAGAAAGCAGAGTGGTAGCTAGAATATTGGGAGGGAGTTAGAAGGTTTATATCAAATTCCACCGTAATTTTTTTAAAGAATGTTTTATAGATTGGTCATTCAAAGTATGCAGAATGTCGCACCCTATTACCAGGCTTCCGTATTCTAGAAAACTAGTTCTAATGGCACCGTTAATTAATAAAGAAATTTCATTTAAACTAAGAGTTATGAGTGTTACCCTCAAGACCTTATTCCATGGTCATTGATTACCCTATAATTTCTCTCTCTCTTCCCAGCCACGAAACTAATTTCTGCTTATGCATCTGTGATGTCCTCCCTTTCAGTATTATGTCTGACTGGGACAGATGTAATGTCCTCCCCGTTCTGATCCTTTCTGACTGAGCC
Source organism: Ryuthela nishihirai (assembly GCA_038380435.1). NCBI lineage: Eukaryota > Metazoa > Arthropoda > Arachnida > Araneae > Heptathelidae > Ryuthela > Ryuthela nishihirai. The sequence goes on from JAWZYU010000005.1 coordinate 43,255,205, forward strand.
AGATATGATGTCCTCCCTATTCGGAATGCGATGGAACTGGGCCAAATGTGGCCGCCGGAGGACGATGCACTTGTTGTATTATTACTTCACCTTTTATTCGGTGAAAAGACAGATTCGCGGATTTTTACACCCGTTGCGCCTTGTGCCTCCGATATGCTATGTTGAATGATGAATGACAATAGTCCATCAATTAATCGCACGAGAGTTATATAGGGACGACACAATTTATTCACGCTATATACAACTACATGCTGGGAATGCGCTCAACTCCGTGGGTCTTTGCTGCCTTGCTGCTGCAAACAATAATATAATGAGGTGGAGAATCGCACGCTCTGCAAGTTCTCACTTTACAGACCTCAAAACTCGGCGAAAGGACAACCAACCTTTGCCTACACTGTGGTTCCTTCTGAATCCACAAGGTCTGTGAAGAATTCGAAATCTCATCAGAAAAGACACTTTGCCCAAAGACAACACCAGGTCTCTTTGCGCCTTAGCTAAGCACGTTAGCCACAAAACGACCATAAGTGATTGAGATCATCAAAGCCACGTTTATTGCAAAACATTACTTTTCTTAGCGAAGAGCAGAAAATGTCAGCGAAATGATTTATTTAGTTTGTTCCGCCTTTTATTGAACCAAAAGTTTTGTATTCAGTGATCTGAAAATGACGTACATAATTATTCTTTTTTCGTTTTATAAGCTGATGCTGAATTCTGTATTTGTTGATTGAGTCTGCTTTTCGCAAACTCATAAGTTTTATTTTTCTTCATAGGGCATCAGATAGATGATTTCATCAAAATCTCATCCAATTTCTGTTCCAGACGACAAAGGCACAAAAAGTCAATTCTCAGTTTTCTCAGAAACAGAAATCAACTTAAAAAAAGAGATCATTAAAGCAGAGATCAAAGACGGAAATAAAGATCGTCGAAAAACTCTCATTTCACAGAGCGATAGATATTGGACATGTACACGTGAAATGGATCGGGAATTGCCTTATTGCCCCACGTGCACCGGGATCACCTTCCTGCTCTCAACTTGGACATTCTCCCCCTCTCTCCCCCTCCATCATCACCGGCCATCTCCTTCCATTTCCACCAGAAGCACGAGCGGAATAAGAGGGATTCCTCTTCACGTCGAACACGACTCGAGAGGGAAGCTAATAAGAAACTGAAGTTTTTTTTTTGTGCTCTGGGGATTCCAAGAAAAATCCATTCTTTCTTTTCATAATGTGGGCATTCGGCAATATAAAGCATTTCTTTAGACGGCTCTTCTTTTCACAGGGTTCACGCCCAGACGAAGCCTGATGTGGATTTATCGATTTATGTTCGATTCTATAATACTACTGTACACCTGCATGTAAAGGGAATAGGAATCCAGCTCGAAATCATATATAATTTGAAAAAGAAAAAAAGTTGATTCGTATAAGAATTAAACCGATGATGAGTGAAACTTCTACTTCAGATTGTGGGTGGAAAAAACTTGGTTTTCTCTTTTCTAACATTTATAAGCAAGATTCATGCATGTTATTTAAGGATTAAAGCAACTGATTCTTACAATTTCAGGTAGCGAACAGTACGTTAAATTAAAAAAAATACTCCGCTATGGATCATTCTCACAGTTGCGTCGTTGAAAAATTTTCACCCAATTTCTGTTCGCGTCACTAAACGTTTACAGTTGCGTCGTTTTCTAAGCGCAAACTACTCGTTGCTAGGCCTCCATGCCACAAAGATGGGTAAATTTCAGAAAAAAGTCGCAAATAACGTTTTTGCGAATCGCTGTATTTTATATCCAGTAAGCATATTGTGCAGAGAGAGACTCCGTTGGTTTGGCCATGTTGCCCGTATGGATAATTATAGATTGGCGAATAGGGTTATGAACAGTGTGTCTAGAGGCCTCAGAAGGAGGGGGAGACCTAGGATGCGGTGGGCAGACAATGTCAAACAGGACCTTGGTAGAATTGGTGTGCAGTGGCTGGATGCAGCAGATGTAGCTCAGGACAGATATGCTTGGAGAATTAAACTGCGCAGTCTATTTGGACCTCCGTAGCCCATGGCTGCTTGAGGATGATGATGATGATGATGTCCTGAAACAGCTAATATTATTATTAGGTTTAAATAATTAAAATGTATTTTTACTGAAAACTTTGGAGGATTAAAAAAAGGAAATTCAAAGAGTCATTGTGAAATCTTTCAAATTTGTTTACTAGTTCTTAAAGATTTTGAAAACTTTATCCTGTTTATGACGCCATGAAATGAAATACACTTTTTTTTGGGCAATATTTTTTGCATTGTTTTGATATATTGAAAACAAAAGGATAATTCTTCATCAAAAATGGGTAAAAAAAATTCCAGTTATCCAACTCAATTTACTATCAGGCTACTTGTCAAACTGTAACATTTGAAATCTGCCAAAATATTCTTATTACGAGGGTCAATGGGCGATGACATCGGTTTCCATTAAGCAATTTAGATGAAGAAGAGAACCACGACAGACTTTGTATAGCAACTGGATTTCTCAAGAGTAGGACATTACAGGGATCCATATTCAAGCTCAGGTATTCTGATAAGAAACATTACATTATATATCGATTTGCGAGCTTATTCCCGTCGCAAAACGAGGCCTTAGTGCATTATGAAATAAAATATGTCCTGATTCCCCAAAAAGAAAAAAAATATATATATATTATAAGGGAAATACGCGTCTGGCTTTTCATTTTTTTTCTCTTTACATTACCTAGTTTTTGACTTATTCTCGTATTCAATTTCGTATCTTTGGAATCAATAATGCAATTTTTAACCATTTTAGTTTTTGTGCTCTATATGAAATTTATTTCAAATCCTAAGTTGCCTTTTAAATCTGAATTTAGTTAATTTAATTGTACAGCGATCGTTTAGGTTTATTTGAAGCTCCTATCTTTCCTGTTATATTCTGCCGATACTATAACTGCCAATACTATAATGAAATAACGCTGTTATATTCTGCCAATATAATAAAAAATGGGTATAAGGAAGGAATTGCCTTGAGAAGAGTGGGATCGAACCCACGACCTCCTGATAACATGTGCTCTGACCGCTGATCACGATTTCCCCCTTTTTGTTGCTGTTAAGCGTCAGACCCTAATCTCAAGCGGATGTTATGATTCCAAATAAGGTTTCTATTTATCGCAGCTATTTCAGACTCGTGAAGAACACCAGAAGCGAACCAAGGGGATCCAACTGGTATTTTTTAAAATATAATTTTACGCTTCTCCACGCTGGTATATATTTTAATAACCCATAGTCATTAGGTTCATATGATATCATTATCTTCGCTCTTGTATTCTGCTAATATTAGGTATTATGTTATCACAGGACCTTGTTAGAATTGGTGTGCAGTGGCCGGATGCAGCAGATGTAGCTCAGGACAGATATGCTTGGAGAACTAAATTGCACGGTCTGCTTGGACCTCCATAGCCCATGGCTGCTTGAGGATGATGATGATGATGATGTTATCAGGAGGTCGTGGATTCCACCTGGCAAGACAATTTCTTCCCCTGTATCCAGCATTGGTCTGTAAATGGTAGCTAGGTAGTCACTGGAAGGATAGCTATGCACCAATCCCCATGTGATGATGCATAGAACCGGCCAGGCCTAGCATTTAATGTCCGACCCCGCCTTCTCGTGGTGCGGACCGTTAGTAACTTTCAAAAGAGATACTCTCTTGTGGAAGTGAACGGAAGGGGAGGGCTGCCAGATTAGTGTGGCCTACTGATCTGGACAACTATGACTACTTTTCTTTTTTTTTCTACCCTGCTGAGGAGTGGTCAACCACACAGGGTCCTGGAGCTGACCATATAAACCCACTGGACTGGATAGATATATGGCTCTGAGCTTGATTATGGATCCTGATTTTGCTGCACTGGTAGGTTACTGTGGAGGGAAAATCTTCCGCTGTGTTTTCTGTTTGTTTGTGGGTTGACAGCCCCAAGTGAATAGATTCACAGGATATGTTTATCAGCTGGTGGATAATCCTGAGCAGAAGTCATCGCAGGCACCTGAACTCTTTGCTTCTATTGGCATCGTCAAATTCTACATTGGAGGAAGTCTTCCAGTGTAGATGGCTTCAGCTTTTAGTAGTGGGGGAACGGGTCTTTGCCCCATGTCTGCGATTAGGGGGCTGTTTGATATTGTCGGCATTCCCTCTCTCAATAAACATAGTTTCTTTAAACATCCCACTAACCATTTTCTCTCCATAGGTAGTTGGAATGTGAGGACTCTGCACAGAGCTTTTTCTCTTGATGTCCTCACACAAGAATTCCACCGTTATAATTTAGATATTTTCGGCTTGCAAGAGACCAGATGGACAGATAAAGGTCAGATTCTTAAAAATAATCTTAAATTTCTCTTTTCAGGGAGGGACGACAATAAGCATCACCAAGGCGTGGGTCTGCTTCTCAGCAGACACGCTAGCGATGCTCTTCTAGGATATGAGTGCATTAATGAAAGGTTTCTCACAGCAAAATTTCAGACAAGCGTTAAAGACTTGAATGTTATCTGCTGTTATGCCCCCACTGAGGATGCCGATGAGGATCAGAAGGATAGGTTTTATGAACAACTTCAGGATATTTTAAATTCTGTCAAGAAAGGAGATATCACCCTTGTTCTTGGTGACTTCAATGCCAAAGTTGGTACTGACTCTGCCCTTTGGGGAGGAGTAATAGGCCCTTTTGGTATTGGTAGCTGCAATGGCAATGGGCAACGTCTCCTACAGGTAAGTAAACTCAATGGATTCAGAATAACTAACACTTATTACAAACACCGCGACACACATAAGTACACATGGGTTTCACCTGATGGGCTGCATAAGAATATGATTGATTACATATTAATTAACAGCAAATGGGCTAGTTCTGTTAGGAATACCAGGGCATATAGGGGAGCTGAAATTGGATCTGACCATTACCTTGTTAAAAGTGTGTAGCAACTTAAACTTAAAAAGTGTTGTGCTAGGGTTAAAAAAATTTACTTTTAATACTGAAGCTCTGAAAGATCCAGTTATAGCCAAAGCTTACCATGATAGGTTACTTAGTCATTATGACAGTCATGGTTTGCTTACTACTGAAGTTGAGGAAGAATGGGATCATTTTAAACAGGCTTTTTTGGACACTAACGGTACTCTTTTAAGAAAAAAGGAGCAGAAGAGGCAAAATTATCTGAGTGATAAGGCACTTGAGCTTATTTCGGAAAGAAAGAACTGCAGGAATGCCCTTAATCTATACCCTACTAGTCCTAATAGAAAGCATTACAGAGACCTTAATAAACTTGTAAAGGATCAGTTAGCTGCTGATAAAAATCTTTGGCTTGATGGTTTGGCTGACAAAGCCGAGGAAGCAGTTAGACAGCACAACAGCAGAGAGCTGTACCAGATAGTTAATGTTTTGTGTGGTAGAAAACGGACAGGTATACAGGGATTGAAGGATAAACAAGGTAAGGTTATAGAAGGGGAGGATTCTGTCATGGCTAGGTGGGCTGAGCATTTCAGTGATGTTCTAAACAATGTAGTTAGTTCTACTCCCATTGTTTGCAATGATGATAGATGCATTGGTGGCTTTAATGTTGGCCCTATAACACAATCTGAAGTTATTTTGGCTGTTTCTAAACTTAAACTTCATAAATCCCCAGGGGTAGATGAAATTACTACGGAAATGCTTAGAGCTGGGAATGTTTCGGTTCCCACTTGGATGACTGAAATTCTGAATATCTTTTATGATAAAGGCATGGTTCCTAAGGATTTTACCAGAGCTATTGTTATCCCTATTTTCAAAAAAGGTGATCGCAGTTCTTGCGATAACTATAGGGGTATCAGCCTACTCTCTGTTCCAGGTAAAGTTCTTTCCATGATCGTGCTTAATAGAAATAAGAATCTGGTTGACAGTCAATTGCGTGATGAGCAATGTGGATTCAGAAGTGGTAGGGGATGTGTGGATCAGATATTTTCACTTAGGCAGATTCTTGAGAAATGTTTAGAGTTTCAGAAACCTTTGGTTGCTAGCTTTGTTGATTTCAAAAAGGCTTTCGACTCTGTTGATCGTCATAATTTGTGGTTGATTGTGAAATCATATGGTATACCAGACAAGTTACTTAACATTATGAAAGCTCTCTATAATAACACTGAGTCGTGTGTGAGAGTTGGTAAGGCTTGTAGCAATTGGTTTAGCATTACTTTTGGTGTTCGACAAGGGTGCATTTTGTCTCCTTTTCTCTTTAACTTGGTTATTGATTATGTTATGCGAAATTCACTTCATGGGAAAGATTTTGGCCTTAAATGGGCTGGAGATAGAAAATTTCTGATTTAGATTATGCTTATGATTTAGCCCTTTTGGCAAATAATGTTGATGAGATGAACTCTTTCATTCGAGCTGTTGATGAGACTGGTAGTAGAGTAGGTTTGGTTATAAACAGAGAGAAAACTAAAGTGATGAAAATTGGTCAGGCAGGCTGTGATTCAGTTAATCTGAATGGTTGCAGTCTTGAGCAGGTGTCACAGTGTAATTATCTTGGGAGCTATGTAACAGATAATGGTGATGTGCGGCGTGAGATTAACAGACGAATAGGGATTGCTGCCGGGACTTTTAAGAACCTATGGAGAGTGTGGAGAAATAGGCGTATACACCTAAAGACTAAAATTAGGCTGTATAATAGTTTGGTTCTTTCTAGGGTTAGTTATGGTAGTGAAACTTGGACGCTGTGTAAACAAGATAACAGGAAACTAGATGCTTTTGATTCCAGATGCTTACGCACAGTCTTGGGCATTAGGTGATTCAACTTTGTAATTAATGATGAGGTTAGGCAAAGGAGTTTGCAACCTCCTTTAAGCAGCATATTGTGCAGAGAGAGACTCCGTTGGTTTGGCCATGTTGCCCGTATGAATAATTATAGATTGGCGAATAGGGTTATGAACAGTGTGCCTAAAGGCCTCAGAAAGAAGGGGAGACCTAGGATGCGGTGGGCAGACAATGTCAAACAAGACCTTGTTAGAATTGGTGTGCAGTGGCCGGATGCAGTAGATGTAGCTCAGGATAGACTTGCTTGGAGAACTAAATTGCACGGTCTGGTTGGACCTCCGTAGCCCATGGCTGCTTGAGGATGATGATGATGATGATCCAGCATTAACAGAATACAACAGCAAAGATAGTCGCTTCAAACCTTTTGACATATAATTCAAGAAATAATTTTGTGGAAAAAATGAGTTTCGCCAACGAGTGGATTCGAACCCACGCCTCCCAGATACAATCGCTCAAATAAATATCCGAACACTATGGTTGATTACAGAATTCAGAAAAAATATCTGGCAACAATTTTTTTTGGAAATTAGTGATCTGGCAACCTTCGTGTACTGTACATGAAGATTGCCAGATCACTAATTTCTAAAAAAATCGTTGCCAAATATTTTTTCTGAATTCTGTAATCAACCATAGTGTTCGGATATTTATTTGAGCGACTGTACATGCCAGGTGCTTAACCATTCAGCTATTACAGATAAATACTTCTTGACTTATATGTCAACAGGTAAGGTAATGTGTGAATTTATTATTGATTAATTCTTGCATTAATAACGCTTTAGCGTGAGTGACTTCCTAATTTAACATCTACATATTGAACAATATTGGATTAATTGCCTTTCCTGATCATAGATGGCGCCATGAGCGCAAGATCAGTGAGAGTTGGAAGTCACAAGTAACTGGATAAATGACAGAGCTGATGATAGCTTATTGGCTAGAGCACCTGGCAAGTAAATGTGAGGCTGTGGGTTCAATCGGCGAATCACTTTTTTTTCCCAAAATTTTTTATTGAAATTAAATTATATTTAATTTAATATAAATAACTTAATTTGCCAAAATTTGATCAGGTTGATGGAACTTATAAAAATTTACAATTATAACCGTGCACAAGTTACATATATTCCAATTGATCAAAGTTATTAATAAAAAAAAATGGGCAAAACAAAAAAATTAGGAAATTTGAAATTAACACCAGGTTCTGATATCAATTATCGTGGCTTCTAGAACATTAACAGAGAGGTATTAGGTTTATTTGACTAGTACATATTTTAATGATATTCCAAGAGATCTGATGATTTACCTTCTTGTTGATACATATCGTCATCCTCAAGCAGCCATGGGATACGCAGGGCCAAGCAGACCGTGAAATTTATAATAAATTCTCCAATCATATCTGTCCTGAGTTACATCTGTTGCATCTGATAACATGGTCGATGCGTTCCGTTCGGAGAAGACCCGCGTTAAACGGGATATTACTTATGTGCTTTTTTTTTAGTTTGCATTATGACTATGTTTTATTTGAACAAAATAATCATGATTCACAGTTTATTCAAAAATTACATATATAATTGCGTATAGGTGTACATATAGGATCGATTAGCTAAATTTACAATTTATTTCCTAATAAGAATGATTCTAATAAGAAGTCATGACATTGAAGTGAGAAAAGTCTCTTTTTATCGCACAGCATGATGTCGCTTTCTCCGTTATCGGAAATCTTCCCTTTTGACCTTCTTCCACCTCCCTGAAACAAAGATCTTCTCTCGCATCTCGAAGGCCACCCTTGTCCCCAACATGGTTCTGACGTTCCCCTTCGCTCCGCTTGATAGCTCAGCAAACGAAGCATTCGACACTCGGTCAACAAATGCGAATGTGAACCACTTCGTTGCGAATTGGTCTCGCTCCACTTCGATGACCGTTGCAGTGCAAACAAAGCATATCTCCCCCTTCCCCTATTCCCTTGCTAGTTGTTTTTCATCTGATTCCCTTTCCCTGTTCTCTGTTGGCTCGATGTCGCTTTCTTTCCTCGAGAGAGAGCAACAGTTAGAACCGTGGTTGCTTCATCAGAAGACGACCATCACCTCCCCCCCCCCGCAATCCCTCTTCCCCTCACCAGGAGATAGTGGCGCTCTAATTTATTCCCCGACATCTGTGGGCACCAATTAGAGTGAAGAGAAACAGAACGAGAGAGAAAGTGCCACGGGCTTGCTCCACCGTCGAGGGCTGTTTACCGAGCTCGGCTATGCACGTAGCCGCGGGAGCTATAGAAGAAGGTTACCATGGTTACCGCTGCAGGGAGCATGCAGAGTCTTCGCCAAAAGAAGCGTGCGTCTGGCGCGTGAATGTCTCTAACAAGCCGCTGCAGGTTGCGTGGGACCGGTAATCCGCGCCAAATGGAACCGCAAATAATTTTCTGTCCTCTTCGAAATATTGCAAAGGGGTTGGATTTTATTGTAAAGCTCTTTTCCCGTTTCGGCAGCTGGCCCAATGTTAGCGAGATTATTGGCCAGTTTAGATAACGTTTCCCTCTTTGCCATTGCTGTTTTCAGAAACAGTTCTCTGAAGGAATAAAATTTAATTTCTGTTTCCTTCGATGTTAAAAAAAGAAATTTCTTGGTAATTAATGATATACGGTTGCCGAAAAAGAAAGAAGTTTAATGCAACTTCTCGATTTGTGCAACTTTAAGGAGGCTCACTTGCTGAGGGTGGGTTCGGCTGCAATACTTCTGAGCTGCACGTTTTTGCACACAATGAGCTAAATGGCCAGATTCCCCCATGAGCGCAGAGAAGGTTGTTGTCCACTGAACAGCTGTTAGGAGACAGATAAGAGACCTCTCGTCAAAGTCATCCAGCGTGTTCTTTAACGTACAGGGAATATGGCTCTCTTTACACGGAACAAAGGTTTAACGTCCCATCTAATAGACGGGGCCTTTCCAATCCAATCGGTTTTATACATTTTGGGTTTCCATTACACATCTAGCCGTCCCGTGGCCAAGTGGTTAGCGCGCTTGGCTACTGATCTACGGGACCTGGGTTCGAGCCCCGGGTAAGGCATGGATATTCGTGTTGTTTTCTGCTGAGGTCCTGCCATCCTCTCAGATCTTCTACTGTGGCATATAAACTGACAGGCTCCTATCAGACCTCTGTGGCAAGCAGCTGCTTCAGGGGGGATTTTTTTTTTTATTTATTACACATCTAATGGACGGGACCTTTCCAATCCAATCGGTTTTATAAATTTTGGATTTCCATTACACATCTAATGGACGGGACCTTTCCAATCCAATCGGCTCTATACATTTTGGGTTTCCATTACACATCCAATGGACGGACCTTTCCAATCCAATCGGTTTTATACATTTTGGATTTCCATTACACATCTAATAGACGGGGCATTTCCAATCCAATCGGTTTAATACATTTTGCCTAGGTCGATAATACTGGATCCTGCTGTAATATCTAATTCCATCCTGTCTCTTCTATCATTCAATCAAATGTATCTAAAAGCTGGTACATTTGGGGCTGGGACCGGGAACATTTGATTGCGACCCCCCCCCCCCACTTCTTTGCTGAGAGGAATTCTACGGTAGTGACTCCCATCATGCGAATCATGGCTCGCTTAGGAGACCCATAAGATTTTTCAATACATCTTCGATCATTTGAATGACATTTTTAGTTTCTTTTCCCCCAAATTAAACTCATGAGATTAATAAAAAATTTATTCCGATTGAAATATATTCAAAATTCGGCAACCATAAGCCATCCGATTTTCAGTGTAAAACCGATGACAAGAGATAATTATTTCAGGACACATTAAAGAGCATAAGGGAAAGTATTTTAAAAGAATCGGATTTTAAAAATATAGTTTGTTTAAAGCAAATTTTTTAATTCGCAGATTTTAAATGAGGAATTCCATTCAGTTGCAATTCATCGACCGAACGATGCTAAGAGAAGCGACTAAGTGGTCACTCTTCTTAGTATTCCTAATTCACCTGCTAACTTTGCATCTTCTGCTTCTTACATGTTCGTTGCATTCTAAGATTTTTTGGCATTTTCAATAATTCAATTGTAGCTGCAATTTTGTTTCTGCTTTTCCTCAATGCAAAATTAAGTACTCATTAAAATATTGTTTAACCAACTGTGGTCAGCAGATTCGATCCTAAACAGTAGAGCTGAAAAAAAACATCGTAATTATCTCTAATTTCCTCGACTTCTTCTCACGCTGATTGTGTTCAACGATAAAATATATTAGGACACGGAAAGAATCGCCAAAGAGAGGAGTGAAGAAGGACCATTTAAGGAAATCATTATCAATGACGTCGTCCCGAAATATACCTGATTTATCTATCCCAAACCCCTCTCCGAAACATCCTGACTTCAGTTATGCGAAAAGCATCGATCAATTCCCCTCTCCTCGTTAAAGGATAGCAAGAGATCCTTTTCCTTCGAAGTGATCGCACTTCGAAGGAAAAGGATCTCTTGTTTGTTGTTGTTGTTTCATGATTTACAATTCTTCTCTGAAAACAATGGAAAATTAATTTTCAAACTATAATAAAAGAAAAACTATAGAAATATTTTTTAAGTCATAGGAGTGTTAAATCATGGTGATGGCATGACCTAAAAACAAGGTTTTTTAACCATCGTCCTTTATCTGAAATTCCTTATTTTTATCACTTTAGAAGAAACTAACTTACACATCACGTAACGAAAATTGATCCCCACGCTTTCTTTTCATAGTAAAAAAAAGAAATTTTAAAATCAGGAGGCTTGGGTTGGGTTGTTTTACCTCTGGGCGGCACTTTTTTTGCACACCATGGGCTAAATGGCCAGGTCACATGGACCCCGAAGGCTCAGAGAAGGTTACGGGAGGGGACCCACTGGAACAGCTGTTGGGAGACAGATGGTAGCCTCCCGTCAAAGCCATCCAGCGTGTTCTTTAACGTGCACAGGGTATGGCTCTCCCGCACACGGGGACACGGCTTAACGTCCCATACGACGGACGGCGGCCTTTCCAAGCCAATCTGTGTCCTCTATTGACCGCGGGCAGGGCGGGGAATTTTGCGGAGATAAATCTCAACGCTGACCCAGCTGGGACTCGAACCTGGGAACTACAGATTACGAGCCTGGCGCGCTACCGACTGAGCCACCCCCGCTCCAATCAGGAGGCTTATTACATTTTCTCATAAAGTGCAGCAATATGCAAATTTGGCAATGCAAAAATATAGAAGCACTTACTCTTTGACATGAGCATATTTATAATGTTAATATTATATCGCTGCACCGGATTATGTCTCTTCATAAGAGGGAAACAACTTGCATCATTACTCAGCTCTCTGCCTGCTTCTGCAATGGCTATTCATATCTAATTTTCGAACTTTATATCAAGTGACATGAGCTAGCCAATTACGACCTAGATGAACGTTGCCAAAAAATAATTACGGCTTTGTGACATCAAATGTAACAATTGTTGTCAAGACAACAGCTTTCAGAATCACAGAGAATTGAATGCAGTCCGCTCTCGCGACAGTAAAAAATCCATTCGGAGGTCCAGATGGCATTTCGTCAATGTTGCGAAACCTCTTAGCTCGGAACAATTTCCTTTCGACTCCGAAAACGGAGAGCAGATACCACCTCAGCTAGTTCTTCTTTGCTCAAAAATGGAGACGTGAGTTGGTCACGCGATGCTGTTGCGAGGCGATGATGTTGCGTTGCGAGATGATGCAAGAGCGAGGAGACGTTTCTCTGACTGAAAATCGCAATCTGTTGATTGAAATATAGAGTGGGAGCCTTGAATGAACGGAGAATAGGATTGAGACGCCAGACTTTTTCTTTCATTTGTTAAGACCATTCATTCATTATAGATCATTCATTACAACTGCATCTAAGGAGAATGCTCATTTGGTCAAGAGAAAAATTGGCAGCCGTGAATCCCTGCTTCATGTTATCATATATTTCGCGAACTTTCCATTTTCGTTTATTTGTTGTTTAAATTATTGTTCTTTGGATCAACGATTCCTTTTGTGAACGAGTTGAAAGGAAGAAAATGAGCTGCTGGAAACGGAAATTGGTTGGTATCTTATTATCTTAACAACGGGGAATTATCATTAACCATATTTCAAAGGAAAAGAAAAGCACTCGTTTAAGCGAGGAAGTAGAATCTCTCTCCTTTTCAAAAAACCAATTAAACGTGCCATTCTTATCTCTCGTACAACCTCAACACAACGTAATAGGTCTTGATGATGCTTCGATAACAAGTTTCAAATTATTTTCTTTCCTTTTTAGCCGAGTAAATTGGAAGCCAATTTTGCTAATAACAGTGATTATGCCATTTTGTTAACCGCTGAGGAATGCATAGGGTTACCTAATACGTCTGCTGCTCTTGCAGACGTAGCAAGGAAAGCTGGCGTCTTAAGCAGCATTGAAAGTGTTTCTTGAAATTAAAGTGCATTAATAGGAGATGAGTCATTTAAAAAAATAAATTTTGAGGTCTACTCCTGGAGTAGAATGGCTTAATGTTCACATCATATACAGATCGTAGCAGAGATGGGCAATTTCATTCGACGCCTCTTCCATCCATGTTACGTCACCTCTGCACACATTGCCAGTTTCATGGCATAAAACAATTCGATGCCAATTGGATAATTCATTTACAACTAAATTAAGCTGCACAATGCTATAATTAAGCAATTGTTAATTGTGCCAGGCTTGTCCAGAAGAGGGTAAAGTAAGTAATCGGCTGAATGATGCAAAACAAAAAATGGACACACCCTTCCATCTCGTCCCCCCCACCTTCCATCCCCTCCCCAACCTTCCTCCAATAATAAGCCCTGTTAAAATAAACTGGGAGAAAAATGAAATAAACTAATAATTATTAATACATTAGAGAATAATTTACGTAAATAGAAACCCTTTGAAATATTTAGATCTAAAACGAAGGCTTTTCTTGGAGTAAAAATTAATTTTGTGTACTGAAATGAGCAAACAAAAACGTCTGTCTTCTATATTTATGATAAATTTAGTTCATATTGGTATTATATACATTATACGGCTGCTTAGCATATAGAAATAAGAATTTCGCTTTCCTTTTTATCACTTTATTTATAATGTTACGAAACTCGATACAAAAGGGATAAAAAAAAGAAATTCTTATTTTTTTCTTTTTACAGCCGCGTAATGTATATATTGCCAATATTGTTAGCGCTGTGAAACCTCGGTGTTCAATTTATATGTCTGAAATACACGCAAATAAATGCAAAAACGAAAAACGTCACGAAAACAAATAAATTGCTGAAAAGGTTACAATAATAAGAGAAAAAAATTCTGTTTTTTTTTCTTACTGATTGAAATTACCTCAATAAGGCTCACAAAAGTTTAGTTGTTCTTTTTTTTTAAAAAAAGTAGTATAGATATAACTTCAATTTCTACGTAGGTATAGAGAAGTAAAATTTCGAAAAATTGATATAAATATGTGGGGGGAAAAATCCAGAAAAACTTTCATAAGTTTAAAATCTATTGAATAGAGAAGAAGAAGAACTTATTTTTCGCTCTGCTGTAATTTCGTCCTCTAGGTACCATTTGCCTCGAAGGAAAGCTTCTGTCGTCGCTTCATGTCTTGCTCTAGCTCAGCTTCTTGTTTCAATTTCGATAGGGATAAAATTTGCATTTTCTTTTTCTGTCTACAATGTACCGCACTTATACTTCATGTTACTTTTGCCGTTTTTACATTCATCCCTTTAAACATCAATTGCGTGAATTCCATTTCATATGAAACTATTTCTTTAATCTTTGCAGAGTCAAGCTTTTCTCTCTAATGCAAATGTACATATTTAGTCTTATTTCGGAAAATGTTTCGAAAATCCTTTGCTGAAATATTAAATTTCAAGATGATTAAATTCTTCTCATTAATGGCACCCATTTCTCATTCGTCTCTTGTTCGCGCAGATATCCCATTAAATATCATTCATTCCATATGAATCATCTTTCGCATTGCGATTGTCATCTCACCTGATCGCATAACTTCCGCAAACATAATCCCGAAATGAAGTGAATCCCAGTGAATCCCGAAATGTGTCATTGCTGGAGCACTATCAGTAGCAGCAGACAAAATATTGCAAATAGGAATTTCTTTCTCTTGAAAAAACTTTTGCATGGTATTAAATATAGATTCTCCCTTTGTATCAGATTCCAAATTTTTAGCAAATAATAACTCTTCATGAATTTTTCCTTCTTTTATAAATCGTACGTATGATAAGAGTAGAGCTTCGTTATTTGGTAGAGATGATTAATCGAGTTGAATGGAAAATTTGCAAGTCTTTAAGTAATCACATAATGATATTTCAACGTCTTTTGCCATTTCATCTATTCTTCATTGCACTGAATTATTACTGAGAGGAATTTTTTTGATGATATCTGACGGTGTCTTATGATGAAGAACAGTTTTTAATATCTCTTTGACTACCGGCAAAATTAATTCCTCGCCAATTGTGTGTGGTTTTCCTGCTTTTGCGATTAACAATGAAACGTTATATGAGGCTCGTAGTCCATCATCATCTTGTTTAGAAGACGACGCAAAACGGTTTGACATAGTTGGCTGTTTTAAATATTGCTTTTCCAGTTCTTGAAAATAGGATAAATCTTTGTTCTTCTTATCAGCATGCATTTTATTCAAATGCTCTTGTAGCCTAGAAGGTTTCATAGCTTCATTTGAAAAAACTTTTCGGCAAATTAAACACATAGGTAATGATTAGTTTGTAGGAGAGTACGTAAATCCATATTTCAAATACTCAATACTGTACTGCCGGCATTTCTTTTTAGATGTAGATTCAGACATTTTGAAATACAAATTAACTTCTCAACAGATTTATAGATAGTTATAAAAATAATGTTTATAATGACTTCTAACACTTATCACTCACGACTATTTATCACGGCGAAGCACATAAAAATAATAAAACATTCCTAGAGCTATCGCTTTTATAGATTTGATTTTGTGCACGCATTAAATTGTATGTTTGCGATGCCGGCGCACTTGCTCCGTAAACAAGTCATTTCAAGCTCCCATATTCTTGTCGAAACATGTTAAATTGCATGAACCGCGTGTTTGCCTACCAACTTGCAAGGATTTGTCACCGTCAATCTATTCTAAACTAAAACAAATTAGGTATAGGTATACCTAATGCTAATTTAAAAATGCTTATTAACGCGATAACAATAAGATAATTTACATAGCTAGATAAAATATTTATTCATGAAAACAGGTATTTTCAAAGTATTTTATTATATTAAAAAATAATTTTAAAAAAATATTAAATATAATAAATTTATTATTATATTATTATTGCATCAAGGTTGATTTGCCTATCAGGACGGACACACATGTCCAACATAATAAGCCTGATATAGTAGTGCATGTTAAGGTATTGAATGAGATTACAATTATTGTAGTAGGAATAACATTTCAGGATAACCTGCAGATATTAGAGGTTGAAAAGAAGAGGAAGTATGATCTGCTGGCTAATGAGTTGAGCCTAATTCACAAGTGTAATGTTAATATTATATCTTATGTTCTGACGTGGGATGGTATTGTAACTACGTACCATAAAGCATACTCAAAGCGACTTGGAGTGGGAAAACATATTGAAGCTTATATCCAATCTGTGATCTTGAAGAGAACTTTTGAGAGCATCTCAGTCGACTTCAGACGTACCAGTACGCTAGTAAGCGGTAGCAGGGAACTTATTGTCCAAGCTGCAGTTGAAAAGCTGTACATGACGGATGAGGTAGTGGATGACCAGAATCACCAGGAAGACACCACAGAATAGAAGAGATAAAAAGGTTGTCACAGAAAATTCCATTAAATTTATTTATTTATTTGACCGCCCCGCTTGACAGCCTCAACACCCCCCATTTGCCTCTGGATCCGCTACCGCCTCCAGCGCCCACTGGGGGGCGGTATCGCCCCCGTTGGGAATCTATGCTTTATACTAATCGCCCGATTTACCATTCGTCCTCCTTTCGGTTTGCGTGTCCGAGGTTACCTCAGAGATATTAACACCAGTCTCGATAGTATCGCAGAACCGACAGCTCATCCTGGCTCGATGTTTCCCCTTCCTGTGAATTTTCCCTTTCCAGGACGGGGATGGCCTTTTTTTTACACCCGACTGCGTGTACCGGAAATTCTTTGCCAGCCGCCGTGCTGAGCACCCGGACTTCTTCCTGACTTCACTGATGGCTCGAAGTCCGACATTTCAGTGAGATCAGTCATGTTCTGGTCTGCAACGATTACTGTGATGTAATCTTGCAAACCAGATCCCACTGCAGTGTTCCATCTTCACTGTAGAGTTGCTCGCTATCAGCCTCGCCTTGGACCACGTGGTGGCTAAGCGTCATCGTCGGTGTGTGCTTTACACCGACTCGCTCAGCTCGCTACAAGCTTTGATATCTGTGAGGCATCGGTCTCATCCTGTTCTTTCCAATATCCGCCAGCACCTATATTATCTGGCAGTCACCACCACCATCATTCTTCTCTATTGGGTGCCCAGTCACGTCGGCGTCAGGGGCAATGATTTGGCAGACAGCTGCCAAGTTGGCTACGCCCCTGTCCAGCTTTCTGTTCCATATCTGGATTTCCGGCAGCGTGTTACCATCGAGCTCTGGGCACAGATTTTTTAAACAGATTACAAACCAACGTTTCGAGATCAAGCCCATTATCAAACCGCGGCAATCATGTTTCCTCAGGAATCACAAGGAGGAAATTGTTCAGCTCTGCTTAGGCCATTCGTTTATCACGCATTCTGTTCTTCTATGGGCGGACGATGAACCTAAGTGCGAATTTTGTGACACCGTTTCAACTAACAAAGACATTCTAACTGACTGTATCGCCTTTAACTATGAACAACGCCTGGATTTTAGCTTTCAGAATTTTACGTCCGAGCTTCTTACACTCGGACACCATTTATCGGATCATTTATTTTTTTACTCCCTGTTTTGCATTTTTAAAGTGGTCTGGTTATTTTACTAAACTGTAATTTAACTGATATGTTGTTTATATTCTGTCGAACCTCAGTCTTTTATACTTAGGTTGGTTTTATCCTTTGTAGTCGAGTGCCGTCCCGTAGTCGAGTGGCTACTGATCTAAGGGACGTGGGTTCGAGCCCCGGGTAAGGCATGGGTGTATGTGTCGTTTTTCTGCTGAGGTTCTGCCATCCTCTCGGACCTTCTACTCTGGCATATAAACTGACAGGCTCCTGTCAGACCTCTGTGGCAAGCAGCTGCTTGAGGGGATATTTATTTATTTTATTTTATCTATATATTTACTATTTTATATCTATTTTTACATTATTTAAATCTGTTAGTTTTGTATTTTACTTTTTACTGTATTGGATTTTAACTATGGTTGCTGGTTACATGTATTTTACCCATTTCATTATCTCGTTGGTGCATTAGCAACTATGGCTATAAAAAGCCATAGTTGCTAATGCGCCATTAAAACCCCAAATAACCAACCAATCTTATTAGAATAAGATTCTTCTCCAGATTAAATCTAATCTTCGAATCGATTCGAATACGAGCTCATTGATTTCAGACCTCTCTGTAATGATCTCCAGTGGATCGTTTCTCATTGATTTTTCACCTTTGCGAAGGAGATCTCCAGTGGATTGTATCTCATTGATTTCAGAGCTCTCTAAAGATGATCTCCAGTGGATCGTTTCTCATTGATTTTTCACCTTTGCGAAGGAGATCTCCAGTGGATTGTATCTCATTGATTTCAGATCTCCAGTGATGATCTCCAGTGGATCGTTTCTCATTGATTTCTCACCTTTGCGAAGGAGATCTCCAGTGGATTGATCTCATTGATTTCAGAGCTCTGCAAATATTATCTCCAGCGGATCGTTTCTTATTGTTTTCTGAACTCTGCGAAGGTAATCTCTTGTGGATCGTTTCTCATCCATATCAGAACTTTTGCACTCGGAGTATGTCAGGTACCAATTGCATGATGGGAAAATATCATGCATTAGAATACATTCTCTTTGTATTTTGAGTTGTTGGGTTGGTTTGTTTTACCTTTGAGCGGCACTTTTTTGCACACCATTGTTCTAAATGGCCAGGTCACAAGGACCACGAAAGCTCAGAGAAGGTTGGGGGAGGGGACCCACTGGAACAGCTGTTGGGAGACAGATGGTAGCCTTCCGTCAAGGCCATCCAGCGTGTGCACTCTGTGCAGAGTATGGCTCTCCCGCACACGGACCCAAGGCTTAATGTCCCATCCGACGGGCGGCGGCCTTCCCAAGCCCATCTGTGTCCTCTACTGACCGTGGACAGGGCGGGGAATTTTGCGGAGATAAATCTCAACGCTGACCCAGCTGGGACTCGAACCTTGGAACTACAGATTAGGAGCCTGGCGCGCTACCGACTAAGCCACCCCCGCCCCATTGTTTTTTGATTCCTTGTCTGTAGCTTACGGAAATTTCTATTACAACCCATTAGACAAAAGGAAAAAAATACTCTCTTTGGAAAACAACAGTTAATTTCATAGCCCAAATAAATGTTTAAATCAAACAAACAAGTTCAAATGCTATAAAAATTCTCCTCAATGTGAAATAAAATCAATCTCTATGGTTTTTTAATAAATAAAATGTTAGTATTAGTTTCCTGAGAAGAAAAGGAAAAAAAAGAAGCTTAACGATATTTTCGATTACTTAGTTTTTTTTACATTTTGTTGCAAAAACAAATCTGTATTTTATTGTTAATGTATTAATAATCTGTATTTTACAACTATTCACTCACGATCATCACAAAAACGTCACGATCCTACCCTTCTGCAGGTATTTAACATTTGGCATCCCAAATTTGCGGCAGTTGCTTATTCAATATTCCTGTTCAGCCAAGGATCTCTGTAACCTAGTTGAAACAAATGTGTAATAGTTTCAAATATTAAGTTCGGATTTTTCAGTGTTTCAAATTTTTAAACGTCATTTTGAACCATTGAATAGGTAACCGCAAAATATATAAAAAGGTTTAAAGTTTCGTTATGTGTTTCTTTAATATACAAGTATTGTTTTGAATTATTTCGTTCCTCGGAGATTTTTAATCCCAACGCAATCTCTTGATAAAAAACCCATTCACTTTTACATTTTTCATAATTCCGAATAGCAACTCCATCAGTGACCTTTCCCATCAGTTGAATGTCTGGGTAAGCCCTTGTTTCGTCGTCGCTCCACCTTGTCCCACTGAGCAAGGTGTCCTACTTGAAGCGTCCCAAAATCACACATCAGGCCTCTTGAACTGGTCCAACGGGAGCAATGCCTGCCTCCGCTGACTTGCTGCATAGGCAACCGCGAGAAGGCAATTCCCGTAACAGGAAGGATCAGCATTTCCTCTTCTCTGTCAAGGTGAGCATTTCTTCTTCGCTCTTGCTCTCTGCGATTGAGACTGGAAAAAGATGCGAGCCATGGTAAGTAAGTATGGCACATCTGCCTCTATTTCGTCTCGCGTAGTAACCGTTGATTAAATAATAGCGAATATTACTTCTTTCAGTACATAATAATACGAAGGAATAAATTGAGAAACCTGCAATGTGTCAGCATTAAGGGAGTGTACGAAAATTCTAATATAGATTATTAAATAAGCTTTTTAAGAAACGTTAACAAAACGCTTTCATGAATAAAAGACGAAATGTAAGCTTATAAATAATAAACATATAGAACAGGGAAATTCACAGCCCTCGGTTGATTTCATCGAGTATTTTTAACCACTCTTACATTGTCCTTAATCCACAGGGCAAAGATTGGTGCAGAGGAAATATTGTCTTGGGCCGAGTGAGTCTACGTCCTCTTGATGACATGTCAGGTGCTCTGACCTATGAGCTACCGGTCGCCTTATCAATCCTTCCTCTATTGCCGATGTTAGGCTAAAACTCCATCTAGCAACCTTTGTCATTTGGTCGTGGTTCAGATCCCAAGACAATTTTTCCTCTACATTCATCTTTACCCTCTGGATTAAGGACAGCTTAATAGTGATTAAAAATACTTGATGGAATAAATATATTAATTTTTTAATTAATATTTTTACACTTATTTTATATTTTTTTATCATATGTTTTATGGTTACACAATAATTTTATTTTATGTTTTGGTGTTGGAAGTATGTAACATTCAAATACCAAACATTATTAGTAATATGTTTTCCTTGTTTTTGCATAAAATAAACAAGGTTATTCCTATATCTATTTTGCTATCCTTGTTTTTGCATAAAATAAACAAGGTTATTCCTATATCTAATAACAAGGTTATTCCTATATCTTGTTTTTGCATAAAATAAACAAGGTTATTCCTATATCTATATTCCTATATTAAGTTTTTTCCCATATTTGCATTTATGACGATTTCAAAATTATGTTTCGCATTGTCAAATGCAAATAACTTTCCCAATGTTTTTCCTTATTTAAAATTTATTCAGTAAAACTTGTTCTTAACAAAACTGTTTAAATATTTAATGCTCTGAAAATTTATATTAATGATTAATGTAATAAATACTAAGCTGCGTGCATTATGTAAGAAATTTATTTTTTAGAAAATGTAGGGTTTGTTTTACGATGGTGTGACCAAAATTGTTTGACCAAATGGTTGGTGGAACAAAAGGTTCCTTGACCAAATATTTGGAGGACGAAGGTTCCTTTCACAAAATGCTTAGTGGACAGAGGTTCTTTGGACAAGTGTTTGATGGGACACATGATGCAAAAGGATGAGAATTACGGTGTGAACAACATAACTCATATTTTGAATTCTGAAAATTTTATCGAAGCTTATATTATCCAGAATTCAGACAGCCATGCGAGATAGTAAGTTTTCTCTGTATTACATGAAAGTATATGCAATTTGTTCTTTCAATGCCTAGCAAGATGATAAATGTTTTAATAACTGATCGTAAATGAATGCTTGTAAATAAAAACTGGATGTTTGTAAATCAAAGAGGGCAACATTCAGATCCACTTTTTACCTTTCTTCCTATTGCTTTTGCTCGTTATTTTTTTTCCGTTTGTTTTTATTTGTGTCTGTCGGTTTGTGGATTTGTCAAAACAGTTGTTCCACCAGGTCCATCGAACGTGACAGACAAACTTAATGATTTTTGTGTTAAATGAAAGCTTGTGACGCGTGCAGTGTGACAGGCTATAAAAAATTGACGCCCCCATGCCTTTTCACTCCTAAAAAATGAAGAAATGTGAAAATGATTGTTCCTCTATATCTCCAGAACACGAGTGCCGAAAGTAAATAGGCTATGGGTTAAAAGAAAGCTTGTCACGTGGGGGATGTTACAGGTTGAAAACTTTCCACTCCCTTTCTTCCCCCCCCCCCCACTAAAAAGGGGAAATATGAAAACGATTGTTCCGCTATATCTTTCGAACGCTAGAGCATACAATTTCGAGTTAGGTGTCAAATGAAAGATCATATGAGGCCCATCCTCGCTGTTTCGAATTCCCTCCCCTTTATTCTCCCCCCTAACAAAAGGGGGTGGATTTGCGGAGGTGAATCTTAATGAGTTATATCTCAAATTAAAGCTTGTAACGTCTCCAATGTCATGGGTTATCTCAAACACGACTCCAAAAACAGGGGAGGAAAAATGTGGTTGGAAAACTGTAGTCATATCAAACGAAAGTTTCTGAAGGTAGTGTTTTTAGTGAAAAAGAAAAAATATAAATCAATTTAAAAATTATAAAAAACACATCTTCCCATGTGCACCCTAAAAAGTAGGAAATAAACCTAAAGTACATCGATGGTGCAATCAATCACTGAATTCAAATTCACTTCAAAGGAAGATAAGGCGCCGATTTACCTACACAACAAGATTGCTGACTCCCTATCTTCCTTTGAAGTGAAGACGAATTCAGTGACTGATTGCACCAGCGATATGGTTTAGGTTTATTTTCTACGTTTTAGGACATATGTTGGAAGCTGAATATTTTTTAAATTTGTTAATTTATTTTTATTTTTATGCTATAATAATCAATCAATCTAAATAAGAAGAAGTGTCTTTAAAATTATATTTCTAATTTCTGTTTCATAAAACGATTTACTATAAGTTTATTTCTTGAAACAGTGTCTTGTTGTTCTGTGGCAAAGTTATCTTCCCCAATGGTCGATGGATTTGCTATAACCATCGCCGCCGAGGAAAGGTTGCAAATTCCGTTCAGGGAGTTAGCAATTTTGGATCGTTGAATTGCTTATTCGTAATTTTTTAAGATTTCAGTCGACTAGTTTCCAAGCATTTCTTTTTTTCAAATGTTATATCTTTTGAAAAAAAAAACTTATTGAATCAAGCCATTCGGGAGAACAAAGGAGAAAATATGAATTCACTTGTTGGAAAATCCCACGGATTTATGTTATAACTACCATTTTTTAAATTAGTTCTAGATCATTGTAATAAAAGTCAGTAAGGAGTCATCGTTGCCCAAAGTTGTGGACTTCACTGATGAGCAAATAGGCCTGTCTACAGAAAATTATTTAACAAGTTTTGCTACCATCTCGCAAAGTACCAGTAAACCAGTTCTGATTGGCTACCGATCTGTAGCATGGGGTGTTCAAATGACGTCTTATGCATTAAGGATTATTTAACTGCACTTCGCGATGCTTGGGAAAGGCTAATTCATTTTCAAATGGAGGCTTTGCCTTTCTCTTGAGGGAAATTCGATGACTGTTTTACAAATATAATATGAACTAGCTTAACGTTTATGAAAAAATAGGTTTATTTTTGGCGACATTGTGTATGCTTTTAACTTCTCTTTCCATTTGTTAATTTTACGGAAGCAGTGTTTCCATTGCTCCCACAATGCACTTGTTTCAGCTTCATCTTTATAAAAGATTTGAAAACTTTATAATAACATTTTGTTATCAGATAGAGAAGAAATTGCTCTTAACGAAGTATTAATGACGAGTAAGACATAATTTTATAAACTGGAAAATCAAAGCAAACTGTGTGGCATATTTCCAAATCACGTCAGAAGCGCGTGATGCACCCGAGTGTATATAATTCTGCCTTTCTCCCGAAGGGTTGACCTCGCTTCTGCTGCTGAATTCCGCATCCGACTGATCAATAAACAACTCTCTTGAAGCCAACTCCACGTGGAAGCAGAGAAACTGGCAGGGAAAACAAATCATTCTCCACTCTGAGCAATTACTGTAGACGCTAAATGGTGCCTGAGGGGGAAAACAGGAGTGATGGGGAAATCTTAAAAATGAAACGCAAAAGGTTAAATTAAAAATATTCAAAATATTGTTAATTCTTTTCTCTCATTGGGATTTTTAAGTTCTACTTATTACTAATCGGATGTTTCTGAAAAATCATATGATTTCCACACCCGGAATTCTCTCGTCGAAATTGTTGACTGTTACGACCTGAATGGAAATTGTTTTAAGAATTAAAGAGATTAAATTCGATGTCATCGTTACTTTCTGTAGTTGAGGGTAAGGACTTTTAATTATCTCTTCATTAAGGAAGAGTGCAAAATGCGAATAAAGAGATTTTGGTTTCTGTTGAGTAGCTGTCGTTGGATTTTGGCATCAACTCTCTTTCTTTACACTCGGAAGCTTCGACTTCTTAAAAGATATCGTCCAACTCTTTCCTATTGCAAAATGACATTTCGTTTCTATCCGATGTGGTTCCTGAGAGAGATTGCGTTGAATCACTGGGATGGGAGGACAGGGAAAAATCCATTCAAGAGCTGAAACCAACCTCATTTAAAAACAACCAATCTGAAATTCTCATTTTGGTAATGTTCCAATAATATAGAGAAAGACTTGTTGCTAGGTAAACTAGAGGAAAGAAGCGTATTTTACTGAAGAATTCGTATTTTCTCAAATTTCTGGATCTGAAGAAAACTCATCTGCCTGTAATTCTGTTGTCTTTTGCTAGGAATCGCATTCATCATCTGTACTAGATGGAGCATCTGTACTAGATGGAGCATCTGTACTAGATGGAGCATCTGTACTAGATGGAGCATCTGTACTAGATGGAGCATCTGTACTAGATGGAGCATCTGTTCACCTGCCATTGATGATCACTCAGTGCAATAAAAAATGCCTCCACAGTTCACTCTTAAGACCTATTCTTATGTGAAGAATTTCAAAGGTTTAAAATGTCAAGCACCCGTTGCAGGATTTAATCATGTCAAGAAGAACTGAGCACTATTTCTTGTTTCTTTCCTAAACAGTGGATTTCCTGTCTATCCTAGGGCAGGATACCATTTCTTCCCAAAGAGGGATCAAAGCTAACGCTGAGGACAGACTCAGCCTCTTCGGATGATTGTATTAAGGAAACAAGTTGGATGGAAATGGTATTGAAGATGATCTGACAAGAACGAATGAGGTTAGAGTATTGAAGCGCAAGTTCGGAGGAAACGAATTTCATTCTTTAGAATTCTACCACTACGACCTTTATAATCCTTTATGTTGCAAAAACTGTTTATGTTAAGTAAATCATTGGTATAAATTTCAAATAATATAAATTCAGTTTTAATATCCCCTTTTTGTGGCAAATGACACAATTGCTTCAAAACAAGAATCGAAACATTTTGATAAGAGTAAACTTCCTTCTGTTGCTCCTATTGCTTTGCTTTTATTTAATTCCTTTCAAATGAAATCTATCCCGCTAATTACAAGTTCTACATCCTGAATAGTTTTAAAATAACCTATAATTTCTTCTTTTAAAATGTGCACAGAAAGATGTTTAAAGTCGTATTCAGAAATATATTGAATAGGAGGAAGATAAAGATAGTTTAAATATTTTCAAGGGTAGATCAAATTCTGGAGAAAATGACAATATTTTCGTAAAGTTTCATTTTTAACAGTTTCTCTTAAATACTGTACGACAGGATTGTGATATTGACAGCGAGTCTAACAAGGCGAATGGTGGATTCATTCATAATCTTCTAATTCAATACGTCCTCTGCAAACATCATGTCTTGTATTTCTGACCAGCAATTATAGTTCATATAGACATTCAGTACATTGTCTCTTCTAACTGAGAAATATCATTAAGTAATGAAAACGCAAAGTATTTTTCCAGGCTCGTAATCTGTAGTTCCCAGGTTCGAGTCCCAGCTGGGTCAGCGTGAGATTTATCTCCTCAAAATTCCCCGCCCTGCCCACGTTCAGTAGGGGACACCGATGGGCTTGGAAAGGCCGCCGTCCGTCGGATGAGACGTTAAGACGTGGCCCCGTGTGCGGGAGAGTCATACCCTGTGCACGTTAAAGAACACGCTGGATGGCTTTGACAGGGGGCTACCATCTGTCTCCCAACAGCTGTTCCAGTGGGTCCCCTCCCCCAACCTTCTCTGAGCCTTCGGGGTCCATGTGACCTGGCCATTTAGCCCATGGTGTGCAAAAAAGTGCCGCTCAGAGGTAAAACAACCCAACCCAACGCAAAGTATTTTTAAGAAATGGGTGTGCTTAACATCTATTCCTGAGCACATGGAATAGCATCATTTAACAGAATGAAAAAAGCATTATTATGGAAATGTTCAGTGGCCGATATCTGAAAGCAGCATTAATGAAATCGTAATGAATCACGTGCTTCTATGCATAAAAATTAAGATAGCATTGATGAGAGGTAAAAATGGTGTTGATCCTTCCTGTCACCACTCATTATTCGCTGGATGAAGAGTTTCTAGGATGTTCTGCTGAAAACGATCGCGGCCTTGGTGAGAGCTTATCTGCTCACTCATCTACTTGAATGTTGTCTTGGTAACCTTTCAGAGAGTTATCCCTTCTTCCACCCCACTGCAAAATGAAACATTTAAACACACCGATAATGGCATATCGTGACCAAGTAGTTAGCTTGCTTCACTTGCTAATCAAAGGATCCTGGGTTCAATCCATGCGAAAAACATGGACTTCCTGGTGTTATCTTTCTATTGAAGTTTCGCCTTCCTCGCGGACCTTATCTATGGCACATTATACTGACAGACTCCTATCGGACCTTTGTGGCAAGCAGCTGCTTGAGCGGTAAATAATTATTTATTAGTTCGTTTTCGAAAGAAAAAAAAACAGAACTAATGTTTTTACTTTGTCGTATGTCTGTCTATCTGTTCATCTGCAGACATTAAGAGATTAATTTTGAAAATTTTTTTGGGTTGGAGAGGTATTGATGAAATATCAGGATTCGAGTTTTCAGTCTCCCAAAATTATAACAGAGCCCTTTAACGGCGGCAAAAAGTTGAAACCACCTTCCGCCGTTTTTGTTTTCAGAGACATTTGTTTGTTTTAGAGATATATTAAAAATTTCTTTTGGGTTGGATATCTTTTGATAACAGAGGATTCGCACCTCCCGGATCTCTCAAAAGTTTAATTGCGCCATCTAACGGTGGAAATTTTTGAAAAATTGTAAAACTTTGAGAGAATATTGCAAACGATCTATTTGGACTACAAATCTGATATTTTATTGGCGGAGGGTGATGATCAAGAGTTTTGCATTGATGGCAACGATTTGACTCTTCACTTCTGAGGGGGGGGGGGCGTAGAATAGAAAATGTTTGCTTTAAAATATAAATGTAAATTTATTTTTTGAGGTGAATAGGTAATAATGAAATATTGTGATTCATACTTTGCAAACGCTCCAAAAGGCTTCAATTTACATTTGTTAGATTGAGCTGAATGTAGAAAATGCAAATCTTGCCATTAATTAAAACTCGCCCTGTTGTCCTCTATTTTTTAAAAAGTTAGTAATTAATTAAAAAATATTCAAAAATATTTCAATATGGTAGTAATAAGTATTTTCCCCATTTTCATTTTGATAACTTCAAGTTAAAATTTGTAAAAAATTACTCAAAATCTTCATATACAAATATATAATGTTTCTACTTTCGCTTTTTGTTTCTGCAACGTAAATGAAAGCTGTATGCAACCGATGGGTCTTCTTGGTGAAGGGGTTTACACCAACTGATTGGTCTTCTTGGTGAAGGGTTTTACACCAGCTGGTTGGTCTTCTTGGTGAAGGGGTTTACACCAACTGATTGGTCTTCTTCGTGAAGGGGTTTACACCAGCTGGTTGGTCTACTTGGTGAATGGGTTTACACCAACTGATTGGTCTTGGTGAAGGGATTTACACCAACTGGTTGGTCTTCTTGGTGAAGGGATTTACATCAGCTGGTTGGTCTTCTTTTTGAAGGGGTTTACACCAACTGGTTGGTCTTCTTGGTGAAGGGGTTTACACCAACTGGTTGGTCTTCTTGCTGAAGGGGTTTACACCAACTGGTTGGTCTTCTTGGTGAAGGGGTTTGCACCAACTGGTTGGTCTTGTTGGTGAAGGGTGTTAGACCAACTGATTGGTCTACTTTGGTGAAGGGGTTCACACCAACTGATTGGTCTACTTTGGTGAAGGGGTCTACACCAACTGATTTGCCCTTAACCTTTTTGGATGAGGAAACGCAACTTTCCCATTTTAAGAATTGAATTAGAAATTCATTATTGTGTTGTTAAGACTAGCAGAATATTACTATTTTCCCAGTCACCCGCCAAAGTACTGCTAAAGGGGACGAAATTCGGAAAATTAAAAATTTCTTTCTCTTTGAAAAGGAGCATCGCATATTCGCCAGAGGCGATATACTATTCTATAAGTTTTTTTATGAAGTTTTTTGTATCTAGGAGGACGCATATCGCCTCTGGCGCATATGAGAATCTCATTTTCAAAGAGAAAGAAGTTTTTCCTTTACCTATTTTTTCATTTCTTAAAAGATTTAATTTGAGATAGCTGATGATGGTGGGGGGGGGGGGAAATGCAAATAGTAGTTTATTAGTAATTAGTGTAGAATTCATGCTGTACTTTTATGATGTCTCAAGTTGTAAATGCGCTGTTAGTAATCGGTAAAAGAACACGTAACGAAGGAATGAATGGAGACTTCATTCAGGGAATGAGAAAGAATCATTCATAGAGTCTTCGAGCTCTCATTCAACCTTCTGAATTTTTATTAGGCTCAGAGCAATCTTGGCATCCCTCCCCCTCAGATTTGCTGAAAAATCTATTTTACCTAATACTCTCGATTCCTGGTGTCGAATCCCTCTTTCTTCTCTCCAACCTAATCCTTGAATCCTTCATAGTCCTTGAAGACTTGATTTTGAAACTTGCACTTATTTATAAAAGAAGCAAGCCACTTGAACGTTTAAATTAATATCCAAAATTACTTGTACCTTGGCTTTACTGTAGCCCCCCTGCATGAAATAAATTATTATTATTATAGAGAGAGATCATCAGCAGGGACGAAACGAAGCAGCACGTCAATGGACATTCCTACCTCCGCACGAGAATCGTTAAGAGAAGACAAGGATTTAATAATTACCGATGAGCCTTATTTGCTCGTTCTCATGAGCTCTCTCGATGCTATTGTTGATTGAAACCCCACACGAGCAGAGAGGTTCTCTCTTACGGTAGATCACATTCCCACGAGGTGAGGGGAATTAGATTAAATCTGCTTTTCACACTTCGCAGCGACTGAATCTCTTTCGGAAAATCATTCCGTGCCACAAGACATCGACCGACATAGGTCTTCAAATTTATTTAAACGATTTCCGTTAGCTGTGAAAATAAGTGAAGTCAGGAGCATTGGCAGTTTCAATTGGCCTTCGAAGTGTCGACCTGACTTCTGCAATTGCAAATCGATGTTCCATCTCTGCACCAGAAACATCGATTCTGAAATAAGTAACACGAAGAGAAGGGAGATCTCTCTGCGCGATATATGATGGGAGATATCTCTCTACATGCATGAGTTGGATCAAAGAGATCAATGTCTAACGGAGGAGCAATGGGGATTATTCTGATAAACACACTGGTTTCCATAAATTGACGAACAATTTGGAAATCCGGTTTTTCTCGAAGACCGTTAGATCCGTTGCACGTGAATCGGAAGATATGTGTTTATAAACGATGTGATTAATAATAACACTTTTTAACTCCCACAATTACCGTATCTACGAATATAGTTACACGGTAAGAAGTTGATGGTCAGCTGAGATAGCCAAGTGGTTCAATATGGAGGATTGTGGTCGCCTCTTACCGCAATGAAGGCCTCACATCGATGTCTCGTGCTGCAGATAAGACTGTCCAGCAGCTCTGCGTGTGGTAATATCCATTGTTCCTCTTAAGCATGTCGAAGCTCCAGGAGGTTAAGAGGAGCGGGATCAAGGGAGCAACCCATCTCGATCAGATTTAGGTCGGGAGATCTGGTTAGCCACTTCATACAGTGAATTGTGCTTTTCTAAAGATAGCAATCGACAAGGCGACAACGGTGAGCAAGGGCGTTATTGTCCTGTAGGTAGAAAGTATCATCTATTGCTTTGGGTTGTTTTACCTCTGAGCGGCACTCTTTTGCACACAATAGGCTAAATGGCCAGGTCACAAGGACCCCGAGGGCTCAGAGAAGGTTGGGGAGAGGACCCACTGGACTGCTGTTATGAGATAGATGGTAGCCTCCCCTTGAGGCCATCCAGCGTCTTCTTTTACATATACAGGGTATGGCTCTCCCACATACGGGGCAAAGGCTTAACATCTCATTCGACGGACGGCGGCCTTTTCAAGCCCATCGGTATCCCTTACTGACTGATGCAGGGTGGAAAGTTTTGTAGATATATATATATCAACACTGACTCAGCTGGGACTCGAAACCTGGGAACTGCAGATTACGAGCGTGGTGTGCTACCGATTGACCCTCCCCCTACACACACAGAGAGAGATCTCCTTTTATTTTTACGGATGCATTTAATTATTGTTATGTATGCATTGATTTCTAAACATTTTTAATGAGTACATTACATCGTGTATTATAGAAAAAAATTCCGATCTATATAGAGGAGGGGGAGTAGACTAAGTGATTCGACCGAGCCGAAAACACATAAAAGAGAGCGGGGGGGGGGATGAAATGCAAAAGGATGGATTTCATTTGCAATATGACATTTCCTCCTCCATTTTACAAGTCTTTAAAAATTCCTTGATAGATAAGTGAAATTTCAATAATTCTAATAATTTTTCGTCCCCATTAACCATGTTAGCATTCTCAAAGGGGGTAGGGGGTTGGCCCTCTTTCCCCCCCCCCCCCCACCTTCCCCCAGATCCGTTCCTCATCCAGTGCAATTCAAAAAACCCAATTCAATTCAGCTACTACGAGCACAAGGTTGCATTGCTTAACAGCTCTTACAGTGGAAACTGATTATTGGAACTTGATGTAATCGAAATACAGTATACGTCACTCCTCAATTATGCTTTAGGCCAATCAGCTTTGAGGTATAGATCGATCAAAATAATGGAAACAAAACCACTTGAGACTCCAGAAAGTCAATTTTGATCTAAATTTAATTTACGAATGGAGAGATTTTGAAATCTGCGAATTGAACTGATTTAATTAAAATAGCATTTTATCGAGACGCATGCGCAGAAATAAATTCGTAGCAGAAATATCAGATAGTGAAAGCAGATCTATCTGTCGGTATACTTTTATATGAAAGAGAACTCTGTGAATGGATTTGCCTCTCGATGGCAATTTGAAGCGATTGCATTCGTTTCGATTTCTATTCTTCAGCTGCTGCCGATTTCGAGATCTGACTCAGTTGGCAATGATTTTCACTTTTGAAGCCGTGAAGCGAGATCTCAAGGTCTCCATTTTCGTGATATTTCTAAGCTAGATTCTTGGGAACTTTCGGTCGTTTTTACCAGACGAGAAATCATCTTTGGAATCCTTTCAGAAATCGCATGGCATTGAGAGATCGATTCTGCATTATTCTTTCCAGTTCCCCTCCCCCTTCTGAAAGCTATTGTTGTGCAACAGTATTGTCTTTCCAAATTGTATTGTGTTTCTTGTTTGTTGATGAGCGGCAATCACCACGAAACAATCCATTACCTTTGCACCCTTAAAGTTCGAAACATGCCGCGATCGCGCTGCATGACGACACGAGGACATCGTTTTCACGCTCACCAACTGCAAGACAAAAGAGGCGAGCATTTAGTTCCAGCTCGAGAGGTAACCATTGACGACGGAATCCTTTGATAGGCAGTTGCATCGAGTGATAAGATATGGGAAAAGTGCCGAGATTGCCAGATAGCAATTACTCTTCTGTTTGGACGAGATGACGATCCTTCCGTTCACTCGTTTAGAGATAAAGCAAGAAACAAATAACAAATTAGCATACACGAGGAGCATTTTTTTGCCACGAGAAGACAGATCAACTATTGCTTTCTTTAACCAATAAAAAATCATTTCCAATTATTAACAATTTTAATTAAAAAATTCCCAACATAATAATGTTTTTTTTCGTCACTCTTAGAGGGAACTATTTCTTCTCTACCTCATAACGAGCAGAAGAGGACGAAAGGAAACGAAAAATTATTTTCTAATAATGTTACAAACGGTAACATTCTCTGGAGATCATTGGCGGATAGAGTCAGAAGTTTTAAGATGCGACAACACTCGTTCTCAGCTCTTGTGGCACAGCAGCAGTGCGACTCAGGGGTAGAGGGTAGATGGAAGAGTTGAAAAGCGATTCTCTCTCCATAGCAGAGAGCAAAGACTTGAAAACGAATTTAGATTACCGATGAGGAATTAAGTTGAAGAGGAAGCTTTATCCCTCGTTCAGTGAGAGGAAGGACGTGCATTCTTTGAATATTGATGCAACAACGGGAAAAGAATTCGTGTCCTTTTCTCGGTCGAGAGGGGAAATCGTCTTCAGATTGGAGTGGAGCGCAAAGCGAGATTCAGACGAGAGAGCCAATCGCGTGGAGCGATCAGGCGTGAAGATATCATCATCTGATGATATCTTCGGTCGTAGATTGTGGCCTCATCGGTCGCAAGGATGAGATAGGCGCTATCGAAGATCGTGTCACGCTCGGTATCCTGGATATCAGGCGTCTGTCTGGTCACCCGAGACGTCTGCTTGGCGCTTCGTGAAGACCATCGCTTCGGCGTGAATCTCATTTGTCATACAGAGTGCCTCAGGTTGTCATCGGTTGTGCCAACCAACAAATACAGTCTCGAAGAACTGGGCAGAGCAAAAAAGGAGCTCCGAGTGGGAAACGAATCCGTGTTAGCCGGGGAGTGTGCCGCTTTTTGAATATTTCTTTCTAGTAGCAGAGTGGTTGGCTATTGATGAAAGGGACCATGAGCTACATCCATGGTTCAAGTACGGATGTTTTAATTTCTCCGTTGTCTTTCTGCTGAAGCGTCGCCTTACTCACCTAGTATCTTCACTTTGGCGACATTCAAATCTCTTCAGTCATATTATTAGGTATATGTTGAAAATGAAGAGATACGAGAACTTGATCGAGATATAAATTGATTTAGATATATTGCAACTTAGGAAATTATGTATACATCAGATAATAGATAATCTAAAGAAGAATAAAACATTCAAATTACATGGGGCGGGAGTGGCTCAGTCGGTAGCGCGCCAGGCTCGTAATCTGTAGTTCCCAGGTTCGAGTCCCAGCTGGATCAGCGTTGAGATTTATCTCCGCAAAATTTCCCCGCTCTGCTCACGGTCAGTAGGGGACACCGATGGGCTTGAAAAGGCCGCCGTCCGTCGGATGGGACGTTAAGCCGTGGCTCCGTGTGCGGAAGAGCCTACCCTGTGCACTTAAAGAACACGCTGGATGGCCTTCACGGGAGGCTACCATCTGTCTCCCAACAGCTGTTCCAGTGGGTTGGGTTGGGTTGTTTTACCTTTGAGCGGCACTTTTTTGCACACCATGGGCTAAATGGCCAGGTCACATGGACCCCGAAGGCTCAGAGAAGGTTGGGGGAGGGGACCCACTAGAACAGCTGTTGGGAGACAGATGGTAGCCTCCCGTCAAGGCCATCCAGCGTGTTCTTTAACGTGCACAGGGTATGGCTCTCCCGCACACGGGGCCACTGCTTAACGTCCCATCCGACGGACGGCGGCCTTTTCAAGCCCATCGGTGTCCCCTACTGACCGCGGGCAGGGCGGGGAATTTTGCGGAGATAAATCTCAACGCTGACCCAGCTGGACTCGAACCTGGAAACTACAGATTACCAGCCTGGCGCGCTACCGACTGAGTCACCCCCGCCCCAGTTCCAGTGGGTCCCCTCCCCCAACCTTCTCTGAGCCTTCGGGGTCCATGTGACCTGGCCATTTAGCCCATGGTGTGCAAAAAAGTGCCGCTCAGAGGTAAAACAATCCAATCCAATTCAAATTACACGAAAAAAATATATAAACTATAAATGGACTGATTTAATAAGTAAGACAATAAAGACTACATAAATCACAAACAATTTCTTAACTATTTATACAAAACACCAATATGCTTACTATCAGTATAAAGTGAACCAGATAATCACAATTACCAAACTAATTGTTTAACCAAGTACATTTTTAAAGCTGATTTTTTTAAAATCAAACACAAGAAATATAATCAGCGATAAAGTGCATCGCTTTTGTTTTTAGCTTTCCTTTCGTACTAGTTCACTAACGAGAACTAAACTCGTAAACTATCTTAATACTCCCGCGCAAACTCCAAATAAAATATTTCATCTTAGACTCCAATGTATTTCTGTTTCTGATGCACTCTATTTCTTCCGAAAATAACAACTCATTTAACTATCACAAGCAAACTGAGACCAAACTGATCGAAATCTCTCTTTTCTTTTGAAAGTTCTCGTTCGAATAGGTAAGTGACGTAATTCGCACTCTGTGGGCCATCTCGAACGTCACACGTCACACGACACAGTCAGGGCTTCATCATTGCACGTTTTCCTTTCATTACAATTACACATTCATAAAAAAAAAATATTTTTGCTATCTGTTTAGTCGCAAAACAATTGTGCAAAAGCATTACATTTATTTGGCAAATAGGTTTTTTTTTAATTCTTTACCTGAACATCCTAAAATAATAAATAATGATCAGATTTTTCTGAAAGAATTGCGGTTGTGGTTATGAAAAAGCGAGAACATCAATGACACGCTTTCAAATATTTTTTTTCTAGAATATAGTTAATCATATTTCCTTTTTATTTTTATTACTGAAAAAAGGAAACTAATTTAAGAATTATTTATTCTCTGTAAATTCTTTACTTATTAATTGAAACGGAGTGCATGATGGTCTTTTCCAAAAATGTTCCAAGACTTTTAAAATTTTTCCTCCACTTTTTTTAAAAGTTTCTACTTTGAAAATGTTTTTGAAAAGTGAACAGTTGGGTTGGGTTGTTTTACTTCTGAGCGGCACTTTTTGCACACAATGGGCTAAATGGCCAGGTCACAAGGACCCCGAAGGCTCAGAGAAGGTTGGGGAAGGGGACCCACTGGAACAGCTGTTGGGAGACAGATGGTAGCCTCCCGTCAAGGCCATCCAGCGTGTTATTTAACGTGCACAGGGTATGGCTCTCCCGTACACGGGGCCACGGCTTAAATCCCACCCGACGGACGGAGGCCTTTCCAAGACCACCAGTGTCCCCTACTGACCGTGGGCAGGGCGGGGAATTTTGCGGAGATAAATCTCAACGCTGACCCAGCTGGGACTCGAACCTGGAAACTGCAGATTACGAGCCTGGCGCGCTACCGACTGAGCCACCCCCGCCCCTTGAAAAGTGAACAAAAAACTCTTGTTGCTAAAGCTGTTGAAAAGATAAACCTTTTAAGAAATTAAAAAAAGACTGAACGCCATAGTCGATAGAGAATGACGCTTGCATTATTTCGCTAAAAAGAATTCATTTTGAAAATAGAGAGGTAAAGTATTCGTAATTTATCCAAAAGAAGGTTTCTTCTAAAGAGAAATATTCAAACCCCTGATCTTGACTCCTTTATGACCTACGAATCAAGTTAGATACTCTGCTACAAATGAATATTACTCCATCATGTGGCAACACCACGAGGTGATGCTTTCCACCGCAACGAGGCATCGCATCTTCTCAAGAATCTCTTTCTCTGCACGATCGCAGAGATGGAGATCAAAGGAAAAGATTTACGGGACAAGAGATGCAGGAGTGACATGAGCATTGGGAGCAAAAGATGTCCATCAGAAGATGTTGCCCCGCGAAATGATATGCCCTCGTAGAAGGACGTCATCGGTGACATGTCATAACGCCATCGTCGTCGCCGAGAGGAGAATGCTGCGAGTGATAGGAAGTCGAATGGAGGGAGAACAATGCGCGAGGAGACGTCCTTGCAAGTTGATCAAGAGTTCGGAACGGCGTCTCCTCTTTCTTTGAACTCGAACGTCCTGGAAGTCTTTTTGCACTACTGCTCTGCCTCTCTGATAACGCTCGCTCTTTAGACCTCGTGCATCCTCTTGTGCCGATGATCTATAACGATCGGTTTCTCAGAAGATAAAGTTTCTCAACAGTTGAAAATTCTGTCTGAAACAATTGCCTCGGAAGTCTCGATGGCGGACCGCGAAAGAAAACAATCGGACGCCTTAAGTAATGACGTCGTTCTCGTGTGTAGAGGAAAGAGAGATCAAAATCATCGCAACTCCATTAAATGCAATCACAAAGGATTACCCTTTATTTGACTTCAAATAAGAGACATTTAATACGTTCCTTTTCCTTAATGTAAGAGATCGACCGTCACGTGATCATTGCTGAGATGAAGGAAAAAGAGCTCAGAACGAAAGCTTGACTTGGAAAATAGATAGGGAAGGCACTTAGGAAGGTTTCTTTCGCTAACTCTCAGACAAAAGAGGTTTGTGTAAAATTGCATCCTGTGCAGAGCAGAAAGGGAAATAAGAACATACCTCATGGTATCAGGCTTCATAGCATTTATGTAAGAGGAAGGCATGAATGAAACCTTTTGAAACACCACCGAAAGCTAATAATTTGATCGCAGTTTTTTTCAAATTTTTATTTTTTTTTCTCCCAACCTCCATTTTTTTGCCTTTACATGTACTATGATAATCACAGCAAGCCAGCTTGATTGCAGAGACAAGTACTATACACACTAGAGCACATAGGGTTAAACAGAACAAATTGTGTAAAACACTTTAAAATAAGATTAATAAATTCGCCGCGAATCTTTTTCTTTATTTGAAAAAATTAAATATATGCGGTTACAACCAATTATATACATCGGATACAAATAGACAATCGCAGATATGAAATTCTGATACACACCGAAAAGCCAAAACATTATGACCTCCTGCCTAATATGATGTTGGTCCTCCACGTGCTACCAAAACGCTCTTACCCGGTGAGACATGGACGCTACAAGATTTCTAAAGGTGTCCTCTGGAATCTGGGAGGGGGTGGCTCAGTCGGTAGCGCGCCAGGCTCGTAATCTGTAGTTCCCAGGTTCGAGTCCCAGCTGGGTCAGCGTTGAGATTTATCTCCGCAAAAATTCCCCGCCCTGCCCACAGTCAATAGGGGACACCGATGGACTTGGAAAGGCCGCCATCCGTCGGATGGGACGTTAAGCCATGGCCCCGTGTGCGGGAGAGCCATACCCTGTGCACGTTAAAGAACACGCTGGATGGCCTTGACGGGAGGCTACCATCTGTCTCCCAACAGCTGTTCCAGTGGGTCCCCTCCACCAACCTTCTCTGAGCCTTCGGGGTCCATGTGACCTGGCCATTTAGCCCATGGTGTGCATACTCATGTATGCACACCATGGGCCTCTGTTATCAGGTACCAAACACTTTACCAGTACCTACAGTACCTATTGGTGTCCTTATGACCTGGCCATTTAACCCACGGCGTGCAAGGAAAAAAAGTGCAGCTCGGAAGTAAAACAATCCAGGCCAATGATTTATTGACCCCTTGATTTTAAATTAGACTTTTCCATTTCTTTGTATAACACTTCACCACCTCTTGACTTTACATTCGACTCTTCCGCTACTTAACCTTCAATGACATTCCTTTAACCCTTTGAGTTTAAATCAGACTCTACCATCAGTTGACTGTGTTTCCAAGTGGGTGGATCTATCTCTTTTAATGCCTTCTAAGGGAACGATTCAAATTCATGTCTTAATTCAAATTCATATTCATTTCTTCCGCCACGCGCCGTCCGATGATATTTATTGGACAATGCTGATAACCACAAGAGCACTAAGGAATCACGTGAAACACTAAGAGACGCAAGCATTAGAGGAGCATAAAGGAATACTAAAGAACACCATATATAAATCACGAGACAGTACTGCATACTTGAAAATGTCTATAACAACACTGAATCATGTGTGAGAGTTGGTTATCGTGACGCTGGTGATAGCTTTATAGTGATTGGTTTAGCATTTTACTTACTGGAGTTAGACAAGACTGCATTTCGTCACACTTTGTATTTATTCCGTTATTGATTGTGTTTTGCGGAATTCATTTCAAGGGGAAGATTGAGGCCTTAGGTGGCCCAAAGATCTGAAAATATCAGACTTTGATTATGCTAACGAGCTGACCCTTTCCGCAAATGTTATTAACGATATGAACTCTTGGATTAAAGCTTTCGATGAGACTGGTAATAGGTTTAGTGATAAACGGAGCGAAAACTAAAGTGACGAAATAGTTCAGGGAGGAGGAGATGCTTAAGCATTTTGAAATGCTGCGCTCTTGAACAAGTTTCTTAATTTTATCGGGAGTTACAGCTGGGACTTTTAAGAGTCTGTGGAGAGTGTGGGAAAATGAGCTCTCACACGTAAACACTTAAATGAGGCTTGATTATGTTATAGTTTTGTTTCTTTTATTAAAGCAGGCACGGCCTTTTTTTTCTTTTGAGGGCCAAATTCAAATTAAAAATAATTCCGAGGGTTGGGTTGAGTTGGTTTACCTTTGAGCTTCACTTTTTTGCACACCATGGACTAAATGGCCAGGTCACGTGGAACAGCTGTTGAGAGAAAGATGGTAGCCTCCAGTCAAGGCCATCCAGCGTGTTCTTTAACGTGCACAGGGTATGGCTCTCCCGCACACGGGGCCACGGCTTTACATCCCATCCAACGGACGGCGGCTATTCCAAGCCCATCGGTGTCCCCTACTGACCGTAAGAGGGGGGGGGGAGTCATTAAGAAAATAATTTAATAAAACACGATTATTTCTTAATAAAAATACCACATGTGATACATGTAAATGTTTTACATTTTTAATACGTTTTTAAATCAATCACTTATTTATCAAAAAAATTACTTATTAATGTAATCAATGCAATTGTTTTACATTGTCTGTAAGTTTTGCAATATCCGGATTAAAATTACTCGTGGAAAAATACGTACAATGCATTAAACGTTAATCTGATAGGGATTCTCGTAATGTATGAATTTGCTTAGAAAAATCTAAAGTCACACGTACCAAATGAAAACCTCTGGCCAGCAGTAGTTTGGTCATGCCTCTTCTAAAATCTGCTCTGATAATTAAAGTTGGATACTTTGGAAGCAAAAGGAAACTTTACACTGCCAGGCCAAATAATTATGAACACTTAGCTAATACTTCGTCATATGTGTTATGGCACAGTTACCAACTTTTAAATTCTCTGCGTATAGTTCGTTGAAATGTGTTTTAAAATGCTGCTAGCGATTCTCTCTCTCATCTGATGAACTCTAGTAGATCTGTGTTGCCGTACAATTCGTGTCAACGGACGCCTATTCCTGTCTGTGAGAAACTCTTGAATTTGCGACAATTGGCGGATGTTTTATGAGACCGTTGCCATTCTTCATACACTTGGGATGCTGTGCCCCCGTGAGTTTCCACTGAGTTCCACCAGCTTCATTAAGGATGCTCGTACCCAGCACAACACAACGATGAGCCCCCTTTCGAAGAAGGGGGCGGGGGCGCCTCAGTCGGTAGCATGCCAGGCTGATAATCTGTAGTTCCCAGGTACGAGTCCCAGCTGGGTGAAATTTATCTCCACAAAACTCCCCGCCCTGCCCACGGCCAGTAAGGGACACCGATGGTCTTAGAAAAGCCACCGTCCGAAGAATGGGACGTTAAGCTGTGGCCCCGTGTGCGGAAGAGCCTACCCTGTTCACTTAAAGAACACGCTGGATGGCCTTCACGGGAGGCTATCATCTGTCTCCCAACAGCTGTTCCAGTGGGTCCCGTTTTCCAACCTTCTCTGAGCCTTCGGGGTCCATGTGACCTGGCCATTTAGCCCATGGTGTGCAAAAAAGTGCTGCTCAGAGGTAAAACAATCCAATCTCTTTCGAAGAAGTCATTCAGATCTGCCACTTTACTTGACTTTGCATTCCATCATTCCTTTACGGTTTTCATAAGACATTCTTAGTGACATAGATTAGTTATGTCAGTAAGGAATATTGCTTACATTGGAATGTTTTATGACACTTCGCTTACGATGTAGTTAGTGTTCATAATAATTTGTCCAGGCAGTGTATATTTCTAATTGTAAATGCTTAAGCGGTATCTTAGGTAATAAGTGGTCTGAATATGCAAATAAAGGTGAGGTTAGATGAAGGAGTCAACACCCACCTTTGCTGAGCATCTTATATGTGGAGAAACGTTGACACTTTTGCCGCACATAGAACTACAGGACTCACAATGTAATGTGGGCAGATCATAGGAAACAAGGTCTCTGTTTGAATTCACCACCTGAAGTGAACAAATGCAACAGCTATAGTTCAGGAGAGACATAGTTTGAGCGCTATATTAAACAGTCTAGTTGAACCCTCGTAACCCATAGTGCTTGTCGATTATGGATCGATCAATAATTGCAAACTAATGAAAAAACAATCTTCATGCATTTCTCTTCCTTCCACTGAAATAATTTGTTTTCCTTTCCTGTGACAAAGAAATATATATATTCGACGTTTTCAGTTACATGTTTTCCGTTGTGTATTTTCGGTGTTGAGACACACCCATTTCAGCTACTTAAAATTTCATTACCTCTGATACGTGGAGGATGGTGCCAAAGCGAAAACTAGTGAGCATGCGAATCGAGCTAATTTCTAAATCATGAACCCTGTTAAAGGGAGTTATAAGTGTTTGTCTCATGAAAGGAGTACGGGAGCAACGGAAAAAGGGTTTCAGAAGTGTTGAGGCGTCTCTAGAGCAGAGCAGTGACACTGATAGCCGAGGCAGATGCTTCTGATAGAGGATGGCTGCCGGAGCTAAATATTATATCGATTTAATGTTGTTTTACGAGATGTATCTTTTAATTTGCGATGGATCTCTCCTCTCGTCCGCACGCGAGAGCACACCAAGAGAGGATGGCCCAACAGATGATCGTGAAGGAAGTAGAGTCCTGTGCACCTCATGTTCTCGGATTTTGTTTTTCGCTCCGTGCAGATTGGATCGCATGAACCGCATCCAACAGCTACGAATGTGCGGTGCGATCGTCAAGACATCCATAATGAAACCACGTGCTCTGAATGAGGTCGAGCTCCGCAGGGAGGTGCGGGTGGTGCCGCACCCACTCGGGAAGCGAGGGCGCCACGAATGGGCTCTTTAGATAATGAAAACCGACTAACAGGAAGAGGCGGTCACATGACTTCCGGTAACCTTCCATTTCCGTCTGCGAAGAGAGCGCGCTTTTCTTCTTCCGCTTCATCGATCATCGTCACTGTCATCGCTTGCAGGCAGATGACTTCGCAAATCATCAGAAGAGAATGCTGACGACGCCTTCCATTTATGCAATGCATAGAAAATCATGCCTACAGAAAAAAAAATCGAGTGGAAAGTTTATTGAAAAAAAAATCGAGTGGAAAGTTTATTGAAAAAAAAAGCAAAAATAAAATCACGGGTAAACATTTTGCATAATAGCAACACTAATATTTATAAAGTGAGACAAGCACTTTACATATATTTCGAAAGAGGAAAAGCTCAGCAGTGAGCATCTTCCAGTCAAAGATACTCAAGCTAAGTGAGTTAAACAAGTAAGGGAAGGGAAGGGGGGAGTGCAATGTATCTGGTTCTCCCCCCCGCACCCTCAAAACTGAAAGGTTCTAACGCTAATGTAACGCTTAAAACGTGTAAAGTATATTGTATTGCTTTAAAATATTAAAAAAAGTTAGTAGAATAGAATTTAGAACTGTATTATTCCTTTTTGTTGATTTTCCTGTCTTAAGGGCTTTTGGGTACACTTGTCATAGGACCTTACTGAACAGATTGAAACTTTTTGTCATCGGCTTTAAACTGTTTTAGAACTGAAACGTTATTTTTTCTGTGAACGGAAGTATCTTTTGTATGTGCGCTGGTTAACTTGTTGAGTTAACTTGGCCCTGCTGAGGAGTGGTCAATCACACAGGGTCCTGGTGCTGACCATATAAACCTACTGGACTGGACAGATATATGGCTCTGAGCTTGATTATGGATCCTGATTTTGCTGTACTGGTGGGCTTCTGTGGAGGGAAAATCTTCCGCTGTGTTTTCTGTTTGTTTGTGGGTTGACAGCCCCAAGTGAATAGATTCACAGGATATGTTTATCAGCTGGAGGATAATCCTGAGCA
This sequence comes from Ryuthela nishihirai, assembly GCA_038380435.1. Taxonomy (NCBI): domain Eukaryota; kingdom Metazoa; phylum Arthropoda; class Arachnida; order Araneae; family Heptathelidae; genus Ryuthela; species Ryuthela nishihirai. Next base: position 43,297,381 of record JAWZYU010000005.1, read on the forward strand.
GAAGTCATCGCAGGCACCTGAACTCTTTGCTTCTATTGGCATCGTCAAATTCTACATTGGAGGAAGTCTTCCAGTGTAGATGGCTTCAGCCTTTAGTAGTGTGGGAACGGGTCTTTGCCCCATGTCTGCGATTAGGGGGCTGTTTGATATTGTCGGCATTCCCTCTCTCAATAAACATAGTTTCTTTAAACATCCCACTAACAATTTTCTCTCCATAGGTAGTTGGAATGTGAGGACTCTGCACAGAACTTTTTCTCTTGATGTCCTCACACAAGAATTCCACCATTATAATTTAGATATTCTCGGCTTGCAAGAGACCAGATGGACAGATAAAGGTCAGATTCGTAAAAATAATCTTAAATTTCTCCTTTCAGGTCAGGGAGGGAAGACGGAAAGCATCACCAAGGCGTGGGTCTGTTTCTCAGCAGACACGCTAGTGATGCTCTTCTAGGATATGAGTGCATTAATGAAAGGTTTCTTACAGCAAAATTTCAGACAAGCGTTAAAGACTTGAATGTTATCTGCTGTTATGACCCCACTGAGGATGCCAATGAGGATGAGAAGGTTAGGTTTTATGAACAACTTCAGGATATTTTGAATTCTGTCAAGAAAGGAGATATTACCCTTGTTCTTGGTGACTTCAATGCCAAAGTTGGTACTGACTCTGACCTTTGGGGAGGAGTAATAGGCCCTTTTGGTATTGGTAACTGCAATGGCAACCGGGCAACGTCTCCTACAGATAAGTAAACTCAATGGATTCGGAATAACTAACACTTATTACAAACACCGCGACATACATAAGTACACATGGGTTTCATCCGATGGGCTGCATAAGAATATGATTGATTATATATTAATTAACAGCAAATGGGCTAGTTCTGTTAGGAATACCAGGGCATATAGGGGAGCTGAAATTGGATCTGACCATTACCTTTGTCTTGCAACTTAAACTTAAAAAGTGTTGTGCTAGGGTTAAAAAATTTAGTTTTAATACTGAAGCTCTGAAAGATCCAGTTATAGCCAAAGCTTACCATGATAGGTTACTTAGTCATTATGACAGTCATGGTTTGCTTACTACTGAAGTTGAGGAAGAATGGGATCATTTTAAACAGGCTTTTTTGAACACTAACAGTACTCTTTTAGGATCTTTGGCTTGATGGCTTGGCTGACAAAGCTGAGGAAGCAGTTAGACAGCACAACAACAGAGAACTGTACCAGATAGTTAATGTTTTGTGTGGTAGAAAACGGACAGGTATACAGGGATTGATGGATAAACAAGGTAAGGTTATAGAAGGGAGGATTCTATCATGGCTAGGTGGGCTGAGCATTTCAGTGATATTCTAAACAATGTGGTTAGTTCTATTCCCATTGTTTGTAATGATGATAGATGCATTGGTGGCTTTAATGTTGGCCTTATAACACAATCTGAAGTTATTTTGGCTGTTTCTAAACTTAAACTATATAAATCCCCAGGGGTAGATGATATTACTACAGAAATGCTTAGAGCTTTGAATGTTTCGGTTACCACTTGGATAACTGAAATTCTGAATATCTCTTATGATAAAGGCATGGTTCCTAAGGATTTTACCAGAGCTATTGTTATCCATATTTTCAAAAAAGGTGATCGCAGTTCTTGTGATAACTATATGGGTATCAGCCTACTCTCTGTTCCAGGTAAAGTTCTTTCCATGATTGTGCTTAATAGAATTAAGAATCTGGTTGACAGTCAATTGCATGATGAGCAATGTGGATTCAGAAGTGGTAGGGGATGTGTGGATCAGATATTTTCACTTAGGCAGATTCTTGAGAAATGTTTAGAGTTTCAGAAACCTTTGGTTGCTAGCTTTGTTGATTTCAAAAAGGCTTTCGACTCTGTTGATCGTCATAATTTGTGGTTGATTGTGAGATCATATGGTATACCTGACAAGTTAGTTAACATAATGAAAGCTCTCTATAATAACACTGAGTCGTATGTGAGAGTTTGTAAGTCTTGTAGCAATTGGCTTAGCATTGCTAGTGGAGTTAGACAAGGGTGCATTTTGTCTCCTTTTCTCTTTAGCTTGGTTATTGATTATGTTATGCGAAATTCACTTCAAGGGAAAGATTTTGGCCTTAAATGGACTGGAGATACGAAAATTTCTGATTTAGATTATGCTGATGATTTAGCCCTTTTAGCAAATGATGTTGATGAGATGAACTCTTTCATTCGAGCTGTTGATGAAACTGGTAGTAGAGTAGGTTTGGTTATAAACAGAGAGAAAACTAAAGTGATGAAAATTGGTCAGGCAGGCTGTGATTCAGTTAATCTGAATGGTTGCAGTCTTGAGCAGGTGTCACAGTTTAATTATCTTGGGAGCTATGTAACAGATAATGGTGATGTGCGGCATGAGATTAACAGACGAATAGGGATTGCTACCGGGACTTTTAAGAATCTATGGAGAGTGTGGACAAATAGGCTTATACACCTAAAGACTAAAATTAGACTGTATAATAGTTTGGTTCTTTCTAGGGTTAGTTATGGTAGTGAAACTTGGACACTTTGTAAACAAGATAACAGGAAACTAGATGCTTTTGATTCCAGATGCTTACGCAGTATCTTGGGCATTAGGTGGTTTAACTTTGTAACTAATGATGAGGTTAGGCAAAGGAGTTTGCAACCTCCTTTAAGCAGCATATTGTGCAGAGAGAGACTCCGTTGGTTTGACCATGTTGCCCGTATGAATAATTATAGATTGGCAAATAAGGTTATGAACAGTGTGCCTAAAGGCCTCAGAAAGAAGGGGAGACCTAGGATGTGGTGGGCAGACAATGTCAAACAGGACCTTTTTAGAATTGGTGTGCAGTGGCCAGATGCAGTAGATGTAGCTCAGGATAGACTTGCTTGGAGAACTAAATTGCACGGTCTGGTTGGACCTCCGTAGCTCATGACTGCTTGAGGATGATGATGATGACAGCAAAGAAATGGTTGGGAAATTATCCATGGGAAATGGACACCCAAAAATTCTGCATGAAAATCCATACAATAAACTGCCTGTTTATACTTTGCCAGAAACAAACGAATAAACTTTTGCGAGAGTATCCATTTCTTTTCCTCCATTACGATTTTTTCCTATTGTCCCTCGAGTGAGGTGTTGATTATTTTCTCCATGTTCTTTGAGTACATTTTATGACACGCTTTACTGCTCTGCTAGATATTGTTTATTCAGAATCCACAAAGGCACCGAAGTTTGTTTACTTTCTGTTTCCTTTATATTTGTGTCTTTAAACTCGTTCAAATCACGGGGAACTCGTTAAAATTCCAAACCAACTGCGTCACATCGCGACCAATTACATTTCTCCATCCAATTTAAAGTTTGAAATGCCATCATGCTTGTTATGAATACAAAATGTTGCCTTGCTTCAGAATCAACGTTTCTTTTGAATATATATTAATAGAGGTTAAGAAAGAATTGGAACATTTTGTTTGAGAGCTCAATACAGCCATCACAGGAAGAGGAGGAGGATTTGTATACGCAGAGATTTATTGATTCTCTAAAAGGAAGACATATTATTTGAGACTGATATGCAAGGAAATATCACTGGAGCATCTCCAAAACACTTAAACGACATAATGTATTGCATGGACCTAATTTATCTGAATTCTGTACGACTGTCTGACTGATCTGTACGTCTGTCTAGGCATTTAAGGATTTAATCATTTTGCTTTCACGATCGTTTGGTCTTAGCTTTGTCATCCGTCCCCACAATTCAAGTACGCAGTTGACTATTTTCCTTTTATCCTGCGACTCGGTTCCCATTGCGCAAACCTTTATATAGTCAAGCAGTGGTTAAATGAGATCGAGAGCTGGAGAACAGTCTTATTCGTTTCGATTCCGCTGGATGTTGGAATCGAGCGAGGAGGTCTCTCTTTGCTTGCGGGGATTTCCTTCGTACGGATGAGCATTTCACGGTCAGCTAGATTCTGCTGCTTGAACAGCAACAGGTTCGAAGGGGAAGGTCAGGGAGCGCGTGGGCGAAGCATCGTGCACTGGCTGGCGGGTGCGGGGGCACTGCCACTCAGTGGAGTCGTTCTGACTTGCATTCCCATTAAGCGAGCGAAGTGTATCGACGCAAAAGACTGGGGATAATTAGACGCTTGATTCTGCAGGCCTCGTTGACACAAATTGCTTTCGGCTCAGCCCTTAAGATTCATCTCGAGCGCTTGTGTTGTAGCGAATTTGTGACTCAGTTTCTCTCTTCGCCTGCCAGCCAAGACAGATGATTCGTCTCGTGATGATGAACTCTTCCATATCACTGACGAGCAACGAACGATTTCCCGTTCATGCCACTTCTGCTTCTCCTGATTTCTTAAGAAGCACTTTCAGAATGCTAGAAATATAACAAGGAGAGGGAATGACGGTGGATCGGTTTTCCTTGTTTCGTTTTCTAAGTAGAGGTTTCCCAATCCGCAGAACACGATCATCCGATAGAATAGCCATCGAAGTAAACACCGGAAATGGAACGGAAAGGATCGCTGCTCTCCTCGTCTATTGAAATTGAACTAGGAGTAATAAAAGGAGAACAAAAAAATTTGCGAGTGATAACATTTTTAAGATTTCGTATTTGGGAAAAACCAATGGAATTCACTTCTTGAACTTTCTCGAATTTAGTTCTGCTCGTCTCTTTCACTTTATTCTCTTGTTGTTGTTGTTGTTTCAAATTCTTCTTCGCTTGTTTCGTTTTTCGAAAGAGGCCGTCTGTGCTTCCACTTCCTGTCTACAACTTCTTCCATCAATCGGATGCTTATTATATCCCCCAAGTGATGTTTTCTCTTGTGAGCTTTCCACTCTCCACGACCTCTAAAATCCAATTCTCTCATATTTGATTGGCTGATAGCCAAAGTAATATATTCAATTCTCTCATATTTGATACTAAAATCCAATTCTCTCATATTTGATTGGCTGATAGCTCATAATTTGATTGGCTGATAGCCAAAGTAAAGTAATATACGATGGAACACTCCACATGCTCTAGGCGTTTTCGTGTTTTTTGTTTTTGAAAAAATATATCCACTGATTTTTAAGAAAACTTTGGTACACTTGCTAATTTATCACCTATAAAATGAAGTATGAAGAAACATATTTTGCAAATTAATGATTGCATATATGTAAATTAAAATCTACTCTAATGTATTCCCAAGTATTTGCAGGAATAGGTTCCCTGTAACTTCCTGCGTCTCCAAAAAGGTTTCCGATTTCCTGATAAAAATAAAAGATTAGAGATGTTAAATCAAAGCTGAATCGAGGGATGGAAAAGGGGAAGTTTCTTAAATATTATAAAGTACATATATGATGACTGAAAGTATTAGGTGTATTGATATAATGACTGAAAGTATCCTCCGCAAAATTTCCCCGCCCTGCCCACGGTCAGTAGGGGACACCGATGGGCTTGAAAATGCCGCCGTCCGTCGGATGGGACGTTAAGCCGTGGCCCCGTGTGCGGGAGAACCATATCCTGTACACGTTAAAGAACACGCTGGATGGCCTTGACGGGAGGCTACCATCTGTCTCCCAACAGCTGTTCCAGTGGGTCCCCTCCCCCAACCTTCTCTGAGCTTCGGGGTCCATGTGACCTGGCCATTTAGCCCATGGTGTGCAAAAAAGTGCCGCTCAGAGGTAAAACAACCCAACCCAACTGAAAGTATCAGGCGTATTGATATAATGACAAAGTATCAGACATATTGATATATTGACTGAAAGTATCAGGTGTATTGGTATAATGACTGAAAGTATAGGGCGTATTAATATAATGACTTTAGGTGGAAACCCTGGCAGTGCACTAAGTTGCGATGAGATGATGCTGTAGATGATGTTTGGTGGTCCTAGCTCTGACCGTCTAGGAGCAGATGTCGAAGAAACCATCTCACGAATTCTCTGAACTATATAATGCATGAAAGGCATCTGATTTCAAGGTTTAGAGATTGATGTTCGTACTTCAATTTTAACTGGAAAATGAAGCTAAATCATGACTTCCTATACAAGGTCAAGGTTAGGCAAATAGGACGAAATTGGAAGGTAATTAAAAGAGAAGGTACGGTGTAATAATAATAATACCTTATTGATCATTGTATAAAGTTAATAATAAAATAAAAATAAATATCCCCTCAAGCAGCTGCTTATCACAACAGAGGTCTGACAGGAGTCTGTCAGTTTAATACGATACAATAAAAAAAGGTTTGTGAGGATGTCTGTCCTCAGCAGGAAGACAATGCAAACATCCATGCCTTATCCGGGGCTCGAACCCAGGTCTCTTTGATCACTAGCCAAGTTCTAACTACTCGGCCACGGGACCGCATATAATCAGAATACTAAACACACATCCAGCATAAGTAAGACTTGTGTGCTGGATCTTAATAACACTATAATCATCAATGAATCATTTAAACGTTATTTAAAATACAATTTTGGCAAAGTTATTGTCAATACGATATATATCATTTGAAGATCATTGTCCAATCACGGAGTTTCCTTTTTAAAGTGTGCAGGGGACGTATCCTTTTCAGTTTATAAGGAATTTCCTTATGAAGTTTTGGACCAATGCAATTTGTGTCTCGTATAAAAATTGATTTCTTTATAGGAGGTACAGAAATGTTTTTTCGCTTTGCCTTAATGGGATGTAAGAAAGTTTTCATTGAAAATGAATCAATTTTGAATCTATTATCTTGAATATGTACTGTATCATTACAGGCAGCATTCGTAGAGCGTTGCAGATGTGTGGGAACTGAAGGTTCTGGAGGCATTCATCAGTATTCTAAATGATAATTATTGCAATACAATTAATCTATGCAGTACACTCTATGGAGCTCCACCCCATATTCTAATTACATATATGTGGATGTATATAAGAATAATAAAAACATCTCTTGCTTGGAATAGCTAATATTGAGCTCAAAGCATATAATTTTGATACAATATTATTAATTTTGCGACAAATTAGATCTATTTGATTGTTCCAATTGAGGGTCCCCTCAGTCATAACTCCTGGGTATTATATACATTTTACTTTTTTCATTTTTTTCACATTTGCAATTTTTAACATCTAATGCAATTGATATGATGAGCAATTGTTAATTTATTATCATTAAATTTTGTTCTGGTTCGCAGTGAAAACTCTATGTATGCTGTTTTACTTCTGTTGAGGCTTAAGTTATTGCTCTATAGCCAAATCTGGAGTTTTTGTTTGTCGTGATTTGACCTTATCATGTAATGCTTCTCTATTATCTGACTTGTATAGGAATGTTGTTTCATCTGCAAAGGAGATCTTTTCTGCGTAAAGATTTTGAGTTATTTGCGAGGGCACTATTTTTCCATACAATGTACAAAACAGCCAGGCCACAAAGACCCCAAAGGACTCAGAATTGGGTAGAGGAAGAGGGTCGCCCGACAGGTTGTTTAGGTGGAAGCATCCCGTCAAGGCCATTCAGCTTGCTCTATTACGTGCACAGGGGATGACTCTCTTGCACACGGGCTAAGGTCCCGTCTGATGGACGACAGCCTTTTCAAGTCACGTGATGTCTTCTTCACCAACAAGGGCAAGGCCTAGTTCGATAGTAGTCGGCACGATTCCTGCTTCGAAAATCTCGAAGCAAGAATCGCGCCGACTCAAGCGTGGGAAAATCGGCTTACAATTCTGTTGCGATTCCGACTGAACCAGATTCCGCCGGCTTAAGTACCCAACAAAATATCACTAAAAATCGAAATTTAACAAAATTTCATTTCATTCATATTTCATTACTCTATATTAAGTTTATTTTCAATCAAATTTGCTGAGTTTCGAATGAGGTTTTAAGTTATCGTCACCTCCACATCATGCACCGAGTGCTCTGCGCAGTGAATAATAAACATATTGAAAACAAATTAACACGCTGAGAAATTCTCAATTTTATTTCGTAGATCGTAATAAAATATCCGCTTTCTAAGTTTCCCCACAGTCGGTACCTGTCTCAACTGTCATTGGATTAAAATGCTTTATTCCTCGTAAATATAATCCTATTGTCAGTGATAAAACAAGATTCTTGGCTGAAAAGAGAAGAGTTGGGATTAAATCGAAGCGCACGAGGTGAAACTCATTTTGATCCGAACCCTCGGTGCCAGCTCGGACCTAGTTCTCTACAAAATGGTTGCATTCTAATGTTGTTCAGAAGTGTCGATCTACATTGCTCATTTCGAAGTTATACATCAACTAAATCTTTGAGGAATGGATTGATGCACCTCTGATTATCAGAAGAATTGCGATCACGTTTCTTAAAAATAGATTTACTAATACTAAGCAAAATGATTACGAACACCATTTTTTTTAAAGAAAATGTTCAACACTATAGTGATTACTATTATTTGAATTTTTATTATATTAATTATCATTAGTATTACTTAAATAAAAACTATTAAATCGTTAATCGAAATTTAATGCTAATATCAAAGTACACATTTTCTCCCCAAAAGGAATATTTCCACCATTCCCATCCTGTGATTCTTTACTACGCAAGAAACTGCTTTCACTTTGTCACCTGTCTGTTTGCTTGTTTTTTCATCCGTCTGTGGATATCCAACATTTTTACTTTTAGAGTTAAATTAAAAAATATTTTGTTAGTTTAGATATTGATTCAATTTTAAGATTCGCATTTTCCGAATCTCTCAAATGTTTAAACTGCGCTCCCTAGTGGTGGAAAAAGTTGAATATTGTAAACGATGTACAGTCGCTCAAAAAAGCATTCGAACACTATGGTTGATTGCAGAATTCAGAAAAAATATCTGCCAACGATTTTTTTAGAAATTAGTGATCTGGCAACCTTCGTGTCACGTGATTACAGAATTCAGGAAAAATATCTGAAATATTCAGGAAAAATATCTGAATCTGGAAAAATATATGGAGCTTGTACAGCAACTGTACACGCTCCAGTTTGCTGTAAACGGTAACTGCACACGCTCAATATTTCCGTGAGTGAGCCCACACGATCTAGTATCAAAATAATATGACCACCTACAGTCGCTCAAAAAAGTATCCGAACACTACGGTTGATTACAAAATTCAGAAAAATTTTAAAGAAATAATTGTTTGCTTTTAGAAATGAACTGTTTTTTTTAAAGTTGGATAGGGTTTGAAATATATATATTACAGTCGCATTTTACGAATCGCAAAAAATTAAAGCTCGCCCTCTAACAGAGAAAACAGTTGAAAATTGCAAACTTTTAAACAGATATTGCAAACGATGCATTTATGGTAGAAATTTTAAATTTTTATTGTAGAATATGAAGGTCAATGTAGTTTTCATTTGCAACAGTAAGTTGTCCCCTTTCACACAAGGTGTGTGAGAAACGCAATTGTTTTAAGAAATATTGGAAAATGATTTTTCCGTTGGATTGGTACTAATGAAATGTTCGTCTTTTAAAATTCGCATTCGTAATTTTAATTTGCATCGTTAGAGGAAACTAAATATGAAAAAGACGATACTTTTAACGAATGTTACAAATGATCTGTTTATGGTAGAAATTTCTGTGGTAGAGTAGCAAGAAATATTTCAAAAGTCAAGAGAGATTCCTCTGACTTATGAGTTATTTTTTGAATCGATATATTTTCTTTATTCCTTAAAAATATAGTTTTTTTGCATTTCATTATTCATTGGAAATGTATGTTTTCGCTTTTAAGAAGATAATTATTTTTTCTGCTGCCCTTTAAGAATATAGTTATTTTCCCTAATGGCCATAGATGTACTGATGTGCCCCTTAATTTCCATCTGGGGTGCTCTGCAAAAAAATTTGAATTTTACTCCATACGATTAGCTTTCGGAAAATTGTTTTAAAAGTTTTTTTAATAAGGTATACTGATCAAAGGGACCTCGGTTCGAACCCCGGGTGAGGTATTAATGCTTGTGTTGTCTTTCTGTTGAGGTCTCGCCTTCCTCACAGACCTTCTACTATGGCAAATATAAACTGACATGCTCCTGTCAGTCCTATGTGGCAAACAGCTGCTTGAGGGGTTATTTATTTATAAAATTAAAAAAAAAAACATTTTGAATTAAAACACAAACCTTTGTATTTTATACAGCAAAGTGTAGCAATTTTTGGTTTTTACGTAAAATATCTGTTTAAGTTCTAAAAGTCTGAACTGTTAAAAATTACTGAAAATATTAAAATAAAGATTGTAATATGATATCCTTCCGAAATTTCGAAAATTGATAGCAAATTGTAACATCCCCTCCCGTGAAGATATTTCTTGCGGGAAGGCCCTGAGATTTTCCTCTATGCCATTAATAGTAGCTATTCATTTAGCTTAGATTGGATGGAACTGATCTAAACGATACTTAAAGTAGAGCGAAGGGAAGTTGAGCAAAAACTTTCGTATTTTAAAATTTAACTATTTTACTGAAAATAAGGTTTAAAATATTTTTCTCAAGTTCTCGATGAGGTTTTCATCTAGGAGAAATTAAACCACCTAATGATGATGATGATGAAACTGATTAATACCAAATTTTGCGAAAAAAAAAATATAACTTTGGATTTATTTCATTCCCATGGAATTTTTAAACAAAAGTGGAAAAATAAAAATAATATATTGGTCAATATAAACGTTGACTCCAAATAATTCAAAAAGTTTTTCTTAAAGTAATGTGCCTCATCACAAACATTGAGAAAACATCGGACAACCATTCTTGTTTTCATTGTAGGAGGAACACGTACTGTACGCTAAAGAGTATTGGCGCTTAAATAGCACAAAGGCAGCGTCACGGATGTGTTACTTTGGAAATTACACTTTAATATCCCAGTGTCGTTCTTTGACATGATTGTGAAGAAAGCCTATAACTTGCATTTTGGATGTCATGTTGGAGATCAGAACAAAACATGGGCTTCACATGTGTGCTGCATTTCGTGCATTGTTGGCCTGAGTGAATGGTTGAAAGGTGAGATAAAATCCATTCCCTTTGCAGTTCCAATGGTTTGGCGTGACCCAGTCATTTGCATGATTACTGTTTTTGTTTAGCTAAAGTGTCGGGCTTTTCAAAAAAGAACAAAAGCAAAACACAATAGCCAAATGTACCTTCAGCCTTAAGGCCAGTTCCTCATGGAGAAGATCTTCCTTTACCAACACCTCCAACCAACTGAGAGGAGATGGAGTCACATTCATCACAGGAAGACTTTGAAGCACATACAGATTCAGATCCTACATACACCCTTAAAAAGTTAGACGAGCCTCATCTGATTCAGAAAAATGAACTAAATCATCTTGTTCGAGACCTAGGACTTCCCAAACAACAAGTTGAGATTTTAGGTTCAAGACTTCAAGAGTGGAATCTTCTGGCCAAGGTACCAGAGTTTCTCTGTTCAGAAAGAGAAATTTGGCTTTACCTGCTTATTACGAGATGCAAGATGGTTTGTGTTTCTGCATAGATATTTCAGGGCTGATGGAAGAAATTGGAACAACTCACGACCCTAAGGTCACGTTGGCAGACGTCTATTTATAGATTCGTCAAAATTCAGCTTAAAAGCTGTCTTTTTGCAAAAAGGAAACCAAACACTTTCTATTCCAGTGACACATGTTGTGGGAATGAAAGAAACTTATGAAAGCATGGAAAAAATACTCACTGCCATAAAATATGACCAGTTTAAATGGACAATATATGGCGACCTAAAAGTCATATCTCTCTTGCTCGGGCTTCAAGGAGGCTTCACAAATTTTGCTGCTTTCTGTGTTTGTGGGACAGTAGGGCCAGAGAGGAACACTACAAAACAAAAGACTGACCCAAAAGAAATGTTTATATTTCTGAAAAAAATAATGTGAGGTATAAGCCTCTAGTTGACCCCTCTGATGTTCTGCTCCCGCCACTATATATCAAACTGAGGCTTATGAAAAAACTTTGCAAACGACATGGACAAAACTGGTGAAGGGTTTTTGCACTTGAAGGAAAATTTTCCAAACTCAAAGAAGTGATCTTTGTTGGTCCTCAGATCAGGAAGCTACTGAATGATACTGTCTTCGAAGAAAAACTGAATATAAAGGAGCTCGCTGCATGGAAATCCTTCACGTCTATGGTCCAGGGTTTTCTGGGGAATCACAAATAGAAAAACTACCATCAGCTCATTCAAGATCTTCTCAAAAACTATGAAGTCTTGGCTGCCGAATGTCTTTGAAGATTCATTTATTGCACTTGCATTTCGATTTCTTTCCCAAGAACTTAGGAGCTGTCAGTGACGAGCAAGGGGAAAGATTTCTCCAGGATATCCCCAACCATGGAGGAGAGATACCAAGGCAGGTGGGACACAGCAATGATGGGTGACTACTGCTGCTTCTTGCAGAAGGAAGATACATAAAAGGCAAAAATGAACTTCTTGTAAGTATAAAAGATCCTTACTCATGTTTTCTTATTTTGCGTATCAGTGTTATTTCATTTGTTACATTATATTCAGTGGTTGTTAACTATGATGTTTCTAATTTTTTTTCACTTGAATCATGTAATTGATTAATGAATTTTAAGTTGCAATATAATAAAATAGTCACATTTATTTTCATTTCCCAAATATGCATAGTCATTAAAATTTGAAATAATCAATCCGTAAATAGAAAAACTGTATGTGCTGCATATTTTTCACAGCCATATTTGAATTCAGCATCCCAAAATTAGTTAAAAACATCCTATTTGACTTATGTTATGAAAACATTTTAATTTTGATGTCTAGTGTAATCAGTAAGTATCTAGATAGGTAACTTTTGAAAAGACTATTACTACTAAGAATCCCTACAAATCAATTACTACAAATCTCCCATGTGGTTACTCTTCTCTCGTTTAAGCAAAAATTTATTAATAAATTGCTATTTTTGTTCCAAATCTGTACCTGTACTATTGTTCAATCTTCCTTTGTAATACTGGACAACAAAACATTGAATTGTGTTTGCGTCATCTCTTTTATGAAATGATTATTGCGCTTTAACAGAAACCCTCCAAATATCCCTCCAAATATCCCTCTTAATTTCTAGAACTGGCATTCATATCAGCGATACTCACATGTTTTTCTCATTTCCTATTTCATTAAAGCCTGAACCGTCTTCTCAGTTTCAAGTGTTGGAATATTTTCGTCTTCTTTGAAGAATGTTTTATTGAATGATTCATTTCGAAAAACGATCTTCTTTTCATCTTCCTCTTTCCTTTTTCCCTTCACAATGGGAGATCTGATTCCTTTTCAAAGAAGGAAAACGATTTCGGGAGCTAAAAGAGATGTCATCCCAATTCGACGTCATCATTCTCCCTCTAGCGAAAAAAATTTTCATCTCGTGCGAATGGATGTTTCACTGGACATCTGTGCGAGGTGGGATTGGCACGCGCTATTGCTCCTGCCCTGGAAGAGGGATTTCGCTTCGCTGATACTACGGGCGCCAGTAATACGAACATAATATATTACATAAATATTTTTTTTATCTGTATCCGTGTTCTTGTGGCTGCGATAGTATGTTTTTCCTTTCTCTCCAAAACCATAATGCTTTCATTCATTCCTCGGGCATCGAGATCATTTTTCGAGTTTCTTTTCTCCTCCTTTTCATCAAAACGCAATACTTCTGTTTTTTAATTCATTTGGACTTTCTGCTTTTCGCTTAAAATGTTTCTTGTTTCTCATTTCTCATTTTCAAACGAAACCTTGAAATATCATTATTTATCGATTCCTTCTTCTCTGTGAATGGAAGAAATATTTGGAAGAAAAGAAACCTTGCTCTCTTAGTCAGAAATCGATTTCTTGGTAAGAATAACTTTTCAAGTAATGAGATGGCGAAAGCAAGAATGAACCAAGATTGCAAATGAAAATATGCTTTTATTTGTTTTGTGCGTTGAAAAGAAGCAAATTCAATAAATAACTGAACATACATATATAGTCCCTGGCGCGATTATCGGATGTTCGTTTTCAAAAAACAAATGTCAGCAGCGGTCTCTACAGGAGGGCCGGATAAAAATACGAAACTTTTTATATTTCATGAATTTTTAAATATATGTTTTAAAGATTTGTGAAGCAGGGGGGAAAATGTTATACTACATCGAAAATATAATCTCTTGCCCCCCCCCTTTTTTTTTTACATTTTTTCGGCTCGATTTTCTTTCTTGTGGTTCCCTCTCGATCTCTTTCTAGATCAGGGCCTTCTCTACAATATGTATCGAAATTGTAATCCCTGCCGAGTCATTTCACTTGACACTGCGATTTTAATCCTCAGTGGAAATTGTTGTATCTAAATCGTCCGACTGCCATTCATCCTTTCTGTTTGCTTGTCCGAGGTTACCTCAGAGACATTAATATCAGTCTTGATAGCATTGCCCAATTGACAGCCGAGTCACTTCCGCAGTAGCTCGCTGTTACCCCTTCCTGCGCTTTTTCTCTTTGCAGGACGGGGAAAGCTTTTACCGGCTTTTGCTTCCCTTTCGCATATGCTTTTAACTTTGGTTGTGGGTTCTATGTCTTTTATCCTCTTATTTATCTGGTTTGGCACATTACAGCCTTAGTTGCTAATCGCCATAAAACTCCATTCAACTTTCCTAAGGATAGCCTTTTTCTTCTCTCACTCTGAAGCATACCCTCATTCTTCATTGACTTGCATCTGAGGAGAAAAGCTCCATGCATCACTTTCAAGCATGCTCTCATTCTTCATTGGCTTGCATCTGAGGAGAAAAGCTCCATGCATCACTTTCAAGCATGCTCTCATTCTTCATTGGCTTGCATCTGAGGAGAAAAGCTCCATGCATCACTTTCAAGCATGCTCTCATTCTTCATTGGCTTGCATCTGAGGAGAAAAGCTCCATGCATCACTTTCAAGCATGCTCTCATTCTTCATTGGCTTGCATCTGAGGAGAAAAGCTCCATGCATCACTTTCAAGCATGCTCTCATTCTTCATTGGCTTGCATCTGAGGAGAAAAGCTCCATGCATCACTTTCAAGCATGCTCTCATTCTTCATTGGCTTGCATCTGAGGAGAAAAGCTCCATGCATCACTTTCAAGCATGCTCTCATTCTTCATTGGCTTGCATCTGAGGAGAAAAGCTCCATGCATCACTTTCAAGCATGCTCTCATTCTTCATTGGCTTGCATCTGAGGAGAAAAGCTCCATGCATCACTTTCAAGCATGCTCTCATTCTTCATTGGCTTGCATCTGAGGAGAAAAGCTCCATGCATCACTTTCAAGCATGCTCTCATTCTTCATTGGCTTGCATCTGAGGAGAAAAGCTCCATGCATCACTTTCAAGCATGCTCTCATTCTTCATTGGCTTGCATCTGAGGAGAAAAGCTCCATGCATCACTTTCAAGCATGCTCTCATTCTTCATTGGCTTGCATCTGAGGAGAAAAGCTCCATGCATCACTTTCAAGCATGCTCTCATTCTTCATTGGCTTGCATCTGAGGAGAAAAGCTCCATGCATCACTTTCAAGCATGCTCTCATTCTTCATTGGCTTGCATCTGAGGAGAAAAGCTCCATGCATCACTTTCAAGCATGCTCTCATTCTTCATTGGCTTGCATTTGAACAGAAAAGCTTCATACATCACTCTGAAACACGCTCTCATTATTCATTGGCTTGCATTTGAGCAGAAAAGCTTCATACATTACTTTGAAGCACGCTCTCATTCTTCATTGGCTTGCATTTAAGCAGAAAAGCTCCATTCATCAGTCTGAAACACGCGCTCATTATTTATTGGCTTGCATTTGAAGATAAAGGCTTCATGCATCACTCTGCAGCACACTCTCATTCTTCATTGGTTTGTATCTGAGGAGACAGGCTCCATGCATCACTTTCAAGCATGCTCTCATTCTTCATTGGCTTGCATTTGAGGATAAAAGCTTCATGCATCACTTTCAAGCATGCTCTCATTCTTCATTGGTTTGCATTTGAGCAGGAAAGCTATATGTATCACTCTGAAGCACGCTCTCATTCTTCATTGGCTTTCATTTGAGCAGAAAAGCTTCATGCATCACTCTGAAGCACGCTCTCATTCTTCATTGGCTTGCATTTGGGGATAAAAGCTTCATGCATCACTCTGAAGTACGCTCTCATTGGCTTGCATTTGAGCAGAAATCTTCATTGGCTTGCATTTGAACAGAAAAGCTCCACGCATCACTCTGAAGCACGCGCTCATTATTTATTGGCTTGCATTTGAGCAGAAATCTTCATTGGCTTGCATTTGAGCAGAAAAGCTCCACGCATCACTCTGAAGCACGCGCTCATTATTTATTGGCTTGCATATTGGCTTGCATTTGAGGATAAAAGCTTCATGCATCACTCTGAAGCAAAATTTCATTCTTCATTGGTTTGTATTTGAGCAGAAAAGCTTCATGCATCACTTTCAAGCACGCTCTCATTCTTCATTGGCTTGCATTTGAGAAAAGCTTCAAGTATCACTGCACACCATGCGTCTGCTTTACATCAACCGATTCCACCGATGAATTTAGGAATCGTAGCGATCAACCAAAGCTGAGGAACGCGAAAGAAATTTTTATAAAACTGAAAACGTCGGATCAGAGAAGATTCTTCGCTTTGAAGTTTTCTTTTGGCATAAAGTTTCCATTGATGAAGCCTACTTCTTTCCAACGCTCATTTCTCTTCATTATGAACGAGAAGGGATCCCAGAAATTATCGATACCTGGTTTCGTGTCAGTACGAATAGTTATTTTATATAATAAAAAATAATAATAAATACCCCCTCAAGCAGCTGCTTACCACAGAGGTCTGACAGGAGCCTGTCAGTTTATATGCCAGAGTAGAAGGTCTGTGAGGTTGACAGGACCTCAGCAGAAAAACGACACATACATACAGAAAAACGTTGCTGTATTTCGGTTTGACAAGCAAACCGAAAGGATGAATGGCAGTCGGACGATTAGTCCCTTAGATCAGTAGCCAAGCGCGCTAAAATAGAACCTTATAAATGAAAACATTCTTGTTTGAAACTGAAACTTTCCCCACCCAAGGAAAGGATTAGTTTTCTGTTAAGCATTTAAAGCACTTCTTCGATGCCTTTCTCCTATAAATGTCGATGCCATGTGTCCACCTAACAGCTGACTCCCCTCAACCCTTTATCAGATGATCTACTTCTTTTTCAACCTTTTTGTTTACGTTTGCAGAATATAAAATGAGACTAATACTCATGCTGTATGTATGAATATTAAAAACATTGAAATATTTAAAGTTCATGCTCCTTTGTTCCATACATTTTGAAACTGAGCATAGGAGGATTCTTTAAATACCACAGCGGATGGCTTTCACTGAAGTCCCTCCTCCCCATACGACAGAGGCACGCATCCAACAGGTTGCAGAGTTGCTCCGAACGGAGAGATTTCGAAACTTCTCGAGTGCCCCTTCCTCGAGAGAAATGGAAGAGAGGGCAGCATCTTTCGATAGAGAGAAGAGCTCTTCTTTTGCATCGTATCTGGCAACGCTGCATCTGATGCAAGGGACAAATTTTAGTCTCTAAGAATTGCGTCAAGGCGCGTGGAAAACCTTTCCGCCGCCAGAGGAAGGATTCTATTAAATGGATTACTCTAATCTTCTGCGTTCAGGCAATATCATAAAACAAAGGCTTGCTCTGACACTTCCATTAACTGAAAGTGGAAAGCTTCCTTCAACCTCTCGCTGTGCGTTATGCGGAAGGCCAGCTGAAGACCTCTCCGACGTCTTTACGTTGCCATGGCAACCGATTCTTGTTGTCATAGCAACTTGTCGGGCGTTAGCTCCGTGCATTGTTAGCATTCCAGCAAGACCTCGTAACGGTGAAGTTTCCTGCCAGATAGAGTCTGTCTTGATCCCGCGTGCTCTATTCGTGGCCTTCCGATGGCTGCCTCCATGTACTGTCGGGAGTCACCTGAAGAGCTCTCGCAAAAACGCAAGTTGAGAAATCACTGGTCGAAGAGAATGAACTCTTATGACTGAATTGAGAACGAATCGCCTCAATGCCGGACGGTCGTAGGCAATGCTTAAGCGAGTGTTACGAAAAGTGCAATAGTGTAAGGAAACCCGTGGGTGAAAGCCGTAGCTCATCAAAACATAGAGGCTTCAGCAATTGAACTTTTAAACAACCTCGTGTTTTGCACATTACAAAGTTATTTGCATCTCTCATTAAGCAAGAAAAAAGGTTGGTCCCATATTGATAGCCCGTTTTCCCCTCTTCAAAGAAACCGTTAGAAAGGATAACAATCATAAATCTGACTCTTTCCATTACTTTTGTGGCTGCAGTTCAAGCAACTGCTTTATCCGAAATGTAGAAAACATTCAGGGGTTAGTGAGAAGCAAAAAGCTTGTCGCCAAGTTTGGAATTTCCGAAATATTTGATATCAGCCCTTTCTCGTTACTTTGAAGCGACACTGCGGCCTAAGTTGGTAACTAATGGTAGGGACAATATCCGACAAAGCTTTGAAATCTGAAAAAACCTCTAGCTGACATTGCAAAGATCTCAAAAATTGATGATGTGGAATGGATTTGTCTTATACTTTTGTGCAAGATGATGGTACCTCTAGGATACTGACACTGTCTTTTTAAATCGGAAACAAATTTACGAGTTTTTACGAGTCCTCTGATGCAACTACTCTACGTCATAAATTATTGTAATAGTTCCTTCAGGGTCTATTACAATAAAGACCCTGAAGGAACGGATAGAGAGCGGATAGAGAGCTGCATGTAGACACTTTCTTTCACCAGTTAGCAGCAAATTGTTGAGCGTGCATCTTCTCCTTGTCCCTCCTTTGCTGTTTCAGGAGCTGAGTATATGTTTACCAGAAATGGTAAATAAAAACAAAATAACTTGTCTACTTCTAAGTGATTTAACTGAGAATAAAAAAAAAAATGTTTTTTTTTTTCGAGACTCAATTAGGAAGTAAAGGAAATGCTCCAAAGCTCAATTTCTAAGATGCTCCTTTCCTCTCTTACACCAGAACGAACAATGTCTTTGTCTTCTTTTATTCCCTCCGTCGTTTTTATCATCTTTGCCTCGAACTCGACTCCTTTTCCGTTTCCTACTTGTTTATTACATTCATGCAAAGATAACGGAAGCAAAATCTTCTTTGATTACCTTAAAGCTGTATACATTTTATCGCTTAATACATCATCACGAATGGTTTTTTATTAGAAGACGTATTTAGTGGCTGCTGCTTTGTCCAGTTTGAGCTTATCCAAAGGCTACATCTGTTCGTGAGGGGTCGTTTCAGCTAATCTGTTGCGAACGCAACTGAAACTAGAGGAGAGATCTGCTGAATCCACATTCAAGAAATAGAGAGCGGAAGACTTTGAATACGACTGCATGTGACAGCCGGCGATGCTCTTGCAATGGACGAGGAAAGCCACTTTGGAAAAGAGGAAGACATTGCTTTTCGAATGCATCAAGGAGTAAATGGAGATACCGGGGGGGGGGGGGGTTCTCGGAGTCGAAGAGAGAGGAGGAGATTTCAAAATGGAAAAGAAAATAACACAGACGAAGGCGAAACTGATTTTGTTCGCATTTCTCGCTGTGTCGTCTCTTTCAATTGCCTTATTTTTCAAAACCCTTGCCCAGAGTTTTAAGACAAAATGAACATCTCGAAGGGAAGAGGTTGGGCAGGGATCACGAGCTTCTATTTCATAAACAGACATCCTCAATGCATTTCGACATTCGGCATCATCGAAACATAACGAAAAGGTTAATGCTTGAATGTAGCCGTCCTGTGGCTGAGTGGTTAGCGCGCTTGGCTACTGATCTAAGGGACCTGGGTTCAAGCCCCGGATAAGGCATGGATGTTCGTATTGTTTTCTGCTGAAGTCCTGCCATCCTCTCAGATCTTCTACTGTGGCATATAAACTGACAGGCTCCTGTCAGACCTCTGTGGCAAGCAGCTGCTTGAGGGGGTATTTATTATTTATTTTTTTTAATGCTTGAAACAGTTCAAATACAGCATAGGCATAATTTATTGGTTTTCAAACTTTATGAAGTCGCACGCCCACACACTTCACGTTTTGACTATAATTTCTGACACGCCAAAATTTGTAACCCTATAATTCCACAAAATAAATAAAACAATTTTTCAACAATGTGACTAATCCGTTTCGAAAATCAGAATACAAGACCCTATCTGAAACGTAACTCGCCTATGAAAATGTTAAATTTGGAAAATATAAAATACATATCAGAATAGTAGCGCAGACTCCTTACAACTCAATTATCCTTTTAAAAGCCTATCTCCATGTAAGGTATAACTATTACAATTTTTATTTTGCTATTTTTTAAACTGTGAAACCACTTTATTTTTTGTGCTGTTGTATCTCGAGCTTAAAGTTCCCGTTTAAATCGGAGCGGTGGTTGGTTCAGTGGGTTGCTCATCAGGTTCGAGTCCCATATCTGCCAGCATTGAGATTCATCTCCACTGAGCCTCTACCCTGCGCCCTTTGTGAGAGAATGGGCTTCGAAAGGATGCCATCTGTTAAATGGAGCGTTAACCCTTTGCCCCATCAGCAGGAGAGTCATACCCTGGGCACGTTAAAAACACGCTGAATCATCCAGCGTGTTTTTAATCATCCAGCGTGTTCTTTAACGCTGGCTTCCTTCCATTTCCTTAACAGGTGTCCAGTGGATCCTCTTCTCAAAACATTTTCTGCGCCCTTAAGGCCTGGCCATTGAGGCCATTGTGTGCAAAGAAAGTGCTGCTCAGAAGTGAAACAACCCGACCCGGTTAAATCTTGCGCCGATCTGGTTAGTATGCTAATTATAAATTTCGCATTGCTATTCATTTGCGCGTCTGATATGATCCATAGAGACATTTTAGATGGAAAAATTGTTGTTAAAAATTTGAAATCGTTAAACAAATTATTGAATTTGACTCTGACGAACTCCAGTCTTTCACGGATTATAGTCTAAAAACCATTTCTTTAATTTGTAACTTTATACAGTGATAAATATTTGACTTGTTTCGCTTGATAAAGACGTCAAATAGTATGATTATAATTCCTTGGTGATGTTTTGGATGTAATTCGGGGGAAAAAATCTTGTTTCCTTTCAAGAAAAAAAAAACTAGATGATAAAAAATTATCCGACATTTGTCATTTATCCGAAAATTACTAACTAATGAGAGCAATTTGATGTTGAGATTTCTAATTTCTATTGGGGGATGAACGGGACTGAATCGAGCTCGCAATCTGATGTTTCCAGGTTCGAGTCCCAGCAATGCCTGAGTTAAAGATTTTCTCCCTTAAACCTCGTTCTATTAGGTGAGAAAGAGGACACCTCTGAACTTGGAAAAGTCGACATCCGTCGGATGGGACATTAAACCGCGGTGCAATGTGCAGGAGAGTCATACCCTCTGCACTTTAAAGAACACGCTTGATGTCTTAACTTCTTCGTCCTCTTCCCCTTATCAAACTTCGATCCCTTGAAGTCCCTTTACCCTCGCCATTTAATCCACTGTGTGCGCTGAAGGGTAAAACAAAAATTTCAATTTCCGTTGTTACGAAATCTGACAATATCTCCGATATGAATGAGCAGCCATTTGCGGCGATCGAAAGGGAACATCTGACTTGTGATTGTGAAGACATGACTCACCTCTAAGCCTTAGTATCACCTCGCAGGAAGAAAGAATGATTTGGCAAAGAAGAGAACTGAATATTTATTCATTGTTAGAGTTGAATTCTCCTCCTGGTAAGTAAAGCTAATGACTTTGAATCTTACACACATTTTCATGCTAGGAAATAAGATTTTCGCTGTTTATAGAGTCTATAAATCAGTAACGATAACTTTCTCTGCTGTATTAATTACTTACTCAACTGATATTGAGAAGGTTGGATAGGAGCCACGAAAAAGATATGGAGATTTCTGAATATTTTCTGAATTAATGATTAATCTCGTAATTCAGACTTCTTTCTTTACCGAATCATTTTTCTTTTTTTCTCTTGTGACCTTTTCTCCTTTTAGAGCACCACAGCGATTCATCCATTCTTTCTGTTGATAGGAATCCTTTTTCCGAATAAATTAGGAGTCGCGCTTTTTACCTGATTCATTATAGGTGGCCTCGGCGATCAAAGGAATTGATTACTTGATACAAACACTAGTTGAGCAATTAATTTTGTTTCTCTCGAAATGCCGCGCTCCTATGGTGAACACAATCCAATGGATATCGAAACGATGCGTTTCATATCATATCGGTGTACGTACTCTGAAGAATGAAGAAAATGATGAGAGGGATTCTCTTGACTGATGACTGCTGCAGTTTCTCTCAATGGATGATCAACGAATTGAATTGAGAAAGATTATGGGAAACAAATTCCATTCTCTTTTCAGAGCAAGTGAAACGTTACAGTTTCTCCGCCACCTCCGCTTCCATCAAATTGTTTTGAGCTTATAAAGATCCCGTTTCTTAATTACCGTTCCACGTTTAAATGTAACATGAAAAATGTCATCTGACGACTGACCGAGTCCTGCCTAGCTCACTCTAATAGCCTCTGGAGAGTTTCTGAAACTATGAGGCAGAACAATAGGATAACCAGAATTTTTCGATTGCTGCCTTTTAACTGTTTGCAAAACCCTAATATCTTCTAAGTCATAAGCTGAAGTAAATCATTCGAAAGTAAAATACTGACATAACAGAATGATTTTTACGTTATGAAGTGATGAAAGTGTAAATTTTATGGAAATGTAAACAAAGTTTGAGATCTGGTAATTGAGGCTTGTAATTCTTAAATGAGGCTTGAGAAAACACTTCTGAGTGAAAAGGGTGTGAGAGGTGTTTGCTCTAATTGTTATTTGCTTATTTCACCAGCAGATCATACAATTAATTTCGATATATCAAAAAAAAATGCATGCCTGGTGAAAAAGGTGAGAATAAACAGTTAAGTCTGACCTAGGTGATTATTGGAGCGGGGGTGGCTCAGTAGGTAGTGCGCCAGGCTCGTAATCTGCAGTTCTCAGGCTCGAGTCCCACCTGGGTCAACGTTCAGATTTATCTCCGCAAAACTCTCCGCCCTACCCTCGGTCAGTAAGGGACACCGATAGGCTTAGATAAGGCTGTTGTCTGTCGTATGAGACGTTAAGCCGTATGCGAGAGAGCCATATCTTGTGCTTCTCTCCTAACAACTGTTCGCCCCCTCTCCCAACCCTCTCTGAGCCTTCGGGGTCTCTGTGACCTGGCCATTTAATCCATCTGTGCAAAAAGGTATTCCTCAGAGTTTAAACAACTCACCTGATTACGGACTTTGTAAACAAAAGGAAATTTAATCCGTAGAGATTTTTGTTGTTGATGATTGAAATGTTAAATTTTAAAGCCAAATTCTTTTGCTGATCAACGCTTGAATAATTGTGCAGTTGATTCCACGAACATTTTGTTATTGAAATTTGATTGCGCAGAGATATTTCCTGCTCCAGAAGTCAAATATCGAAGTGAACTGATCACGCAAACGCTTTCCACTGTCAAAACTAAATGGCAACAATGTCATTCTCTATTTAAAAAAAAAAATTTATCTGAAAATGTACACGGCTTCCGTAAAGGTAGATCCACCAAAGACTGTATACTGCACCTGACTAGTAATATCTACTCTTTATTTCATAATAAAAAAGTCACAGCAGCAATATTTATAGATTTAAAATCTGCTTTTGATATTGTTTGGCATGAAGGATTACTCTACAAACTAAAACAAATTGGTCTTTCTGGAAACATCATTCATTTTTTTAAATTTTATTTAACTGAGAAATGCTATCAAGTTAGAAGATACCTATTCTCATAAATATAAATATGCATCTGGAATAGTTCAAGGAGGAATTTTATCGCCTCTTCTATTTAACCTATATCTTTATGATTTACCAGACTCTATACCACAAAATATAAATTATTCTATTTATGCAGATGATATTTCTATTTAGAATTCGGACAAAGACTTTTATAAAATTGAGAAAAATTTACAAATCGCCATCAATAATATTCGTTTATATTGTCTTAAATGGCATTTAAAAATAAATATTGAATGTCGTATGAGATTCTGTCGTAACTGATTATGTGATGCCTTTTGTAAGATCTGCTATTCCTAAATTAGATATTAAAATCTGCTATTCTGCTAATCCTAAATTAGATATTAAAATAAAAAATAATACTGATATTTATAAATTTCTAGGTGTCTATATAGACTCGAAATTAAATTGGAACAAACTAATAGATCATCACTGGTAATAAGTTATTCAACTTTGTCAAATGTCTTGCCTCCACAAATTGGGGATCCTCCCCTACTTATCTTATTCAACTTTACTGCAAATTTTATGCAATTTTACTATTTAACTAACTGCAACTTTACTGCAATTTAATTAGACCAAAAATGGAATTTGGGATTGAACTTATTGCCGGCGATGCTGAAAATAAATTCAAAAAGCTCAATCTAATTCAAAATAAATTCATCAGATTCGCTTTGGGCTGATGAAAAGCTCTCCTAATCTAGCTTTAATTGCTGAAACCTCTATTTCACCTTTCCAGATCAGGGCACCATATTTAATACTTAACATTATTATTTCAGGACTTCATCTCAAGCACCATGATCATTTTCTAATCAATCTATTTAAAACTGAAAACTTTTTTCACCCTGCAATTAATTTTGTGAAGGAAAAGGCTGCTTTTAATTATATTCTTGATAAAAATCATAAAGGAGATATCATTAGTAATGAACCCACTTGGATGTTCAGTTGCCAACCATCTTCAAGGATATTCCTCACATATCCACAAAAAATATACTGATATTTCTATTTTGAAAAATTTAAGTGATTCATATATTCACAATTCCTAGCAAGATTTTACTGCTATTTATACGATTGGAGCTTTTTTTCCTGACTCATATACTGCCACAGCAGCTTTCTGTATACCTAAATTAAACATTTATAAAGCATTTTAATTTATAAAAGGATGTACTATTATACAAGCAGAACTCTTTGCAATTTATTCTTCTTTACTTTGGAAACAAGAACAGTATATTTTAAATAAATTTGTTATTTTGACTGATTGCAGATCTGCTTTATAGTTCAATCTGTGAAAAATAAATTAATTAATAAATAAATAACAAATGCAAAGCATATATTTTCCTTTATGACGAATGCAATCAGATGCTGCAATTTTTGAATTGATTGCTTAAGAGAAGATTGGTCTACATTTTGTGAACGAAATTAAATTAATTTTCTAATTTACTCTGTGCCTTAGTTATGTAAGTAACAGAACAGGAACTTTCATAAATGACCTAGTGAATAACTTTTGCTCATCATTCAGAGAAAAAATTCAAATGAATTCGTTAGGCCTAGCTTAGAGCCCACACTAAATTTAATCTAAAATATTTGTCTTTAGTTATGTTTCATTTACAATAAAATTCTCATCTGTCTGAAAATTGTGAAGATTTTTTCGTCCAAATCCAAATAGCGAAGTCTTTAGAGCATTTCAAATATTATTTGATATCAAAATAAAACTCTTAGCAATTAATATATAGCTCATTGATGTGATCAGCAATTTCTTATTTTAGCTTTAGAGTTTAACTTTTCTTAATTCATGCCCTGCTCATTAATATAGTAACTACACTCGCAAACTTCCTCACTTGCAAGAACATCTCCAAGTCCATCTTCCCATTTCTTGAAATAACATTCCTTCAGGTGTTTTTGTTAAAGGAAAAAGTTTCACGTGTGGACCCCAATTGCAATTGACTGCATTCCCGCCATTGTCTATGATTGAAACACGTTAATCATCGCTTTAAGAAGCTGAAATCGTTTTGCGAACTAACTCCTCTTCAAATACTTTCCATTGTGGTGAGGTTACAAGAAAATGACTCACGAAAAATATCAACACATTTCCTTTACACTAAGAAACAAATTATTTAACTGGCGTGGTTAGCGCGCTTGGCTACTGATTAAAGGGACCTGGGTTCGAGCCCCGGGTAAGGCATGAATGTATGTGTCGTTTTTCTGCTGAGGTCCTGCCATCCTCTCATACCTCCTACTATGGCATATACAGGCCCTGTCAGACCTCTGTGGCAAGCGGCTGCTTGCCACAGAGGTAATTGGGACAACAATAATTGGGACAACAGTGGGCTAACTATAAAGTGTTGAAATTTGAATTAGAGTGGAAAAAACATGTTCGGTTCCTCCTTCATAATGCTCTCTCTCTTTGGTGGGATGCGGTGCATATAGGTTTAGAGTTATGTATCGCTAGGGTACGAAAATCGACGAAAAAACCGAATTTAGGGTTGCTGTTAAATTTCACACTTGATTTCCTTTCTTCGATAAAAAGAGGCGTAGTCGCAATCGTCGTCTTCAATTTATGTATTAAATAAGGGAAAATATCTAAAGAGAAGTGGTCGCTTATTTTTATCAAAATAAATGTAAATGCTAAATAACCAGCGGCTTAAGTCGACGTCTAAGGCTTGAGCACAACATTTTTTAAGTGCATCCCCTTGTTTCCTTTTTATAAGTAACGTAAACAACACAATTCAAAAAAAAGAAAACACACACTCAAAGTGCAATAAATCTTGTGGTATCTGAGCTTCAAACATAAGCGATGATACGTTTGCTATCAAAAGATATGCTCATTAAAATAACTGGGCCACCATCGTGCTATGCATCTCCACACGTGACATCACGTCCTTAGTTCAACCATCGTGGTGCTGAAGATACGAAGTCCAGAATCACATTCCAAAAAAGAGTTAAAATGAACTTCGAATATTAATTTAAGATTACATAAGTATGTGAATAAAACACAGTTATATGGGAAAAACGGTTTATTTTTAAGTAAAAGTATTGTGTTTATAAAATATTTGAGCGGCTTTATACAATTTGATTAGGACTAAACTCCTACAAAGAACTTGAAGTTTTCATAATTTATTTGTCCTGAAAAAATTCCCCCCCCCCACTGCTTCAACGACTATGTGAGACTTTGAATGATTCATGAAATGAAAAGCGACGTCTGTTTCTGCTTCTCTCTCAACATTTCACTTTTCAAGGAGAATCTGATATTTTATATATATATAGCCATCCTCTCAGACCTTCTACTATGGCATATAAACTGGCAGGCTCCTGTCAGACCTCTGTGGCAAGCAGCTGCTTGAGGGGGTATTTATTATTTATTTATTATATATGCTATAAAGTTGTCTAACCTACAAACTACCATTTTCATTTTGCGTCGATTTCAGAGAGTGTTTTCATAATTTTTAAAATGCTGCCCATTTTCTATTGACTGTTTTTAATTAAAGCCAAACAATTTCAATTATTTGAGTGCTGTTAAGCGTTAAAAACTCTGTTCACCCAATTTCTCCATAACAAGAGAAAAGGTGTTATTCAGTTCCTTGAAAGAAAGAGTAAAATACAGTTTGAAGCCTCATCACTTTTGAAGCCTTATCACTTTCGCTTCCCAACCCACACATTCACTGCCATTGATCTCACCATCTGCTTCTCCTCGATCCTTCCACTCCTTACGTGGGATGTCACCTCCCCATGGTATGTACCATCTCCCGTGGAGGGCCTTGTGACCCTTCACAATTATCCTGGTGGAGGATTGAATGGGCTAACTGGCGTGGTTTCGAGCTCCTCTGTGAGTTCGATCAACACTCGGTTAGCCAGGAGCCAATCAGCATTACAGTGGGGAAGGTGATGAACTCTATCCTCCAAGCAGCTGGCTCCACCATTCCTCAGACATCGACAGAGTTTCTCGATTTCGGAAACCTTCATGGAATCCTTACTGCATCGCAGCTCATAAGGCTCAGAACAAGGCTTGAGGATTGTTTCAGATATAACCGGTATCCTCCAACCTTGAAGCTTTCAAGCACGCCAGGACAAAAACCCGTTTCATTCGGTACCAGAGCCAGAAGGAATCTTTGATAAGATATACATCTTTGCGCACGCCCAGTTCTAAAGTCATGTGGTTTGAAAATTCAGAAAATGGGTGAGAATTACATGTCGCACTCATTGTCGATCCTGGAGCACAATCGACAGCAGTTGATGATTCGCAAGCAATTGTCAATATTCTGCGGGAATCCTTCTTCTTCATCTCTTTTTCATATTCATACTCCCCAGAGTTTCTGGGGGGGGGGTTCTGTTTTCACTTTCTACTCGAATGGCCTGGAGCCTTACAACAGGCCATTCACAGTGGAGGAGCTGCGCCTTGCTCTGCACTCTTCTTATACATTTGCTGTTGTGCCAGGCAACGTCCATTATGCCATGTTCCAACATATCTCACCATCGAGTAAGGATCAGCTGCTCCGTCTTTTCAACCGTATTTTCGTCGAGGAGTAGTTCCTGCACTCCTGGTGGGAGGCCATCTTGGCCTTCCCGAAGCTAGGAAATGATTCCAAGATTCCTTCACGCTACACTCCGATTGCATCTACGGGCTGCGTGTGAAAGGTGTTGGAAAGAATGGTAAATGCCAGACTCATCTGGTATCCAGGCGACGGTCAAGACTTTACCACCTGATTGCCTAGAATCGGTGATCAGATATTCTTTTTCATGCCAAGAGCACCTGGTGTCCATATTCTTCGACATTGAAAAAGTGTATGACATAGCTTGGAGATATGGCATTCATTGTGACCTCCATGCCTTCGCTTGAGAGGTCACATACCCATTTTCATTTCCAACGTTTTATCTTCTCGTACTTTTCGTTTCCATGTCACTCTGTTACGCCTTTCCCCCCTAGATCAGGGAGTACCACAAGGCTATGTCCTGAGTCCTTTTTGTTATCAAGATAAATTCCATTACTTCACAATTTCCTCCCACTGTACACAATGCCGTCTCTGTTGATGATTTTACTATCTTTAGCGCTTGGTCCACCACGAGGGTCATTGAACTACAACTGCAGATCGCCTTGAACATTCTTTTGGTTCTAGATGAGAGCCGAGTTTCTCGGTCTCATCTTTCATCGGAAATTGACCTTTTTACTCTACATATGTGATTTTAGATCCAAGTGCACGTGGGCATTGAATGTCCACAAGGTCCATTGTTTGGTGTAATATGGTCTTAGCTCCTGTTATGCCATAAAACCCAACCAGCCACGAGGTCATCTCCTCCCTCTTCTGGAGAGCAACCTCGTGTTCTTTGCTTCACCTCTACTTCACACTGTGCAATTATCCAGTCGAAACTCGACTCTGGATCAGAAAAGTATGACTCCACCTGGGGATTCAGTGGAGAAAGTCTTGGACCCTCTCCATCATCAGGCCCTTCGTGCTTTCATTGGAGCCTTCTTCACCTCACTAGTCCAGAGTCTTTACATTGAGACCGATGAACCACATTTATCTCTTCACTGTCAGCAGTTGTCCTTACAGTGCGCATCTGCATTGTGATCCTTGCCAGACCTTCCCATTTGGGACTGGGTTTTCACTCCTGAGTGGGATGTGCTTTACACTAATCGCCCGATTGCCATTTGTCCTTTCAATTTGCGTGTCCAAGGTCATCTCAGAGGCAACAACATCAGTTTCGATAGCTTTGCCCAGTCGACAGCCAGGTCCACCATGTCTCACTGTTTTCCTTTGCAGGACAAGAAATGTCTTTACACCCACACTTTTTGCCAGTCTTCACAAATGCTCAAAGTTCAACACCTCTGTGGGATCGGCCATGAACAATCATTGCAGACCAGATCCCACCCCGCTGTTGCATCTTCACTGCAGAATTGCACGCTGTCAGACTTGCCTTCAACCACATAATGATTAAGTGTCAACATCAGATTGTCCTTCACGCTGACTCGCTTAGCACCTAACAAAAGAGGATGGTGCTTGTGGCTGCCCAGTCATGTTGGGATGAGGGTCAAAGACTTGGCAGATACCACCTCCAAGTCGGCCATGCCCTTGTCTGGGTCTCCACTGCAGGTTTCTTACTTGAACTTCTAGCAGTGTTTTTACACTGAGTTCCGGGCATAGTTCCAGTGATCTTAGTCGGAGTAGATTAATAACAAACCCTATCATCAAACCATGGAGGCCAGTTTTGCCAGGAATCGCAAGGAGGAAGTTTCATTTGCTCGGCAGCACTTAGCTCATTCATTTATTATCATTCGTTTATTCTATG
Organism: Ryuthela nishihirai; assembly: GCA_038380435.1. Lineage (NCBI taxonomy): Eukaryota > Metazoa > Arthropoda > Arachnida > Araneae > Heptathelidae > Ryuthela > Ryuthela nishihirai. Next base: position 43,327,392 of record JAWZYU010000005.1, read on the forward strand.
ACGAACCGAAGTGTGAGTTTTGTGACACCATTTTAACTTTAAAACACATCTTATTATCCGTGTTTTAACTTTGAGCGATATATGCATTTCAGCTTTCACGATTTTGCGTCTGCACCTATTACACTCAGACATCGTTTATCTGATACTTCTTTTTTTTCCTAGCAGTCTTTGACTTTTTACCTTTTAGGCTATTTTAGACGTCTATGATTGTGTTACCTTTGAATCCTACATTTTGCACATGTTTTTACTTTCATCATGGGTCCTCTACACCCATTGTTCATTTTGGCATTTTACATTTGTTCTTTCTCTTTACATGGGACGTTTTTGCGTTTATGACTTTTTACATGCGACTTTTGCGTTTCACCTTTAACTTTGATTGTCGGTCTCCGTGACTTTTATATCTTTATTTTCTCTGTTTGTCTCGTTTGGCGCTCTATGGCCTAGTTGTCCTTTCGCCATTAAACCCTCCAAACAAACAACCAATCTGTTGGTAACTTTCGATCTTTTGGTGTCAACCGGTGTCGAGCAGATCTTTAGAGTCTAGGTGCAACTGAAGGCTAACCATTCAGTTGTGCAGAAACAAACTTTGAGGACAACGTATTCAGCATTGCCAAAAACAAACACATCAACGCCAAATAAACATTAAAAGATCCTAACATTTAGTGGAATACTAATGAGAGTTAGCCCGTCATTAAAATGCTTCAATAGATATCCCTAGTACATTAATGCTACTATACTACCATTCAGGGAGTGCAGCAGATGAGCTCGTGCATCAGAGCGCAAGTTCACTGCGGTCGATTGGTGTCAGGGGAGTCCATTACCGGAAGCACGAACAGAGAGAGCAGCACGCGAAAGCCCTTTCGCCAACGTTTCATGTTCCGTATTAGTCGATTGCCCAACCCTACTGTTGATTCCATCAATCATCCGTAGAGTTCAGAATTAATTATTACACTATTAATGATTAAAAGTTAACGGAGAGAAATTCGACTGAAACATTTCTCAACTAAGCTCGTTCTGTTTCGTGAAGTTTTTTTCTTTTGCTTTTTTTTTATTTGGAAAGAGGATTCTATAAAAGGGCAGACTAGAAACGAGGGGATTTCAACGCAACAAAATTGGTAAAAAAACAACGGAACTGAACTACCACGAAATTCCTAACAATTTCATTTCCATTCTCAATAATGAATCCATGATGATATTTTATGGAAAGAGATGATATTTTATGGAAAGAGATAATATTTCTGCACATAATTTCAATGCGTTTATACATTTGGAAACATTTACACCACAAGAGTGCTCAACTTAACAGCGGATTTGGGAGACTAATCAATAATTAACTTCCATCTAACTTAGCAACCTCTGGCGGCCGGGTCTTCATTTCAATTTTTTGGGGCACGCCGTGAGAGCTCAAAAGTCGCTATAAATATATGTTATATATATATGTTTTACTTTATTTCCATTGTTATACTATAACTATATGTATACAAGGGTTACGCCAGTTACATGCACATTTCCAGGGGGTACGTGAAGCATAAAAGGTTGAGACCACTGCTCTAAGCAATGAAAAGAAGATTTAATAACTAGGGACTGCTCTTTCATTTATCCTCTAATGTGACTTACGAATCTACCCGAACTTGTCGCTCATGGCGCCATCTATGATCGGGGAAGGCAACTTTCTTTTTTTTTAAATGCTCTGAATAAGATGTAAAGAAGAAAGTCATTCAGGCTGAAAGCGTTATTAACGAAATAATCAATCAATAGTTAATACACAGAGTTACCTCTACCGTATTAAACACCTTATTCAGACCAACATTGAAATATGTTTTAAAAGATACCTATCTTCTTATATAAACCCTAAAAGGTAGGAGATAAACTTAAAACCTATCGATGGTGCAATCCATCACTGAATTCGTATTCCCTTCAAATGGAGATAGGGAGCCGGCAATCTTGTCGAGTAGGTAAATCGGCGCCTTATCTTCCTTTGAATGGAATGCGAACTCAGTGGCTGATTGCACCATCCATACGTTTAAGTTTATTTTCAACTTTATAGGATCCTATAAGAAGGATGGGCATTTTTTTTTGCGAGTCGAATAAAAGTGGCTATTTTTCTGGTTCATGTTCTTGTCCAACGGCATTCTTTTACCTTTTTTCGTCGTTGTAAGCTCTTAAGTGATCACTCACAGAAGAATTTGCTGAACTATCGAGACAATTAAGAAAGAACTGAGAAGAATTAAGAAAGGAATTAAGGAAGAACTGAGATTCATAAGAGTAAAGAATACAAATACATTTACACTTTGACCCGCAAAGGTAAATAGCTTATCTGCAGGAAAATGAATAAGCTATATTAAACATAGGTCATTCAGCCACAAAAATGGTGTACATCAAATAAATCCACAAAACACAACACATAAATCAGCTAAATAGAAAATACCAAATAATTTTTTAATTCCAATTTTAGTCTTCTAAAAGAATCTATATTTAGTAATTCTTTTGGAATAGCATTAAATATAAATGGTACTTGATATTCGGAGGTATGTTTCCCGTAATTATTTCGAAAATTTGGCAATTTGTAATAACCTTGGTTTTGAAGTCTTGTATTTTTGTTATGTTGAATTTTTAGTTTGTAAGTTTCGTCAAAAAATTTTTAATTATTACATTATATTTATATAAATTGCTGTAGGATAAAAGGTTTAAAAATTTTAATCTATCTCTGGAAGTTTTATAATTTTTTTGCAAATGAAACGGAATAATATTATTAGCTATTACAGACTGCAGTTTTTCTATTTTATTTATGTTAGTTAAGTTAGTTGTTCCATGCACAATTATTCCATAGTTTAAAATCGATTCGCATATTGCTTTATAAAATAATACAGAGGTTTCCATATTTAGTAAGTATTTCAATTTTTGAATTTTTATCGCTGATATTCTCAAGCTTTCACATATGTGAGATATATGGGCATTCCACCTAAAATATTCATCAAAAATGGTTCCTAAGTAATTTATTTGATTTACTTGCTCAACAGTGGGCAACTACATAACGATTCACAATTTGAAGCATCATTTTTTCTGCAATTTATTTTATGAGTTTTGATAAAGAGGTTTTGATGAATATGAAATCCTGGTGAATGAATAATCATCAATTTTGTTTTTTTCTCATTTAAAGAGATTTTATTATGATTTAACCATCTAATAATATTATTGTAATGTGTTTGAACCTCTGAAATGCTATCATTTAAATATTTCTGACTGTTTATTAAAACAATGTCGTCAGCATATAGATAAATAGCACTATTTAATTTTGTATTGAATAAATCATTAATGTATACTAGGAGCAATAAAGGACCTAAAATTGAGCCTTGGGGAATTCCATATCGTGTAATTACTTTTCTGCTGTAGCAGTTTTTTATTTTAGTAATTGTGTATCTGTCTGATAAATAATTTCTAAACCAATCTAACCATCTACCGCGATCTACCGTAATTTTCCAATTTATTTAGTGAAATGCTATGATCTATTGTATCGAAGGCTTTCTTTAAATCTAAGAACATTGTTACAATTTTTCCCTATTATTCAATGATTTATTAATATTATTTGCAATTTTGGAAATTAGTTGAATTGTGTTTTTTCCTTTTTGAAAGCCAAATTGATTTTCATTAATTATGTTGTGTTTAAATAAAAAGTTAAAAACAGTATTATAAACATATTTTTCCATTATTTTCGAAAAAATAGGCAGAATTGTTATTGGTCGATAGTTAGAAAAGTCCTCCTTAATACCACCTTTAAAAATAGGTCGTAAAATACCTGTTTTGAGTTCAATAGGTATCCCAGTAAATATAATCTGATTTATAATTTTTGATATAACATTAAGTAGTGTTTCTTTATTAAATTTTATATGTTTAATGCAAACATTATCGTAACCAGGTGATTTATTGGTGTCTAATGAAGTAATTATTTCATCAGTTTCTTTTTTGGTGATTTCATGTATATAGATAGAGTTCAAAACTCTTTGCATCATGGTTGGAACATAATTTATATCATCTTGGTGATTTGTATTTCTTATCTGTAAAATTAGTGTGTTATAATTGTCATTGTAATTATTTGCTATTTATTCACAGATAATTTCTTTTGTACATATTGCCAATTATTACATCGTCCGCTAATTTTTTTCTGTTTTCCTTCTAATATTTCATATATTAATTGCCAGGTAGCCTTCATATCATTTTTTTTTTCATTATAAGTTTATTTCTGCAATAAAGTTGTTTCTGATTTCTAATCTGAATATTAACCATATTTCTTAATTTTTTATAGTTATTTTTATAAGCATCACTTTATCATTGTTTTTAAATTTAATACAAGCTTTATCTCTTTCTTCAATTAATTCTATCAAGTTCGGTGTTATCCAGTTTTTGCTATGATTTCTTTTTACCTTTCCAACACTCCTCATATATATATATTCTATTTTTTCCTAAAATTCCATCATAAATGTCTTTAAATACTTTATATAGGTTTAATTCATCCATTGAGTTGTCTCCATAATTTTCTAAATTCTAATTCATTTCAGAAATAGCTTTATTTATGTTGTTATGGTCAAATGACCAATTCTTATTTTCGTGGTCAGTTTGAGTATAATTAGTATTATTCAAATTGTTATTGGTATTGCTAATCAATGTTAAAATCATATAGTGATCTGCTCTTTTGCTTGTTTGAATTATTGAATTTGCTGACATATTTTTAATCAGTTTAATATTAATATGGTCTATACAGGTTTTGGTAATTTTATTTTTTACTATTTTTTCTCTTATAGCTTCCCTTATTAATCTTTCAAAATTCATTTCAACCAATAGTGTAATATATTTTTCTGTGCATGTTTTTTAGTATTCATTGTATCGATATTAAAATCACCTATTAAAATCTGATTTTGATCTTTTTCTGTATTTTCCATCCAGTTTCGGAAATTTTAACAGAAAAGAGTTCACATCTGTACTAGGTGATCAGTATAGTGCTAAAACGTGATATATTTCTCTTACTTTTATATATATAGTTTTCTCTTGTATTAGTTTTCCATCGTTCCTATGAACCGAGACTGTTTCTATTTCTTTTTTCAGTTAAGTAACTGCTTAAAGGCAAGGAGAGAAATGCGTTTATGAGATGTGAAAATGATGAGGCGGGAAAAATCGCGTGTAATATTTTAAATTTGGCATTGAAATGCGCAACTCGGAATGCGTTTTGGTTACGACAGGATGTATTTACCAATAGTTTATTCTTTTCCTCCCTTAAAGAGTAATTTCTCGGTGAAAATGAAAGATTTTTCACCTCTTAGCTCTCAAGGCTGATCTAACTTTTCCTTCCCATAAACCTATCATTTGGATCTATCGTTTTTCCCTCCTCACGCGCTCTCTCTCTTTCTCGGTCTGCTATAAAAATCGGCTTCAAAAGTTTTACATATATTTCAAGAATTCGCTGACAGTTATTTTCCGTTCCGATGAAGGTTTTTTGCCATCTTTTACACTGCGAGTGAGCAGTGCAGGGGGTGGATAAGTTTCAATTAAAAACGATTGAGCTCCAAGGAAGAAAATAACATATGCATACTTCTATGACGAAAACAATCCGCTTCTTGAAAGCTAAATTAATTGAAAAGACAAATTAAAAAGGGTTTTTCGGAAGAGAGGCAGCAAAGGGGTTTAACGATATATTTTCAATGTTTAAAGCGGCTCTTTTGAATTCTTTCAGATCCAGATATCTGTCTCCGATTCTGTCGCAATCTCTCCTTCGAGTCTCTCCTCTAAACTCCGCCAAATCCTTTACTCGTGATCGTCACCAGGCTTTCGTTCACCTTTCAATATTAAGAGACTGTTGCTAACAAATCCGCTTTTGCTCTCCATGCACGGGAATTGTCTCAGTCAGTCCAGCACGCCAGGCTCCTAATCTGCATTTCTCACGTTCGTCACTGCGTCGAGATTTTGTCCGCTTCCTGTCCACGGTCAGAAAAGGAACACCAATGGGCTTGAAAATGTCAGACTCCTTCAGATGGAACGTAAAACCCTCGTCTCTCACTCACCTCGTCTCATGTGCAGGAAAGCCATACCATGTGCATGTTAAAAAATACGCGGGATGTTCTTGACGGGAGGTTGCCACCTGTCTCCTATCAGTTCTCCAGTGGATCCCCTCCCGCATCTCTCTCTGAGACCTTGAAGTCTTCATTACAGTCACTTCCTTTTTCCAAAATGATAGCGACGGTTTCGCTGATCATCCCTTGACTATCAGAACGCATTCTCTGAACGAGTCATCTAATTGTGTAGGAGGTAGTGCGCTGAGCACAGGAACACGAATGTCTGTGCTAGCTGAGAGAGATTCGAAATTCCTTTTCAATAGCCTTTCACCCTCTCTCTATCATGTGATGTTTGCTGTCAAAACACTCCCTCTGAACAGGAATTCCCCTTTTCCTTATCCCATTTCATTCTGCTCTAGCGAGCGAGAGCCTCGAGCATCACACTATGATTAAATCTGCCCTAGCCCCTACGGGACCTTTTCCACATTGACTAAAACAATTACTGAAACAATTACTCACTTTCGTCATTTGTCGTCAACTGCGCATGTCTCATCACTGTACAGGGCGACTGAGATTACTGCTGTACAGAGCGACTGAGATTACTGCTGTACAGGGTGACTGAGATTACTGCTGTACAGGGTGACTGAGATTACTACTGTACAGGGCGACTGAGATTGCCGGACACAAAACATTGAGTTCTTTTTCCTTGGGAGTCTTTTCTATTTCATAATGGTTAAATACCTTGAAAGACGAGGACATGGCAAGGCAAGTGAATCTGTTGCATAACTGCGGGGGACAGATGAAAGTCTCCACACAAAATCAACCCAATAAGGGTTTGTTTCTTTTGATATCGGGATTAACAGACTGAGAGAAGGACGCCTTTTTGGAGTTCAAATTGTGACTTCTCTCAGAGATAGGCGAAAATATCCCACGGTTGAAAAGAAATGATCTTGTGAAGGTGAGGTGCCGATGCATCACCGATTGATCTCTCTCATCCTTCATAGTAATTAGAGTTACCTCATCCCTTAGTGAGGTGATTAGAGTAATCCAGTTAACATCCAACGAAACTTTCTGAAAAACTCTCAAGAAAAGTGAAAAACACTCAAAAAAATTCAAAAAAGAAAACTTCCTGGGATAAATGCAATGTGATTATTCCATTCACTGAATTAATTACCTTAGAAACATTTCTTAATCGGCTATTTTTGGCTAACGTTATGATTTTGTTAGAGAACTTCCGTCTTCAATTTATTTTAGTTGGTAAAAGTTCTTTCTTCCATCGCTACTATACCGTTTGGAAGTTTTTTTTCCACCTGAGTGTTGATCGTCCAATGGTGGCATTTCTCTTTTCCCATGTTAGCTGTCCACTTGGAAGCTTCTCTTCCGAAGCAGCATCAGATGCTCTTTTCAGAGGCTGTGCGTATCATCGAGAAACTCAAGAGCACCGTGGATCTATGGATTGTCTCTAAGCTGTCCTCCCGGGGAAGAAGAACAGATGAAAACACGTAACAAATGGTCGTCCTTCGTCAGCGTTGCCAGTTGATGTAAGCAAGAGCAAGAATTCGCTCCCAGCGCCACGGAGCGACTGGACGTCCCATCTGTCGTGAACAAGGAGAGATCGGTTGGTGGCTTGCCTCGTCTCACCAATGGGAGTGCCCATTGGCTGAATGCACAGCGCAGGAGAATTGGCGAAGATGGCGGCTAGAAAGAGAAAAAAGATGGCATTGCGATGAAGAAGTTTCAGTTTCGACTTAGCTAATCATGATGAGGAGAAAATCGTGGCGATTAAAATTCAGATGATCACATTGCGCAGAGATGACAAAACAGATGGAGCTCCAGCAGATCAGTCATTTAAAAACTAGAATTGATCTCCAGCAACTGAGTGATGTTGAAAAAGAAAGAGCTTTCTTTATTAATCTGCCGATCTCTTATAGAAAGCCACAGTGGTTCTAGTATCGATGATAAAGGGACTGCTATGATTTCACTGGACTCAAATATAAAGAAGAAACGGAATGATATATGACATCGGCTTGGGAATAAAAATCCTCTTCGAAATTAAGATTCTTAACAGAATTGGATGAGATGGTCCTCCCATCGCCAAAACATACATGAAGAGGACGTTTGCATCTCCTTTGCTCACTTTCTATCTCGGCCATTGCTGAATGTTGTCAGAGTCTGCAAGCAAAGCAAGCTGCAACATTAAACATGCGAAAGTTAAACTGAAGTTAGCGGAATCTTGATTCCTGCTCTGCGTTAAATACGGAGCTCGACAAAGTTTAATTGGCAACGAAAAGTTTCCCGCTAGAATAACCTCAACAGGGTAAAAAGATTAAAATAACCAAAGCATCGTCTGATTTGGAGGACTTTTTTTTTGCGCATCACGTGTCACGTGCTATGGTAGGATATTGAATCGACGGACAGAAGTTTTCGAAATGATATAATTCTACTTCAATAAATATTTATAAATATTAAAGAATTTTAGATTATTAAGGAGTAATCGGGCATTTTAAATCTATACGTTACTGTTGAATAAAGAGAGAAATCTGGCATTTTATTCATCGAGAGAAATCGGGCATTTTAAATCTATCCATTAGTGTTGAATAAAGAGAGAAATCGGGCATTTTATCCATCGGGATTCATCTCTCTTTGTTCATCGAGAGAAATCGGGCATTTTAAATCTATCCACTAGTGTTGAATAAAGAGAGAAATCGGGCATTTTATCCATCGAGATTCATCTCTCTTTATTCATCGAGAGAAATGGGGCATTTTAAATCTATCCATTAGTGTTGAATAAAGAGAGAAATCGGGCATTTTATCCATCGGGATTCATCTCTCTTTGTTCATCGAGAGAAATCGGGCATTTTAAATCTATCCACTAGTGTTGAATAAAGAGAGAAATCGGGCATTTTATTCATCGAGATTCATCTCTCTTTATTCATCGAGAGAAATCGAGCATTTTAAATCTATCCATTAGTGTTGAATAAAGAGAGAAATCGGGCATTTTATTCATCTCTCTTTATTCATCGAGAGAAATCGGACATTTTATTCATCGAGATTCATCTCTCTTTATTCATCTAGAGAAATCGGCCATTTTATTCATCGAGATTCATCTCTCTTTATTCATCTAGAGAAATCGGCCATTTTAAATCTATCCATTAGTGTTGAATAAAGAGAGAAATCGGGCATTTCATTCATCGAGATTCATCTCTCTTTATTCATCGAGAGAAATCGGGCATTTTAAATCTATCCATTAGTGTTGAATAAAGAGAGAAATCGGGCATTTTATTCATCGAGATTCATCTCTCTTTATTCATCGAGAGAAATGGGGGCATTTTAAATCTATCCATTAGTGTTGAATAAAGAGAGAAATCGGGCATTTTATTCATCAAGATTCATCTCTCTTTATTCATCGAGAGAAATGGGGGCATTTTAAATCTATCCATTAGTGTTGAATAAAGAGAGAAATCGGGCATTTTATTCATCGAGATTCATCTCTCTTTATTCATCGAGAGAAATCGGGCATTTTAAATCTATCCATTAATGTGGGCTTGTGAGCAAGATCGGCCATTGTCCACTGTGTTGATGTGAGGGCCGATTGGTGCGGAAGGTTTCAATTTGCTGCACTTGATCCCGGCACTTCTCTCTCGGCGTCCGGCCACAAGGAAACAACGTCACAGTTGGACAGGATATGACGTCAGGACTCGAAGAGTGCTTAACTGAAAGTAATCCAACTCCCCATCAAGAGGCGTGGGAACCCTATCAAGGTCGCGTAAAGGTCACTGCGGGGTGTAGATCGATGTCTCTTTATGCCGAGGGACAGTGGGACACTGTGAGGGCGACCCATCGGACGTCGAAGATGGCGGCGGGGGCAAGTGCCCGCTGACGCCACAGCCTAGGGCGTAGGCCTCGTGGCGCTGCCGCTGAAAGGTTGGGACTGCGGAGTCAATCTCAGGTTGCAGACGGCGATTTATTTCCGTCACCAAACACCCACAGGCCGCCAATTATAGGACTCATCTGGAACTTTAAGCAGCGCCATTTGGTTCGCACTGTCGCTATCTGTCTCGTCTCGCGAACCAACTCTTGTTTCCTCTAAACATCCGTTACGGTTACGCACACGCGCCTTCTTTACGCTTCGGAAGACAGCCTTGTGACACCCACGAGGAAGGAACGCGAGTCTCCTCCGGCTCTCAGAAGCACCGTTCTGTCGTCAAGTGATCTCGCAGCGGATGCATTTGACCTCCTCTCGCGGGGTGGACAGGCTATCCCTACGAGGCTGCAAAAAGGTGGCAAACTCTGACCTTTTGAGAATAATGTTCCCTCATTTATAGCTGATATAATCGATGAAGGTTTCATCAAAGGAGAATTTCTTCATTCTTAGTCTTCATTTTTAAGTCTTTGGTTCCATCTCATTGGCACGCGGATATTGATTCTTTGAGAATAGGATCCACTCCGATGGACTGCGGAATTTCCAAACCCATCGTTCTCTTTTTCCTGATAGAGGACAGGATGAGGATTCGGCAGAAATAAATCTCAAAGCAGGCTCAGTTGGGATTCGAACCTAGCAACATAAGATTACGAGCCTGGTGCGCTACCGACTGAGCCATCCCGCGCCACTATATATTTTATGTATTTACAGATTTTAACAGTACTATTTAAAGAATATTACACCTCTGTGCGCCCCAGGCTCGTAATCGGCAGTTCCTAGGTTCAAGTACCAGCTGAAATTTAAACTCCGCACAACTCCCCGCCCTGCCCACGGTCAATAGGGGGACACTGATGGGCTTGGAAGAGCCACCGTCCGTCAGATGGGACGTTAAGCCGTGGCCCCGTGTGCGGGACAGCCATCTCTGTGCACGTTAAAGAACATGAGGATGGCGTTGACGGGAGGCTACCATCTATCGCCCAACAGCTATTCCAGTGGGTCACTCTCCCAACCTTCTCTGAGCCTTCGGGGTTCTTGTGACCTAACCATTTATCCCATTGTGTGCAAAAAAGTGCAGCTCAGAGGTAAAACAATCCAGCCCAATTCTCATTGTCTCTCATTAATGAGCTAGAAAGAGATCGGATACAACACAAACATATTCTAATAATTCCATTTTTACATTAAACCTTCTGATACTTTGTTATTAAACCTCATTTTGACCTTTCTTTTACAACCATAATTAGCTTTGACATTTTCTAGCTTTAAGTGCTTCATTGAGTCGTGAGAGCGTTATATTCTGCTGTAGGGTGTTAGATACAAATTCAAGTTATTAACTTATCGGAAAGATGTTGGTAATATTTTCAGACAAGGAATACTTAGACAGGATAGAGAAGTATTACGAAACCCTTGACAAAAAAAAGTACATCAACGAGGAAGGTTGAATATCCTTGCTTTAAAATTTAATCCGATCTGCGGATCGACGCTAAAAATCCAATTTTCTGTTAACTAGAAATAAAGTTGTGCTTTCATGAAAGCGCCTGTCGCATTCGAGTTATTAATGATGGAGAGCTCCGTATCGGATGAATGGAATGACATTTGCTAAGCAAGTTTCGAGAAATGAAATATTCATATGAGTGGAGGAGCATAGGGATTGAATCGGGAATGGAAGCGGGTGGAGCTCGGCGGAAGGTTATCATCGATCGAGTGATAAGGGAGAAGTGCAAATGAGCAGATATTTCGAAGTGCACTCGCTGACAGGCTTTGACTTGCTGTTGCATCCCTTTGAACACTTTACGAGGAGCCGCAGTTGAATAATGATGCTGATGATGATTCAGGTTGCTCTTTCAATTGCAGCTCCTAACGAGGAGATGTCAAATGGCATAATGGAGGCAAAACTGATGCTTGAAACAACGAATAAATCTGTCCTAACACGCCAGTTAAAATGGCGCACACTTAAATGAAATCATTTTCATTTCCCAATGCATTAGTTTCTATCTTACAGAAGCCGTAAAGGATCCTCCCCCCCCCCACCCCATTATTTCTTCTTGTTTGCGATCATTTTCGTTCATTCTGTTTTAAGAAGTGAGAAAAAATGCAGTTAATTTTTCGTTTCATACACAAACGATCTTATCGAAACTCATCAATCGTGAGTCTCTAGCCTTAGACCAATAAAGGTCAATTCAAACAAGGTCCTATTTGACGTTTTCGACCCACCCCATTCTGGGTCCCACTCTTCATAACACTCTTCGTTAATCTTTCTTTATGCAACATGACCAAACCAACACAGTTTCTCCCCTACAAAAGATACTGCTCAAGGATGGTTGATCCCTACTTCGTCTTATCTCATCATGATTTATATAGGCAAATCATATAAATGATCAATATACTGCATAAGCATCTAGAATCAAAGGTATCAAGTTTCCTGTTATCTTGCTAACAGAGAGTCCGTATTTTATTTTCTTAGAAAACTTTATAAAACACCATATATTATAACATACACCTATTTTTCCACAATCTCCACAGTTCCAGCAGAAATTCCTATTCTTCTTTTTATATCATGCCGAACATTTTCAGTATCTGTTATAAATCTCCATGGGATAATTAAACTGAGACACTTTCTCAAGGGTGCACTAATTCAAAGCAACTAAATCACCATCTGCCTAACCAATTTTCACCACTATATTTTTTTCTCTGTTTATCACTTAAGCTACTCTATTACCAGTCTCATCAACAGCTCTAATGAAAGAATTCATCTCATCAACGTCATTTAGCAAATGGGCAAAATCGGCAGTATTATTATTTGCAGTGAATTCCATGTAACATAAATGATAACGAAACTAAGGAGGAAAGGAGACAAAATGCGCCATTGTCCAACTCCAGTAGCAATGCTAAACCAATCGTACAAACTCGTACAAACCTTATCAACTCTCACATACGATTTGTTGTTATCACGAATATATAGAGGCAGCCATATTTTGTTTCAGGTACAAGATTATCTTTGAGAATCGGTGAGAAAGATTAGAACACTTTTTGACTTTTGAGAGCAATGTAGAGAAACTGTATTAATTTCTGCAATGTAATCGGGAAGGAGAAGAAAAAGGAAATCATTGAAGGGTTCCTGAATCTGAAGGGGAAGACTGGGACAACCAGGAATGTGCGTCCCAGGAGGAATCTTTGGTGATTTTAAGTGATGAAGAGAAAGTTCATCAGCAGCTTCATTCTCTGGTTTCAAGTGAAATGCAACATCCATTCACTTCTCTGCCTTTGTGATCTCTTCCAAGGGGCATTCAGACTTTCCGCTAATTGACTCTGGAATTAGCATCGCCAATGATGCAAATGAACAGCTAAATTGTTAGATGGCAAACAAGGCGAGGATTATAGAGGTTTCGGACAGATGGGATCCTTCGATATGGAGATGAAGGTTTCATCAGAGTTCATGATGAAAAGATGCAGCAGATCGGAAGAGCAGATCGGAAGAGATTGACTCTGAACGTGATAGAAATTATGCAAATGGATGTAAATAAGGATTGTGACTTATTCTGCAATAATCAGGGTTGGTTTTTTGCATTTCGAGTGAGACACCTTTTTTGAATCTCGTTGGGTTCAAACATTGTTAGAAAAAATGCGAAAAGCGAGATACTTTTTGCCATGGCTGCTCCAAATTGAATCATCAAATTGTAATTTTCAAAATGTTTCCTCCCTTTTATTACTTTAAATAATATTTCTCTGATTTAATTGAAAAATGTGGCCAACTGTGAACTCTTTCATTTAAAATTCCCCATTTATGTGTGTCCTATGACCAGCGCCCCTTTTCGACTACTTCGGAAATGATTTTTCTTACGCAGAGAGAAACGACCGCTGTAGAATAATTAAAAGAAATGATCGCCATATTGCTGCTGGGACTTTTAAGAATCTATGGAGAGTGTGGAGAAATAGGCGTATATACCTAAAGACTAAAATTAGATTGTATAATAGTTTGGTTTTTTCTAGGGTTAGTTATGGTAGTGAGACTTGGACGCTTTGTAAAAAAGATAACAGAAAACTAGATGCTTTTGATTCTAGATGCTTACGCAGTATCTTGGGAATTAGTTGGTTTTACTTTGTAAGTAATGATGAGGTTAGAAGAAGGAGTCATCAACCTCCTTTGAGCAGCATATTCTGCAGAGAGAGACAGCGTTGGTTTCGTCATGTTACCCGTATGCATAGCTGCAGATTGGCAAACGGGATTATGAACAGTTTGCTTAAGGGTTTCAGAAAAAGTGGGAGACCTAGGATGCAACGGGCAGACAATATCAAACAGGACCTGGTTAGAATTGGTGTGCAGTGGCCAGATGCAGCAGCTATAACTCAGGACAGACATGTTTGAGGAGGAGAATTACACAGTCCGGTAGGACCTCCCTAGAATTTTGTATGCATATATGTATGAAACCTCTCTTCGTATGCATGCATGTTAACGAACATATTTTGTATGCATGTATGTTAACCTCTCTTCGTCCTAATTTACTTGTGATTTTGATTTGTTTGATCTGCGCAATTTTAAGCATTTGCAACGGTGAAAATGATCAAAGGGTTACGTTGACAAAAAAAAGTTGCGTTTTTATCACCATTCCTGTGGCAGCAGTCCTTTCACAAGGATGGTGATAAAAACGCAACTTCTGTTTAAAAAAATCAGTAAAAAATATTTTATGCTTGGATAGGTGCTAATAAAATATTACAATTCCCATTGCTCGAATCTTCTCTTAGTTTCAATTTCCATCATTAGAGGGCACTCATTTGAATTCTAGAATTTCATATTCCTCAGAGCTGATTAGACTTCACAGTTTCTTCTTAATGCATGTAAATTATCTCTCACATTGAGAGCATTCTCATAGCAAAAAATAATTTAAAACAAACTTCCAGATATCGATGAATGAGTCATCTCTTTGTCCCCTCCCTCGCTTTCCCCGCCCTGCCCACGGTCAGTAGGGGACACCGATGGGCTTGATAAAGGCCGCCGTCCGTCGGATGGGACGTTAAGCCGTGGCCCCGTGTGCGGCAGAGCCATACCCTGTGCACGTTAAAGAACACGCTGGATGGCCTTGACGGGAGGCTACCATCTGTCTCCCAACAGCTGTTCCAGTGGGTCCCCTCCCCCAATCTTCTCTGAGCCTTCGGGGTCCTTGTGGCCTGGCCATTTAGCCCATGGTGTGCAAAAAAGTGCCGTTCAGAGGTAAAACAATCCAATCCAATCCTCTCCCTCGCCTTGTAAACTGTGAGCTTGAATCTTGAAGCGACTAAGAACGGAAAGCTTCTTTGGGTCAACATCTTCTTCCGACTCTATCCATCGGGAAACTTACTGCGAACCCGAAATCTTGTTTCGGCCTCGTAGATTCATTTCTTCCGTTTGCTTCAACAGAAAAGTATCAGAGGTTGGAGGAAATCAAAAGGCAAACGAAAAGGAGAGAATTCAGTTACAAAAATAACCTTTTACATGTAATGAATTTGCAGCACAGTTATTGTATCTTAACCGGAATTAATTTCACCTACGAGAATTTCAGACTTCTATTCTTTTAGAAAATTTCTAATCGATTTTCGGCGTCTGAATGCCTAGTTACTAACGAGAAAGTGATTTCTCTGCAATTCAGTCTTTAAACTCTTTTAAAGGTATCGATTTATCACTGAAAATACCTTGATGTAATAAAGGAAAAAATGTCCATGTTGTTTCTCAGCTGAACAGGTCATTGCAATGCATTATGCATGAACGATGTGTGCTGTTACCATAGCTGCGGACTGATAACATCAGCTCCAGTTCTGTGAGCTTGCAACGACAACTCTGCATCAGTTGCAATATGAGTAACGATTGGTGGCCGATGCCAGATGCAGAAGAACTCTAAGACACGTGGCGGCAAATGGTTAAGAGAACCTGCGATGGCCCACCTTTCGAAAATATTTTATCTTCTGAATACGACTTTTTTTCCATTCTGCAATTTAAGATGATATCTGTTTTGCCTACATGGTTGATTGCCGGATAAAGCCCACTTATTTAAGTTGTTAGCATTATTATTATTGAAGTGAGGTCTAATTTAGAAAATACACTTCAAACACCGATGAAGAAGGAAATGAATTTGGTTTTGGAAAGGATAAACCGTCCCAACCGTGGTTACTTATGCTGGAGAATCATGTTAAAAACTATTCTAAGGGCATTGACACGAAACGTACATCTTTCATCAGGTGGGTTCCCTTCTATGACCTTGTCTGAAGGCATTGACACGAAACGTACATCTTTCATCAGGTGGGTTCCCTTCTATGACCTTGTCTGAAGGCATTGACACGAAACGTACATCTTTCATCAGGTGGGTTCCCTTCTATGACCTTGTCATCACCCATAGAAGTACTTGCCATCTGCCAAGAGATTTTTTCCCCGCTCAGAAGTAGAAACTACTCCCCTCAGAATCACCCTTGTCAGAGTGGAAGCGACGGCCCACAGAACCACCCTTCTCAAAGGTAGAAATAACTCCCCGCAGTGGAAGCGATTCCCTCTAAGAACCACCCTTCTCAGAGTGGAAACGACTCCCTCTCAGAACCACTTTTCTCAGAGTGGAAGCGACGGCCTACATAACCACCCTTCTCAAAGGTAGGAACAACTCCCCGCAGTGGAAGCGATTCCCTCTAAGAACCACCCTTCTCAGAGTGGAAGCGACTCCCTCTCGGAACCACCTTTCTCAGAGTGGAAGCGACTTCCCCACAGTAGAAGCGACGGCCCACAGAACCACCCTTCTCAAAGGTAGAAACAACCCCCTGCAGTGGAAGTGATTCCCCCTAAGAACGACCCTTCTCAGAGTGGAAGAGACTCCCTCTAAGAACCACCCTTCTCAGAGTGGAAGCGACTCCCTCTAAGAACCACCCTTCTCAGAGTGGAAGCGACTCCCTCTAAGAACCACCCTTCTCAGAGTGGAAGCGACTCCCTCTAAGAACCACCCTTCTCAGAGTGGAAGCGCATCCCTCTAAGAACCACCCTTCTCAGAGTGGAAGCGACTCCCTCTAAGAACCACCCTTCTCAGAGTGGAAGCGACTCCCTCTAAGAACCACCCTTCTCAGAGTGGAAGCGACTCCCTCTCGGAACCACCTTTCTCAGAGTGGAAGCGACTCCCCCACAGTAGAAGCGACGGCCCACAGAACCACCCTTTTCAAAGGTAGAAACAACCCCCTGCAGTGGAAGTGATTCCCCCTAAGAACCACCCTTCTCAGAGTGGAAGCGACTCCCTCTCAGAACCACCTTTCTCAGAGTGGAAGTGACTCCCTCAGAGTAGAAGCGACGGCCCACAGAACGACCATTCTCAAAGGTAGAAACAACTTCCCGCAATATATTTGTATTCATACATGAAACAAAAAGATACTCTCTCAAGCAGCTGCTTGCCACAGAGGTCTAAACAGGAGCCTCTCAGTTTATATACGATAACAGAACTTCTGTGAGGATGGCGGGACCTCAGCAGAAATAACTGACAACAGCTCGAAACCAGGTCTCTCTTATCAACAGCCAAGCACGCTAACCACTCGGCCACGCGACAAATTACTATTGCTCAAAATTCGACCAGTTGCTCCTTACTTTAAAAACACCTAGTTTAAATTTTTAATAACAGTTTAATACAGTCATAATGAATAAATTACTTTATATTCACTGACTGATTAACCTCTTAACATTAATGAATGAGAAAAATGCAGGTTCTTCATTTTAAGAGATAAATGAGAAATTCCTTTTTGCTTTGTATTCTCATTTTTCCATCACCCATTAATACGAATTTTTACTGTTAAAGTGTGCAAAATTTTGAAGATGTGAAACCTCATTTTATTTGAAAACGAGCATCCCATATTCTGCAGAGGCGATTTGTTATTCTTAGAGTTTAAATCTTTTTCCATTTTTAACAATCCTTTGACTGAAATGGTGCGAACGTGTTCGATGACACTATTGCCTCTTTACCAAGAAGATTTTCACGACGTATGACTTTTAAATGAATTCCTAATATCACTTGACATTCATTGATAAAAGTTTTCTCTGAAAACTGTTTTTTTATCCTGAACGCTTTCACTCTCATGAAGCTGCTGCTAAGCAACAATTGTTTGACATCTGTTAAGAAGTTTCATCCCCAAATAACCAAAAATTGCATTCAGTGCAGGGAGTTGAATCTAACTGCAGTGCAAACAAAGCTAGGTGTGATGATTCTACTTAAACTTTGCAAATATTTGTGATGCGGTTCCTTGGCAACAGAGGCAGTAGTTTAGTGATTTGATGTTGGAAGAAAGGAAATTGAAACAACGAAAGGATTACTAATCTTGTTTCGGGAAATCGCTAGAAGCTCATTTAGTGTTTGAAATCTTTTTCAAATTTGTTCCGAAGGAAATGAGTAGGAAGAGTGTCAGACGATATATTTAACCCGCTGACCTTACGTCCTTCAATTATTCATCATTCCATAAGAAACATAAATGCATCCTTTCCGTCGTTCTGCATCACGTGACAAAATACGACACGAGAAATCAGCACGATAATAAAGAATGATTTTTTCAAATTTTGCCTCGGTTTCAACTTCTTTAGGTTTTCTTTTTTCCATTTCCCAAATTGATTGCTTCAACTGTAAATTGCGAGCAATATATTTTTTTAACCAATTGAGTATTTTTCTATTTCTGCCTTTCAAATGATTTGTTAACCCCCCCCCCCCCTCCCAAGAGACATTTCCAATTTCCTTGCATCGGAACGTGCAACGAGAAAACCGCGAGGAGAAATTGAATGTCAACAAATAAGGGCCTCGAGTCCTTATTGCGTTTCCGGGTAAATTTTATTTGCGACCAACTGCGTCATTTCCCTCTGGCTTCATCGCTGCGGTGAATTGACTCGAAGCCGACAACGTCGCCCACCAAGCGCATTCTCGAGCTCCTCCCTGCTGCAAGATGCAACAGTTGGAGAAATAGGAGAACGTTCATTCAGATCGTCGATGCGACGGCTTCTTCATCAACAACGGACTGCGTCGTAATGGCTTCGGATGTAGAAGCATTTCGTCTCTCATCCGCGTCTACTACGGAACAAAACTGATTAAATCCTATTAAATTCCCACTTGATTTAGCTCTAACTGTTTAAAAGTGACCCATCTGGCTCTCTTGACATCTTCCTCTCTCGTAACGAAGTAGAAACATGAAAGTTTCGGAACAGAGTGGTCAAGTTCTTTCAAACACAGAGACCAGCATTTTTAGCCCAATACGAAGTAACAAGGGGGAAACCAGTATCAGACAATTGGGACGAGGCGTTAAGTATTTCGAAGTTATGGCAGAGACGTACCGAGGATTTAGTTTCGGGGGGGAGGGGTCCGAGAACTTTTATTGGGGGGAGAGTGCTCCCGAGAATTTAGTTTCGGGGGGGGGGGAGGGAGTCTGAGAATTAGACCTCTGTAGGATTTCGCAACTGCTAAAATATTCCTCGAACAGGAAAGATTAAAATAATATTCTTCAATTTATGAAATAATATTCTATATGGATTAAGATTTTATAGTTTTTGTTTTAATCTATTTATAATGTCGGACATAAAATATGGAGCTAAAATTTTGCAGGCAACTCTTTTGGATTTCAAAGAAAGTAGTTTGAGATTACGGGTAAGACGACTAATTTTCTTGGGGGACCCCCCCCCCCCTCTCCTGGTACGTCCCTGAGATATGGGGCGTTCGAAAAGGGTTAAGTTTCGAAGAGTGAAATGGAGAAAAGTGTTTGAGTTGCGAAATAAGGTTTTATTTTACGCAAAAACTTAAATTTACAGCAACAATGGCTGGTGCCACCGGGAGGCTCATCTGTGAAATTTGGGAGCTGTCATTCAAGTGTTCGCAAATTATAAGGTTTCCAGCTACGAAAAGCGATGCTTACTTCAGTTGAGCGCGTTGCGTTTGACATCTGCCAAGCGTTATTCAATGCGCATTGTCGGAGGGACAGCTGGCAATCAGAAGGATATACAGCTATGTTTTGTATTAGAAGATTTTCCACCGGTTTTATATACAGACTTTTTTTTTTAATTTCTTTAAGTGAGACCATTTATTCCTTCTTCACCTGATATAATACCGTACGAGACCTTATTTTTTATCATAGAGTTTATATTTCAAATGAATTCTATCCATTATGTCATTAATGCATGATGTATAGTCGCTCAAAAAAAGTATCCGAACACTATGGTTGATTACAGAATTCAGAAAAAATATCTGGCAACAATTTTTTTAGAAATCAGTGATCTGGCAACCTTCGTGTCACGTGACACGAAGGTTGCCAGATCTTCGGTTCTTTAAGGAAATGGTGCCTCTCCTATGGGTAGGCATCATTTCCTAAAATCTGGCGCTTATCTTATCTTGGGGAATTACACATCTTTCTCTGTGGAATATTACTATAACCTCCATTACACATATCGAGCCGATTTGGTTTATTTTTGTCAGTGTAATTTCAAGAGCGTTGAGAAAACAGATTATGATCTCCCTATTCTTGCTATGGATGGTGATCAAATATCCCTTTCTCTTTCTCAGTATCTTGAAAGTACTGTTTTGAATTTTTTTCGCAAAAACATTGTACCTAGTTTTGGTTGTTTTCATAAAAGTACGAATAAAAATCCTCTCTAATTTACTTCCATGTAATTCGGATTTTGGAAACATTTTCTCTGACTGAATTGCTAAATCCTAAAGTCACAGATACTTGTTAAAATGATACCCTTTGAGAAAGAAAATTAGTAGCTGGAGTAAATGGTTTAACACTCAAAGGCGGAAGTTTATTATTCTTGTACATGACTGGATCAAAGGAAGATAACCCCCCTCCCCCTACTTTGAGAATGGTAGTAAGTGTGAATTGGGGAAATGGGGGAGGCAAAATGATTAGACTTATGAATTTTATGAATTTCTTCAAGAAATTGTTAAAGACTTGTAAATCTGAGGGGAAAATATACTATAATGGAATTCCAGTTCTTGCCTGTTCTTGCCTATATATAAAATTCTTACTATATATATATAATTCAATATTAGTCTTCTTTTACAGTTCTTTAATTCTTCTAAAATATATAATTCTACATTAGTCTTGCCGTGTCCGATTCTCGAAAAAGTTTTTACCATGAAATATTTCGTTTTCTTCTGTATTCCCATCCAATTACCTGTGCGAGTCAATTATCACAATTAGAAAACATCATGACGATGCCTCATCTTCATCTTCCAGCCACCCATCCCTCACTTGCCTTCCAAAACACGAGAAGGGTTTAGCGTTCGCTTCGTGAGAGCGTCTCGATCTCTCCTTCATTATGCACTCCTTCGCAGGAGAAATAGTTTCCAGCAGACTCTTGTGTTACCCCATTGAGACCAACCGACTCTTTCTGGAAACTCTGAAGAACTTCGACTCTTTCCACCCAACTTCATTAAAGCTTCAGTTGCTAGGAGGAAAAATGTTCTTTTTCAAAACCTGCTCTTCTCGGGCAAAGCGTCTTCTTGTATTTCTTAATTACCTTTCTGGCGCAGATCGGTGAGACAAAAATTTTCTTTAATTGAATTCATCAGTTTGGAATATAATTAAAAGGTTCATCCATTTTTTGGGTCATCGGAATGAGGGAAATGAATTATTCGAAAGACAAACACCGGATTTAACTTTCATGGAAGCATTTCTAAACTATAGCAGGAAGTACCTAGTAATACTATTTATAGTAAAAAACTTCCGATTTTCAGACTTTTCCTATTAGAAAATATTCTCGCTCAGCAATATAATGAAAGAAAATTAGCAGAAATAAATCGCTGTAAAGCTTGGACAGATTGGCTGTAATCAAAAGAGGAAAAGGTTGCGATGGAAGATCATTTGGAAACGGATGTCACGAAAAGTTGTTAGTTATTTGGAACCAAGGTAAGAAGTTTTTTTGAGCTCTTGACTTCATCTCAGGAATGTAGGTTGCGAGAAATGCAGAATCCTGGAAAATGATGAAAGGAAGGACGAAACAGATCCTGAAATATTAGTTCTTCTGGCTTAGTTGTTGATGTCCATTCTCATCAGGGAAAATTATTAGTTGATGATTCATTTCCAATGTCAAAATTTAACATTTAAAAACCAATGCACGATGTTTATAGTCTGCGATTATCATACTTCTCTGCGGCTCAAGAAATATGGGCGAAAATTCAGCGTTGTCAGTCATTTTCTTAAATGAAACTCAACGCTGAATCATTTTTAAAAGACTGACAACTCTTGAAGACTGAAGACTGAAAAATCTTGAACAGAAGTAATCTTTCCTTATCGTTTTTAATTATTTAAAAGGAATATCATCTTTTGGTTGTTGTGGTTCTTCTCTTAAAGAATCGTATAACAAATTAAATACGGCGCACCTTGTGAAACTCAGTTTCGATTTGAAACATCTTCTGCTCAGATGGGCACGTCAATTACAGCTGAAGGGATGAGCTCCAAAGATGATTGCTAATCCTCACGAGGAAGAGCTTCGGAAATTTTCGAGACAGGGATTAAAAGCACTTTTGCCGTGGAAAGACCGATTGGCGTTAAATCAAGCAACCGTGGCCAGCTGCTAATTAGAGTGTCTGACACTGAGAGCTAAATAAGATGATTGAATGATCAACTGGAGCTTCTCACGTTTATTTCGTTAGTTTGGTTAAGTGATTCAGAAAGAGAATAGATTGGATTCGATTCTGAAAAGCAGAAACGAGACCACCAAGGAGTGACGAAAGGGGATGAAACACCAGACGGAACAATCTCATTTCCTGTTTACCAGAATATGCGGTTCAGACTTAACAACGTTAGAGTCGGACGACATTTCGATTCTGCAAAAGAGATTGTTTACATCAGACTAAGTTTTCCTTTTAGGGAGGAGATGTTTTCCTCCCTACTACACAACCTTCTTCAAGAAATATTGTTTTCATCATTTCGAGGTTCGTTATGCAAGAGAGATTGTTTTCACCAGCAGCAAGTTCGTTTCTGCCGGGAAGGATGTTTCCACCAACACCATTTCTCATTCGCTCGAGGCAGCAAAAATGTAAATTAGAAATCGGTTGCTGGTGAGCGGAATAATGCTGCTTGAGATTCGGTATCATATTTCAAGCAATTGAGAAATACTGAAGGAGAAATAAATAGTTGAACTCCTTTAGGACAAGGTGATCAGTAAGGTTGCCAACAGTCCTTCATTTGGGAAGACAAAATCTTCAATTTGAGAACACTGTCCTCCCTTCTTCCGATGAACAGAAATGCCTTTTTCACAAGATTGTCCAAAAGTTGCAACAAAAAACATTACTAAATGATCAGCATGAACTAGTTGAAATTTGTCTTCATTTGGGGATCACATCTTAATCTGGGTTCGAGCCCCGGGTAAGGCATGGGTGTGTGTGTTGTTTTTCTGCTGAGGTCCTGCCATCCTCTCAGATCTTCTACTGTGGCATATAAACTGACAGGCTCCTGTCAGACCTCTGTGGCCAGCAGCTGCTTGAGGGGGTATTTATTTATTTTTATTTAAGGTTGGATTCTAAACAAATCAACTGCCGTTAATCTGTTTGAAGTAATAGAGAAATTAAAACTTACAAACGAATGAAGAATGAGATTTTTTGGGAAGATAATTTAATCAAAACATTATTGTTATATCTTGGACTGAAAAAAGTTAAATTTAGATGGCAAAATATTTAACGTTTTCAACAAAACTCCAAGTTACGTGCAAGAGAGTTTCACACTTAGCAAAGATAAATCTGAATAATAAATTGTTTAAAGAAACAATTGTTTTAAAAAAACATTCCCAGCTGTTTACTTAATGTTTATACAAGTTAGCATTTAAGCACTATTAAAGCTGTAGGGCAGTTTAAAGGTATGCATCTGCATTGGTTAAATACATGGCTATAAATACCATTAGAACTATTGCAGAATATTGTAAAAAATAGTTCTTTAGAGCAGAGTTGTTCCCAGATGTGGAGCTGAAGGTTCCTTGTTTCTTGGTTTATCACAGCACTTTTTAGTTCTTTGATTCACGTGACGTATAAGTTCACTAGTTCGAACACGGTGAATCAAAAAACGGATTTTCGCACTATTCTGTAATAGTGTCTAAAAGTATTTATAGCTAGGCATTCAACTAATGCAAGTGTATACCTTTAAACTGCCCTACAACTTTAATAGTGCATAAATGCTAAATAAGTCTTAAAATGATACAGCAAATGAGTCAAATTAGGTTTATTTCCATTATCAATGTAAAATAGCTCATTTCTTGATTTCAATACTTTTATTTTATATGTTTTAAATTACTTCATTCGGCATATCATCACGTAAATATCACCTGCAAGTAAATGCAAACAATTGGAAATTGATTCAGAGAAGTGAAATTTTTTTAATGGAAAGAAAAAAAAAATACCCCCTCAAGCAGCTGCTTGCCACAGAGGTTTGACAGGAGCCTGTCAGTTTATGTGCCACAGTAGAAGGTCTGAGAGGATGGCAGGACTTCAGCAGAAGAACGACACAAACAACCATGCCTTACCCGGGGCTCGAACCCAGGTCCCGTAGATCAGTAGCCAAGCGCGCTAACCACTCGGCAAATCTAAAATTATGCAAATTATTTGGTTGCCTTCAGCATTGCGTCGTCATCGATCTTTAGTAAAAGATTGTTTTTCCCCATAATGCAAGATGAAAACAATCCATCTTCTTGGTCATGTTGCAAAAACCAACAATTTGTTAACATTTCCCTTGAAAAATCTCGTCTTTGATCGTCTGCGTCCTCCCATGTCGTCTCTGACTTCATCCTCTTTCTGATAGAGTCAGAATCTCTGGCTAAGGGCCAAGAAAACATATCAACACTCAGAAATGGTTCCACTGAAATAATCTCTTTTGATATTTGAATAATTAATTTGATAGAACATTTTAATATTATTTATTCTTCGTAAAAAATTCCTCTTTTTAGAAACCGAGCTCATTTTGATTTCAGAGCTCTCCACAATCAAGTACAAGAAGGGCGACTTTTCTTTTTTTGTTGAGAGTGAAATCAAAAACTCTACCTTCAGCCACTAGAAATATATTCAGCCACTAGAAAATATTTATTAAAACACTTTTATTTATCAATGAAATTACCATATGTGATATATGTCATTGCTTCAGAATATTTCAAAAAATTTCAATGAAACGCATTCGTTGATCAATAAAATCGCTTATTAATATGATATATGCAATTGTTTTACATTGTAGGTTTTTCAATATCAGGATTAAAATTTCTTGTGAGGAATAGGAAATAATATATTTAAATGTTCTTCAATCAATCTTGATCTAGTGGAGGATTTATTAGGCTTCATCAGAGAGAAAGAAATCACCTCTCACGGGGCGGATAAAATTGCCTCTAGCGGAACCCATTGGCGCCATTACTTGAGTCCGGGATAAAACTCCAAGTGATTTCAAAAATCAACTCTCTGTTCGCTTTTATTTCATGAATTTTGACAGTGTGTCAAAAGCAATTGAATTCATATGTACCTGGACAGGCACAAAAGATGGACGTCCATTTAATCAAGTTTTCGGGTAAGGTGCGAAATTTTGAGAAGCAAAATATGAAATTTTCATATGAAAAAACAAAGGATTTTAAGGTTTCTCTTGGCCGAGGGAAAGCTGATGCACCTCGGGAGGGGGAGGGGGAGAGGAGCTTCTGCTTTCAAATTTATTAACAGTCGATGATGGATGTCTTGGTTGAGTTGATCTAAAATTATTTCTGTGGAATTTCTTTCAGGTCCGATTTAGGTTTTCTGTGTTCCAGTGAATGGACATTGAAATTTGTCAAATAGATCACAATTGGATTGGGTTGTTTTACCTCTGAACGTCACCTTTTCTGCACATAGTGGGCTAAATGGCCTAGTCACAAGGACCCCAAGGACTAAAAGAAGATTGGGAGAAGTTGGTAGCCTCCTGTCAAGGCCATCCAGCGTTCGATGATCATGTGTGGTCTCCACACTGATAAGGCGTATTCAATTCTAGATTAAATGTACTTGTTAAGGTCTTTGATCGTAGTATCACTGCACTTTGGGTACTTCTTAAAGTCATCTGACAATGCGAATGACCTTTAGTAGCAATTCCTTTGCAATAGCTGCGAGGGATGTAGACTCTTCAACTGATTTCAAGATCAGAAAGAGGATTGTTCCCATTATTATGGTTTTAGTGGTTGTTGTTGTGTCCCAAATGAATGGATGACGATTTAGTTTTAAGAAATCGTTCAGTGATGTTATTTTTTCGACAGAGAAATTATTTATTTTCTACTATTTTAAAATTTTAAATGCAAAGCAAAATTTTTTTAAAATATTGATTTTGACACGCATTGTGAAAAGTTTGTTCTTTTCAAATTGTTCGCTTGGCATTAAGAAACGCTATTATTCTTTTATGGAAAATGAAAAAGTAGAACTCTGTAATGGACATTACTTTTTTTACGGGGGCTGCTCAGTCGGTAGCGCGCCAGGCTCGTAATCTGCAGTTCCCAAGTTCGAGTCCATGCTGGGTCAGCGTTGAGATTTATCTCCGCAAAACTCCCCGCCCTTCCCACGGTCAGTAGGGGACACCGATGGGCTTGAAAAGGCCGCCGTCCGTCGGATGGGACGTTAAGCCGTGGCCCCGTGTGCGGGAGAGCCATACCCTGTGCACGTTAAAGAACACGCTGGATGGCCTTGACGGGAGGCTACCATCTGTCTCCCAACAGCTGTTCCAGTGGGTCCCCTCCCCCAACCTTATCTGAGCCTTCGGGGTCCATGTGACCTGGCCATTTAGCCCACGGTGTGCAAAAAAGTGCCGCTCAGAGGTAAAACAACCCAACCCCACTTTTTTTACTGTTGTACCCGCTTTGCAACCTACGTATCAGCCGCATATCAGGCAACGCACATCAGCCACGGCAATAAACGCAGTTTCTGTCGTCATCTAGCTTCTGTAGAAGTTTTTCCTTTTGCCATTTTCGTTAAAACTTAATTAAAGCACTAACAAATGATCACAGAACCGAATAATTAAAAGGGATTCTTAACATGAGATTTTGTTAAATGGCTCGAAGAGCCTTTTAGTGTTGTTTCAGTGACAATGAAAGCTTATAAATCAGAAGAAAAGATTAGCATACAATTTCGTAGTTCAAAAAGCGATCTTTTGCTGGTCATCGACAAAGGAACAATAAAATGAAAAATCCGCCCGACCTGTGCCTTTGTGATTTGTATTCGGTTTCTCGTACGTCGCCGTAACATCACGTGCAACCTGTATCCCCTTCACGTTCTGCGCCATAAATGTAAGTAAGCTCCTAATGCTTCTCGTAAGAAGTTGGGAAAGTCCATTAGGGAAGGGAAGGTATTGCGAGGCCTGCTCGCCGTTCCACGTCACGAAGGAATGACGAACGTGAGCAGGAACACGAGACGGGCGCGAGTGACGGAAGCAGAAGCACATCCGCAGATTACAGGTTTTGCCAACTCTGGCACAACACAGTGCGATCCTCTTCCTCTCCTCCTTCATCTTCTTAACTCGTTCTTTTTTTTCAATTCTTTCTTTGCCCGTATCGTCTTCTTAGTGCTCCAATTTTTCCTCTTTCTTTTGTTTTAGTTTCTTCTTCTTTTGCTTCAAGTCTCTTTGGAACCTTTCTTCCTTTGCACACGAAACAGTGGTATTCAAAGGTTAACCACAGAAATTAAATTGAAGCATGGTTTTAATGATATAGGGTCCATCCGAAGGGTGATAGAGCACAGTAATTAAATTGAAACATTTTTTTTTATAGTTGGCTCACCCAAAAGGGTCATAGAGTGTAGTGATTGGAGTGAAACACGACTTCCGTGATAGTTTCTTTCTTTAAGGTGAATCCAAAAGAAACTCCACAAACTGAACGAGCGTGTCAACTCTTCAATTGGAAGCTAAGGAATTCAGTGATATCATGAACTGAGGGCCCCATGACTTAAATGGAAATGGAATTTTTCTTTACTCGTTTTCTTTATGCTCTCCTCTTTGAAGGGGACTCTAACGACTTTCAAAGAATCGATTCTTCGCAGTAATATTTCTCATCAAGGTTTTTCTTCGTAGTAGGTTGAAGTATCAGATATGACTTTGATACTCCATGTGGAGTGTGTATTTCATGTTTAACGAGTGCGGTAGCGCCCCCTTGGTTTACTTACTTCCCAGAATCAATGCAGACCTCCTTTAGAAGTGGTTGCCCTCCGCTTTTTCGTGAGATTTTCGTTGATTGTCTGCTGTATTTTCCGTCCCAAAGTAACATCATCCTGGAAGACTCTGATGACCTCATCTAACAACTGCAGTCCTCCTTTCCCATTATGAAGGACTACAAAGGGCGCAATCTCTTTGGGTCGGTCGTGACACCAACGAATCCTCTGGCAATGCCTCGTGGATCGCACTCTCTCCCTGTTCAACACCAATGTCAATAAGCACTCTCACTCCTCTACCCGCACATTAGCTGCCTTGACTTCATTAATTCGCCACATCCTCTATTGACTCTACATTTTGTATTCCAAACCACCCTCCTTTTTCACATGCTTCCTATATCCGTTTTTTTAGGGTGCATATAGATCACTTAGGCCCAACTTTTCGTGACTTATCTCAACATTATTTGATATCTTTCTCAGAAATTTGCCTAAAGTTGTTCAAATATAGTTCAAGATATGTGCATTTTATTCATCCGTTGTCACCATCTTTTGACGAGCAGGGCCCAAATATAATTGATTATATATATATAAGAATTATTATTAAGAATTCATATATAAAGAAATTATTTATTTAAAAAAGAAATATAAAGCTGAAATAATTTACGAAAATGCTAAGAAAAATCCTTTTGTATAAAAAAACGCATAAGAATAAAGGAAATAACATTTGAAAATAAGAATTATTGAATAGTAATAATATCTGATATTTTATTTTTCAATTTCAAATGGCTTAATCGCAATTAAATATTATTACTGGATTCTTTTATGACGTTGATATCCTTATAATGGCAGTTGGTGGGCTTTTGAAACTTTCTTATTCAATTGAAGCCACGAAAGATTGACGCAATCTCGTGAATTGTGGCGCAAAATTTCCTTTCTGACCTTTACCGCTTCAGCTGCTTGCATCCAACAATCCACCGCCTAATTGAGACCAGCATGCTTTGAAGAAGCTTTGGATCGATAATCTCCAATATAAAGAAGAATGAGAAGTTACAGAGGCTATAGTAAAGAAAATAACCAAATATTTAATCTTGTTTTGCAAATTCAAATGTTTCTCTTGCCCAATGTTTAAAGAAAACCTAATTTTCCGTTTCCATCAGCATCCACCACACGACGACGAGAGATGCAGATGAACTTAGAAGATGATCAGTATTTACAGCTCGGTGAGAGCACGGGGAAATTTATTAATGTATACCGAGTGGGGATGCTGCTTCAAGAGGACAGGAGGAGGAGGAGGATGGAGATGTTGGATGAAGAGAAAGCGCCTCAGGAGAAGGAGAGGAAAGAAAGAGGGAGCTGATGCAAATCAGTTGAGCTCGTCTCGAGTTCGGAAGGTGAAACGAGAAAACAAACGAAGAAATCGCTTAAAAATTAGATCTAAAAATTTCAGAGAGTATGAATAATGCAAGAGTGAACATATACCTTTAATTGCAGAATTGTTCAGAAATTAATCGGAAATTCCAAAATAATGCGCTTCTTCCATGAAACATCCCTTAACCGTCTCAGTTAATTTCCTTGAGATTATTATTTAAATCATTAAGACTATTATGTTGCTTGATTATCAAATGATTTCATATTTAAATATTATTTATAACAAAAATCCATCTAAATAATGTCGAAATGCCTCCAATTAATATCACCGTTGTGGTTCTTAATGCTTTGAATTTAATATCTAGGTTTAACAATTCTTGGATCGTTCTCAATTATCAACGTCAACTTTTGCAGAAAGGTTTGAAAAAGGGATGTGATTGTTAAGACAACTGATGGAACATCATTCTCCGTTAATTAAAATTCTCGAGCTGCGCGAGCTCTTTCTTCCTCGCATCGCAGTGCTTTCGAGTAAGAGCGTTCATCTCGCTTTCGCAAAACTCTCCCCTTCTTCTATCTCATCACTTCGCAAATTTACCCAAACTCTTAATCAACGAAGCTCCACCTCGCCCCCGCCCCACATACATATTCTCTTCTCTTTTCTCCTTCACCGACTTTGCACCTCGATGATGTCAGCAAAATTCATTACCTAGTCTGAATTGGCATCTACTGTGTTTGGTTCATTCGACGAATACACTTCAAAACACTATCTTCTTCAATTGACACCATTAAACGGATGGTGAAAGAATAAGCTTGCCTTTTTCTAGAAAAATAAATGTACATCTCAGCCCTAAACTACATACATACATACATACATACATACATCATCCTCAAGATTCCCTGGACTACAGAGATACAGCTAAACTGCGTAATTCAGTTCTCCATACATGCCTATCGCGATCTACAGCTTTTGCGGCTGGCCACTGCAGGGCCAATTCTAACAAGGTTCTGCTTGTCATTGTCCCCTCATCGCATTCTAGGTCTCCCTCTTTCTCTGAAGCCTTTAGAAGGTTTCAGAGAAAGAGAGAGACTTAGAATTCTTTTTCTTTCTCTGAAGCCGCAACCAGAATCAAAGGCATCTCCTGTTATCATGCTTTCAAAGGTCTTGGATTTCGCTACCGTATCAAGCTTTAGAAAGGACCAAACCGTTTTAAAATTAAATTTTAATCTTCAGATGTATACGCCTATTTTTCCATAATTTCTACAGCTTCTTCAAAGTCTCTGTAGCAATGCCTATTCTCCAATTAATATCATCTCACCCATTACCAGTTATATCTCACATAACTCCAGAGATAATTTAAATTGAGAGATTTTCTAAAAGAGCACAGCCATTCAAAAAAGTGTAAAAGACTTGACACCTGAGCCACCCTCACCTGACAGAGGTGAGGGTGGCTCAGTTGGTAGCGCGCCAGGCTTGTAAACTACAGTTACCAGGTTCGAGTCCCAACTGAGCCAGCGTTGAGATTTATTTCTGCAAAACTCTATTCCTTGCCCACGGTCAGTAGGGGACAGCGATGGGCTTGGAACAAAGCGCCGTCCGTCGGATGTTACGTTAAGTCGTGGCTCCGTGTGCGGGAGAGCCATACCCTGTGCACGTTAAAGAACACGCTGGATGGCCTTGACGGGAGGCTACCATCTGTCTCCCAATAGCTGATCCAGTGGGTCCTCTCCACCCACCCTCCTAAGAGACTTCGGAGCCCTTGCCGCTCAGAGGTAAAACAAGCCAACAACCACGTGACCAATTTTCACCACTTTATTTCTTTATTTATTACTAAACTTATGCCATGATCACTATCATCAATGACTCGAATGAAAGAGTGCTACTCGCAAACATCATTTGACATCGGTGACTCATTCAACATCAGAGACTTAGATTTATTATTAGTGATATCATTATTCAACATCAGTGACATCATTATTCAGCATCAGTGACTTAGATTATTCACCCGCGGCTGATTACCCAAATCGTCAGCATAATCTAAGTCAGATATTTTCGTGACTGCAGGCCATTTAAGGCCCTAGTCTTTTACAATGAATTCCTCCTGCCATAATTAATAATCAAACTGAAAAGAAAAGGTAATAAAATGCAGCCATTTTGAAATCCAGTAGTAATGCTAAACCAATTGCTGCAAATTTCACCAACATTCTACATGACTCAGTATTATTATAAAGAGCCATCTTTATGCTAAATATCAGAAATGCCATATGATCCCATAATCAATCATAAATTATGGCGGTCCACAGATTCAAAAGAGTTTTTGGAATACACAAAGCAAGTGACCTTAGTTTTTTGAAACTCTAAACGTTTCTCAAGAATCCATCTAAATGTAAAGATTTAGACTGTGCAGCCTCTATCATCTCTGAACTCATACTGTTCATCCCGTCATTGTCCATCAGTGAAATGTTCAATTTTATTAAGAGCAATAATAAACGGAACTTAACCTGGAACAGAGTAGATTGATGCCCCTTTAATTTTCACAAAAAAATGCGTCACCTTTATTGAAAAAACAGTGTCAATATTACCTTTACTAAAATCCTTAGAAATGACACCTCGTTTTTCATAGAAAATATTCAAAATTACAGTCAGCCGTGTGAGAATAGTATCATTCCCAGCTGTAAAGCACATCAGCAAGTGAATTCACACACACCAGGTGACTTGTGTAGTTTTAATTTAGAGCTAGCTGAAGAAACGAACGATAAGTATTGCTGTGCGCAATTAACAGAGGACAAGGATCAAATGACGGAATTTTTTCTTTGCAGAAGTAGTGCTACGTTCCCTGAGGCATCTGAAACCAAGGATGTGTTTAAGGGATCGAAACATTTAGTAACTCCGAGTATGATGCAAAATATATCACAGGTCTCTATTTACTTATTGTTTGCCTTCCTCCTTCTCCTGGGGCGGGGGTGGCTCAGTCTTTAGCGCGCCAGGCTCGTAATCTATAGTTCCCAGGTTCGAGTCCCAGCTGGGTCAGCGTTGAGATTTATCTCCGCAAAATTCCCCACCTTGCCCACGGTCAGTAGGGGACACCGATGGGCTTGGAAAGGCCGCCGTCCGTCGGATGGGACGTTAAGCCGTGGCCCCTTGTGCGGGAGAGCCATACCCTGTGCACGTTAAAGAACACGCTGAATGGCCTTGACGGGAGGCTACCATCTGTCTCCCAACAGTGGGTCCCCTCCCCCAACCTTCTCTGAGCCTTCGGGGTCCATGTGACCTGGCCATTTAGCCCATGGTGTGCAAAAAAGTGCCGCTCAGAGGTAAAACAACCCAACCCAAATCCTCCTTCTCCTTCCGCAAAGCTGAAAGAATTCATCTCTCGAGATGATGCAAATGAGACTCGAGATCCCATCTCCCTATTTCTAATGTCACGAAAGCCTTCCCACCAGTTCCTCGCCTGTCTGTCCCTTTCACGATAAGCGATCACATGGCAAATGGCCTGGTTAATGTGAAACAGTTGAAGGGAGGGACTGTCTGCAGGCACAAGACCACTGGCACAGCAGCTAGACATTCCTCACGTAAGCTGTCGTCGCTGACACTTGGACTTCCAAGCTCCGAGAGCATCAAATATCTGTGGAATCCTTCTGTCGTTGCTAAACTGGAAGGAGATCTTTACAGGGGAGAAAAACTCAGTATGGGATGTAATGATCGGTTCGCCTTTTTTATTACCGCATCTCTGAATTATCATTTCCAGGAAAAATGAACGTGTTCTCCGAAAGCACTAAGGATGTTTAAAAGATTTATTAGCTACAAGAAACGAGAATTTATCGATACCAATGCTTGACATAGAAATCATTATCGTCAGTGGCGTATTTGGAAACTAAAAAATTGGGGGGGGGGGAGGGAAGATATGACTTTTTCAAAAAATTTAAAGTAAATAATAAATAAATATTAAAAAACAACCAATAAGTAAATAAAAATCATTGATATTTATAATAAAAATAATTAATTATAATAAAAACCCATTCTTAGTTTTAATTTCAGCCTTAACTGGCATAGTGGTTAGGTAGCTAGCGACTGTTCCAGCAAGGCAAACTTTGTGTGTTGTGTTAGCTCTAACTAAGGCAGTGGTCAGCAGTAACTTCGGTCTTAGTAGGGCATATCCTTGTATGAGAAGACCTGTATTAAGTTAGGAGTAGCTTCTAGGATTCTTCTCTGTCCTATATGTCGCAAATCAAAAAAAAAATTCTTTTGAATTTATCGATACCAGTTATTGAACAAGTTTGGGTTAATTTCCCTTGGAGAAATCGCGGGATATCTAGAACTCTTTCTATGTAAAAGGTAAGTAACTACCGCTATGCACTTACCCATTTCATTACATTTCTAAAATCGCCCAGTTTCACATTGTCCACCCATCTAACCAATTTTAATCTGTTATAGTGATTTGCAGATTGCTAATCTTGCTTGTGTGGGGAACGTTAAGCAAACACTGATATGTGGGTCCAGTGATAAGCGATTGTTGTATCAGCCTTCCAGAGATAGCTCTATAAGAAAACAATACACCCGGCCACTCTTCAATATGAAATAACACATTGTAGGGTTATTGAAAAATTTATTAACTCCCATCCTGAATATTCTGCTTTACATCTGCACTAACAAAGTTGTTTTCACCTGACAATGCAGCTGCTCATGCAGTCGCAAATGAACGGTGTCCACCGGGTCAACAGATGAAAATACATTCGTTCGAAAATTTTGATCTCCAACCGGGATCGATTCCTTCGATGATGAACGCAGAGTTCTGCTTTGCCCTTACCTGCCGATGAATGACCTTACCGCTCTCTTACGCTTCCCATGCTAGTCTGACCTTCCAATGCACGCTTTATTTACTTCTGCGCTCTCAGAAGTCCTATGAGCTGTCTCCAATGAGGAGACTCGGTACGACGAACGTGTATCGCTTCATTTGCACAAGTTAGTCCCTTTCTTTCACCGTCGGCCATATCAGGGGCATAATTTCCTTCACATCTCGACACTTCCACCAATGAAGAATTAACTAAACATATGATTGTTCTTTACCTGACGTCTCAGGCAAGGATGGCATACGAAATTAAAAAGCATATTTTTAAGATAATGGCATTAAAGCACAAGAACATATCAAAAGATCACTCTAAATGCTAAAAATAATACTTGGAAAATATCGACGCTTTTTATGCATATTTGCACTCACAATTTTTTTTTAATTCTTTAAAAATGATTTGTGAGGGATGCTGTTGAATCCCTTGCGAGAGAAGATATTTCATGCGAACTTTAATTCAAGAAGTGGGCTGTCTCAGATCACGTGAACATTAACAATTTCGTTCATTGATAAAATTTAGGTTAAAGTAATTAAAACCAGAAAACATAAAATTATTCTCAGAAATATTTCAGATTTCTGATTCTTACCTGTTCCATCTTCAAGAAAACTACTGTGACTGGAGTTACTATTTCTTCTTCAATGCTGAAAGCTGGTCCAGCGATTCCTTTTCAAATTGTGTCAGTTACTGTTTCGATCAAAACCCCTTCCCTGAATGTGTCTTGAAAAATAATTTTCATCGTTTTTACGAGTTTCTAAAGTTCACCAACCTATTTCATTGTTTGTCATTGAAATGTTATGAACTAACCTAATTTCATTTGTATATTTTAATATTATTATTCGCAGTCAGGTAAAGAAATTGCATATTTAAAAAAAAACATGAAAATTGTCTTTAGTGTGATGTATGCAGAGGTAAATAGAGAAAAAAATTGATCCAGCGAAAATGTCTTAATACTAAAGAGTGATTCATCCTAATTGGGGTCGCATAATCTGCTACACATTAGTTTTCCAAATTGATTTCATTAAAGTTTTTTGTTTCCTTTTCCTTTCTCTGAACTTTCATTTGATACAGCTGGATGAAAATGAAATCCTGACATTCAGCATTCGCTTGCGGAATGTAAACATTAATGGTTGGATGCGACGCAACTACTACGATTGGTATATCTGAGTTTTCAGAATGACATAAGCAGTTATAAGAGAAAAGTATCTAAAGAATTCAACTTCTAAATACTCTGAAATGGAAAATGATTGGAAAACTTTCCACGAAAGAGAAAAATTCGAAAAGAAGACGGTTGAAACTCGTTAGTCGTATTTTGCATTTGATAATGTTAATTTTCATTACAAATAACTTGGAAGGAAAACATGCACAGAAAAATAGGAATATTCTAGATTTCTTTATAAATATTCTGGTTTTAAATTATGAATTTGAAATACTTTGTAGAGCATATGGTAATAAAAGTAGATGAAGCTTTCCGTGGAGTACTAAATGATGATCTCGTTGATCCTTCTCTAGTATGTTGTGAACAATAAGACGGTGGAAATAAATTTTAGATACCGTTTTATGCAGTTGTATTGAAAATAGGCTTCAAAAGATATATCCGCTAATGCCATTTAGAAATTGTCAGAGTTGTCTTCATTGCTTCTTGTATCAACAAAATTGATCTCTTGATCGCTAAACGACTCTAAAGAGTATTTTCATTCATTTTAGCAGACAGAACAAGGCAAAACAAGCAACAGATCGCAAACTTGTTCAATGAATCGAACGTAAACTCCACAAGGCTCAACGCACCACAGTCATTAATCCTCTCCGCCATGTAAAGTAACGTAACGAAATTGCTAACACCTTCTCCTTTCGTAAGACATTATGCATATCATGAGAGACCCCCAAAGAAATAGGCTTCGACAAAACGTCAAACGATTTCAGATCCTAATTTTTCTTATGATATACGTAAAAACTCTTTTCTTATGATATACGTTTTTCTTATGATATAAGTAATATTATTTTCTTATGAGAGGACTAATGACTATGTCGCATTGAGCCTTGTGGTGTTTACGTTCGATTCATTGAACAAGTTTGCGATCTGTTGCTTGTCTGTCTGCTAAAATGAATGAGAATTCTCTTTAGAGTCGTTTAGCGAGCTAGAGATCAACCTTGTTGATACAGGAAGCAATGAAGACAACTCTGACAATTTCTAAATGGTATTAGCGGATATATCTTTTGAAGCCTATTTTTTGAGTTACAGCAGATAAATTAACAGACCACAACTCATGGTTTCTTTTCTATCAGTAAAAGGAATATTTCTACTATCATTTCTATTATAGCTCTCTATTTGTATTCACACGCGTTCAGAATGCCTTTCTGATTCCATTTCTTATCTCTGTTACTTGTCTTCGAGATTTCCCTGCTGAGCCCCGAAGTTGGAGAAATCGGATTCCCGGTCATGAAGCGACAAGAAACGAGACCGTCATCTCTGGTGTCAGGGTGGACTGATGTTTCACCGCATCCACGAACAACGTGCCAGTAGGCACAGAACACACCGAACGGTTATCAGCAGAGTAGAAATTCTCTTTCTCCTCCCCCAACGCTGACTCCCCTCCCTTGGCCTTGGATGACGTCATTAGTGTGCGGCAAAGAGCGGCTATTAGCCGTTACTCTATCTGCGGCGGCATGGGAGGTCGCGAAAGCACCTACCTGGCAAGGGACTTTCCCCAAACAACGAAAGAGCCTCGTGCCACGAGCAACTGACAGTGGAATCCATTTGAAAAAGCAAAATGAATCTCTCGTCGCCTCCTCATTCTCATTGGGCAGAATATTTAGGAGAATTAAAACTTAGATGCATCATTTGGCTCTGTGCTGAGAAAAATCAGATCATCCTCTTCAACGTCAGTTAAAGCGATGATGATCTGAAAATTCCATGTCAAAGGAACTGTGAGAGGCATTACAATCTCTTTATATCGTTATCAATTAAAAAAAATGTGTTGAGCCGATTGACGAATCCGAATCCCATTTACCTAGTCAAGTGCGATAATAGTCTATATATAAATGAGATGTCAAAACCGAATGTCTTCTAACAGCTGTTCGGAAGATCTTCTTCCCTCATCCACTTCTGAGCTATTGGGGTCTTTGCCAAGCCATGGCCATTCAGCTGACTGAATGCGCAAAAGGTTCATTTCGGAAGTCAAAGAAACCAACCAGCATATTGAAGCGAATAAAATTCTCTCTGTTTTTGTCTATTGCTCCTCGAGTGTCATTTCTGTGCCAGTTTCTGTATTTTTGATTTACAATTGTTTAATGATATTTTTGCACCCTTCAGGCCAATCACATCAAACGATATAAGAAATGAAAGCTTTTGACATTGGAAATTCATGCTAGAAATAATGAAAAATAAATTCCTTCTGAAGATGCCCACATGTCTTAGAGATCTTGACAGGGGCTGATGATTAATAAGAACAGAGAAAAAGCGTTAGGAGTGCCAGAGTTCAGTAGAAAACTAATTTAAAGAAAATATCTCATAATTTATTTAGGATTTCATCTTTGATCACTTTGCTCTATGACCAAGCTCGATAATTATTCAGCAACATATATATATATTTTTTACCTGGAAAATGTTAAAAAAAACCCTAAAAGGACCTCCGAGATCTCCTGCGAATCCTTCGTTCGAATCCCGGAGGAGAACTTTTTTATTCACATTTTCCTGGTTATTGAAATTTGGTTCCTGTTATTCGTTCCATCCTCTCGGGTAAATGCCGTTACTTAACTTTATTATTCCTCCAAAAGAGGGATGCTGTGAAAACGGTTCTTCTATCATGCTTCTTCAATTATGAATAATAATAATATTTTGCATGAAGGATAATACTAAATCCAGATATTTAAAAAGCCATCGTCAGCTATAACAATGGCTAAAATGGTCTAAAAAGTAAAATACTCTTAGATGTAATGTTTTCTGTTTTGTGACTCTCTTTAATAAAGCAAACACGGTTGCAGAAGAGAGAGAAAACGTTGAAACACTTAAGTCTCAATGTCTCAACATCAAGTACGCACTCTCAAAGTCTCCCCCCCACCTCCCAAGTTACGCCACTGCTGAACAGTTTTTCCAACGAGTGAATGTTCTAAATTAGGGATTACTGTTGCTGAATTTCAGATTGGTAAAAGAGACCAGCATGAATAGTTGCAGCTAATTTTTTAATAATAATAATCTTTATTCATATTCATGTTAGTTATACAAAAGTTTAAACAAATGACCCGCCGAATTAAATATTCGTTCCGAAATCAGCTGTTCTTAGGAAATGTTCAATAGCGTTGACTTTTATCTCTTTCACTTTATTACTTTTAACTCCTTCCTATCTTTCCATTTAACAATAAATAGAGAGCAATTTTACTAAACTCCCTAAAGCTTTTTCTTTTATTATTTACAGTTGAATGGGCAGGGATTGCCTCATTCGATATTATCCTAGGCTCGTAATCTAACGCTTTCAGGTTCGAGACCCGATTGTGTGAAGGAAGCCATATCTCGTGTGCATTAAAGAGCATGGCTTTAACTGGATTTGGGTTTGGGTTTTTTTACCTCTGAGCGGCACTTTTTTGCACACCATGGGCTAAATGGCCAGGTCACATGGACCCCGAAGGCTCAGAGAAGGTTGGGGGAGGGGACCCACTGGAACAGCTGTTGGGAGACAGATGGTAGCCTCCCGTCAAGGCCATCCAGCGTGTTCTTTAACGTGCACAGGGTATGGCTTTCCCGCACACGGGGCCACGGCTTAACGTCCCATCCGACGGACGGCGGCCTTGCCAAGCTCATCGGTGTCCCCTACTGACCGTGGGCAGGGCGGGGAATTTTGCGGAGATAAATCTCAACGCTGACCCAGCTGGGACTCGAACCTGGGAACTACAGATTACGAGCCTGGCGCGCTACCGACTGGGCCACCCCCGCCCCGCTTTAACTGGAGGTTTCCACCTTTACCTTTTTAGTGACAGTACAACGGATCCCTTAACCTTCTCTGAGACTTTGGAGTCATTGTAATCTGTCCGTTTAGCCCAATGTACGCACAAAAAGGCCACTCAGAGGTGTATTTAGATAAAGAATCACGCTGCTATAGGGAAAGATGAGAAGTAGTTGAATTTGTTTTCCAGTGAGGAATAATAGATCAACAAATCAAATAATGAAAAGAAGACATAAACAGAAAGTTCGATGAATATAGAGTAAATTGACCTGCCCCACCTTCAACGCTCTAAGACAATGGTTCCTTAAAGGGGCGTTTGCCTCTGGAAATAGATTAAATGGAATATTCAATATTTCTTAGATTAACATGATTACAGATATTTATTTCGACAGAATAACCTTTTAAATCCACGACTCAAAGTACTGGTTTCTATAATATTCTCGACTAGTTTTATACAAGAAGATTTGCTTTCTATGAAGGGGGCATCAGGAAAGCAATACTTGGCCCGAAAAGAGGGCAAGCTGCCCAAAAAGGTTAGGAAGCTCTGGTCTGAGGCTCCGACTCTCGGTGAAGCTGAGAGGAGTTCTCCTTCAAGTACGATCATCGGTGAAGCTGAGAGATGAGTTCTCTTTCAACTCCGACTCTCAGTGAAGCTGAGAGAGGAGTTCTCCTTCAAGTACGATCATCGGTGAAGCCGAGAGAAGAAATCTCCACCTCTGTCTATACGATCAATGTTTCACCCTCTAAGCAATTCTTTGGTTCAGATATTCCTTTTGAAAATTTGACGCTGTTTTACGAAAATGCTTTTCGAAAGAGGGATTGTTAGCAATATTTTTAAACTCGTCACTTTTTTCTTATGTCCACGTTTCATTTACTGGTTCCATGTCAACTACCGTCGCATTCCGGACATTCTAGATTTAAATACTGTCATTTTGTTTTCCGTTTTCTTCTGTATGAAAATTAACTTGAAAGAAAAAAATTCTACATCGAGATTCGAGTTTCCTCCTGCAGCTTCATCGATCAAGTGTCGATGCTTCGGATGTCAGTCAGTGCATCGAAATCTCTCCTCCTGGTGCCTGACGTTCAACCACCAGAGCAGAAGCTAACGACAAAACGAATCTCTAATTGAACGTTTCCCATCTCCCAAGTCTGACTTTCGATCGCCTCGTTTCATCTGTGTCGAAAGACTGTCACGGATCCCATTAGCCGAAGCCCATTTGCCTTAAGGTTCTCTCCTGGGGCAGAGTAACAGCACTGCTAGCAGAGGAGGACTGTTTCACTTTGGTGGAGAGACAGAATGCTTTCGCCATGGCAACTCCACCACGGGAGTCGGCTGTTTTCCTCACTTCATCTTGAGCTTCAAAGCAAAATGAATGACAGAAGCGTCGGATTCTTATCCTTTAAAGAATTCTTTTGGCTTTCACTATGACATGTCAAAAGAAGTTATTTCATTTCGAATTCCTTTTCGATCGACGTCGATGCCCAGGGATTCGCTGTGGTGGGAGCATTCCACTTTCTAAACACTCAGCTGTCGAGCCTGTCTCCGTTTCGCTCACAAGATAAAAATCTCTGCAAGGAATCGATCGTTTTCTGTGAATCAGTAAAGAGCCCACACCATGTCACTGGTGACCTTTCTATTTGACGCAATGATATAATGGCAACAGGCATTTTCTTGACTGTTTCTAGGAGAGAAGAAGAATTTGAAATAATTTTTCCTTGAATTTTAAATGTACCACTAAAAGAGTAAATATAAAATATAGTGATAAATATTACAATCAACTCCATTGTTAGTGCTCATTTTATTTTGTGCCTGTAATCTGAATGATATTCCTTTAAGGCAAATGTATTTATATCTTCTGATATCCTGGGGCGGGGATGTCTCAGTCAATAGCGCGCCAGGCTCATAATTTGCAGTTTCAGGTTCGAGTCCCAGCTGGACCAGCGTTGATTTTTATCTCCACAAAATTTCTCGCCCTGCCTCGGTCAGTAAGGGAGACCGATGGTCTTGGAAAGGCCGCAGACCATAGGATGGAGATGTAATAGAGATGGGCTTGCATAGATCCATACCCTATGCAAGTTAAAGAACACGCTGGATGGCTTGGATGGGAGGCTACCATCTGTCTCTCAACAGCTTCCAGTGGGTTCCCTCTACCAACATTTTCTGAGCTTTCGGAGTCCTTGTGTCATTTCGTCTTCCTTCTGGGCGGAGTAACAGCATTGCCTTTTACTCCATTGTGTGCGTAAAAAGTGCCACTCAGAGGTAAAACAATCCAAATCTACTAATAATGAGATATTTGCGAAATGAATCGTCCATTAACTATAAGGTAGACCTCCCTCATCAACGAAGAATCCGAGGCTGGATGTAGTCGCTGTCACTCATCCCAAAAGTATATGATGATTTTACTTCCTGATATTTATTCTAGTCTGTTTGAATCGACTTGTCCTCCTTTAACAGATTCGCTGCAGCCTTGACACTCATACCTGAAAGGCCACCGAGATGAGGAACAGCTTCACACACAAAAAACCTTTAACCTCAATCCGGTACCACTGTGGAGAAGAGGAGGAACACTGCTAGTGCCACAGGCGATACTTAAAGACACCCATACGCGTCGTCCTGCTGCACCTAGAGCACGAGCAGTACGATGTTCCTCTGCGTCAAGTGGCTGCGAAAGCGTTCCAGTTTCTATTAGGAGTCGTCATCAAAGAGAAAAACCCGATGAACATAACCAATGTGGTTGACAATATCTTTAATGACGCTTGTGCTCAGTGGCAGATGAGGAATACGAGCCATTGAAACATGTAACGAAATGCAAAGCTGTTCGGAATTGGAAATACTTTTCCATCTAGACTCATTTGGATACAAATGGTTAATCTTCAACTACATTAACTGAGAAAATCTGCTTCCAACTGAAATAACTTCCATCTGTTTCCTGTTTGTCCAGAATTTTACTTCATCCACAGAAAGGCCTTTAATAAAGTTTCTCATAACAATGTACATTTCGTGCTAGTAGTGTCAGAAGATACTTCAATGACAATATATTAATAAATCTTTTGAATACTCTTTTGCCAATGTGGTCTCAATGTTTCGGATCATGAGTTTAAAGTTATCCTCAGTTGGGTGTAGAGAAAGCAGAGACGAATGGGAGCAAATATTACACTCAGATTGACAACTGACTTTGCATCCAATGACAAATTTTATTATCTTACAAACTGCTCACAAATCAACTACTTAGCTGAATATATCCCTTAACACAGACATCGTAACAAATACTTATTCGAGCATGAACTCTTAGAAATGATAAAACTATCTTCCGAAAAGGCAAGAATCCGCTAACTGAACCGTGGCCAATCTCAAAAGCCTGCTGAGCGGAATAAGCATTACTACAGCATCTTCCTGTTTCAAATCTACAGCCATTGTCTGGGGCTTTTCGCCCTTCTTTCGACAACCAATGATCTCTTAGAACGCAAAGGCAGATCTTGGCAGTCCATCTTACTTGTCATGGTATCGGGGTATCGATAGCATGGTGGTACCATCGATGTACATCAATGGTTTTCAAAGGCCACGTTTTCACTTCATAGCTGAAGTGTCGGGTGAGAGGACGATCAGAAACGCTCTGTCATTGCAACAATGAAGAGTGTTAGTGGCTTCTGGCCCAGCGATTAGCCGTCAACATAATACAAAAGGAGCATTTCTAACGAATCTTTTGAGCTACTGCTTCGTGATTACTGATCCGTAGAGAGGCAAAAGAACTCGTGCAATTTTGCTAATTTAGCAATTTCCCAGTTTGTTATGAGAGCTCCCTGATTAAGTCTCGGCCCTCCTTTAGTAATTGATGATATTCTTTGATAAACTGAGGATTTCTTCATAATAGAATTTTCCCACTAGGCTTAACACCCTCTTTTGCTCTCCCACTGCCTTTGAAAGGAATTTTTTGCGTAACCAATCATCTTGCAGCTGTTAAGTAAAACTGCTGACGAAATTGAACGACACTGTAAGAATATTGTAACATAAGCCCAGCAGGAAATGACGAAATTCGACCTCTTTCGATGTCCAGTGTTGCCAATTTACACGTAAGAAAATAAGTTAGTTGAAACGCATTTTTTATACCTTAACTTAAAAAAGCTGTTTTTATTGTTTGAGAAACATTTTCTTTAGATCGCAACTTTTGTTGCACAATGAATATTCGAGTTTTGCGCAGGAAAAATCTCTATTTTTTTGTGTAAAAATTGAAACATGATTTAAAAGTTAAATATGATTTAAAAACAACGATGGAATAGTGATGGAAATGAAATCTTACCAAAATAAAGTAAGACTCATCCCTCGATTTACGTGATAGATAGGTTCCGAGAAATTTACGTGTAAATCGAAATCGTGCAAATCGAAATCAACAATTTATAGAAAAAAAAACTTCTTGTTATGAATAAAATGTACAGTCGGTCAAAAAAGTATCCGAACACTACGGTTGATTACAGAATTAAAAAAAATATATCTGGCAACTTTTTTTTAGAAAATAGTGATCTGGCAACCTTCGTGTCACGTGACACGAAGGTTGCCAGATCACTATTTTCTAAAATAAAGTTGCCAGATTTTTTTTTTTTAATTCTGTAATCAACCGTAGTGTTCGGATACTTTTTTGAGCGACTGTACATTGAAATTTATACATATTTATCTCCAATTTCAGTTCAGCAGTAACAATAAGCATTAATGTAACTTTATTTGCACGAATTGAGATAAGCTTAGTTTAATTTCTCATAAATTTCTTTGGTCATGAAAAATAATCATCATTAATATATCACTATCGAATTTGTAAACGAAATTTGAAAGAAGTTTCTTTTATGAATGGAATATAAATTCGAAATTAAGTATTTGCAATAACGCTTAGTTCTTTATTTCGTAAAATTAGTATTTATGTGATATTTTATGAAACTGTGTAT
Organism: Ryuthela nishihirai; assembly: GCA_038380435.1. Lineage (NCBI taxonomy): Eukaryota > Metazoa > Arthropoda > Arachnida > Araneae > Heptathelidae > Ryuthela > Ryuthela nishihirai. The sequence goes on from JAWZYU010000005.1 coordinate 43,371,532, forward strand.
TTAAAAATCAGCAGTATTTAGACTGTATAATAGCCTGTAAAATTAAACTTAAAAATGAGATGAAACACGTTTTTAGTAGTCTGAAAAATTCAGTCTAGAAAAGTCAGACATCGTTGCCAATTCAAAACAGACTTCTTTTCATTAAGATGTCGTGAGACAGATTGCATTGCAATGGAAAGAAGATAATTTTAGGGAAATAATATACTGTAAATATAGCTTGTTACAGACGACGATTTTATTAATAAAGGAATTTAATATTATCTGTTTATTCTTGAAAGTAAATACTAATAATATTTTTATTCATCTTCCAGTTCAACTTCAATAGATATTTCTTGCAAATTTATAATATAAATCTTCGAAAAAAACATTTAGTCTAGATGTGAATAAAAACATCAAATAATGAAAACAATAATACAACTGAGTAAAAAAAAACAGATAAATAAATAAAATGAGCAAAGCCAAAACTAAAAATATTGTTTTTTATCATTTTGTGCCAAGAGCTTTAAACCCATCCAGGCTACAAAGTTCCCTTCTAAATGAAATTCAGGTAACACATCACAGCTAGACATGACACATCACAGCTAGACATGACACACTACATAAAGATATTTATTACAGTTGAATCTCTTTATTACAGTTGAATTATTTTGTAAAAATATACATTTTACAAAAAAATATGCAGCTGAATTGAATCAAAAATTAAAGTAAATAAAACTCTATCATCATAAGTAATATCATCATAAGTAATAGCATCAGTAATATTACTAATATATTTTATAGTTTTTTTTAAACAAAGAATATTTTTTTATATCCATAAGTCTATAATCTAAGGAATTAAACAGTTTTAGTCCTATGAAAATAAAATGATGTTGCAAAACATTTTTGTTGGCCTTTGGAACACGAAAGAAAAGTTTTTTTTATTTAGAATTAAATTTAACTTATTTTGGCTTACACTGATCTTGATTAGAAAACAAAAACAGTAAGATTTTGAATATATATAGAGTTGCCTAATGTTTAAAAAAGGATTGCATAGAAGTCCCAAATATTCATAATTAAAAACGTTCTTAATTATTCTTTGATGAATGTTATATAATGGCAGCAGACTAGCCTTGTAGCTACGATGTCATACTGAATTCTGAATAAATCCATGCATAGGATAAGGTGAGTAAAAATTTTGGTGAACAATTTCTTTTATCACATAGGGTCTACAAAAGAAATATCGCAATCTTTTCTGTAGTAATTTAATATAACTTTTCCATTTTCGATTGAGATCAATTTTAACTCCCAAGTATTTATGGCAATAAACCAATCTACCAAATGAAAAACACTGACAATTATTTAAAAGAGGGCAATTGGGAGAATGGCATTTAACATTTAATACTGTATTACTATCAGTTAATTCAAAGAAAATGTATTTCGACTTTTCAACATTTAATTTTAATTTATTATACATTAACCATTTCGTTGTAATTGCTAAATCAGATTCAGTATCAGACATCAAGGTTTCAACATCTTCAGGGTTGTGTTGGGTTGGGTTGTTTACCTCTGAGCGGCACTTTTTTGCACACCATGGGCTAAATGGCCAGGTCATATGGACCCCGAAGGCTCAGAGAAGGTTGGGGGAGGGGACCCACTGGAACAGCTGTTGGGAGACAGATGGTAGTCTCCCGTCAAGGCCATCCAGCGTGTTCTTTAACGTGCACAGGGTATGGCTCTCCCGCACACGGGGCCACGGCTTAACGTCCTATCCGACGGACGGCGGCCTTTCCAAGCCCATCGGTGTCCCCTACTGACCGTGGGCAAGGCGGGGAATTTTGCGGAGATAAATCTCAACGCTGACCCAGCTGGGACTCGAACCTGGGAACTACAGATTACGAGCCTGGCGCGCTACCGACTGAGCCACCCCCGCCCCCACATCTTCAGAAGAATAAATCAATGCAGCAGCATCAGCAAACTAATAATTTTCCCATTTAGTGTAGGAACATAAATCATTTACATAAATAATAAACTGAATAGGTCCAAGGACAGATACTGATAATGATATCAATTAAAACCATTTAATTGATTTATACTTTGGGATGGCAGTCTAATTATTTATCTTAACGTTATACCACTTCTACTTCATAATATGTATTATATTTACATACATAAGAAAAAAAACTCAATCTTTACTATGTAAATCCAAACTGGTTGCATTTTTTAGACCGTGTAAACAAGGGATGGGTGTATTCTATAGGCCTAATTTAAAGGCTTTTTTTTTATATTTGTTTGCTCCTGACAGTAGACAGAGAATTTTGAGTTCCTTTATTATATATACACACAATTCTGTTTTTACACGGATTTTTTTTACAGGATTTTGATTTAACACGGTTTAGAAAAAAATTCCAATTCTCTTCTTAACCAATTTATTTTGATCTAACACGGTTCAAACGGCGCCATTTTAAAAAACCTCCATTTGAGTTTAATTCTGGAAAAATATTTCTATTCAAGAAAAAATTCTTAGAATTTAAATTGATAACGAAGATGCCGCTTCTATGGTCACATTTTTCGAAGTAGTTTTAACTTTGAAAATGTACTATAGATACACCATTGGAGTTGAACACGAGAGCATTTCACCATTGGAGTATGAACACGACGGCCAAAATGTTTCAAGCGATGAAAGGGATTTAATTCCAGTCTTACGCAAACGAATTCGTCTATTGTCAGAAAGTGACAACGAATAAAATCTAGTTAATTAGCATATGTAAGTCATATTATTTTGCACTTTTCTATTCTTGAATTAATGACATATTTTTTCTTTATGAAGGATAATTTACTTTATATATGCAAATATAATTATCTTTATAAGTTTATAAAATAAAAAAACGTGTTTAAATGAATAAAAATCAAATAAAGATTTTGATATGATTTGTTTGAAAACAACTTATTATTTGTACTGGGTTTTCACGTCTGGAACAAATCTTTTATTTTTTCATATGCACTGTATTTCTTTTTACACGGTTTTTTGCGCGTTTTTTTCGGGAACCTAAAAACAGAAAAAAACCGTGTAAAAACAGAATTGGGTGTATGTACCAATTGCTATTAAAGAAACGCCGCTCCTTTAACATAGAGTGTACGGCTAGAATGGCTTTTGGACTTTTTCTTAAAGGAGAACAATTTTTGACCTTAAGAAACATAAATTTATTGATTACTAAAAATTAAATCATTCAATCCTAACATGGGATATTTTTAATGGTATTTATTACAAAGATGGATGAAAATGATTAATGGATGAAATGAGGATTTTTAAAAATCCATCCATAGTAAATACATAGATTACCTGTGTTGAAATAGACTTTAATAATTATTACCAACATCTGAAAAAGATTTATCGCTGACTCGGTGGGAATCGAACCCGCAACTCTAGCAAATGCCAGCGCTGTTTCAGATGCTTATAATAATTGAGGATTTTTATTTTCTCAGAAGGTAAAATCTGTTCGGATATAACCATGTGACATTCAACTTAAAAGTAACTTGCCTCATCATGAATGTCGCATCTTAGGGATGGCGAGAAATTCATTTAGAACAATACTGGGATTTGGAAGTTTAGAGAAAGTGTCTGAGGTAGCAGCATTTGTGGAAGCTCTAGTTGCTGCTCTGCTGGGTAAGCATAAGTAGTCCACGGCACCAATCTTATGCAGCACAGCCTGTGGATTTCATAATCGCTACAGCATTTGTTTCGAAACATAACCCTGTTAGAAGTTCGAGTTTTATTTATTGAGTAGGTTCATTTGGATAAAGATTCATTCCTCCTCAACGTTATTCATTAAAACACAAGAAGAATCGGAGCAAAGATAGCAAGTTCTTCAATAGAATTTAGGCCTGATGCATTTCGGTATAAGCTGATTTCATTCCATAGCTGAATAGACCATAGCAGTCTTGATCTATTTTACCATTGTCAGATTTGTCCACTGGACATGACGCAAAGACATTATTCTAAAATAGTAACCTAAAGAGACTGTGAAGGTTGCGTTAAATTTATGTAAAAGTATTGTGAAGCGCGAGAGTGAACCGAAATAAAAATAGATGTCTACTGACGCATGTTTCATTAATCTGTAACTAAACTCGACCTTCGTCCCTCGATCGATTGCTTTGGTCGGCCTTCCCTTTTAGAAGAGGCTAACACCTTATGGGATGTGAAGCAGTGGGCCAACGGAAACGAAACGGTGGAAGTAGAAGAGACAGAGGTTGGGTAGCAGGTATTCGAATGGACTGAGAAATTAAATTGAAGCAAAAAAAGCGGGTTTGAAAAAAAAATTATTTAAAAAAAAAGCAAAATTTCCAGCCATAAGCAAAGTGACAATTTTTCCAAGCCAGACAGCTTCTAAGAAAAGCTAGATCTAGCTTGGAAAAAGCAAAGTTGACAACGCTAGTTATGAAGGGTATTCGATAACACTGTAGAGTACTGTAAAAACGATTAGACATTCAGAAAAAAATGAAGTATAGAATGAAAAAAAAGGAATGGTTTTCAAATATCTCTTTTTAATTCGAATCTAGAGCTAAAAAGATTTACCTTCGTTTATTGCATACGAATCAGACTTTTACCCTGATTGAAAAATCTAGTTCGCGTTTCAATTCGTAATGTACATTTGTGTAATTCAGGCGAAAATAATCAAAATTAAGAAAGAGAAAGGTCTCGTGGAATCAGAGATGATCATGTTAACAGAATTTGACAGCAGATATTAAAATTGTTTTCCTACCTGTTCAATTCAATTTATCAAACCATTAAGAGAACAGGAAGACCAGATTAAGAACTAAGAACTCAAAAAGAAAGTACACACATGAAAAATAAAGCAGAAAATACCTTGAGAAGAAATCCTTTTCTTGAAAGCTGGAAAAGTTAAAACGGTAATTGCAATATTTTGAAAACTTCAAATGCATGGAAATTAAATTTTGAATATCACTGCCTTTTGGAGAGTTAATCGGGACACTTCGTAAAATCAACAGTTTTATTCATTCCAAACTTCAGCATTTGCTTCTTGAATAGCAATATTCAAGACTGCATTTAGGAAACTTATTTTCTACCGAACTAATTAAGGTTGCTGAAAACAATCATATCAAAAAAGGCAGATATTCTGCAATAACTGAAAGCAACCAAATTAGAGAAGCATTCTCGTTGTAATTAGTGAGAATTGCAGTCGCCTTTTTCTGGGCTCTTTCGTTTGAGTGCATTTTTTGAAAAGATGAGTGCTGTTCCATCTTAATTTGAGTGTAATCTCATTATTAGCTGAGATTTGCATTACTTCACGTTTTGATGGGCGGCAAAAAAAAAACCAAGCAACATTAACAACAAAATGAAGCGTACCAGTGATATACCAATTAAATCCTCTGAACAAAGCCAACTCAAAAAATTGAGTAAGCATCTTGAAAAAGCACAAATGGCAAATCTTCATAATTCGAACTCTGAGGAGGACCTTAACGATGTCTTAGAGTCTAGTGAAATTTTTGACACACATAATAAGGACAACAAGAAAAATATTAAAGGAAATGAATTTATTACCCAAACTCAACGTCTCCCACCACACTTGGATAAAACTCAAGACTTGGAAAACGCACCTGAAGACGTAAATCTTATATTTGAAGAATCATCGATTGATGAAGAAACAAACTTTTTACCACCCAGAAGATAATCCAAGAAAGAAGACTTAGCCATCATTTTCTTCAGTGAAAACTCCAAACTTTCAGATCTTGACGATGAGAAGGTAACGGACTATTTCTTTCATATTCTTAACAAAGATCTTAAAGGTCGTTTCACCAGAAAGGGTGATATTATCTTATTTCCTGATAGCGAAGCGGATTAGGACATTCTCAAAAACATAACTAATATCCTTGGCGTAGATGTAGCCTATAGATTTCCTGATCAAGACCACTCAATGGGACTTCTAATTAATGTTAATATCAAATATAGTGATGATTATCTTTTACAGTGTCTCAAAGGCTATGATATTTTCCCCGTGAGGCATATGATTAGGTATCTGCCAAATAGTACAAAAGACGGATATGTCAAACAACCTACGGAAAAGGTAGTGATCTACTCAATAAAAAATAAACTTCCAAGAGATGTAACTATCGGTTTCTCGCATTTCTATGTTAAAGAACACTTCGGATCACCTGCTATTTGCAGTAATTGCTGGCGATGGGGCCATGTCGCTACTAGCTGTAGATGCCGCGTCAGGTGCAAGCGCTGTAGCGGACCTCATTCTTATAAAATCTGTAAAAACACAGACTTTGTGTGTCCAAATTGTGGAAATGATCACCCCGCTACATACTATGGATGTCAAATCAAAAAAAATTGCTTGCAGGGCCATGCGAATTCAGCATTGGCAACAGTGTAGCTGGACTAGCGCATTCAGACAAGCAAAAAAAGAGCTCAGTCAGGTCCGGAAGAACAGAGCGTTCTCTCGGGTCCGCATGACTACCAATTTGAATCCGCCTGCTTCTTCACATTTTTATGCTGAAAATTGTCAAGACTTTGATTCTCGTAATCAACTATATTTCGAGGATGGACCTAATGATCGTGTATATGCAACTAATATACATAATAATCAATTATTACATGGCATGGACTCTTTTAATTCATTACAAAATAAAAAACAAATTATGGAAAGGAAAAAAGCAGTCGGCGTTGACGTGAATGGAAAATTGTTGTCACGCCCATCTACTTCAAAAGACTTGTCCGTTTATGAAAGAGAAACTACACAAAAATATAATGACAACCAGATCACACCTACTTATGCCAATATTACCAAGAAAAGACTGAATACCAAAAGCGTGCAAACAAACAAGATTAAGCACACGTTTTCGCCAAACACCATCGCAAAACAACTAAATGACGAAAATGTAACAATTAATTTGTTAATTGACTTGCTACGACATCTTCTAAAGTTCATCTGTCCGACGGAAGCAGTTTGTATACTGATAATGGACATTCTCCTACAATTTAAAACATAATAAATTAATCCTCCTACAGTGGAACTGTAGGGGGATTAAAAAAAGACTGAAGAAGGAGGAAGTCATACTTTTTTCCAAATATGATAAGGTAAATATCTTTGCTTTACAAGAAATTAAAACTAAAAAACATGTTCATTTTCCAAACTTTATTTCTTATTATCATTTTTCTCCGCATAGCAGTAATGGAGTTGGTTTTATTATCCATCAAAAAATCAATCATAAAATTATATCAATTAATTATGATTTACATTACCTAGAACTACTAGCTGTAAAAATATTAATTAATGATTTCACATTCACTACCTTAAATGTCTACAATCCTGGATTAGCTATTAATGAAAAATTTTTTAATGAAATTTTGTCTCAATTAAGAGAACCATTAATAATCGTAGGAGACTTTAATTCCCATCATCAACTGATGGATCATACTTACAAGAATCTGGTTCAGCTACTGCAGCTGTATATATTCCCACATTAAATAGATCATTGGCATTTAAATTACTTCACATACTCCTATTTTACATGCTGAAATTTATGCCGTTCTTGCCGCATTTAATTGGCTTCTGCAAAATGTTAAAAATCGTTCTATTCTCATATTTATTGGTTCTAAAAGAGCGATACTTACCTTGATGCAAGATGCTTCATACTCCTCATATCCTTACTATATTAATTCTTTACTCAAACTAAACACAGAAAATCTAAAAGACAATAATAATATTATTTATTTAAGCTGGATTCCAGGACATACTGGTATAAAAGAAAATGAGGAAGTTGACAAAATTGCAAAATCTGCACATGTTTACAATACAATTACTCCCATTCATAACTTTTACATTTTAACCAAAAAGGAGATAAAAAAAATTTAGTATTTTCCCTATCTGAAAAATACTTTCAATTACAATCCTTTTTTAAACCAAATTTTAGATCTGATCTTTCAAATAATATTAATAATCTTTTAAAACTTCCTTTTTCTAGACAGGAAATTAAAATCATTCTCCGCTTAAGAACTGACACCATTTTTTTAAATAAATCAAAATTTTATTCAAAATTAAGTGATAATCCGAAATGTTCAAAATGCAATTTAATAGAAAACTCTACTCAATTCTCTTAAACTGTGAAAAATATAATTTTCAAAGAAATAAATTTTTGAAAAATCTTGAAAGCATTGGAATTAAGGATTTTACATTAAATTTAATTTTGAATTTTCCTACCTTATCTACTCAACTAAAAATTTTTCGTTTTATGCTTCACTTCCTCCATGAAACAAATATATGGAATAAATTATATAAAAAAAAAATAATAATAATAATAATAAAAATAAATATATATATATAAAAGGAATAATACAAATAAAATATATAAAAAATTTATAAAAAATATATTAAAATATTTAAAATATATATATATAAATAATAAAAATAATAATAATCTCTTAAAAATTTTAAAAACTTAAAAAAAATTCAAATAAAAAAAAGCAAAATAAAAAATGAATTAGAAAAATTTGAGAAAAATAAGATAAATACATATGTCCACTAAATCCTAAATGGGAAGGCTGAGGAAGGACCTCCCAATTCTTGTGACGTATTGAATGAATGAATGAAAGCAACGAAATGTCGATTCACTCGAGAGTATTAAGCAGCTCCTAAAATAAAGTGCACTTCGCCTTTCGCGAGCTCGTTTCCTCTTCTAATCTGAATTCTTCTTTGCTGCGGAGTTTGGAGAAGTGGATTTCCGAGTGTAAGAAATCGACGATTGTTTGGTGATCCAAGTAACTGAAGTCGGCGAATCGCTCACGAGGAAACAGAATTTAAGAGGAAAGGTAAGATCTGGCTGAGCTCGTCTTTGTTTTGCTTCGTATTCTGACGAAAGAGGAAAAGTTTCCAAATTGGATTTTTTAAGGGTGACGAAATCTTTTTGCTAATGCCTCTCAAGACAAATGATTCCAAGGCAAAGAATAAGAATAAATCCCCCTTCATTTCTTCGAGGTGAGAAGCTAACGAACAAACAAAAGGATTCGATGATTGCGATTTTATTTTTAGAAATTTTTTCTCTACATGTTGATGTTAGTTAGACACTTTTAGAGAACGACTGAGTTTTCGAGATAGTAGGTGCATATGAAATATATATTTCATTACACAATTAACGTCAATTTGCGCAATGCAAATCAAATGCGAAGTAGTAGTAGTTCAGAATCATAATTATTTGTTGACGAAACACGCTGAAAAGAATATTTTCTTCGCTCGCCACCCACTTTGGAGTTGCAAGAGAGTTATCCGTCGCTATTTCGAATTGGAATTACTCTCCGACACCAAACAATGGAAGCTTTTTTTGCATCCCGAGGAGTGCACTTTGTGTGCAAAACTTTTTGTAAGCGCGGAGATAAAACAACTCTGAAACAACCCAACGCAGCTGTAAACCTCGAGCAATGTGTAAAAAAGTAATAAAATCCTGTTTGTCTCCCAGGAATGTCTTCATTCAATGATCCCGAGATCCTTTCGACGCCCCATTAGTTTAAAACTGTCAAATACGTGAACTTTAACACTTACCACTTCATATAAAGAGTTCAGTTGTTGTTTCTTGTAGAAGAATATTTAACTGCAGAGGAATTCCCGTGGGTTGTTTAGAGATGGGAAACAGGAAATGTGAACACATTCCGAGCGTTTGAGAATAATGAGTGGAATGAATGGAAACTCTGGTGAGAAGGTTGTGAAATTTATTTGAGCGCGAAATCGTTTCTCTTTCCGTTTTCCAGATTCGTTCAATAGACGAGAAATACCGCGAAGAGAAAAAAACAAAATTCACCAACTTACGTCAAGTTGTCGATATTCCGTCGCACGTGCACAGAAGACATCCGAAACCTTTCGCAAACCAAGATCTTACCAATGCAATCTTTGGCAAAATCATAAAGAAATAACCTCCTTGAATAAGGAAACTTTTCTTCCGGTACATCGCTGCAAACGGAAAAAACAAAAGACATGAACTTTTGTTCTCGGCTGCTATACGCAGGGAGCGAAGACGACCATTGGCGTCAATCAGTCTGAGTGCTGCTATTGTTAAGTGTCTGGAAATCTCTGCAGCCGATGGATTTAGGATGAATGGACTCAACGGCAGGCATCATCGGTTCCGAGCACCTGAACTCCGCAGAATAAAAAGAACGCTGAAACTTTGCTTTAAGTTGACCTTCTTACTCACAAAACCATTTCCTTCCTCGATGATGCAATTTTCGGGGCGTAGATCAAAAGAACGTTTTTCCTCTGTCTCGTTTCCTCTCCCAACCGACGAACGTCCTCTCCTCGCACAACATAAAAGGAACCTGCTCAGAATCTTTTCCTCACCTGCATATTTCAACTGATGCAGCGCTCCATTTATATCAATTTTAATATCGTAATGTCACAATGAGATATCTTTTTTAAATTCCACTCAGAAACTTCTTACGTTATTCTATCAACATATTTTCCAAAACCTTTACTGATTTTCCCACCATGTACACTGATTCATTGGCTCTGGGAAACAGTTAACACTTGAAACAAGAACCATTTTGCACAAATTATTCTTAATTCAAAATAGTGATGGATAACACTATTGCATCTCAGGGAACCGATATCTTAAAAATGCTTGCAAGGGTGATTTCCAACTAAAGAGAGAAATTTCCTTCCGTCTAAATCCAACTACTTCCCAACATTCTTCTTAAAATGGCGAAACCATCTTAACTCCATGCGTTTCCATTCATTCAGTTGAACGTCACTTCCGTTCTCAGCAATTCATTTCCTACGACGTGATTGATGCCACGTCAATTGACATTGTTAATGAGACTTCCTTATCCCCTTGACTTAAGTCCTATAAAACCTGCATTTGGCTCATTTCCGTACAATTTAAGAGAACTCTAAAGAAAACTCCCATTTCCATTGGACAGATTTCATTCCCTGTAGCTCGAGCAATCGAGATCATTTTTCAGTTGCCTTGAAATCTCCAAACAATTTCAAGTTTTCGTTTGAGTACGAAGCGAAAATTCTTTTCACGTTGAATAGTGATTACTCTTTCATCGAAATAATTTTCTCCACTGATAACTATTTAAAGTGAACTATTCTTTTAAAGATGATCTGTAGAGAGCAGGCAGCGTCATTCGAATAAAAGAAATCAATCGTTCATTAAAGCTGTCAAGCGATTCTTTTTGCAAATGTGAAGATTAGAAAGAAACTTATTATTCCGTTGACATAAAAAGCATTTCATCTTCGCTTCTTAATTCAGAAGAATCGCGGGGCTCCCTTCAGTTGTAAAGAAAAAAAGAGGTAATGGAAAAATAAATCTAGGAATCGGTAAGTTATGGCAGATTGTAATTATATAGTTTTCAAGGTTTTCAAGTAATTTTTTACAATTGGGGCCTTGATGGAGTTTTTTTTTTGCCAATTTAAACACATAGCCCACGACTGTTATTGCACTTTTTCAACTGATTCACAACTTAGGTAATTAAAAAAGATGAAGATCGTAACATAAAAAAAACTATGAAAATCACAATGAAACAACTATAAAGATCGTAATAAAAAAACTATGAAGATCATATAATAGTTTTCTTTTTTTCCTGAGGAAATTCTTTTATTAATTTGCTCTGCAACATAAAATAAATTTCTGCGTTTCTGCTTGTGATTCCAATTTTCTCCCCAATTAGTCCTCATTTGAGTTTTCTCTTAATTGGTCAAACGCCTTGCTGCTCTGCATCCAACATTAAATAAGCATTTAAATTCTATGCATATACATAATTATACATAAATATTAAAGTGAAAGCAAATAAATCATTCGGGAAGCTCTCCCCCCCCACTTTGACACAGGGGTGATATAATTGAAACGTAAGCCACGTTTCCATTCTGTGAATGCGAATTTTCTCCTGCATTGTCATCCCCTCCAGCAGATTCAGGCACCCTCCAGAGCACAACATCCGTTAGCATCATGTAGCATCCCTACTGAGATCTCCTCCTCTACGATGTCGATCCTCGGTTTCTCGATCATCTTCCATCTCTAACCTAATTTTCCCGTTTCGTTTTCCCCTATATTGCATCGACTCTGCGTTGCATAACGCTCGCAGCGGTCTCGAGATTCCCAGTGCCAGCCAAATTGCAGACATTGGGTCGTGACGTCGGATGACATATGATCACCTTCCTCTGGGACTGTCTTTCCGATTTCACTTCGGAAGATGAGCGAGCAGCAGCTTGTTACCAAGGCAACTGCTCTCTTAAGATCTGTCCGTCGGGTCTGAGCAAGGATCTGGTCACGAGCAGAGGCAAACGAGCCTCCTCGCTCGTGCGCCACAAAATATGGGCTCCAAAAGTTCTGCCGTCGTCTCGCGCATAAAACTTTCCATTCAACCCGCCAGGGCTGAGGAGTGACATCTGTCGAGGAAGTCCTCCTCTTCCTCTTTCCTCTTTAATGGCGGAAATGATTCCGAAAGGAAGGACTACGTTACGAGAAATGCGGAAGTCAAAAGGAGATCAAGTTAATTTACTCTGAGGACTTTAGCGCTGATATGAAATGACTAAATGCATGAAAGGAATGCTCTGTTAAATGAAAAGCAATTGTACTCCGGGGTTGTTGTTGTTGGGTTGTTTTACCTCTGAGCGGCACTTTTTTGCACACCATGGGCTAAATGGCCAGGTCACATGGACCCCGAAGGCTCAGAGAAGGTTGGGGGAGGGGACCCACTGGAACAGCTGTTGGGAGACAGATGGTAGCCTCCCGTCAAGGCCATCCAGCGTGTTCTTTAACGTGCACAGGGTATGGCTTTCCCGCACACGGGGCCACGGCTTAACGTCCCATCCGACGGACGGCGGCCTTGCCAAGCCCATCGGTGTCCCCTACTGACCGTGGGCAGAGCGGGGAATTTCGCGGAGATAAATCTCAACGCTGACCCAGCTGGGACTCGAACCTGGGAACTGCAGATTACGAGCCTGGCGCGCTACCGACTGAGCCACCCCCGCCCCTGTACTCCGGGGGAAAGTTTAGTAGCGTACTTTGATCTCAGAACAGAAAATTCTTGTTTGAGTTGTCGGTTATCGTTTGGCCAGAGATTATTACGTCTGCATTTAAATGAACAGATAATATTAATTCCATAATTCTCGTCGAAAAATTGGAACTGTTTAAGGATTAAAATGCATCACTTCAAAAGATGGACGTCACTTCTTGTGAGGGGTGAAATGACATTTGTCTCCACTGAAGAGATTTGGAAGCGAATATTGAACGCAATGCAAGTTGAAACAGAACCGAGCGACAGGCAAAAGACGAGAAGAAGCAAAAACAGAGTCAAAAGACGAGAAGAAGCAAAAACAGAACGCAATGCAAGTTGAAACAGAACCGAGCGACAGGCAAAAGACGAGAAGAAGCAAAAACAGAGTCAAAAGACGAGAAGAAGCAAAAACAGAACGCAATGCAAGTTGAAACAGAACCGAGCGACAGGCAAAAGACGAGAAGAAGCAAAAACAGAGTCAAAAGACGAGAAGAAGCAAAAACAGAACGCAATGCAAGTTGAAACAGAACCGAGCGACAGGCAAAAGACGAGAAGAGGCAAAAACAGAGTCAAATCGTAAAAGTAGTTGGGATACGTCTGGCAATTTGTCGAGAAAATATTTCGCAGATTAAAAGCAATCCAAAGTGAATAAAATTAAGCATAAAAAATTCCTCCTCCTTCAAATCAGTTAGCTGGGAGGTGCATTTGCTGATCCTCTCAGCAGATGAGAAATTCGAATCCGGGTCTCTTCGCTTTGCATCTGAACATGCTAACCACTTGGCCATGGCAGGAATGAAAAGCCAAATGAAAATCACGAGACATTTGACTTCTCTTTAAAATAGCATTTTGAAATGTTTTATTCAATAAGAAAAATCCTTTCATAAAAGCTTCTCAAACAATACCAAATTCAATCAAGGATGTCAGACGCTCAGCACGTGGTGAGGTATGCTCAGCACGATGCCATAACCGAATGATATTCACGTGACACTCTGCTACCAAAAATATTCCAAACCAATGGGATGTGTTTAAATGCAGGCGGATTCAAACGACTTGAAGCTAGACGTCTTTCTGCAGAATGGCTTCCGGATGAAAAACAGTTTGCAGCAACAGAATGCGAACGAGGAAACCCCTTTTTCTCTCCCCCTATATATTTATGCTCATCATTAAAGAGGGGAGGGGGGCGACTCACTGACCCTCCTCTCCCCAATGACCAACAAGCGTTCGTTTCCTCGTTCTGCTCTCACCCTTCGAGAGATGATTTGCCTCAAGAAATGAAAGCGTTGTTTTTAACAAATCTTTGAGCCAGTTGCGAAAGTGCGGAAAGTGTTGCATGACCGAGAGTCTTATCAATGAGTACGTGCATCCTCCAATGCATCAGCATGACATGTGTAAGCCTTGTATTTCACGAGAATTGCATTTTGCGCTGTTTACATTGAGTGCATGTGACAGGCCGGCTAAATTATCGCAACAATCTTTTCAAAATAAACACGACATCGGATGGGGAAGAGCAGAAGAGGTCAAGCGGCGTCTGTATGCAGACGGTTCTTAAGGAGATAGTAAAGTAAAATGTCGTTCGTTTCAATTACCTGAAGGCCGATCTTCTTAATGTAGGCCTTACCGAATCTAAATCAACATCAACGCATGTTATTGCCATTACTGGATGGGATGTTTGGCGGCAGGGATACCCATGTCCCCATGTGCACTTTAAAGAATACGCTGGATGACCTTGACGGGAGGCTTCCATCTGTCTCCTAGCAACTGTCTAGTAGGTGCGCTTCCCTCAACCATCTCGTGCCCTCGGGGTCCTTGTGACCTGGTCATTTAATCCATTGTGTGGAAAAAAGTGCCACTCAGAAGTAAAACAACTCAACCTATTGCCATTACTCTTTTTCACTATTTTCCATCTGATGCTAGGAGGCTGTAATGACTGACCACTTTCGTTTGTATTCCATAGAATTTTGGATTCTAGTTTTTGACTCGACTTTTGAATGGAAACTTAGTCAAAAACTTCAGTAACGGAAGTTCGCATTTTACATCTGTTAAGAATTAAGGGAATCTATTCGAGAATTACTGAGAGAACTTATTTCATGAATATTCTTTGCAGTCTTATACAACTAAGCCTCGTGAAAACAAGATGGCCGTCTTGCTAAACAATGAGACTCAACCCGACAGATTATTTCTCCAGCAACGCATCTTTCTTCTCACACTTTCTTCTAAATTACAATTTTCCTTGTAGCGCGCCAGGCTCGTAATCTGTGGTTCCCAGTTCGAGTCCCAGCTGGGTCAGCGTTGAGATTTATCTCCGCAAAATTCCCCGCACTGCCCACGGTCAGTAGGGGACACCGATGGGCTTGGAAAGGCCGCCGTCCGTCGGATGGGACGTTAAGCCGTGGCCCCGTGTGCGGGAGAGCCATACCCTGTGCACGTTAAAGAACACGCGGGATGGCCTTGACGGGAGGCTACCATCTGTCTCCCAACAGCTGTTACAGTGGGTCCCCTCCCCCAACCTTCTCTGAGCCTTCGGGGTCCATGTGACCTGGCCATTTAGCCCATGGTGTGCAAAAAAGTGCCGCTGAGAGGTAAAACAACCCAACCCAACAATTTTCCTTTTTTCTTTTTAATTTTATTGGCCACATCAAGCGAAGTTCTCTGATTCTATTCGCCACTTTTCGCCCTTCGCTTTTTTGTCTCCGCGATACCTCTCCAAGGAGGATCGTTGCTTGGATCATTCTCGTGTCACAATCAACTCGTTCACCGAAACAGTTCTTTCTACTGATATGTATGATATCAAACGAAGTGTCGGATTCACTGCAATTGCAGTTCATGAACTGAGAGACTGAATTAAAGAAAAGGTTAGACTTAATTCATTTTAAGATTTCGTTAAGAAGTGTACCGAAATAAAACTATAAAAAAAACTCGCTGAATATTTTTCGCCATAAGATGCCCATAATGGTGATTGGTGATCGTAAGAGCTTTAGAAGAGTATTAAACGTAGATTTATCTATGAATGATATCGATCGTATTTATCAATCAGAGATTAGTCGAAGTATTAATAATCCCCAACCAGTCATTGTTAAATTAAGCCGTTGCCAAAAAAGAAATGATGCTGGAGTTCGAGTTAAAATCTCCGTCCCTTGTGCACGGCAGTTACTCTTTAAAAAAATAGCAAACTAAAAAACAGCGGCATTCCAATTCATAAAGACTTCTGAAAAGTTACTTCAAGCAGCTAAAGAAGAATTTGGTCGGTGCAGCGTTTCGATTAAAAGTGTTTCTATTGTAAAGATCGCAGAAATGAGAAATAAGAGATATAATCAAATCGCGATATTAAAGAATTTTAAAATGATTTAAG
Organism: Ryuthela nishihirai; assembly: GCA_038380435.1. Lineage (NCBI taxonomy): Eukaryota > Metazoa > Arthropoda > Arachnida > Araneae > Heptathelidae > Ryuthela > Ryuthela nishihirai. The sequence continues at coordinate 43,387,866 of JAWZYU010000005.1, forward strand.
ATTAAAAAGATATCCATTTGTTGGATAAGATATATCAAGCCTTTTAATGGATAAGACAGACCAATGCCTAATGAAGTAATTACAAAAGCAGGGAAGAATAGGAAATCGAAAACCATTTATAAATATCACTGCTGCTTTAGGATCTAGTAATAAACAAATTTATTATTAGGTGTACGTATGATTTCGTTGTTGCATGTCTTTGAGATGTTCGCTCACCCATTTATTATTCAGATCTGCGAATCCAGGGAATATCGGAACCTCGAGATTCTCTTTGAATGAGAAGAACCTTGAAATATCGAAAGCTGTTCCGGAACAAAACAAAAAAGAATCGCCGATTGCATTCGGAGGTACGTTTGGCGAATAAAGTGACAATGCAGATCGGAGAATTCCTGAAGGCAAACGTATATTAACAGATGCATTGGCGGAAAAAATGAATCTAGCCGATCAACGGGACTCGAACCCGCATCTCCCAGTTCCATGTCAGGTGTTCTAGACCACTAATATTATCATCGGTTAGGGCATTTTCCCTCTAATTTGATTTATATTGTTGCGGATTACAAAAATGGATAGCCACTGAGCGTGAGTATTAAAAGCTATATTTCAAAACCAAATTCAATACAAGGTAAATTGTTACAAAGGAAATATGGATGAAGTATCTTATTAACAAATCAACTATTAACATGCACAAGTCATCAATCTTCCTGCGTAGAGCACACTATATCAGCTCTGTGTATTTTACTAAATACTACCTTTTACTTGATTTACCAGGTCACCCGAAGATCTTCACTCGTAAACCAATTCTCGTCCTGTGCTAATAACTTTTCACACACTAGCCGAACAAAAAGACAGTCCGTGTAGACATTCGAAGTTAGCCATAAAAGTTCCCACTTTTATACTTCCGCGTATACACAACACATCAAGTTACTTCTTGATACTTAACGATAAAAGATCCCACTTTTATCCTTCCGCGTATACACAACACATCAAGTTACTTCTTGATACTTACGCGCACTGTCTCAGAACAGCTCACCGTCCATTTTCGAACTCTCCCGACCGTTACAACACAACGACCGTTACAATACACAACGACCGTTACAATACAAAACCGTTAACGCTCCACTCTTCTTCTCCAAATTCTCCCAAAGTTCTTATTCGTTGGCTGAAACTTTGCTTTCGGTTGCCAGATTCTTCTGTCGTAACACTGCCCCCTTCCTAGGTCTTGTTCGTCCCGAACAATCCTGGATTCCAAAGTTTCTTCAGTTCTTCGATGAAACGGGGCCAAACGATCCACGTGAACCACCTTGCACTTTGTAGCTGGACGTCGACGAATGCGATATTCCACGTCTGTGTCAAAATGAAAGCGAATCTCATTATGACTTAGATTTCTTTTCTGACTGAAGCCTCGTCCACAAATATAATACGTGTAAGGCCTATAGCCCTTGTGAACACGTTTATGTCTCTGCAGGGAGAAGAATCGACTAAGAGTTTTCGTGCAAAACCTGTAAAAAGTTTTCTTCTTTGTCGAAAGTTTTCTTCTTTGGATTTTTACTTCTATGAAGAGTAACAAGGAATGAAAGTCATTAGTGACATAAAATCTAGGGAGGAGTTTCATCCTCCAGTCTGACCCTTTTGTCAGTTGACTTTCACTTAATTCAGAACTGTCGTGATGAACCTTCAGCCATACTTCACCTGAATCAATTTGATCCCCAAGGTGCTTCACAACTATAATATCAGCTCCATAATTCTTTTTAGCTCTTCGGTCCATCTCCTCCTTCCATACTCTTGCTAGAACTGCAGCTTCTAATCCGACAACCTTACCTGTTTCTCCTGTATAAGTGAAATCAGTGATGTGTCGGGCTGCTAGCAATATTTTTTCTGTTTTACCTTCACATAGCCAGCTTGCAACATCTTCAGATACTCCTTGTTCTATTAACATGTTACGAAACTTGTTCAAAGCATTGCCGTTATGCAGAACCTTACGGACACGTGATGCTTCATCTACCCTATTATCCACAATGTTCACAAAACGCAGAAGTTCTCCTAACTCTTCGACGAGCTCTTGCAGTTCCAAGGATCCGTTACCAAGGAAACACTGAACAGCTTCCATCACTTCCAGAGAGTTGTCAACAGAGTTTTCAAGAGGTGAATCCATGTTGCTGATAACAGCTGAACAACTCAAACTCTTCATTCCACGAGCTTGTAATGCTGCAACCACTTTCTTAACTAAATCAACAGCAACATCTTCTGTACTGATGAGATCAATAGCTCCTTTTCCGAATTCAACATCATAAACAAAAGCACACACTCCTTCAGCCAGCTTTTTGGACACAATTGAGCATCTCATTAGAGGAACGCTATCTACGGTAGCCGTCAGATCCTTGCAGCGGTAAATCTCCTTATCTGTTGACACCAGCTCCTCTGTCTGTCCTACGATGCAGCATCCGACGTCTTCCATCATCTGCTCGATTTTATCTTTAGTGCAGTCAACTGTGAAGCTAGGGATGGATTCCAATTTGTCCAGAGTATCTCCCGTCAATTGGCGAGCACGACCGGAGATCATAGGGACCTTGAGACCTAAAGCAGCAAGTGCAGGAGCCAAGACAAGACTCACTTTGTTGCCGACACCTCCTGTGCTGTTTTCATCTACCATCCGATGGCGCCACTCGGGTCTCCAGCAAAACACATGACCCGAGGAGGTCATATTTGCTGTTTCTTCCGAATTCACTTTCTTGGAGCTCTCATTGTAATTAGCCAGGGAAATATCAGTCATGATTGCCAAATTGTTCATTCTGGAGATCAGCGACGAGTTCTGTAACATGATATTGTCCACTTTAGAGCTCTTGTAGTCGTGATAAAACTTTTCCATATCCTTATAATCTAAATGGTTATAATGTCCAAATCTGCACATTGACTGTTCAGAAAAGAAATTCAGCGTGGCTACGTTGAAATTATCTGAGGGATTCACTTCTCTCTGATCGTAACTCTGAGGCTTAGTTTCATCCAGAAAGTTAGTCTTTGAAGTACTGTCTCTGCCTGAAGCTCCTTTACTAGCATCACCTGTTACGCTTCTAAGCCATTCTTCGGAATTCTTCTTTCTTAAATCCCCACTTTCTATAAACGATTCGAGTGTGGCTATGTGTTTCGGAAAAATCTCTCCGACTTCCCCGGTAACGACGAAGGGCACTTTGTATCTATGATGAATGGACACCTCTTCTTTACTCGGACCACTCTGCGAAACGTAAACTCTGTTTCGTTCCCCCTCATTACCACTCGTTACTCTGCCTTTGCGATAATTGTCCATGACGCATTTTGCTGACGGCGAGGAATAGAATACCTTTCGTGTGGATCTCTCTTCAGATCGTGCCAGACTTGTATACCTAGGTATTTTGAAGTGCAAAGCGTACTGTATAGTCTCACAGCTCTCTGATCTGTGTGATTGTTCTTCACAGTTCCTAGACATGTCACCAGCGACATAGACACTCTGCCATGCATTACCAGTAGTTGCGTGGTCAAAGGCATTATCTGCGCTATCTCTACAATTCTTGATTTCCAGTAGCAGATCCACATTTTTATATGCGTTGCCTTTCCCTTTTTCTTTTCCATGTTTACAATCTAACTTAACACTATCAAGATCATCCTTTTTCACTGACAAATTCAACATTTAAACTATTGCATTGTCTATTGAGTTCGGTTTTACTATCCTTGAACTGAGCAATAATCTTACCAACTTGAGGAGCCACTTCATCTCTCATCTCAGTATTTTGTGCGGCCAGATCACCTCTTTTATTCCTCAACTCATTATTTCGTGCGGCCATTTCGGCTTTCAAATCATCTATTTTATCGCTTTGGGCAGCTATATCGGCTTTCAAATCATCTATTTTATCGCTTTGGGCAGCTATATCGGCTTTCATATCAGTCATCAGCTTTATTAACTCATCCATACTTCTAGTGAAAGGCATTCAATTAAATTAATCCCACTTCTGACACCAAATGTTGCGGATTACAAAAATGGATAGCCACTGAGCGTGAGTATTAAAAGCTATATTTCAAAACCAAATTCAATACAAGGTAAATTGTTACAAAGGAAATATGGATGAAGTATCTTATTAACAAATCAACTATTAACATGCACAAGTCATCAATCTTCCTGCGTAGAGCACACTATATCAGCTCTGTGTATTTTACTAAATACTACCTTTTACTTGATTTACCAGGTCACCCGAAGATCTTCACTCGTAAACCAATTCTCGTCCTGTGCTAATAACTTTTCACACACTAGCCGAACAAAAAGACAGTCCGTGTAGACATTCGAAGTTAGCCATAAAAGTTCCCACTTTTATACTTCCGCGTATACACAACACATCAAGTTACTTCTTGATACTTAACGATAAAAGATCCCACTTTTATCCTTCCGCGTATACACAACACATCAAGTTACTTCTTGATACTTACGCGCACTGTCTCAGAACAGCTCACCGTCCATTTTCGAACTCTCCCGACCGTTACAACACAACGACCGTTACAATACACAACGACCGTTACAATACAAAACCGTTAACGCTCCACTCTTCTTCTCCAAATTCTCCCAAAGTTCTTATTCGTTGGCTGAAACTTTGCTTTCGGTTGCCAGATTCTTCTGTCGTAACAATATTATAGCTCATAATGTCGCATTTCATCCAGTGGCTTATTAGTACAAAGAAAAGCTGCAGTAATATTATTCAAAATCGGAAGTCTCAGAAAATAAAAAATCCTTTATCACCTCTTCGGAGAGTAAATCTTCAGAGAGCAATATCTTCTGTTAGATGGTTCCGTGCTCTGCCAGGCAGAAAATAAACTCAGATGAAGATGAGGAAGAGATGTCTCTTTTTCAGATGAGTAATAAGATGAACAAATCCTGAAAGCAACCAAACAGATATAGATAAATCACAAAAAAAAGAAAAAATGTCATTCGAATCTAAATTTCCCTTCATTTTAAGCAAGTACTGAGAACAATGTGAGCTGATTCTTTACGATGGAATCCGTTTGGATGCGAAGGAGCTTTGTGGCTTCCAGCTGAGATATTTTGCATTGTGGGTCTGTTTTTCCTTGCAAGTGAAGAAAGGCTACGGAACAAGTTCGACTGACGGCAGCGGCAATTCTCAAAAGAATGCAGCTGATGTCTCAGAGTGAACAAAGAGAGGAGGACACCAAGAAAATAAAGAGAAGAGGACACAAAGAAAACAAAGAGAGGAGGACACCAAGAGAACAAACAGAGGAGGACAGCAAGAGACAAAGAGGAGGACACCAAGAGAGCAAAGAGAAGAAGACACCAATAGAACAAAGAGAGGAGGACACCAAGAGAACAAAGAGAGGAGGACACCAAGAGAACAAAGAGAAGTCACCAATAGAACAAAGAGAGGAGGACACCAAGAGAACAAAGAGAGGAGGACAACAAAAGAACAAAGAGAGGAGGAACCTAGAGAACAAAAAGAGAAGAGGACATGAAGAGATGACCGTTTCGTAAGGTCATGAATTTACTCCACTTGTTGAAAAGCCTTCATCTTATCGTTTTGCTTTGTTTTTTTATCGCGAAAGATTTCAGAGTGAAACGAAAATTGGTTTCACGTGAGAGTTCTCTGTCGAAAACGGAAGCTGAAATGTTTCATGAAATACTTTTGAGTTTTTTTCCGAATTGTGAGAGCCGCGAATCAGGAATCTTAGAAGTGGCGTCTGCTTGAAATCTCCATTTCCTTTGAGCGACTGACTCGTTGCTCATGAGTACGTGCTTTCGCTGTTTTAATGAGGAAGCTTACGGCTAATAAGGTCGATTCAAAAAAAGCTTCGAAAGTTTCACCTTAATGTCCCAATTCCTCCTCCCGCTCTTCCCCTCGTGCAAACAAGGATGTCACGTGTCTAAGCGCCATGAAAGGAATGGTAAAGGCAAAAAAATTCTCCTTAATGCCTTTTGAGAGATAATTAATACCGTATTGTTTGGTCAGCTTCACGAGAGTGGGAAGATCTCTGCGCGCGCAACAACGTGCGCCACTCTTCTCGAGCATAACACTTCACACCAAGGATGCTCGTCTCGTGCTCTCTGGAACGAATTGATGATCTCGAGACTCCGGCTCATTTGCTGCAAAATCGAAGTTGATGAGCGAAAACTTTCTCCGAAAGAATTCCTTTGGAGCAACGCATTCTATGAATAGCAACCACAAAACATTGGCTTTAGTTTTTGCAATTATAACAATCTTTCTTTTCACCTTTCCTCAAAATCCGTGGCCTCAGAGAACTTCTGGATATTTTTGTTCCATTCGGTTATTGCTAATAAGGAAATAAATCGAACAAATTTAGTATTTTGGTTCTGTGGGATTGAAAGAAGAGAACTTATTATTTTAAGCAATATTCCTACCCCATTGGAAATCGCATGTTGTAAGGGCCTACTCTCTGTTCCAGCGAAAGTTCTTTGCATGATTGTGCTTAATAGAATTAAGAATCTGGTTGACAGGCAATTACGTGATGAGCAATGTGGATTCAGAAGTGGTAAGGGATGTGTGGATCAGATATTTTCACTTAGGCAGATTCTTGAGAAATGGTTAGAGTTTCAGAAACCTTTGGTTGCTAGCTTTGTTGATTTCAAAAAGGCTTTCGACTCTGTTGATCGTCATAATTTGTGGTTCATTGTGAGATCATATGGTATATTAGACAAGTTACTTAACATAATGAAAGCTCTCTATAATAACACTGAGTCGTGTGTGAGAATTGGTAAGGCTTGTAGCAATTGGTTTAGCATTACTTCTGGTGTTCGACAAGGGTGCATTTTGTCTCCTTTTCTCTTTAGCTTGGTTATTGATTATGTTACGCGAAATTCACTTCAAGGGAAAGATTTTGGCCTTAAATGGACTGGAGATACGAAACTTTCTGATTTAGATTATGCTGATGATTTAGCCCTTTTGGCAAATGATGTTGATGAGATGAACTCTTTCATTCGAGCTGTTGATGAGACTGGTAGTAGAGTAGGTTTGGTTATAAACAGAGAGAAAACTAAAGTGATGAAAATTGGTCAGGCAGGCTGTGATTCAGTTAATCTGAATGGTTGCAGTCTTGAGCAGGTGTCACAGTTTAATTATCTTGGGAGCTATGTAACAGATAATGGTGATGTGTGGCATGAGATTAAGAGACGAATAGGAATTGCTGCCGGGACTTTTAAGAATCTATGGAGAGTGTGGAGAAATAGGCGTATACACCTAAAGACTAAAATTAGACTGTATAATAGTTTGGTTCTTTCTAGGGTTATTTATGGTAGTAAAACTTGGACACTTTGTAAACAAGATAACAGGAAATTAGATGCTTTTGATTCCAGATGCTTACGCAGTATCTTGGGCATTAGGTGGTTCAACTTTGTAACTAATGATGAGGTTAGGCAAAGGAGTTGCAACCTCCTTTAAGCAGCATATTGTGCAGAGAGAGACTCCTTTGGTTTGGTCATGTTGCCCGTATGGATAATTATAGATTGGTGATTAGGGTTATGAACAATGTGCCTAAAGGCCTCAGAAAGAAGGGGAGACCTAGGATGCGGTGGGCAGACATTGTCAAACAGGACCTTGCTAGAATTGGTGTAGAGTGGCCAGATGCAGTAGATGTAGCTCGGGACAGAATTGCTTGGATAACGAAATTGCATGGTCTGGTTGGATCTCCGTAGCCCATGGCTGCTTGAGGATGATGATGATGAAGTTATTCATCAGCCATATGTTTAATACTACTGTAGCTCTTTTCTGTAGGGGCGAGTTTGGCTCAGTCGGTAGCGCGCCAGGTTCGTAATCTGTAGTTCCCAGGTTCGAGTCCCAGCTGGGTCAGCGTTGAGATTTATCTCCGCAAAACTCCCCGCCTTGCCCACGGTCAGTAGGGGACACCGATGGGTCTTGGAAAGGCCGCCGTCCGTCGGATGGGACGTTAAGCCGTGGCTCCGTGTGCGGGAGAGCCATACCCTGTGCACGTTAAAGAACACGCTGGATGGCCTTGACGGGAGGCTACCATCTGTATCCCAACAGCTGTTCCAGTGGGTCCCCTCCCCCAACCTTCTCTGAGCCTTCGGGGTCCTTGTGGCCTAGCCATTTAGCCCATGGTATGCAAAAAAGTGCCGCTCAGAGGTAAAACAATCCAATCCAATCTTTTCTGTAGAAGAGCGATTCGTTAACGATCGTAATCAATCGCATCAGTTTCTTTTTTAATTACCTTAGTATTGCTCGCAACAATTCTTTGTCATTTCAGACTGACCTCTAAGTCCAATGTTAACTCTAGAGTAGCAGTTTCGTAACAGCAAATAATCTTATCTTGTTGCGATAACATCATCTTCGATTATCTGCTTATTCTTCCTTTTTGTATCCAGCGCTGATTTTCAAATCAAAACTCGGAACGAGGCTGAGTGGAACTTGAACTCTTCGTCAACCAGATAAGAGTAAGCTTCATTCGTTTCACTGAAGATGTTTACGAGAGCTCCGAGATATTGGGAGGCTTCATCATTTGAACGATGATGATGGTAACAATCCTTAAGTAGCATCTTGGGTAGAGGGAGATTGCGTTGTTTTGATTAGAGTTCGATTATCCACGAAGTGTTCTGTGTTCGCAAAGGATTCTGGTTGAATGATAGGCGAATAATTTTAAGGGATGAGTCAATCAAAATATTATTGAGGTTTGCCGAAACAAAAAGGGGTTTAAATTGAATAAGGCCAGCATTCTCTTTTTCTAAAAGCAGCCTCAAATCGCGGAATCTTAATTTCCAAAAATATTAGCATATTTGAAATCGTAATTTATACTTAAAATGCAATTGTAGTGTAAAACATAATTTAATGTTTGAAATTCCTCATTTTTTTCAACGTTTATAAAATAACTAGAAAATCCAAATGTCTGTGGCTAATATAGAATGTTCTTTTTAAAAGAGAATATTTTGTCATTTTTGCAACTTAATGCTCTCTGAAAAGAAAATTTCAAACTGCGGAAAGAATCGGAAAGTGTGAACAGTAATATTTTGTTGTTGCCTACCGAGCCTAAAAATATTTCTTTCAATTATATACTAAAACTGAAAAGGTTGAGCTTTTCTTACACCTCCTCGAAGAAAGTAAACCTCTGCTGGCAATCTAAAACCCTCCCTCTTTCCACCCCCCACCCCCTCCACTACACAAGAGATGAATTGACCATGGCACACAACGACAATACGATCGTTCGATGACTGCTATGCACACACACACACACTATTGCCGATGACCTGTGAGTTCAAATTGAATAAAATACTCTTTTGTACTAAATATTTTGTCATTTGACAATGATTTAATAGCATAAAAAATCGGCTTCTTGCGTGTTGTTTAATGGCCAGTTTCTAGGGTAAAAAAAACCCTACCGGTTGTTACCCTAATTTTAATGGCTTAATATGGCAGTTACTTGCTCAGAATAAATGAAGCTGGAGGATAAAATAGCCTTTGTCTGCTTGAGAATGTTGCACGTGCATGCATCAATGAGATCTTCATACCGAACCGTAACTATGGTTTCGAGACTTAGTTTCGATCTTGCATGCAAATCACATTTTGGGAAAACAATTTCTCTTGAACAACACATTCTGTGAAGAGCAGTCATAAAGCCTTTGCTCCCTCTGTTCTCTTGAGCAGCATAGTGTTATGTAGGCATCGATAAACTCATCTAAACGCCATTTGTGGAAGGGTGGGTTTTAAAGAAATCCTTTTACCCTTTAAATGCGATTTTGACAACTTTAATACTCGATGCAAGAGAGGGAGAGTGGGAAACGGTAATTGCAAAATTTAAGTTAGTTCACAAACCTTTTTAAAGGTTGGAAAAATGCTACAATAGATAGTTGTTTGTTATTATAAGTAAGATTTCTGTAGGATGGAAACTCTAGTTTAATTAATTAATAATTAAATAAAACTCAAATAAACGATCTTATTAACTCTCAAATGCATCAATGGGAACATTATGCGCCTTTTTTTTCCTGCTGAAACGTAACCATTTAACAGGAATCTAGTGTTACCTCTGTGATCAGCATATTTTTATCTAAAGCAACTTTGGAAATCGTGGTGTATTTTCCTGTTTTCTCTGCCCAGTGAGTTGTTTTCAAATATGAAAAATATGGAGCCTAATAACCACCAAAATAGGTTCTGTTACCAATTACAGACATTAGCCTATTGTATAGAATCCGAAAAAACCCATTTCCTCAAACGGGGAAATATTAGACTACAGAATTATTCTTCCATAGTAAATCCTGGGATTGCCTGTAGATATAGAATTCAATAAATACTTATGCGGCAGAAAATATTTTTCCCGACGGTGCGGAACTCGAACCCACGACTCTCTAGATATTTATTGAATACAGATAATCTGTTTTGCGATGGATTGATTTCTTTCATTAATACGCTTAAGCTTGAGTGACTTCCTCATTTGCATCTTATTCATTAGCAACCAATGGAAAAATAAGTTTCCTGTCGTGATTAGAGATGGCGCCAGGTCTGAGACATGCAGCGAAAGAAATAAAGGTCACTTTGTGGAAACAAATTATCGTCCAATGGTTGGTTTAGAGGTTAGAGCACTGTGGCATGTATCGAGAGAGTCGTGGGTTCGACTCTTGCACAGTAGGCAAAAAATAATCTTTTCCACATAAGTTTTTATTCAATTATTCTTTGTTACATGGTCATTACCCTTGAAATTAAATGAAGCTAATCATCATCATTATGATTTTTTTTTTTACAAAATTCATTTTTATGGGCATGTGCAACAGCTGCTTCACATGACCACGGAATTTTAAAAACAAGAATGTCTTTATGGTAAACATAACCAAAGTAAAAGACTAGTATTTCCTCTTGGTCGTAAAAATTTATAAAAACAAATTGCTCTTCGGCGTTTGAGAACAATAAATCCGTCTGAATTAAATGTTCCACAAAAACATTTTGCAGAAAAATAAGACTTCTATGCGATAAAATTGGGAAAAACTAATTCACAAACAAAGAGAAGCAAATGTGAAATGCAATCCTAACAAAATCTATCAAGCTCTTTTTAGCCTGTCGACCAATCAGATCATTATTTGCTATTAGAGAGCATTGTCTGTTTTCCATTGGGCCTCATTCGAGATCACCCGATGCACATTAACCAATGGGTGAACGTGGACGGTGGGAAATGAGCTAATTTGCCAAAAACCCATTTTCACGCACAAAACGAATCTTTGAAACAGTTCGAAATGTAATATCAACTGCATCTTATGCAAATGATCTCCCTCCCTTTCAGTGTTAGTATTCTTAGTTGACTACGATACCAGGCTCGCAATCTACAGTTGCGACGGCCGAGTACCAACTGTGCCTGTGCTGATCATTTTCTTCGTTAAGCTCACATTCTGACCGGTGAGAAAGGAGTTATCGATGGGCATCGACAGTCCACCGTTCTTCAGAAGGGACGTTGAACGGAGAGATTCATACCCTGAGCACATTAAATAACACGTTGGAAGACTCCCATCCGTCTCCTAAAAATAGCTACCTATTGGATACCCTTCCTAAAACTTCTCTGCATCCCTTGGGGTCTTTCCTTCTCTCTGGCCGAGCAAACATGAAACAAAAGAGCTCAGAGACTCAATTGGTGAAAACATTTCTGCTGCGTATAAATCTTTTGTAATGATAAAAAGTCTCTGTAATCTTTGGCGAGACCTAAGTCTGCCGTGTTTTAATGTCAGGATAATGAACATCTGTTGCGGTATGCCACGTGTATTCACGTGTGATAATCTGTGCCTATTGTCTTTCAGTGTTAAGAGAGATGATTATTTTGATATTAACGTCTACTGACGTTATAATATGTCTTCGTCATGTGAAATGTCACATGTACCTGTGCGTAGGATTCTTTTTTCTCGTAGTTCTAACCTTGAAAGCGAGAGTACTAGCTGATGCAGTTGCTATTATAAATTGCGTCGAAGCATGACTTATTCGTGAGGACGAACCGCATGACGTACAAGGGAAAGCCTCGAAAGAGCCTTGCTGCTTAAGGGAAAACTATTTCACCCTGTGAGAGTTTCTGATTCCCCGTTTCAAAATAAAAGGTAACATGGGCAGCTGAAGTCCTACTTCGGATCAGTTCTGATTACTGGATATTGCATAATGTGGACTGACACTTTTAACAAGGGTATCAGAGATTTTTCATTACTCTAAAACTCTTATGAATTGCACTTCGACCCAAGATTCCTCCTTAAGCTCCCTAACTTCATATAAGTTCCCCCCCCCCTGGCAAAATTATTCTCTCTCGTTTAGTTTTCTGTTTTCGACAAGCGATTCAGTTGCTGAATTCATCTGATGCATTTGCATTTGTAGCCGTCTGATTTAAGAAAGTTTCAATTTTGTGAGTCAAATCTTCGAAAGCAAAACCTTTCTACAGTTTTATTCTTCAAAACATCGTTTTTTATAAAGCATGAATTTAAGGTATTGTTTTCTAAAAATAAAAAAAAACTCAATATTTCTTCGAGCTGATCAAAATATCGAATTCTTTTCTATCTTTACATTCACCAAAAGAGATATAACAAAATTTTATCCAAGCTTTGAAATATTTATTAAGGAAACTGACTAATGAACGGAAAGTCGATCACATGACTACTAATCTGAAGTAAAATGCAATTTTAAAATTTAGTATAAACTTATCGACAAGTTACTACAGAATCGTCTCCAATCACTCATCAGTGCAATAAAATGATGGACGTTTTAAATTCTGTTTGGCTTCTCTGCGCAACAATGAGGTCAAATGGCGAGTAATGAAGTCACCGGACGTCTTTTGCAATTCCTCGATCGTCTCGCCACAGTCCACGCGCTGCAGATAAGCAACGTGAAGACATCGTGCTAACGACCTCAGACACACAAACAAGCAAAAAAAATTAGCAGGAGCTTATTATTGTCGCTGTTGTTGGCAAATGCAGCAGCGAAGCGTCAAAGTTGTTCGATGCTTTCTCAGCGTTGATAGATGGATCTTGAGAGTTTATTTTGGAATGCTCACGCGGAGGGATCAGAGAGGAACGGGAGTGATATGGTCCCGAAGCCAACAGAGCCGGAATCGAGTTTCATGGCGTCGCTGTTTATTTGTGGTTGCGAGGTGCAAAAGAGATGGCGTCGATCGTCCGTTGCGTAGAAGATACCCAAAACTGCCTTGTTATGACGTAACACGATTTGGCCGTAACGGAGGGGTCGTTTGCTGGCAACAGCCAGATGATCCTGGGGTACTACCTTGGACAGGAGCCAAGCCACACTCAGAGGATGCCAATTCACGGGGCATGGAAACTTTCGATGAACCTTTTTTTGCTAAACAAATATAAAACAAACCCAACACCTGGCGTTGAAAACTTTCTGTGGCCATTCGTTCTCCCCTCCCCCTACCTTACCGATCTGTGTAAACGTAGATTGTACAGATTTGTAGTTAATTAGATTCATATTCGTTTTAAATTAAAACTTGAAATAACCTTTCATATATTTCGTTATAAAATTAATGTCAATTGTGTTGAGCCGGATATAATCCAACCCCAATCGCAACTCGGCTATAAAAGCGTTTGATATGCCATCAGGAGGTCGGGGATTCATATTTCACCCAGCTCAAGACAGTATGCTTTCTAAATTTGGCAATGATGGATATGAGAAACTATTTCACAATTGACAATAATTAATTTATCTTCTATTAGCATTGTCGCTGCGCCTAGCAAGTAAATGACCCGTATCTAAAAATAAGAAAGCAAAATTCAATAAATGAACTATCTATAAGCCAAAAAAAAAAACGATGTAAGGAACATACAGTATATGCACAAAAGGAACGATTAAGATAATCAGTAAATCGTCAAAATTGGAAATCAGATGGTAAAAAGCAATGATCAGATAAATCGGACGTAAAATCATGAAAGCTAAAATAAAAAAGACGTTCAAGGTTAAAGCAGCAAGGACAATTAATTAAAATAAGTTTAACAATTAAAAGCGTTTCATAAAACTCGCACTTAGGTTCGTCGTCTGCCCCCTAGAAAAATGTGCAATAAATCCATGATCTCCGCAAGGCCGAACAAGTACAATTTGCTTCTTACGATTCCTGCGAAACATAAATTGGTGAAATTGATTACGTATGAGAAGATGCACTGATTCGAAGAGTATTCGTTGAGCGATTCGCCGATTGTGACACTCGAATTTGTTTCCTTTTTCCCCAATCTGTTCATTTTGCATCGAGATGAGATCCCATCACCTCCAACAGTTCTGTTGGCTTCTTCGTTTCCCTCATCGATGCTTCGTCGTATCTCAGAAGACGTCGAGATTGATCAAGTTCCGAAGGAAACAGCAAAGGTTTCTGCGAACGAGGAAGAATTCTTCACCCATCAGGTAATTTATTCATGAGTTCGGTGACAGTAGAATTAGTTTTTCTTCATACCTTTGAGTTTTCATACCCTGAGCACTCGAGGTCCTTGTGACTTGGCCATTTACCCCATTCTGCCGAAATTTACCAATCGATAAATTTTAATAAAATATTTAACTGTAGTGATTGCCAAATGAAAGGTACGAAATTTCTGTTAATGGTTATTTCCTTATTCTCTCATTTGCTTGATTAAAAAAAATGACCCTAAAACTTGGGTGTCTAACTTAAATTTTCGTGTCAGTTCCAAGCAACATTTCAGACACATTTTAGAAATTGTTGTATTACATTTATGAATAGGAAGCGGAACTACAAATATCGATCATCGCATTTTCTTGTCTGACATCCGGTGCTTGAATGGCACGAGATTACTGGTCAATGACCATCGCACGAAGTCATGGAAAATATTAATTCAGGCAATTTGCACATGTAGCGAGTTGCTTTTTTTACCTCTGGAAAGCCATTTCGTTTACAGAAAGAGCTAAATCGGTGACGAGGATCTCAACGGCTCAGAGCTGAGTGGAGGAAGAGCACCAGTGGAGAGCTGTTAGGAAAGAGACGGAACTCTCCCGCAAAGACCATTCAGTGTGTCTTTAATGCACCTAAGTCTGCTTAACCCTCCCATTCAATGTACGACGACCTTTCTAAGCCCATCGACGTTCTCTTTCTCTCCCCGAGGGCAGAGCAAAGGGCAATGGAACATGGCAGGCGGGGAGACTGCGGTCGGCCGCTAGCGCCTCATCACAGCCTTTGTCTTCTGAAGCTCTCTTCCCTTTTTCTTCTGAAGCTCTCTTCCCTCATCACAGGACGTTACCTTTGTCTTTCTGAAGCTCTCTTCCCTTTTTCTTCTGAAGTTCTCTTCCCTCATCACAGGACGTTACCTTTGACTTTCTGAAGCTCTCTTCCCTTTTTCTTCTGAAGTTCTCTTCCCTCATCACAGGACGTTACCTTTGACTTTCTGAAGCTCTCTTCCCTCATCACAGGACGTTACCTTTGTCTTTCTGAAGCTCTCTTCCCTTTTTCTTCTGAAGCTCTCTTCCCTCATCACAGGATGTTACCTTTGACTTTCTGAAGCTCTCTTCCCTCATCACAGGACGTTACCTTTGTCTTTCTGAAGCTCTCTTCCCTTTTTCTTCTGAAGCTCTCTTCCCTCATCACAGGACGTTACCTTTGTCTTTCTGAAGCTCTCTTCCCTTTTTCTTCTGAAGTTCTCTTCCCTCATCACAGGACGTTACCTTTGTCTTTCTGAAGCTCTCTTCCCTTTTTCTTCTGAAGCTCTCTTCCCTCATCACAGGACGTTACCTTTGACTTTCTGAAGCTCTCTTCCCTCATCTCAGGACGTTACCTTTGTCTTTCTGACGCTCTCTTCCCTTTTTCTTCTGAAGCTCTCTTCCCTCATCACAGGATGTTACCTTTGACTTTCTGAAGCTCTCTTCCCTCATCACAGGACGTTACCTTTGTCTTTCTGAAGCTCTCTTCCCTTTTTCTTCTGAAGTTCTCTTCCCTCATCACAGGACGTTACCTTTGTCTTTCTGAAGCTCTCTTCCCTTTTTCTTCTGAAGTTCTCTTCCCTCATCACAGGACGTTACCTTTGTCTTCTGAAGCTCTCTTCCCTCATCACAGGACGTTACCTTTGACTTTCTGAAGCTCTCTTCCCTCATCACAGGACGTTACCTTTGTCTTTCTGAAGCTCTCTTCCCCTGGGTTGTATCCCTTTCGCTTTGCAGAAATTCTAACACAGAAAATGAAGACATAAGAAAAGTATTCTTACGTCCATTAAATCTGTTTTGAATCCTATTACATGGAGTTGAGAATCCGGGCAAATGAAAAATACCTCAGTGTAATTTTTATTCCCCTTCCATCGCAATGCTATTCCAAGTACCCTTCCCTCTTCGAGGAATATTTCCAACAAGGTGCCTCGTGCTTAACAACGAATGGTGAAGGAGACTCTTCTTTCTCCATTCCTAACTGGTGCCCAGATGCCTCATCGAGCAGAGAGAGATTTCCGCTGTGCGAGGATTGCCTTCTTTCGATCGAAGGCCCTCCACAAACACAGACAGAAAAAACACTGGATGCGTGGCGCCCTCTACACTCAACAAAACTAGGTAATACAATTCCCGTAGTCTAAAGAAAGATTGATTAAAAACATTTTATGTTCAAAATCAAATTAAATATGAATTATGACAATTTTACTTTTGAAAAACTACTTGCCTCGTTAAATTTACCGTTAGGTCAATAAGATATTGGAATTTATCTTAGCTGTAAATCTTATTTAAAATCATAGTCAAGTGTATTAAAATATATAGATAAATTACGTTTTACGCATATGGAACCGAACACATGATTTGCTGGTACGTATCGTCTGCTCTTATCATCTGACTTACAGCATATGATTACTTTGTAACTAAAATTTTATTAGGCAGTGAATGTTTATGTCATCTTCGCTCAACAGCTGAGGGAGGTCATTTAAATATCATTTCGAAAGAATCGAACTGGAGTTTAGAAAATAATATAATTGGTCTTATTTTTCCCCGTGGCAAATTGGCAGTGAGTTATTAATATATAAATTTTGTGTAGTGTAGTCTTTCACGCGTACCTGCTCGTAACAGTTGCCACGTAACAAGAAATTTTCTACATTTCATTACTCGTGGATGTCACCAAAATTTTTAAAAGTCTGATAACGTGCAATTCCAAAATTTGAGGTTCATAACCTGCAGTTGAAAAGTTTGAGTCTCATAACGTGCAGTCCCAAAGTTTGAGTGTCGTAACCTGAAGTTGAAAAGTTTGAGTGTCATAACGTGCAGTTCCAAAGTTTGAGTCTCATAACCTGTTGTGCGCACCTCGCGGTTGCAAGCACTCTTCAATTGAAAAGGGGGCAGGGGTGGCTCAGTCGGTAGCGCGCCAGGCTCGTAATCTGTAGTTCCCAGGTTCCAGTCCCAGCTGGGTCAGCGTTGAGATTTATCTCCGCAAAATTCCCCGCCCTGCCCACGGTTAGTAGGGGACACCGATAGGCTTGGAAAGGCAGCCGTCCGTCGGACGGGACGTTAAGCCGTGGTCCCGTGTGTGGGAGAGCCATACCCTGTGCACGTTAAAGAACACACTGGATGGCCTTGACGGGAGGCTACCATCTGTCTACCAACAGTTGTTCCAGTGGGCCCCCTCCCCCAACCTTCTCTGAGCCTTCGGGGTCCATCTGACCTGGCCATTTAGCCCATGGTGTGCAAAAAAAGTGCCGCTCAGAGGTAAAACAACCCAACCCAACCTTCAATTGAAATGAAGAAATATACAAATTTAAACGTGTGGCGTTGTGTTTCCCACATTGCCTAATTTCGGATTATTCCCTTAATTAGACAAAGCGGGCCGCAAAAATCCCAGGTCGTCTCCTTAGGGGAAGATGTTTTTATTAAAATGAAGTCCAATGATGAACACCACTCAGATTTATGGAAAACATAAAACAATAACGATATTTATTGAAAAGAATGCTCACAAGGTTCAGACAGAAAACAATCTTGTAATGACAATCAATTATCTTAACAATACCCTAAGATTCAATGCAATTAAATAACCTATGGAACCCCTCTAAGATTAAATATTGAACGTAACTTTAAGGAGAGCAACCACTAAGTCAAGAAAAGGATAAGCATACCGTTTATATTCGTCCGACAGCTGCATAGGATTACGGCCAGGTCATCAGGCTGGGTCAGGCGACGCTTCGACTCTGGGTAGGGGTCATCCACTTATGGCATCCTTTGTCCGATAAAGGGAAAAACATCTCCGTCGCACTGTGGCTGATGTGGAGATGGTCCCTAAGTTAACCGTCGCATACGCAGTTGCGTAATTGGTTGTTCGAAGAGAGGCGGCTGCATCATCCGTAACGGGAGTGCGCTCATCAACCGATCAAGTGTCTAATAAAGTTCGCAGAGCATTTGCGTTGACTCTCGCTAATTTGCGGTTGAATTCGATGGCCTCATTCGCTACAGTTCCTGCATTCACCCTTTGGAATAGACTTCCTTCACTACACTGATAACTATGCACTCATTCGGGTGATTCCTATTTCTCGAGATTTCATTTCTGATACGCCATCTCCCGGGGCAGCCTCGGGTTCTCTGCTCGTCCCGAGTCTGACTGTTCTCTACAAAATCTCTGATCCAACTGCTTTGTCCAAAATCTTGGGTCCAACTGAAGCCCTCCCTACCTCACTACTATTCCCCCCCCCCCTTTGTTTTTCCCGAATAGATGGTATGTTCAAACCATCCGTAGCATCTGCAGAGGAACTGACGAGTAATAAATTCCCCCTAGGGGGTGTGCCGCTGTGCTTGAGGTTGACATCGCCGCCTGGGTAAACGGAATTCCTCGTTCGTTACTATAAACATCGGACGATGTTGTCCAATCCTCCATCTGCATTTGCTGTGGGGGACGATTTCCCGAATACAGCTTCCCGTGTGAGGTCGCACTAAAGCTGTCGGGAGTCGTTCGTGCCCCCAGATGATTCCCTGCTCGACCTCACACCGAAAGAGAATAAATTGGGATTCTCCTGTCGTCCACCCACGAGAAGCTGTGTCGTGTTGTTTATCGCATGGAGGTAGGAAGATAAGGAGACGCCCTAACGCGCTTTCCCTGTGGAAGGAAAATGATGCTTACGCAGCATTGCGGTAGCCATGTTGTTGCATTCAAAACAAACCGTCCGCCGCTGCAATCTAGCCTACTTACACTCAGTTTTACTGTGCGATTCGTGCAGCCGTAAGCTGAACAGGCTGTCAAAATACAAATGTCGGCAAAAATTAGTATAGGTGAGTAACTACTGATCAATGTTTTGAATAGAACAACATGGCTGCCGTAGCATCATTTTCAAGTGCTTAGGACTCCTCCTCTTATCTTCCTACCTCCATGGTTTATCGAATGTCATGGAATATGGGTACTGAGCGTACTGTGTGTGTGTGTGGCCCTCCGCTGCAGCTGCAATTTCGTCCTTCCCGCCTAAAATGTCCACCCTGTTAGTCGGTTCTCTTTGTATTGGAAAAAATACTCAAGTGAGAAATTAATTAAAAAATGAATCGTTATGCCTGATGTAAAATCAGCGCATAACAACCCTGCAGTTCCAAAGTTTGAGTCTCAACATGCAGTTCCAAAGTATTTAGTCTCATAATGTGCAATTCCAAAGTTTTAGTCTTATAACGTGCAATTCCAAAATTTGAGGCTCATAACCTGCAATCCCAAAGTTTGAGTGTCATAACCTGCAGTTGAAAAGTTTGAGTGTCATAACGTGTAGGTCCAAATTTTGAGTCTCATAGCCTGCAGTTCAAAAGTTTAGTCTCATAACGCAGTTCCAAAGTTTGAATCTCATAACCTGTAGTTGAAAAGTTTGAGTGTCATAACGTGCAGTTCCAAAGTTTGAGTCTCATAACGTGCAGTTGAAAAGTTTGAGTGTTATAACGTGCAGTTCCAAAGTTTGAGTCCCACCTGTTCCAGCGAATTGAGAATGATCTCCGCTAAACCCAAACCCTGTCCTCGGTGAGAAAGAGAAACCGATGGACTTGGAAAAGCATCGTCCATCGGATGTAACGTAAAGACGTGGCCCCTTGTGCAGATCATACAGTGTGCACGTTAAATAACCTACTCAATGACCTTTGTGGAGGCTTCATCTGTCTCCTAACAGCTGTCCAGTGTTAAGCCTGGGCCCCCACGTGCATGTTCCTCTGCAACGTTCATCATTTAACAGTTATTCAGTGTACCTTTCTCCGATCCACTGGAGTCCTCGTAACTTGGGCACTTAACTCATTGTGTGCAAAAAAAGGTGTTCTGAGGTGAAACAACCCAATCCGCCTTGCCATGGCTTGATTCTGGTTCTCCCCACAACTAAACTTTCAGCAGTCGTTTGTCACTGTTCTTATAAACGGTTTCTTATTGGTTCCCCAAACACGAGACTATGACGTCTCTTCAATACTCGTGATCAGTGTGTTGAGAAATTAAATACACAAACTAGCAACCCTTAAGAGGGATTTGGACAGGGCCAGATTTAGGGGGAGGCAGCAAGAGGGTCATGCTACCCCCCTTTCAGAATGTGAGTAAGGGTAGAGGAGGCAAAAGAAATATTAATTTTATTTATATTTCATGCATTTTTCAAGAATATTTTTAAAAACCCGTAAAACGGAGGTTAAAATATTACGCTGCATTGGAAATCAAGTGTCCCCCTGGCTTCGATTTTTTCTTAGATCCGGGCTTCGATTTGCAATTATTCTTACGCCATCTTGAAAGTGATTCACATTTTTTTTAACGAAGTGAAGAATGAAGTCAGGTAATGCTCCAATTGAGATGGAAATCGGCTGCTTTCAGTGACTCCTGCATTCCGATCTAATTGATCAATATCTCATCTCTATCGTTGGCTTCTTTCATTTTAGGTTTCTCTTCAGAATACAATCAAAGAGAGGGATTGTCAGAGGAAAAGCGGTCAACCAAAGTGGCGGGGTCGAAAAGATCCGGATTTTTTTCTCTCTAAAGTTTCCTTTAAATTCAACATCAGATGCATTTTTCTTCTTTTTGAGATTTTTCCTCGTCGTCAGTTCTTTTTGCTTCCGGGGGTGACTCAATAACCTCAATAAAGGAACAACAACAACAACAAACACATCTTTGAATGAAAAATAAATAACCATAAAAAGTTTATGCAATCAAGAAAGAGAAAGTTGAAAACTGAAAAACCTTTTTAATCTTTTTCGATATGTTCTGCTCTCCAGGCCCAATTTCAAAAGATCTCTTTAGAGAGCGATGACTCAATTCCAAACTCCGAAAGAGATATTTTTTATGCTTCTCCTTTCCTAATCAGCTCTGTGAGAGCACAATGACTGTGTGTGCTTCATCCTCCTCAGTTTTCTTCCTGCTCCTCCTTCGAAGATCCACCTGCTGAAGAGGATCTCCTCGCGGTGCCATCCTCGTGCTGGTCCCTTTCCCTTTCCCTCTCATCCATCTGACTTAATTAATTCCGCTGACAGCGCCCAACATTTCGCTGAAACTGGCAATTACTCGCCCATTGACGATGCGACTCGGTTTATTTACGATAAAGAGTCATCCAGTGCCAAGGGACCCTGTAATCACAGCTACGAATGGAAGCAGCAATTAACTTCTCATTATCCGAAGGGAACGGACCTTTCCATTTTGGATTGTTTTTTTCTGCCTTTGGATTATTTTTCGCTCTCTCTACTTTTAATCGAACATCAATCGGAAGGTATCATCTTTAAAAAACATGAGTCATTCTTTTTTTCATTCTAAATGTGGTTTTTTCCTATCGCTCACCATATCAAATGATATTAAAAACAAATGCATTAAGTTAAATGTATGAATTTTTAAATAAATGTTTCCCATTTAGTCTATCTATATTTTAAGGGTGTAATTGTCCACAGAAAATGCTGTTCTATCTTGGGGCTCCAATAAAAATTTTTCAAAAACCCTGTTGCTATTTTTCCCTTTGGGACAGCGTCGGCAAAGATCAGCATTTCAGAGGATCGCCGCTGCTGTCCTCTGAGATGATGTTATCTCATTCAGAATTCAGCTGTTTTTAAAGCAAAACACTTCTGTTTAGAATGCAATATCAATTATAAAAGCGATCTGATTTAAGAGAAATTCTCATCAAAATGTAGGCTTTAGGAGTCCCTCATCCGAATTCAAATGAAACCTTCTGCGGACCAAAAAAGGAAATTCTCATTTCGATTTTTTTCCATTCTGGGACCAAAGAGAAACCGTTAATAAGGATTAGAAGTGAGAGAAATATCATTCGTCTCTTCTTTACCCTTCTTCGAGCTCGAAAGAAGAGAGTCGTTGAACTTTAATTGTGTGTCGGAACATATCCAGGCATGTCAAGATGAAAGTGAGAAGCAGATGGATACTCGATGCATAATGCATTCTGTGCTCTACAACTGAAACAGTACAGTGGCTCTGTTATTTGCATAATCTTCCCAGCTTGTTGATCAGCTAGACTAAGGACTTCAGTATCGCTTAATCCCTCTGAATATTCTATTGTGCCCAACCTTACTACACTGGATGAATTAAAGGATTGCACGAAATTACCTTGCGGCCACTTCACGTGTGACCCACAAAACTTACAAATTCAGGAAAGGTTTCTAATCGACCCTCGAGGATTCAGTCTTAAATCGTTCCTCAAGAAGTGCACTTCCCTATTTTTCCTTCGTTCGTTGGCTTTGGACAGCGTCGGCAAAGATCGATTCTGTTCGGCATGAAAGCGAAAATTCGTTCCCTTCCGTACAAGATTCTGTACGTCTGTACAGAATCTTGCACGGAACGTACTTACGTTATGGCATGGAATAACCAATGCCATTGGAACCTAAAACTCCTGCCCAAAGGTCAGAGTGAGTACCAACTTTAGCATTGAAGTCACCTAGTACAAGAGAAATATCTCCTTTCTTCACAGAATTCAAAATATCCTGCAGCTGACTGTAAATCGTATCCTTTTTGTTCTCATCAGAGTCCTCTCTGGGGACATAACAATAGATGACTTTTTTTTAATTTTTGTTTTAAATTTGGCTCTAATGAATCTTTCATTAATGCAGTCCTATCCTAGAAGAGCATCACCGGCGTGTCTGCTGAGAAGCAAACCTACACCTTGGAAAAGCTTTCCATACTCCCTAACTGAAAAGAGAAATTTAGAGTTATTTTTAAGTATCTCACCTTTACCTGTCCATCTTGTCTCTTGCAAGTCTAGAATATCTAAGTTATAACGCTGGAATTCCTGCGTTGGATGCAAAATTTCTTATTGAGTTAGCATTCTGCGTCACTACGAAGGCCTATAAAAGATTTAAAGGCATGGTGGAAAGCAAAGTCTAATGTGGCATGGGCAAAAGAGACTGATCTCACTGACCTTTGAAAGGGGCTTATCATTCGGCAGGAGCAGCCGTCCTTCAGTCGCGGCAAATGCAGGAGCAAAAAGAACGAATTCTACGGCGAAATAGAGCCATCCTGTGGCCGAGAGGTTAGCGCATTTAGCTACTGCACGGCACCGGATAAGGATGGGTGTTTGTATTCTATTTCTGCTGAGATGTCGCCTTCCTTACAGACCTTCTCTCAGGCTCCTGTCAGGCCTCTGTAGCAAGCAGCTGCTTGAGGAGACGTTTCCTTTTTATTTTACGGCGAAATAGGGCTACTAGAGTTCATCAGCTGAGAGAGATGAGAGCCATCAGTACTTCAAAGCCCATTTCAAAGATAACTATTGGCAGAGAACTGAAAACGTTGAAATTTCGGTACCCATGATAAAAAAGTCTTTCATTTCCGAAAACAACAGGAGTCGAAGGATTAAAATATTGATTGGACGGACGCATGCATGTGCGTATTTCACGTTCCCATCCATCGAGCGTGGAAAATAGCCGGATGTACGTAGGTATAATTAAATTAAATCTCCCCCCCCCCCTCTCAAGCAGCTGCTTGCCACAGAAAAACTTTTTCGGAAAAAACGAGCGAAGGTTTTCACTTTGTCTCTCTCTATCTGTCTGTCTGAAGACATTCTACTTTTGATGTTGTTTAGAGATAAATTTAAAATTCCTTTTGGGTGGCGCAGTAAAGAAGTATCGAGGAAATATGACGATTCGCACTTTCTGAATCTCCTAATATTACGATTCGCACTTTCTGAATCTCCTAATATTACGATTCGCACTTTCTGAATCTCCTAATATTACGATTCGCACTTTCTGAATCTCCTAATATGACGATTCGCACTTTCTGAATCTCCTAATATGACGATTCGCACTTTCTGAATCTCCTAATATGACGATTCGCACTTTCTGAATCTCCTAATATGACGATTCGCACTTTCTGAATCTCCTAACATGACGATTCGCACTTTCTGAATCTCCTAATATGACGATTCGCACTTTCTGAATCTCCTAATATGACGATTCGCACTTTCTGAATCTCCTAATATGACGATTCGCACTTTCTGAATCTCCTAATATGACGATTCGCACTTTCTGAATCTCCTAATATGACGATTCGCACTTTCTGAATCTCCTAATATGACGATTCGCACTTCTGAATCTCCTAATATGACGATTCGCACTTTCTGAATCTCCTAATATTACGATTCGCACTTTCTGAATCTCCTAATATTACGATTCGCACTTTCTGAATCTCCTAATATTACGATATGCACTTTCTGAATCTCCTAATATTACGATTCGCACTTTCTGAATCTCCTAATATCTGTAATCGCGTTCTCTAACGGTGAGAAAGGTTGAATGGCAGCAAAATTTTAAACGAATGTTGCAAGCGATGTAATTATGTTAGAAATTTGAAATTTTGATTGTAAAATTTGCAACAGTTATTTTTAATATTACCACCCCCTCCCCCCGGAGGAACGCTTTTTTGTTTTAAGAGAAAACTGTTCGTTTTTTAAAGATGAATTAAAATAATTTTTGGGTTGGATAAGTATTGGGGAACCCTTTTCGAATCTCCCAAAGGTTTTAATTGCGCCTTTTGTAGCCGAAAAGTTTTCAAAATTTTAATAACTGTTGCAAACGAGTTATTTTGGGCTAGAAATCGGCTATTTTTAGCGATGGAGTATGATGTTAATAAAGTTTGCAATGGCAGTAACAATTTGTCTCTTCACCCGCTGGGGGATGGGAAAACAAATTTTTGTTTTAAGAGATTAATGAAAACTTCTTTTTCAGTTGAATGGATAGTGACGAAACATGATGATTCATAGTTTTAAAAACCTCCAAAAGGCTTTATTTACATTATTAAGGGGCGCTAAATCTAGAAAATGTAAAACTCGAAGTATTATTGCAAACGAATTGTTTATGCTCAAAATTTTGGTGGTTCGAGTGATTAACGAGATATCCTGATACCAACAGAAGCATAACTCAAATTCGTATGCATCTTAATTAAATTACTATTGGTCAAAATTCAACCGGCTGATTTTTTAAAAAGTCATATCGAAATTTTTCAAATTATTATTAATTTCATATAGTAATAATAAATAAATTACTTTATATACACTGACTGATTTGCCTCTTAACATTAACGGATGAGAATTCAGCCTTAGTACGAATTATTACTGCTAAAGCGGCAAAATTCGGAAAATGGAAAACTTCATTTTCTTTGAAGAAGAGCATCCATATTAACCAGAGCCGATATATTATTATTCGAGTTTTTGATTAATTCGAAACGTTTTCTGCTGCATTTTATGTTTAAGGGGTGTTCAACTGAAAAAGTCAGCAATTCGTGACTCATGTAATGTTTCTCTACTTTTCAGTTGAGATTTTCAAGAAGCAAAGCATTGGAAACATATCGTAACCCTCTGATAATCCGAATTCTTGAAATAGTGAAGAATCTGTGAAATGAATTGTACCTCTTCCTTTGCACTTTCTTACGGCAGCCAATTTACAGGGGGGGAGGGGGGGATCAGTTGATACCGAAGTGATCCTCTCCCTGCTCTTCAGTTGATACCGAAGTGATCCTCTCCCTGCTCTTCAGTTGATACCGAAGTGATCCTCTCCCTGCTCTTAGGTTGATACCGAAGTGATCCTCTCCCTGCTCTTCGGTTGATACCGAAGTGATCCTCTCTCTGCTCTTCGGTTGATACCGAAGTGATCCTCTCCCTGCTCTTCGGTTGATACCGAAATGATCCTCTCCCTGCTCTTCAGTTGATAGCGAAGTGATCCTCTCACTGCTCTTCAGTTGATACCGAAGTGATCCTCTCCCTGCTCTTCAGTTGATACCGAAGTGATCCTCTCCCTGCTCTTCAGTTGATACCGAAGTGATCCTCTCCCTGCTCTTCCGCCCACTCGGCGTCTCCACCCACTCGGGCGTTGCAGCAACAACAGACTCTCTAATCTAACTTGTTGCGAGGCACGCGGTGCGCTGTGACGTCGCATTGACGTCACATCGAGTGCCCTAGCACAGGTACATCCTCGGCTGGCGACTAATTGGGAGGAAGGTTTATGTAACGTGGAATGGCATAAACCGAGCAGAGGGATGCTCCTGTCGCTGATTACCTCGCTCGCTGGATGGGGAACGTGAAATATGTGACCCGACAATGACTTACGACTCTCGTGAGAGTTGACTGGCAGCGACGAGGTGGACACGAACTCACTCTTCATGTGGAGGACGAGGTTGCGCCTTTGCAAGGAAATGAGTGGGTTCATAACTCATCGCTCAAGACGTCCGCTCTCCGCCCAGGATGGTTAACAAATCTTTCTTCCAATGCCGTCTCCTTAGCAATCACAATTGAGAATCATAAACTAGTTGAAAGAATTCTTTCCTGAACTTTCAGCTGCTTTTTTAATCATTAAACATGAAAATATTTCCTCTTTAATAAATTGCGAGTCGTCTGGGTCATCATTTTGAGTAGAATTCGTAGCGTCTCTTGAATTTTAGCATCAATAAACTAAATCATCAAACCCTGCTTAACTTATAATCCCTTGATTGGCTGAATTAGAGCAATTATCATTACTAAATTTTAGAAAATTTCACAGCATTTGCCAAACATTAAACTAATTGAGATATTAAGGCGTGTTACTTTCACGAATATATGAATTAGATTTTTACATTTGCATTTGTTTCTGAGTTCATACCATCAAAGCGTCTTTATCTCTTCGCCATCAACACTTGTCAAAGAGAACGCTTTATGAATTGCCAACTCTGACGGACCATGCCACTTGGGACTGCATTTTTCTCCCAGGTTGGAGGTACTTGACACGAATCGCTCAACTAGATGCCATTCGTCTTCTTTTTTCGTTTTCCATATCCAAGGTTACCAACAAGGTACCTAGCACAGTGAAAAGTCGATTCAAAACCAGCATGGTTCAGTGTTTTCTGTTCCTGGAATATTTCTCCTTGCAATAAAGGGAAGGTCTCTACGCCAGACTGCATCTCCCAGCACACCCTTTGCCAGCCATCCTGCTAAGCACCTCGATTGGCTTGGGCCTCTCTTTACCAATGGCATGATGTCTTGGGAAGACTATGTGAGATCGAACATAGTCATCTCTGATGATCGATCATAAGGAACCAGATACACTTGAATGCTTCATCATTTGGGGAAGGCCTTCACATTTGACTGTGTCTATTAGCAACTCTTTACCAGCCATCGTGCTGAGCATCCAAACTTCTTGCCTGTCTTCACAGATGGCTCGAAGTTCAGTAAATCCATGGGATCAGCCATGGTCTGCTGTGATGTAATCATTGGAGATCAGATCCCACTGCAGAGTTGCATGCTACCAGTCTTGCCTTGGACCACAAAGCAGCTAAGCATCATCATTGGTGTGTCCTCTATACCAACTCGCTTAGTTCGCTACAGGCTTTGATCTCGGTGAGGCATCAACCTCACCCTGTTCTTTCCAAGATCCGCGAGCAGCTCCATCGTCTGGCAGCCACAACCACCATCATATTTTATGGGTGCCTGGTCACCTCAGCATCAGGGGCAATGACTTGGTAGATGCTCCTTACAGGTTGGCCACGTCTCTGTCCACCTATTCACTGCCGGTTTCATACCTGGACTTCCAGCAGTGTTTTACCACCGAGCTCAGGGCACAGGCGAAGAGATTTTGGTCTGAAAAGGTGGGTAACAAGCTTCTTGAGATGAAGCCCATTGTCAAACTATGGCAGCCATGTTTTCACACGAATCGCAAGGAGGAAGTTGTACTTGTTCGGCTCCACTTTGGTCATTCGTTTATTACTCTTTCTTCGAGCAGACGACCAACCTAAGTGAGAATTTTATGACACCATTTTAACGATCAAACATATTTTAACCGATTGTACTTCTTTTAACCTAGAGCGTCATATATATTTTAGCCACAATGAGTTTGTGACCGAGCACCTTACACTCGGCCACCTTTTATCTGACGAATTTTTTTAACACCTGCTTTCAGATTTCTACGTTTTACTGGATATTTTACTCGTCTTTGATAACTTTACCCTTTTATTATTTTGATTTGTTTTTATGGTCCTATATTGTTCTTGTTTATTCTGTTTTACACTTATTGTTTTTCTTTTACACTTGTTATTTCTACACATTGTTTTTGATCTGCACATTTCTTTCTTGTTTCGTCTTGTATAGTTTCGTTTCTTTTTCCCATTTGTGTGTAGTTTTTTAATTTTTGGTTGAAGTTTATATGAACTTTTATCTGTTTATCCTTTTACTGTGTATAGTACGTTTGGCGCAATATGGCCTTGGTTGCAGTTGCACCTATCACTTCTTAAGCTGATTGGTTGGTACTGGTTGCATATAACCAGAACCATCCAATCAGCTCGTTAACTTCGGACGAACGAGTGAAAATCTACAGATACGTGTCAAGAACTTTTTGAATGCCCTCCGTAATCTTATAACGGTATTTAAATTTGACTCCCAATTCTGTGTATTTGAAGCATTTTTTTTCTACGTTATAATGCTTGTTTCAATCAACATTCAGTTGCTCTCGAGCCATAAATGCCACAGACAATTGAAAGTTTCTATCGAACCTCCGTGGAAGCAGCTGTCTGACGACAATATTTAGTCGTTTTCAAAAGCAAGTGAATGTTTTCCCTTTGTGGTCTGTCCGTAGATATTCACCTTTTTTTTGGGGGGGGGGGGGGATGAAGCCTTCTTTCTTAGATTAGGTAGGTAGCAAAAAACATGGGGATTTACATTTTCGAAATCATCCATTAATTCGTTTTTCGAAGTAGGGTGCAAAAATCGGAAAAGTAAAAACTTCCTTCTTTTTGGCAATGTGAGCATTTCATGTTCCCCTGTTGCCATCTGTAGTCTTTTAATTTCTTTCCTTTCTTTGCCATCTAATTGAGTGGGGCGGGGGTGATTCAGTCGGTAGCGCGCCAGGCTCGTAAGCTGTAGTTCCCAGGTTCGAGTCCCAGCTGGGTCAGCGTTGAGAATTATCTCCGCAAAATTCCCCGCCCTGCCCACAGTCAGTAGGGGACAACGATGGGCTTGGAAAGGCCGCCGTCCGTCGGATGGGACGTTAAGCCGTGGCCCCGTGTGTGGGAGAGCCATACCCTGTGCACGTTAAAGAACACGCTGGATGGCCTTGACGGGAGGCTACCATCTGTCTCCCAACAGCTGTTCCAGTGGGTCCCCTCCCCCAACCTTCTCTGAGCCTTCGGGGTCCATGTGACCTGGCCATTTAGCCCATGGTGTGCAAAAAAGTGCCGCTCAGAGGTAAAACATCCCAACGTTAAAGAACACGCTGGATGGCCTTGACGGGAGGCTACCATCTGTCTCCCAACAGCTGTTCCAGTGGGTCCCCTCCCCCAACCTTCTCTGAACCTTCGGGGTCCATGTGACCTGGCCATTTAGCCCATGGTGTGCAAAAAAGTGCCACTCAGAGGTAAAACAACTCAACCCAACCAATCTAATTGAGCAAACCTCTTTACTTCAGCTTTAATTCTTCTTTGTTGTTAGGGAACTGAAAGATCTGTCCTCTTGAGGAGGGTTCTCATATTAGGAGCAGATTCAGGAATATGGAAAATCTCCCCCCATTCCAGAAAATATAAAACTGCAAAACCTTTGGTACTTTAGATTTAAAAAACGAATTGTTTTGTGACTTTCTTTTAACACATTTATTATTCTGTTATGCGGAATTCTATACTTCACCATCAGTAAATAAGGAATATAATTCTGCGCATATATGGAATATTTCCCTTCCATTGCCATTTGTTTGTTTTTTTCATTTTGCATCCCCACCTCCCGTCCTCTGCGAATATTTTCTGTTTGCATGTTTGGTTCAGATATCATCAGTTTTCTAAAAAATATCGATAATTGGGCGAAACCTCTGATACAGAATATAAGAGCGTCCCCAATTGGCTTCACTGTACGCAGTTCTTTCCATTCGATAACGGACTTCGTAGGAGTGAAACCGATTCCTCAAGACATATTCGAAATACGTCAGAAGGAAATGGAAACCATGAATTCAATCAGCGTAATTATCGTCGGTGGCGCCATCTCTTGAAGAGTTAAGATGGCTGAACTAACTAGACGTCTGTCCGTGGCTGATCTCTCAAAGAAAGAGCTCTCACTGAACTAGAGGACTTGTTGGCACAATAACTGCTCACCGATGAGTCAAGTGACGATTCATCAGTGGAAATCGGGATAATTTTCTGTTCCCTCGACCAGTCGATCACTCCGAAAAGCACGAGAGTGTATTGCGCTCACCTCGAACTCTATGGTGAGATGCAACAAAGTGGGAAATAACCACTAAGGGAATTGCGTTTTATTTTGAATATTTTTGGCCGTTAATAAAAATGCAACTAGTCAATTTTGCTCATTGACTTCTAATCTTGTTCTGCTCATACTTTTTCCCCATTGCAAGTGCATCATTATCATCATCATCATCATCATCATCCGCAAGCAGCCATGGGCTACGAGGTCCAACCAGACCGTGCAATTTAGTTCTCCAAGCAAGTCTATCCTGAGCTGCATCTACTGCATCTCGCCAATGCACACCAATTCTGATAAGGTCCTGTTTGACATTGTCTGCCCACCGCATCCCAGGTCTCCCCTTCTTTATTAGGCCTTTAGGCACACTGTTCATAACCCTATTCGCCAATCTATAATTATCCATATGGGCAACATGGCCAAACCAACGGAGTCTCTCTCTGCACAATATGCTGCTTAAAGGAGGTTGCAAACTCCTTTGCCTAACCTCATCATTAGTTACAAAGTTGAACCACCTAATGCCCAAGATACTGCGTAAGCATCTAGAATCGAAATCATCTAGTTTCCTGTTATCTTGTTTACAAAGTGTCCAAGTTGCACTACCATAACTAACCCTAAAAAGAACCAAACTATTATACAGTCTAATTTTAGTCTTTAGGTGTATACGCCTATTTCTCCACACTCTCCATAGATTCTTAAAAGTCCCGGCAGCAATCCCTATTCGTCTGTTAATCTCATGCCGCATCACCATTATCTGTTACATAGCTCCCAAGGTAATTAAACTGTGACACCTGTTCAAGATTGCAACCATTCAGATTAACTGAATCACAGCCTGCCTGACCAATTTTCATCACTTTAGTTTTCTCTCTGTTTTTAACCAAACCTACTCTACTACCAGTCTCATCAACAGCTCGAATGAAAGAGTTCATCTCATGAACATCATTTGCCAAAAGGTCTAAATCATCAGCATAATCTAAATCAGAAAGTTTCGTATCTCCAGCCCATTTAAGGCCAAAATCTTTCCCTTCAAGTGAATTTCGCATAACGTAATCAGTAACCAAACTAAAGAGAAAAGGAGACAAAATGCACCCTTGTCGAACATCAGAAGTAATGCTAAACCAATTGCTACAATGCCTTACCAACTCTCACACACGACTCAGTGTTATTATAGAGAGCTTTCATTATGTTAACTAACTTGTCTGGTATACCATATGATTTCACAATCAGCCACAAATTATGACGATCAACAGAGTCGAAAACCTTTTTGAAATCAACAAAGCAAGCAACCAAAGGTTTCTGAAACTCTAAACATTTCTCAAGAATCTGCCTAAGTGAAAGTATCTGATCCACACATCCCCTACCACTTCTGAATCCACATTGCTCATCACGCAATTGACTGTCAAACAGATTCTTAATTCTATTAAGCACAATCATGGAAAGAACTTTATCTGGATCAGAGAGTAGGCTGAAACTCCTTTAGTTATCACAAGAACTGCGATCACCTTTTTTGAAAATAGGGATAACAATAGCTCTGGTAAAATCCTTAGGAACCATGACTTTATCATAAAAGATATTCATCTACACCTGGGGATTTCACCTGGAGAGAGTACATCAAAGGAATAAGGAATGATAATTTTTTTTATAAGGAATTAAGAAAATGGATTTTAAATGTGGTACATATAAATAAAAAATGTGAGTGATATATATAATGAAATATAATATTAAAATTTTCCATATATATGGTATGAATGAATATATGATTTTTATTGAACAAGCTATGTATAAAGAAGAACATATATTGGAAAATGTAATACTTTAAAATTGTGTATCTGAGATTTGCAACATTATATATATATTTAATTATAATTTCAGTTCTAAGGTATAAAACATGTAAATGTAATGTACTGCATATTCTGAGAATAAATTATCTATCTATCTAAAAAAACTAACAACATTTACTCATGTGTGGAGCATCACAATCTAACGAGACAAAGTCACATCAGTATTTTTCAATAAGGCGATAGCAGAAGCCATCTTCCCTTGGAGATTCTCATCCAAAGAGAGTTTATTGCCACAAAGAAGATATTTTCTCAACACGAAATGAAAGTTATCAGTTCCGGAAGTAACACCATTCAGTTGAAATGATTTTAGCAGATCTTGATTCCGAGCATCAAAGCGCGATCTCTATCATCCCGCTGCTCGACAAATAGGAGAGAAGAAACTAAATCCAGTGCAGTTGAAACCTCCAACAGAAGTGTGTGTTGGATTGCACTAATTCACGTGACACCATACCAAGCATTTTCCTGATTCCCCATTTAATGTCAGGGTTTGCATTGTCGTGCTAATTCGGAGCTCTCAACCAACTCGATGATGTGATCCACCACTTACAACACAGATAATACCTTTCTCATACTCTACAATAACTTTAATACAAATAATTCTTTTCACACAAGCACTGAAATGTTTTCACGTCAAGACTTTCTATTTATTTATGTGCAACAATAAATCCTTGTACTCAAATTCTTTATCACGCTCACTAACCAATTTATATTTACGT
Source organism: Ryuthela nishihirai (assembly GCA_038380435.1). Lineage (NCBI taxonomy): Eukaryota > Metazoa > Arthropoda > Arachnida > Araneae > Heptathelidae > Ryuthela > Ryuthela nishihirai. Next base: position 43,420,952 of record JAWZYU010000005.1, read on the forward strand.
AAATTCTTCAGCAGATAAAGGGATCAATTATATTCAGTAATGAGATGAGAGAGTGGTTAACGTCTACCAATCTCACGGGCTAAGCTGCTATGTAATCCAATGCCTACTTCCAAATTATCGCGAAGATAATGCAATCTCCCAGAGCAGAACTGGTCGAATCTCTAGCAACCAAAAGAGTCTGTATGACGAGAGAATTCCATTTCCTCCACACACAGCACTGATATCGGGTCTGTCGGCTTCATCTTTTGTTTACAGCACTGAGTAGGAGTTAATCTCCTCCTTATTGCATGTGAGAATCCATGAGTCAGAATTCATTGCATCCAGCACGAGTTTGCCTTTCTCTCCCAGAGGTGAATACGATATGCAAATATAGACATCATTTTACCTGTAGCATAGGAGAGCGCAATCAGAGTTGGGGAGAAGCGATCTACTCTGGTGCTATGTTGGAGGCTACCCAGTCCAGTTACTGGGCCACGAGTCCGAGAGAAGCAGGGTGAGATTCACAGAGTGATGCACCCAAAGAGCAACTTCTGATATCAACACGCAACAAAACAGAAAACTGATGAGATGCACAAACGCCAGAACTGAACACGCAAGGATTGGGAAGCGTTTCGGGCTATCAGAAAAATCTTACTCCAAATAATTTTCCACTCGGAAATAATTTAGGGTTGGGGGGAGGAACACTTTGGCAGTAAGAAACTTGCGCCATGGCTGAAAAAGAGAGTAGTTCGAGATTAAAACGACTGATGTAGCATCGTGCGTCTTTTGATTCGCCTGCAAAATGACATCACCAACCGGCATACGAGTGTGCCTTGGGTGCCAGAATATTTTCACTGATGCGTCATTCTCGCCTGATGGTACTTTTGCTGCTCTCTTCCTTCTTATGCTAACTGTTGTGAACTAATCATGCACAATTCACATTCAGGGCCCGATGAAACTTCTTTTGAACACAGGAATTTTGGACACACCCACGTTGTCCTCTGCCCAAAGGGATCTTAACATTTCGAAACGAAATGTTTCGATCCTTTTAGACAATGAAACATTTCTGAACTTCAACCTCATATTTTGTCCTCATGAAATATTAGTGGCGATATTTCTGAGAGGATTTTGATTCAGGATCAGTTTAAAACCGTATCAATTTTTCCAATCTGTATTCAATTTAATAAATCAAATACAATAAATAAGGCAAATACCAAAAACGAAAAAGGTCTTTAAGCTTTCAGTGGGAACCAAATGTCAACTAGACGTGCTCAGATTTCTTTAGTCTCATGTGCCGATTTTTCTGCACCAACAATCTCGTATATTTCTTGTAAATAACGTTACAAATGGTATAAATTAATCCTAGGTTATAATCTATTTACGGTTTTTACAGTCAAAAAGAAAAAAAAATGATTTTGATCAGATAGACCAGTAAGAAATAAAATGTCTAAAATAGGCTATCAGTTTGCCAAATAGAGTGCATAATGCATGTTCTAAGAAAAAAGAAGAGCAACGCTTCATTAGAGAGCAAACAGAAAGTAAGAAATTCGTTATCAGAAAATATATGAAGAAAATAGTTTTCTAATTAAATGAAGATTTTCCAGTCATTGATTAGAGGGATGAGTGAAAATTTATCCGAACCCGAACTCGAACTTTCTCATGAAGGAGATGAAATATCAGGAAACGAGACTGGATGATTGAAATTCATTCCATCGCTGAAATCGTTGCCAAGCAACCAGAACGTATGAAGCTCTCATCCTCTTCTTAGCACTGTTTAAGGACGACCAGAAATTTCGTTGCTATGCAAATGAAATTTCTATTTGCTCCGATAATAGAGTCGCAGATCTAAGCGAGTTCTGACCGATTCTGCCACGAGATTTAAGAGAAAAAACAACCTAAACATCATCGTTTTTTCTGGTAAATACTTTAGCGTTGCTAAAAATCTGAAAATTTTAAAAAGCTATTTTATCAAAATTAAGAATAAAAAATCGGTGATTGTGATTCTCTTTAAATGATTTCTCTTTAGTTGACCAAATTGGCTGCACTTTTCCTGTATGTCACAATAAGTGGCAGAAGCATCAGAATATCGATGATTAGATCTGGCGAAATATCCATCTTCCCAACTTTCAAAAACATCGGCCCAATGGAAACATTTGCTTTCGAAATCTTTAATTCCCGTCGTGACTTTTCCTTCCTTTGCCACGTGTGCTATTGTGAACGTGTCAGTCTGCTCCTCTCGAGGCCATTTAGAATACATCATCAGCCAATGGGATTTGCAAAGGCTCTCTCTTTCTTCTTACACCTCACAGAGCTTGTCCCCTTTCCTCTCTAATTATGTTTTTTTTTCTTATTTACTTCGAAACTTGTTACTTTCTTATTTTTTCTTCACGCTGATCTCCAAACCCCCGCAGCAGTTGCAAATAGAAAGAGCAAAGTAACAGGCCAAATGAGTCTCCTGAATCGAAACGAACAAGGTAAAATCTCTTCTTTACTTCCCGGCGGATGTGCTCTCTCGTGGGAAATGGATTATTTGTGACTTTTTTTCTATGACAGACATGTTTTTTTTATTTTTCGGGATGTTTTAAGCGTTTGAAAGCAACTGTTTCATCCCTTTGATGGTCGAAAGTTTATTTATTGCTTTCAATGATTCATGGTTTCATAACTTTTGCAACAGAGATCGTGATGAACTTTTCAAACGTTTTAATAGATTATTTCTAATGGAAATCATTAAATACTGATAATAATTTTCGTCGTTTTTATCATATATTTACTGTTATTATAGCTAATATACATGAAAAAGTTTGTTTGTTTGTTTATTTGTATGTCCTTTCTCTTATGCACTCAGTCCCCTAAAGATCTAGAGGCACCAAACATTGTGTGGACATTCTCTACCTCCCTACAGGAAGAGTATAAGCTTTATCGAAACCCTCTGGGTCAACCAAAACTGCTGTATGTGGGTTGGAATTTCAAGAATACTTCCTACACTTAACATTAGCGGTAAAAAAGCGGTGTCACTCATATACTTGGCATTACTGTTATTGCAAATCATGTGGGGAAATTTCAGACCTCCCTAGTACACCGAGAGGAGGAGAATATTTTTGTAATTAGTTTTATGCCAAATGAAAGCTTCCCGCGAGGAGAGTGCCATCTACTATATATTGCAGAGAGTTTCAGACGTCATCTAGACGTCACCATCTTCCTCCTCCTCCTCCTCCTCCTAAAGCAGACATGGGCTATGGAGGTCCAACCAGATTGTGCAATTTAGTTCTCCAAAAACACATGCTGCATCTGGCCACTGTAGACCAGTTCCAACAAGGTCCTGTTTGATATTGTCTGCCCCTCTCATCCTAGGTCTCTCTCTTTTTCTGTGGGCTTTAGGCATCCTGTTCATAACTCTATTCGCTAAGCTATAATTATCCATACGGGGAACATGACCAAACCAACGCAGTATCTCTCTCTGCACAATATGCTGCTCACAGGAGGTTGCCGACTACTTTGCCTAACCGCATCATTACTTACAAAGTTGAATCACTTAATACCAAAGATACTGCGCATCTAGAATGCGCATCTAGAATGCATTCTAGATGCGCATTCTAGATTGATTTTGATTCTAGATGCGCATTTTGATTCTAGATGCGCATTCTAGATGCGCATCTAGAATGCGCATCTAGAATCAAAAGCATCAAGTTTCCTGTTATCTTCTTTACAAAGGGCGAACATTTCACTACCATAACTAACTCTAGAAGGAACCAAACTATTAAAGTCTATTTTTAGTCTTTAGGTGCATACACCTATTTCTCCACATCCTCCGTAGATTCTTAAAAGTCCCGACAGCAATCCCTATTCGTCTCTTAATCTCATGCCGCACATCACCAGTATCTGTAACATAATTGCCAAGATAATTAAATTGAGGGATCTGCTCAAGAATGCAACCATTCAGATTAACTAATCACAGCCTGCCTGACCAATTTTCATCACTTTAGCTTTCTCTCTGTTATCATCAATCCTATTATACTACAAGTCTCATCAACAACTAATGATGTTGATGAGATGAAATAACTCATCTCATCAACATCATTTGCCGATAAGCCAAAAAATCACCATACACTAAATCAGACATTTTCATATCTCTAGACCATTTAAGCCCAAAATCTCTCCATTTAGTCAAGTTTTGCGATCATGAACTATAAAAGCTGAGAGCAGTTTAAAGATATACACCTGCATTGCATAGATACATGATTATAAATACCTTTAGACATGTTTTGGTTGCTTAACATAATCAATAACAAAACCAAAGAGAAAAGAAGACAAAATACACCCTTGTCGAACACCAGAAGTGATGCTAAACCAATTGCTACAAGCCTTACCAACTCTCACACACGACTCAGTGTTATTATAGAGAGCTTTCATTATGTTAACTAACTTGTCTGGTATACCATATGATTTCACAATCAACCATAAATTATGACGATCAACAGAGTCGAAAGCCTTTTTGAAATCAACAAAGCTAGCAACCAAAGGTTTCTGAAACTCTAAACATTTCTCAAGAATCTGCCTAAGTGAAAATATCTTATCCACACATCCCCTACCACTTCTGAATCCACATTGCTCATCGCGCAATTGCCTGTCAACCAGATCCTTAATTCTATTAAGCACAATCATGGAAAAAACTTTACCTGGAACAGAGAGTAGGCTGATACCCCTATAGTTATCACAAGAACTATAGGGGAGAGATGACCAGATGGACAGATAAAGGTCAGATTCTTAAAAATAATCTTACATTTCTCTTTTCAGGGAGGGACGACAATAAGCATCACCAAGGCGTGGATCTGCTTTTCAGCAGACACGCTAGTGATGCTCTTCTAGGATATGAGTGCATTAATGAAAGGTTTCTTACAGCAAAATTTCAGAAAAGCGTTAAAGACTTGAATGTTATCTGCTGTTATGCCCCCACTGAGGATACCGATGAGGATGAGAAAGATAGGTTTTACAGACAACTTCAGGATATTTTGAATTCTGTCAAGAAAGGAGATATTACCCTTGTTCTTGGTGACTTCAATGCCAAAGTTGGTATTGACTCTGACCTTTGGGGAGGGGTGATTGGCCCTTTTGGTATTGGTAGCTGCAATGGCAATGGGCAACGTCTCATACAGGTAAGTAAACTCAATGGTTTCAGAATAACTAACACTTATTTACAAACACCGCGACATACATAGGTACACATGGGTTTCACCTGATGGGCTGCATAAGAATATGATTGATTATATATTAATTAACACCAAATGGGCTAGTTCTGTTAGGAATACCAGGTCATATAGGGGAGCTGAAATTGGATCTGACCATTACCTTGTTAAAATTGTCTTGCAACTTAAACTTAAAAATTGTTGTGCTAGGGTTAAAAATTTTAGCTTTAATACTGAAGCTCTGAAAGACCCAGTTATAGCTATAGCTTACCATGATGTGTTACTTAGCCATTATGACAGTCATGGTTTGCTTACTACTGAAGTTGAGGAAGAATGGGACCATTTTAAACAGGCTTTTTTGGACACTAACAGTACTCTTTTAGGAAAAAGGGAACAGAGGAGGCTGAATTATCTTAGTGATAAGGCACTTGAGCTTAGTTCAGAAAGAAAGAACTGCATGAACGTCCTTAATCAATACTCTACTAATCCTAATAGAAAGCATTACAGAGAACGTAATAAACGTGTAAAGGATCAGTTAGCTGCTGATAAGAATCTTTGGGTTGACGGTTTGGCTGACAAAGCCGAGGAAGCAGTTAGACAGCACAACAGCAGAGAGCTGTACCAGATAGTTAATGTTTTGTGTGGTAGAAAACGAACAGGTATACAGGGATTGAAGGATAAACAAGGTAAGGTTATTAGATGGTGAGTATTTGTCATGGATAGGTTGGCTGAACATTTCAGTGATGTTATAAATAATGTGGATAGTTCTACTCCCATTGTTTGCAATGATGATAGATGCATTGGTGGCTTTAATGTTGGCCCTATAACACAATCTGAAGTTATTTTGGCTGTTTCTAAACTTAAACTTCATAAATCCCCAGGTGTAGATGAAATCATAAAAGACTTAAAAAACTTTGGCGCCAAATAATAATATATTTCAGTACCTGAAATACATATAATTTCCTTATTTGTAAAATACCTGATTCGTTGTATACATTTGCAACCTTTTCAAATTTTCTCAGTTTCATCATGCATCTAATTGTGTGGTTCTGCACATAGTGTAACGGTTTGATTGTTGTCAAATAGACTCCACCCCACGATAATAAACCATAGAGCAAATAAGATTTAATCCAAGAAAAGTAAATAATTTTCAATAAAGATAAATTTACGAATTTCCGGATATAATAAATTTTAGGTATAATGCAGTTAATTTTGAGACACTTTTTACGTAACAAAATGGTTCGATTGCAGTGCATTCTCCCAAAAAAATTAATTAACACTGAATGTAAAGATTTCTCTTTCGTTGTAGTTATTATGGGAAATACACAGTTGTATTAAAATAATATGACCACCTACCTAATAATGGGAATAACCATCCTTGGCCCTGATGACAGTGGCGAGACGGCATGGCATGGACGCAATGAAGCCCTCGAAGGTTGCCAGAGGCACACGTTCCCATTCGGACTCCAGCGGAGCACGGAGGTTCCGGAAATGACGTGGTTGTGGGTCCGCATCCAAACTTGTCGATCCAAATGGTCCCACAAGTGCTCTATAGGATTGAGGACGGGCGATTTTGCCGGCCAAGCTAGAACGGAGACATCACTGTCATGTTCCTGGAACCACGCACCACCTTAGCGACATGGCAGAGCGCATTATGCTGTTGGTAGACACCATCACCACCAGGGTAAACGTCCAACATGAAGGGATGCATGTGATCAGCGAGGATGGATAGGATTGGCATTCAGGGACCCAAACAGTGGTACCAGCGGTCCCAGGTCATACCAGAAAACCATCCCCCAGACATGCACACTGCCACCGCCGGCTTGTACTTGACCGACAAGCTTGTCCGGGTGTTGATTCTCGTGTGCTGACGCCGTATCCCCCACTGCCTGTCACTTCTGTGGAGTAGAAACCTCGATTCGTCGGAGAAGGCAACCTTTTTCCACTCTTCCACTGTTCAATGACGGTAGTCCCGTGCGAACTGCAGATGTCGTTGCCGATGGACCTTGATTAAAATGGACGCCTTTATGCATCGTCGACTCTGGAGACAAATGCGTAACAGAGTTCGCTCTACTGTTTGTCGGGGACACGCACCTGGGTGCCCCAACGTTCATTTGAGTGGTCAATTGCTGCACTGTTGCGTGGCGATTATACTTTACCAGTCGACGGAGGCAACCTTCTCCTCTGGGGTCGATGGCCTTTGGGATTCCACAATTATGACGTCTGGAGGTACTCGGTGTGCCAGCAGTTGATTCTTGGTACATCCTACATCACCTCGCGAACAGCCCACTATGTCTGCTGTTTCCGAGATGCTTCCACCCTAGGCCCGGTAGCCGATGATCATTCCTTTTTTTATCGTCCTTCAAATCAATACCTCTGTCCCTTGTGCTCACGTTACACACTATGGCTCATCTGTCTTGGCCGGCCGCTTATATCTCCGTGTTGTCGACCTTGTCATGTGCACTCTGTGACGAGTCTGGGCGGGTAAACTGTGATTCCGTGAGTGGTCATATGATTCCGATACGACTATGTAAGTTTAAATGATCTAGGTCCAGAAATACTGCAGTGAGGAAATTAAAAAAAAACGCTCGTAAGTAGAAAACTATTTTTTTTCCTTTCAATGTGTGATCAATTATTTTATTTGGAATTTTTCTTCTTTGAACTTAGAAAATATTATAAGATGACAGACAAAACCTTAATGTCTGTATTAAATAATTTCAATTTGAAAACACGCAAAATAGGAATTTTTTGTCAACATTTAGAAATATATCGTGAAACTTTCAAATTAATTTTCTCGTTTAAAGGAAATATTAAATAAAGCATCCTTCAATAGGTTTCGCAACAAAGAATCAGTAGAGACAGAAATTCGAAAATATTATATTTTTCCCCTTTTGAATTAATCTTAGCACCTTAAACAAAGAGCCAATAACTACAGAGCACGTTTCCTGGTTTTACGTGTTTTCTGAAGGTTAGCACTCTTCTTTAGCAAAGTCGAAGATCAACAAGTGAATCGGTATCGATTGCCAGTGGGGTGGAGGTTCAATTCGTGGAAGAGTCGTGCTGAGCTGTGGCCACTCGAGCGAATTCTGCTTCAACAAAGAGCCACTGAAGATGCTCGTAACTGAATCCCATTCTCCCTCGGCCTCTGCGACATGAGGTCAAATGTTGCACTCACACTCGGTGCACTCAGAAATTAATATCGCATGAATTATTCCATTATGTGAGTGTTTGAACGAAATTAATTTGAATAGCTGTTGCCAGTCAGGAAAATCGATCTTCATCTTTGAAGAGGTTTCAGAAGCATAAAGAGTCTTCCGTTCTTCGACTGTTTTCTTTTCCCACCTCAACAGCCCATTTGTTAGCACTTAATAACCTACAGGCTTAAGATTATTCAAATATTTCGCAGATTGCTCATGATGACATCTTTCTTTTGAGACATGTTCCAGCTGCAAACAGGAGAGGAGCAACGAAACAACGCAATTCAAAAGAAAAAAAATCGTTAAAAATATAATATTCTCTTCAGACACTGCCTACCTATGTCACTCCTGATTTTTTACTCCGCAACGCATTAAAAGTGAGTTTCATTATCCTTATGATGGACATATTTTATGAAGCCCTAGGGAGGTTCAAGATCATCAATGGCAAACTCAGTCCAAAAGGAAACTATCATCAAGCCAAAATGTATCGCAGAGCAAGTAACAAATACTTCCTTGCAGATGATGAGAGAAAAGGGAAAATGTAGATCATCCATCAATCAAATTGATTCCTAAACAAAAGCGCCAAAATGAGCTCCCAAAAACCTCATTAATGAGGAAATAAGGATATGGGAATCAGCATATTCCTATTGACGCTTTTGGCATTTCTGTCATAGAATGACGCCTCTGATAATAAAATCCTTAATTTTCTTGGAAATTTTTCGATTTAATAAAACATCAATGTTTTCTTTTGATCCTCTGTAACTTCTTTCTAGAAACGTTTGCACTTGGTTGCCAACCCAACAAAGTTCACATGATTGACTCTCTCCTCAGATACGGGGCAAGCGTGGCTCAATCAGCAGCGCGCCAGCTCATAATCAGCAGTTCTCAAATTCAAGGAGCAACTGGGCCAGCGTTGAGATTTATCTCTACAAAACTTTCCTCCATGCCCACGGTCGATAAGGGACACCGATGGGCTTGGAAATGTCGCCGTCAGTCGGATGGGACGTTAAGCCGTGGCCCCGTGTGCGGAAGAGCCTTACCCTGTGCACGTTAAAGAACACGTTGGGTGACTTTGACGAGAAGCTACCATCTGTGTCCTAACGGTTGCCCAGTGGGTCCTCTTCTCCCCACATTCCCTGAGCCTCGGGGTCCTCGTGACGTGGCCATTTAGCCCATTGTGTGCAAAGAAAGTGTCGATCAGGGTCCAACAGCCCAAACCAACTTCTCAGATAGCCATGTGCTAAAGACGTAGAAGAGCAGACTACTCGGTTTCAATTGCTTTCAAGAAGAATGGGAGGACTTTCTTGCTACGGACAGCTAGTAAATTGTTATAAGAACGCTTTTTATTGCAATGGACTTATTATTATATTACTTCCCCCTGTTAATAGTGATGGAGGCTTCCCTTGGTTTGATCTCCTTAAGCAAGAGCGCAAAAGAGGCTCCGTTAAACACTTTTGCGAATCATTTAAGGGCCCGTAGTGGGCTTCTCATTACGGGGCCTTAAATAGATAGTTCCATTCCACAAAAGGATGGAGTCATATCTTTTCGAAACACACAAATTTAAAGAAGCGTTGATTGCTTGGCAGAAGATACTTCACTTTCATGTTGTCCATATATTACGAATAAGTTTACTATGACGTTCAGCTGTTTGCCGAGAGCCCGTATGTTAGTTTTCGGTTATAATGGGCTAAATGAGCAGGTCACAAGGACCTCAAGGGCTCAGAGAAGGTAGAGGAAGTGGACAGCTGTCCCGTCAAGTCATTCAGTGTGTTTTTAACATGCACAAGGTATGGCACTCTAGCGCACAGTGGTTTAACTTTCCCATCAGATGGATGGCGTCCTTTCACAGCCCAAGTGTATAACCAAGGACATAATGGAGGAAGCGCTCAATGCAGAGTTAGAACTGGAACCTGGGAACTGCAGATTATGAACCTGGCGCGCTACCAAGAGAGAGTTCCTAGAGCCCAAGTATGTACCATTAATTCTGTTTGGTATATTACGGAGGAGAGAGAAACTTTTTTTTTCTTTCTCTCAACATGCCAACTACAATGAAAAATTACTACTAGAAACTAAAAATAAAAAATAAAAACTAAAAATTACAACTCGAAAAAAAATTCTTCCTCTCTACTCCGTCTCTTCTTGTAGTCTCTTTTTTCTCTCCGTTACTTCGAATGAAGGGGACAGGTCGTTGACCTCTACTCAGGGTCAGTTCACAGAAAACCCTCCGAAATCTGTTGGACCTCTCATCAGTTTGCTAAAATCATTAACATTCAGAGATCAGATTCTTGACTTTCATATATTGAGTTATTGACCTCAGTTCATGAACATTCTGCTTTTAGAGACAAAATAAAATGTCTCTTTGGTTTTTCTTAGGAATAATTGATGAACCGTTTCGCTCTGTGCTAAGAACCAGGTTATCTTAACCAAGAGGAACAGGCTCGATGACTCTTTTCCCATCGATTGGGAATCGATGGGAAAAGAGTCATCGAGCCTGTTTCCCCCCCCATGAGCACTGCGGATGTTAAAAAGATCAATTTTTGCTCCCTCCTCCCCCTTCTACTCCCCTTCCCGCTCTTCCTTCCTCTGTCATTCAGTGTCTCGTGCCCTAATAAATCTTCCTGGTCCATTCTGCAGCCAACAGATTAACCCCAACGCCAATATTATCACGACAGTGATTTTCCACCTCCTCACTGCTTGCTTGATCTTCTCTTTCGTTTATTCAGAATCTTCTCTATTTTTCTCCCTTTCGTTTCCTCTTCAATATTCATCTCTTAAAGCCATCCGGGAGTCTTTTTCTTTCAAAATTAAAATCCCAAATTTATTTAATGAGATCAGGGCAAAGCTATTTTGCAGTCCAATCTAATTTCCCCTTTTAATGTTCTTTCTTAAGCTCAAACGATGTCGTCGATAAACATAAAATCAAATTTAAATAATGATTTCTTGAAATGATAAAGATCCCACTTTCATTAGCAAAGTTTAGTTTTGAAAATACACGTGAAAGATCTTCGCTCTTTAAAACTCGACCGAATTTCATTTCCATTGATGTGAACCGAACCTGAGCATTTCCTCTTAGCCCATCGAAAATACCAAAGAGGAGATTTATTTATTTCTGTTTTAAGAAACCATGATCACTTAAAGAGAACGAAATAACTAAAATCAAAAGTGATCCACGCATCGATAAATTTAAGACCTCTTTATTGCAATAACAATTATATCTTATATTTTTGTTCTAAATTTTCTTTGTAGAGCAAAAAATTATTCTCTCTTAACCTGAAATATGCTGCACAAGACCAGAGCTTAAAATATACTTGTGATGCGAATGGTCCACTGACTGTAGAAATGTTTTTAATACTGGTTTTTCTGATGTAACTTTCGACAGAGCAGAACCATCTGTTGAACATTTTCTCCCTCTGGAAGAATTTTCTCCCCCAAATCATCAAATCATCAGAGAGACTTAACCTTCCTCTCCATCCTCCTCCTCCTTGCTTGCTGACCATCACTTGTCACGTGGCATGCACGGATGCGATCGTCCGACGACTCTGCACTGCTGACCTGTCACGTACGACGTCATAAGAGCTGCGCGAAGGCGACGTCTGCCGTTCGGCGCCTTCCCATCTCTGCAGCAGTCGTCTGATCAGACACGACGCACACTGATGGGCGCAACTCGTGCGGCTGAAACCTCGTTACGAAGGCTCAAGGAGCTCAATTCGGCTGCTTTGAGGGATGAGCGGGGGGGGGGGGAGAAAGAGGCAGAAGTGAGTACAGACGACAGAGTGTTGTACATCCTCTTGGCCTGGAATCGAACCTCAACCGAATTCTGTTTGTTAGAGTACCTATAAAGTCGAATGCCATCAAATCTTGACTCAAAGATTTTTCCCCTCTGAGTGGCGGCACCTTCACACAAAGGGCTAAATATGGCACGTCGCAAGGACTCAGAGTTTGGTAGGGAAAGGAGATCCTTTGGAAATCTATAAGGAAGCAGATGCCCCTCATCAGGGACATCCAGCGTGTACTTTAAAGTGCACAGGATCTCTCCTGCACACAGGGTCAGGGATCGGATTTACAAATGTATAATATCTATTTTCTCATAGAGGGTACCGTGTGTGTTAGTCGGGAAAATCTCAACGCAGGCGCAGTGGGGACTCGAATTCGGGAACAACAGAGGACGAGTTCATCAACTGAGCGCGCTACTGATCCATTTATGACACAGAATTCGGCAATCAATTAAATTGCAGTCGTCCTATTTTTGCACGCACTGAAAGTTGCAACAGCTGCTGCGGTTGATAAGAAGCAAACACGGAGAATTTTTGTTATTGAATTTTGTTATTGAATTTTGTTATTGAATTTTTGGTTACTAGCAGTTTTACCCGTTACTCAGGTTCTGAGACAAATATATACTTATTCTTATTACGTCCGAGTATAGTCTGGATAATCTATTTCGCTTTCCAGATTCTTTAATGCTCTAAACGAATACATTGTTGCTATCATAACCAATGATACGATGCACGTATCTGCATTATTTATACTCAGCCATCAGAGACGAGTACGTCCTGCACCACTCATAGAGTTAAACATGACAAAACTCATTTAGCCTCTCAACTAGTCCCGCCAAATTCACAGCATAGTCGAGGCGACATCAGCGATGCCAGAGTCCATAAATCACCGGCATTCGCAAAGCGGTTCCTCTCATTCCACTGTAGGTAGGGATCCGATATTTTTACCAAATGGGTTCATGCAGGGAAAGCCCGCATATCAAATTTAGGGCCAATCGGTTGTCTCTCTGGAGATTTAACAGTGGACGCCAAAATCTATCGGTAAAAGTTTCTCAGTAATTTGTACATTTAAGCTGGTGAATCCGCAACCCTGTGCTAATTGCATCCGCAACCCTGTGCCCATTGAGAACTTTCCCCATTCTCTATAGGTAGCGTACTACTCCATTGAAAACTTTCCCCATTCTCTATAGGTAGCGTACTACTCCATTGAAAACTTTCCCCATTCTCCATAGATAACGTACTACTCCATTGATAACTTCCCCATTCTCCATAGATAACGTACTACTCCATTGAAACATTCCTCATTCTCCATCGATAACGTACTACTCCATTGAAAACTTTCCCCATTCTCCATAGATAACGTACTACTCCATTGAGAACTTTCCCTATTCTCCATAGGTAGCGTACTACTCTATTGAGAACTTTCTCCATTCTCCATAGATAACGTACTATTCCATTGAGTACCTTCAAAATAGCCGAAGAGACGGCAGCGCGACCCAAAGAGTTCGGACACTCGCGGCGGATTTAATCCTGAGCCACGCAGCTAGGTACATCAACTCTTGACCCGACAATAGAGGAACCAGCCCATCAAATCTGGGACTAATTTGTCAACTATCTAAGGAATTAGGGTGCCAAAAATCACCATAGACTTTTTTATATGTTTGGATTTTTCAACATTGAAAAAAAATTATTCAAATTTTTTTTTATATCAACAATATAATTTAAATCAGCAAACGCTTGTTAACTTGTATTTATAACAATAATGAAAAGAACCGAAATGTTAACTCTAAGATATTCAGGGAAATCCCCCTAGGTGGCAAAAAAATATGTAAAAGTAGAAAAAAAAATACTTCCGAGATGCACACCCGTACTCTCCCTAGGTATGCATTGTAAAGTTTCAGCATTCTACGTTTCTTGGTTTTGAAACTCTACAGCGTTGACTGATACACATTTTGTTTTAATTACATGATTAGGTTCATTACAAAGAGGTTATACTGTATATCGTATTTAAAATCATTTCAAAATGCACAGAATCATGTAATTCAGCTGATGATTAAGTGTAAGATTATATAATATTGGTTGTTATGTTTACACATGTTTAGAGTTGGTTTGGGTTGTTTTACCCCTCGCACTTTTTTTCACACAATGAGCTAAATGGCCAGGTCACAAGGACCCCGAGGGCTCAGAGAAGGTTGGGGGAATGGGACCCACTGGAACAGCTGTTGGGAGACAGATGATAGCCTCCCGTCAAGGTCATTCAGCATGTTCTTTAACGTACACAGCGTATGGCTATCCCTGTGCGCGGGGCAACGGCTTAAAGTCCCATCCGACGGACGGCGGCCTTTCTAAGTTCATCGGTGTCCCCTACTGACCGCGGGCAGGGCGGAGAGTTTTTCAGGGATAAATCTCAACGCTGACCCAGTTGGGACACAGATTTAGGGGCAAGAAGGTGGTACAGTCGCTCAAAAAAATATCCGAACACTACTGTTGATTACAGAATTCAGAAAAAATATCTGGCAGCGTTTTTTTAGAAATTAGTGATCTGGCAACCTTCGTGTCACGTTGCCAGATCACTAATTTCTAAAAAAATCGTTGCCAGATATTTTTTCTGAATTCTCTAATCAACCGTAGTGTTCGGATACTTTTTTGAGCGACTGTACATTTTTCAAGTTCTTAAACACAATAAAAATCATTTTGGTAACCGTTGGAGCTGAATGATAAGATGTTGTGGCTCTTGGGTCATTTCATTCAGTTACATTATGTATATTTTTCTAACAAATATTTCCAAATCTGCCAGACAGGATTTATCGCTCTGTTTCTCAATTAAACAACGGACTTAAACTTTGATCAGTTAACGATGTATGATTAAATTTTTTGTTAGAATGATCTTATAGTAAAAACAAATACATATATAAAGGTTAAGTTGTACAGATTTATAATAAAATTTAAGTATATAACTTTAACTATATAAAAATATTATTACACTAATTGCTGCATCCAGTATCCCTTGCGCCATAAAACCTTAAACAACCAGTCATAAGTAGTGTTTTAAATTGCCTTATACTTAATTAAATAATTTTGCCCAGAATATATATTCTTCTTTCTTGTTTCGAATTTCGTTCAAGAATTGAATGGTTATATTTTCATTCATTTACATTTGTAATACACTTCGGCAAGTTTTATTTATTATTTTTGTCTTGACTACTTTTGCATAATTTAACTGATTTTGGAAAACAGATAAGCAGTTTTTGTTCACTGGAGGGAAATTAGGAGAAACCGAAATTGTCTTTCGATGAAGGAAAAAGGAAACCTCTCGATGACATGCAGACATATTTCGAGCAGGTTCGAGTCCCAACTGGGTCAGCGTTGAGATTTATCTCCGCAAAATTCCCCGCCCTGCCCACGGTCAGTAGGGGACACCGATGGGCTTGGAAAGGCCGCCGTCCGTCGGATGGGACGTTAAGCCGTGGCCCCGTGTGCTGGAGAGTCATACCCTGTGCACGTTAAAGAACACGCTGGATGGCCTTGACGGGAGGCTACCATCTGTCTCCCAACAGCTGTTCCAGTGGGTCCCCTCCCCCAACCTTCTCTGAGCCTTCGGGGTCCATGTGACCTGGCCATTTAGCCCATGGTGTGCAAAAAAGTGCCGCTCAGAGGTAAAACAACCCAACCCATATTTCTAGCGGAACATTACTCAACAGTCACGAAAAAAGATTCCTCGTTGAAATCTGAAATTTCGTGTCTTAGCGGTTTTATTTAATCGATTTCAAATAGGTTCTTCTCCCTTTTTATAATTATTTTTAAAAATATGAAACAATGAAAATATTTATAATTATATAAGAATTATAGGCACTCTATTTGGTTATCGAGATTACCTCAAAATGTCTCAAAATATTTCTTTCTAATATGAAACCTAAGTAGGTCAACATTTAAAACTTTTTTTTTCCAGCAATTTTATTTATTTCTTACGTTCACCAATTTACGTTCATAATTAAGCTAAGAAATCCATTTAGTTCATGACAAACCGAAACTACGGAAGAATCGGGATGAAATAATGTGGGATGTGAAAGCTTCAATTTACAGAATGAAAAATTCGAATTTAAATATTATCGATCGATTAGTATAAAATACGTATGCATCAACATTTTATGTGTCTGCTTCTGTTGTGAAGAATATTTTCAAGTGCAAGTTAATTTATGCCAAATACACTGCTGGCCATTAAAAGTGCAACACCAGGAAGAACTCATCAGATTGTCCCGAAATATGCAAGATGGGTAGCCCATGGGAGAACATGTAAATAATTCAAAGCGCAGCACATACGCACATCATGTGTGACAGTAACGCCCCTGGAAGTGGTATGAGACTACAAAGAGCCAGTGTAAAGCACAGGAATTGTGTTTGCTCGCAGTTCTTGCGCACTAAAGGATCAAGTATGCCCCGTCGAAGAACACGGCATTCATGCGACCAGGTTTCCAACTTTGATCGAGGGAGAATTGTCGGATTACGGGAAGGCGGATTATCGTACCGAGATATCGGTGCTCGTGTTGGACGGAATGCTGCCACAGTGATGAGAATATGGTGTCAGTGGTAGAGGAGGAACGAACTCACCGACGTGAGAGATCTCAGCGACCCTGTCACACAAACGAACGAGAGGACAGACATCTTGTGCGCATGGCTGTGAATGATCGTACAGTCACATCAAACACCTTAGCTCAACAGTTAGTGAGTGTTGCACATCAACCAGTGTCCGCACGTACAGTTCGACGTCGTCTGCAGCATCGGGCATCTTTGCTAGGTGGCCATTGCTTCGGCTACCATTGACTCTACAGCACAGGTGTATGCGACTGCAATGGTGCCAAGAACGTCGCGCATGAATATGCGAATGGATGAATGTGCGCATGAATATGCGAATGGATGAATGTGCGCATGAATGTGCGCATGAATGTGCGAAATGGTGCCAAGAACGTCGCAATGAATGTGCGAAAAGACGATACTATCGCATCGTCTTTTCAGACGAATCCCGCTTCAGTATGCAGCACCATAATAGACGAATCCGTATCTGGCGGTACCGCGGCGACAAGCTCAGTGAGACATGCATGATGCGGCGCCATACAGGTCCGGCCCCTGGTGTTAAGATATGGGGTGCCATTGGACTCCACTCACACACGCACCTTGTACGCTTTACCGGTACTTTGAACAGCCAGCGTTGCACTGAGGGGTTGGAGCTTGTTTTCGTACCTTATCTTTAGGGGCTCTCTGGTGCCATTTACCAACAGGACAATGCCCGCCCACATGTGGCTTGCATCGTCCAACAATTCCTGGATAGCCACAATGTGACACTTCTGCCTTGACCTGCGCGTTCACCGGATTTGTCCCCAATTGAACTTGTCTGGTCCATGATCTCACGACGACTAGCACACCAGAAAATTGTATTTGTAATCATTTGATTTCGTTCTTCCACTTATCTTCCATATTTTTCTAGCCGGAGTGCGGTCCTCACCCCCTTTAATGCCACCCATACTCCAAGTCCCTACTGATCTCCTCTGAGACAAACCTTCATCTTCTACTTCCAGGCTTCTCATCGCCACTCGTGTGGTATCTTGACGACGGAGCACGAGTTTTCTCCCCAAGGAGTGCGGGTTCTTTGGGACCCCCCCCCCCCCTATAAACGAGATTCTTTTAACATAAGCTATGTATTCACTAAATATGGCTTTTATATCTCTAGTCTTTCCTAGTGTTGCACTTTTAATGGCCAGCAGTGTAGATGAAAATTCCATTTCCCTCTCTCCAGTTCCTTCAGGTGGCCACAGAAAAAAGGAAATCGAAATACGCGAAATAGAATTCCATATTTCAACATTTACACTTGGCCTCAAAACAGAAAAGTTTGTTTTAACCGACGAAGCTACTCAGGCTCATTAATTCAATTACAAATCATAAAAAAGCCTTTCAAGAGTCATTGAAATAAATAAGTAATGCTTTCTCTCAGCATGATATTCGTTTACCGATTATCCAGCTCCTTTAGTGGGCAAAAGAGTGAAAAAGCAGTCTCCTGATGTCGTGAAGGAAACCGATTACACTTCTCCATTGTTACGGTTGCAATCAAAGTAATGATCTGATTGCCGAGTCCTCCTGGCTCAGCAAAGGCAAAGAGCATTGCTCATTTGTCCAAGATAACTGCGAGCAGAACCGGGAAGAAGGATCGCCACGTCACGGCACAGGAAAACAGGAAACCTTTCGCATTTGCTCACTTCCTCCGAGCATTTCTGCACGATGCCAAACTGAAGCAGAAAGACTGCTCTCTTTTGGGTCATTTATGTAGGACTCTTCGAACGACAATTCGCTTTCGCTGATTTTAATTTTATAAAAAACCACAAATAATCACGCTTGGTGATCAGGAGCTGAACAGAGACGTGACGGAAAAAGGAAGAATACTTTTCTTTTGGAGTCCCAATTTTGAAGTTAAAAAGATTTAAGAAAGGCAGAAGAAGCAAATTGATCATCCCAAGAATTAAGCACCATCTTCCTATTTTAGTACTTTCAAGTGGCCCATATTATTGCAATGCTCGGATTCTCTTTCATCAAGCAAACCTGCATATTGAAATAGAAATATTTTTATTAAAAGAAGACGCAATTCAAGTATAGTGTCGAAAACGAAATTAAACAAACTGTTAAATTTGTTAATGAGTCTAATAGGAAAAGAGCTAAGAGGAAAGTGTTAAGCTCCAGAATGATGGGAGAAGTGACGAATCCAAGTGAATGGCGTCCGGGAACCTATCCGTTGAAAATTGATTGAATTATTCATTAGTATTAATTCGTTAAATTCACTGCACTTTGCACCCACTTTGAATATTATTTAAAAAGTAATATATATTGCTAAATTTGCTTTTTGCTTTTTGGTTATCACATTTTTAAGGATTGGAGAACTGTGTAATATTTGTGGTAGCATATACTTTCGACCTTTTAGCGCGCACTGAATCTGAATCGGGTAATAGCTCTTCTGAGCTAAGGAGCGTGGCTTAAAAGCTAATCTGACTGGCAACAACCTTTGCAAAGACCAACGAAGCCTCCTTTTCAGAAAGGAGAGGGCGAAACTGAGAAGAGAGAATATCAGCGATGATGCAGTTGCGATTCGAACACGGGAATTCTCAGATGACGTGCAATGTGGGAGATCTACTTTAGGAACCCTTTCACTTAAACACATCTCTTGAAGCGGTTCATTCCACAAAGGGTGAAATCAAATCTTTTATCAACGAATAAAATGAATCTCTCAGAGTGGGGCATTCACAGCCTCATGTTATCATCATCATCCTATCAGCTGTGCCAGAAATTGCTATTCCTTCTTAAACCTAACTTAGCAAATGGAGCACTAAGAAATGAATCCCGAATAACAAGGTGGCAAAGAATGATGGCCACTGTCTCTTACCAGGAAAGAAATCACTTCGTTTAGAAAGCAACTATCAGACACCACTTTGACCTTCTACAACTTCGCAGTAACCAACTGAAGCCAATTTTTGGCAATGTAGAGACTCCCAGATTCAAAGGAGTTGCTGGCCTTGATTTTAAATAATTGTCCAGAGCAACGGAAACTAAGCCGACATGGCCACTAAGCAACCATTTCGTAAACGTCTCCCCAACACTGAATGCCGTGATTATCTCAGTCGACCAAAAGAGTCCACTAAGGGGGGGAGGCAAATTTTTGAAACCCCTCTTTCACCCCTCCCCCAAACTTCTTGTACGATGCGAAATAGAACTCTAAGTGAGTTTTAGTGATCCAAGAAGGTGCACAAATATTTTTTAAATATAAGTAAGGTTTGATATTTCTGTTTAGACTCGTAAATTCTTTGGCATTGTTTCGAACTATAAATAATTTTTCTGTTGACATTTATTTCAGTTATTTGGATTTTTTACATCTCTTCAATAGACTAACAAGTGTACAGTCGCTCAAAAAAGTATCCGAACACTATGGTTGATTGCAAAATTCAGAAAAAATATCTGGCATTGATTTTTTTAGAAATTAGTCATCTGGCAACCTTCGTGTCACGTGACACGAAGGTTGCCAGATGACTAATTTCTAAAAAAATCAATGCCAGATATTTTTTCTGAATTTTGCAATCAACCATAGTGTTCGGATACTTTTTTGAGCGACTGTACATATGTGGTAGTTTCAAAAATAAACCACTACACGATACGTGGCTTATTTTTTAAATAATGATATCTTTGAAGAACTCGTACTTTTCGGAAGCGCATAAATGAAGCGTTTCGTGTTTTTCCACTGCAAGAATGGAAGTCCACTTGCTGCAACACTCATTCCCTTGTTTGCAAGGAGTGAGCCAAGTTCTGTGTTTTTCATCTCCAAAAGTGCTCTTCTTCCCCTCTCCACCATTCCAACCTCCCCCCCCCCTCCGGCATCAACGTAAACTTCCAGGGAAACAATGCATCGTTCATTGCATTCAGAGCTGCCAAGAAAAAGGGAAAGCAGATATTATCACCTTCTTAGTAGCGACCCTCCCCGCCACACAATGCACCGTTCATAATCATTGCAGCGTGCTCTCCCGCGCTGTAGTGACACAAGACGTGTGAAGGTTATGTGTTGCGGGAAAGCATCTCGTTATTATTCTCATTTGAATTGCACTCCTTCGTGCTGTGTATTAGCTTTACAACATGCTTCAGATGAATTATCATTTTCTTTAAACAAAAAAAAGAGACGTTTGCTGCCACATTCACATTTAAATGTAAATGAGCATTTATATCTTTCAAAATGTCATGATTTGGTGGCTGCTTTATTAAGTAGCAGTGAATCGGATATTTTCTTTCCAAGGTCATTTCACTTAGCCCTAAGATGAATGCAACGGATCCCTTAAAACGCGTAATATGAGAAAATATCATGTAGCTTTATTTTTTTAAATTACTTGCGCTTAAAAATTTAGCCCAGTGTAAATTCTTTCTAAAGCGTCGTTTAACTCTTGCGCGTTCTATTTCGCGGCACATTCGGCTAAATTAATTATTTAAGTCACGCAAACAAATTACGGCAATGTCATCAAAGACATATTCAGAGTAATACCGGAGTTTTGATAGTGGCATCGAAAAAGACTTTGGGAGTACGACGAAATGGAACAACCCACCTGACCAGATTTCATCATTTTAGTTTCCTCTCTGTTTATCACGAAACGTATCCTATTGCCATTTTCAACAATGAAAGAGTTCCTTTCTTCAATATCATTATCCAAAAGGACCAAATCATCAGCATAATATAAATTAGAAATTTCCAAATCTCGAGACCATTTGCCATGGCCTAATCGTCACCTTTAACAACCTTGTAAGAGATGTT
The DNA here is from genome assembly GCA_038380435.1 of Ryuthela nishihirai. Lineage (NCBI taxonomy): Eukaryota > Metazoa > Arthropoda > Arachnida > Araneae > Heptathelidae > Ryuthela > Ryuthela nishihirai. The sequence continues at coordinate 43,442,412 of JAWZYU010000005.1, forward strand.
TCTTAATTCTGTCAGTGATGCCCCAAATCTTTAGGGGCGGGGGTGGCTCAGTCGGTAGCGCGCCAGGCTCGTAATCTGTAGTTCCCAGGTTCGAGTCCCAGCTGGGTCAGCGTTGAGATTTATCTCCGCAAAATTCCCCGCCCTGCCCACGGTCAGTAGGGGACACCGATGGGCTTGGAAAGGCCGCTGTCCGTCGGATGAGACGTTAAGCCGTGGCCCCGTGTGCGGGAGAGCCATACCCTGTGCACGTTAAAGAACACGCTGGATGGCCTTGACGGGAGGCTACCATCTGTGTTCCAACAGCTGTTCCAGTGGGTCCCCTCCCCCAACCTTCTCTGAGCCTTCGGGGTCCATGTGACCTGGCCATTTAGCCCATGGTGTGCAAAAAAGTGCCGCTCAGAGGTAAAACAACCCAACCCAAATCTTTAGTGTTGGACCAGCTGGGACTCAGACCTAGGAACTGCAGATTACGAGTCTGGCGCGCTACCGATTGCGCCACCCCAGCCCCGACCCTTGAAGAGAATAACAAATGATTCCTCCATCCGTGTTTTCAACTATCACATCACCCAGTTCAACCATTGACAATTTCCTTCCTAATCCTTCTTTAAAGGGCTTCCGTGCTCTTCTTCGTCTTTGAATTCGCTTACCTCGTCCCACACTTTGTGCCCATTTCAGTTCCATCCGAGCTCCGGGTCCTCCCACTCTTTCCTTGTGTTCCTCCGCGCGATTCTTTTTCTCCAACCACGATACTCATCTATCTTTGTTCTAAGATTCACTTTCTCGCATTTTTTCCGTCTTCCTTTGTTTACCATTCTTCCCAAAGGGCGACTTGCCTCTTAATGATTTTATAAACTTCTTCGATTTGTGGGCCTGCTCTATGCTACGGTCTTTCTGCGCAAGCTCAGTGCAGACCTCGATCTTGGGAACCTGCAAGTCTATCTCCCCTAGACAGCAAACGTTATCTCCATATGAATTTCGTGTCTTAGAAAGCGAATATGAAACATTCCCACTGAACAAATTCTATATCCGAATTATATATGTCATGACAACCTCGTGCATGTCAAATTCGACATATTTATTTTAATTTCAACCCACAAAAATTATTGCATGATTAATTCCCTCTTCCAAATATAATTCACTTTAATTAAAAAAAGAATTAATTTTCTGCAGCTGTTGAGGCAATATCAACATTGTAATTTTATCCCTCAATCCCTGTGTGCCAGTTCTGTTTACCACTTAAAACGTTTACTGTCTCGTCTGCTTCCTCTGATTTGCCAGTCAAAGTGGGAAGCCAAAGATTCCTATCGGCATTCAACTGAACCTTTCACGCGTTTCTCTGCAATGCTATATGTTAGCACTAGTAGGATTAAATTGAAGAGATTTTTTCGAGGTATTGATTCATATATTAAAGAAGATATCACTCTGAAAACGACGATCAAAAAAGGCACTCGTAGGATATTGATTAGTTTCATCTCTTTCGTTCCTTCTTTCAGGCTTAAGTTTTAACTTTAAAAAATCTACTTATCTATATAATTGCAAAAATATTACAATATTTGCATTAGCAAGTGTTAATATAAAAAATTAGACTAGGGATGCTACAGTTATTCATCATCATCATTATAATCATCCTGAAACAGACATGAGCTACGTACGCCCAACCAGAAATTGTGAAATATGTCATTGTTCGATCTTTTCGTTTTAAAATTGACTCACACCTTTGGAACCACACGAAACGTAATGTGCTGAATAAATTCATTTCACTTTGCACTCTAATGTTGATTAATGCTGTTTGGTGAAATTCGTGGTCAAGATCCATCATGATCAATGCAAAATAAACAAAATAGATGATCACCATTGACGATGCTTTATCTCCAGCACCCTTTTCATTCTTCGGATTCTTACTGATATACGCTTTCAGGTAAACAGAAGAACAGAAATTAAAGTAAAACTTACAACACTTTATGGAAAATGTGAAGGACTAGTTGAATGATCCTCTGTTTGAGATCTTAAAAATATCTCAATCTTCTTAATTAATCGTTTCAACATTTGCAAGGGGAAGAGCAAGAATCTTAATCGTTTTTAAATGCAGATGCCTACACAATACTTTACCAATCCTCAGACTTCATTTAAAGAAGATAGAGATTAATTTGGTGATAACGTCTGGGTGAAAAATGACAGAGAAATCAGCCCATGTAGATGAAGAGCAACTGGTATCAATCTGGATAAAGAGGAGCCAACATCTTTCTGGATGAAAAGTGACGGAACAACTGACATCATTGTGACAGAACAATCAACATGTTCGAATATGAAGAGCTGCAGAGCAACCAACAGAATTAGAAATGTCTCTTAAGAAATAGGAAATTTCCATCAGTGTTATCAATTGGTAGAATCAAGCACACAATGTTTAAAATTGGCGGAATGCAAAATCCTCTGCCCATTAACTGCTTCATCATTTCATACGAAACCATTGGTTTTTAAGATTTCTTACTGTGTTAGCTATGAGGAATAACTTCAGAATGCAAACAGATTTATATTATTGAAATTTATGCAGTGTAAAATCTCCTTGAAATTTACTTGATTAATTTTAATTCTTCCTTGTATGAAGGTTCAATGGAAAAGCGTTAATTACGATGTGTTGAATTAAGGCATCAAAACACTTTAAGGATTATTCAAAAATTCACGGCGCGCTTGGTTACTGATCTAGGGGACCTGGGTTCGAGCCCCGGGTAAGGCATGGCTGTTTGTGTCGTTTTTCTGCTGAGGGCCTGCCATCCTCTCAGACCTTCTACTATGGCATATGAACAGACAGGCTCCTGTCAGACCTCTGTGGCAAGCAGCTGCTTGAGGGGTATTTATATATATATTTTTATTTTATATTTCAGTTTGAGAGCTCAATTCACTGTCTTTCAGACTCTGTAAAAGATCAGCAGGAAATTTTCGGGAATTTTTTCTCGAGTCGCCTCTGCTCATTGAACTCTTCACATAAAATGAAAAATCGTCTTCATAGGAATAAGAGCCCCTCGTCGTCCATTTCTAAGACTTTACACTTTTGTAAGAATAAATTTTTTCTTATCGAAGCTGTCAGTTGCCACATAGGTCTTCATCCTAATAACTTGCCTTTGCCTGTTTCCCTCTTTCCTCCTTGCAAAGGATTAGAGGCAAGAGCTTCTCTCGTGCCTTTGCACCGCTGCTTCGATATCGACGTCTCCCGCACACGTCGAACCTGGTTTTTGGAAGATGCTGAAGCTGACATTTTTGTCTGTCGATCAGTTGATGCAGTCATCAAACGCAATGCCTTGGAAACTAAGCACGAAACCGAAAGGCCTAGGGGTAGGGTAGACGCACAAGCAGCTTACAAATTCGTTTTGCTGAGGAGAGCGCCTTCTCAAGAAGAGTATGGATCTGAAGAATTTTGCTTTTGCAAATCAAGAGATTTTGAGGTGGAGAAAGTTTTTGCGCTGATTGAGTTATGCTTTGAAATGGTTTTCTGAAGAAACAAATTATTCACTTTGAGCAAAGAACAGTCACCAGTGCAAAAAGCCCTTGCTTCTTCATCGCTTTATTAAAATGCTGACTGTTAAGAGTGCGAAACTGTATCAGCAAACAAGAATGCTTTTTCCTCTAGGAGACGAGACTTCACTATGTAACGACAAGAGATGCAAAATAGTGCTCTTCGCAAATTTCGAGATATTATTGGCAATAGCTAAAGATGTCAACTGAAAAAAAAAAGAAGAGAAATAAAGGAAAGAATTTTGTAAAATACCAGAAAACAAACCTCTCTTAAAAAAGTCTCCGCTTTGCGACCGGAAGCATCTCTCTCTCTCTGTCAGTGATGAAAGCCTGTCACGAGGAGTTAAAAGACGAGTCAGTTTTCAACTGTAAAAGCGACTGCAAGACAGAGCACAAGCAACCTTGCTTTATAAGAGATTCGAACCCAATTATCACGAATTGTGCTTCTCATCATTTTCAGAAATTCCATGTGTAATCACATCAGTGCACGACTAGCGACGCCAAAAAACGGTTGAATGACTGAGATATTAAATCACCATCAGAGCTCATGTCAAAGATTAACTTCAAGGTATTATATTTCTCAGAATGAAATCGTTTCTATGTAAAACAGGGAAGTTTCTTCTTTCTGTACATGCATAAAAAATTTGCCTATTTCTGAAGCTATTATTAGCAAATAATGAATTCTTATTAAAAACGAAAGGTAATAATTAAATTATTATCCTCATGAAATGTCAGCCAGATATTTTACTATGAAAGGGATCTCGTTTTTGCAAGAACGAATGGAATTTTCATTTCCAACGATAAAGCAATAGCCACTTATTTCCGCGACATTCACCTCTTGCTATACTCTGGGTCTTGTTTGTCACATCCCATCACCTGGGCAACGTTTAAATGGAGCCTCGTGACCACGTTCACAATCGATAAACTAAACAAGGTTCTTAAATGACTGAAATCTTCTCATCCTTCTTTGCCTTCCTTATCCCTTGAAGTCAATCCTCGAGCGTCAGTCTCGTCCTTCAACCGTTCAAGGCGTCTGCCCCTTCCCCTCCTCCCTAACTATTAGATGCATCGTTGATGGAGAATTTTGGAAAGGCAAACCGTCAGTTGGATGAGACATTAAGCCTTCGCCCATCCTCGAAAACGTTGCACGCGGGGGAAGCCAAAAGAAAGCGAAGAGAGGCTGCCATGTGACCTTAATGTCGGTCCGGTGTTTTTTCACCTTCGGATATCACCATTACCTGATCATTGAACTGCCACCCAACGAAGGGGCAGAGGTAGGCTCGGTCGGGAATCAGTCAATCGCAATCTTCAGTTCCCAGATTCGAGTCCCACTTGTGCCGGTGTTGAGATTTAATTTCGATAAATCTCAATGTATCGCGTAAAATATTTCTTTTAGTTTAATTATCTCGTACCATGTTTAGTCTGAGAATGTTTTAAAGTGACTGAAAATAAAAGCACTAAAATAAATCGGTGAACAAGCTCGTTGTGTTGTCACTTCCTCCTCCTCCTTATTTTCAGTCATATTGTTAGGCTTACGCAGAGAGTCATTCATTCTGGCAGGGATCTTTTAACAACTTGAAAACTGCGCTTTTTTTTAACTCATTTTCACTACGTCAGTAAACATGGTAGTAGAATTCAACGAACCTACCACCTGCCTTAGTGAACTGAAAAACATATAAACTGAAAAGATGAGATTTGGACAGAGAGGAGTTCAACAGAAGTTGACGATAATTATTGTTAAGTATCATCGACATTATTAATAAAGTAGCAATAATTATGCTGATGAAGAATTCGCCAAATATTTATCATAACTATTTATTTCTTGAGTGCCATAATGAAGCAAAGATTTTTGAATTCTTTCGCGTGGCATGTTACCTAGATTGAACCAATACCTGCGACAGATGAATAAAAAAAGGCAACTTAAGAATGGCATGCTGCCAAAAAGATACCGATTCGTGATTTAAATTTTTTTAAGGTATTTGGGAAAATTGAAGATTTATTTTATCTTTTTTGAAATCGAGATCAGTGAAAAAGTGCCACTAACAGAATGACGATTTTCATGCAGCGATCACCTCTCAGTTAAGTGTTGCTTCACTTTGAGAAAATTTCCGTAGATTCGGGGACTTTTGTTCTCAATTAGGGAAAGGGGGACTAAATTTATGATGAGACTTGAAAACTTCTGCAAAATTGATGTTCAAAAGTTTAGAATTTTCATCAAAAGGATTTAATTAACTTTCGTAAACAGTTGAGTGTAAGTAATCAAAAAAAAAAACTGAATCTAATACATTTATCTCTTACTTTCTCCTGTCAAGTATGTCAAGAGGTTTTCAACTGTGAAAGAAAATAAAAATAAAATATGAATCGCTTTAGATTTCGACGAAGGTAATAATAAAACTCAAGAAAAAGATTTTTTTTTTCATTTTTGAAAATTTTACACTCCTTTGCAATATTTATATATGGCTCGGACACCTTTCCATCAACAAAAATCTAAAAAGGATGCAAGGAAAAAGGAAGAGTGAAATAGGCTGAAAAAATGACTAATATAATGCACGCAAAATGGTTTAAAGGAACAAGCATTTTTTTTTCTACACCACCATAGTGAAATACTTTCAGAAAGACAAATGAAAAAAGATTAAGAAAATCTTTTTATTTTATAATGCAAATTATAATCTACAGGTAGATAGGCAGATTGCCTTTCACAGCCCGCATGCTCCAAAACTCAATAACAAGGAGAGATTGAAAGTCCGTTCTGTTTTCGTGTTAAATGAAACGTTGAAGCTCAGGATCTCATTAAAAGACGTCTTGTGGACAAAAGTAAACGGAAGGCATCTGTTGCGTCATCTTCTTCACTGTTAATTAACTGTGCTGTGTTGCGACCACCGGATCCCCGTAGCTGGGCAGTGTCATCCTGTGCATCTCTCTTTCCGGCATAGTTGATGCGAATGCAGAGAAAACCGCCGCCTGCGGTAATACCGAGCTGAGTATCTAGGAGGATGTTTCTCCTTCTGATCCTGCAATTTCTTTTAATCTCGACACCGGCAGCTCCCTCTGCAGACAATGGCAGCTTCCTCGACACGAGGCAAGCTCCGATATTGGGCGTCAACAATGGCGCGAGACGAGCACACGCGTCAGCCTCAGCGTCTCTAGCAGCTCACGCACTTGACCGCGGAGGAGAGCAACTGATCTTTCTCGCTAACTTTGCTCTTGCTCTTCCCTAGTTAAGTGATTTCATATCTTCGCAGAGGGAGAGCTTCTTCGCTAACATATTGCCTGCTCTCGTTTGCAATTTATGGCAGCTGCGACTGCTCCACTCTTACTCGAGCAAACACAAAACCGAGAATGAAACTCTGAAAAGTTTGCTGACTGCGTTGCAAAATCTTGCTTATTTTTGCTTACTCTAAATTCTTTATCTTCATCTATCTTTTAAAAAATTGTAACATGTGATAATTAGGCAAATGTCATCTGCATTTTCCTCCATATTTTTCAGTTCCATATACTTAGCATTTAGCATGTTTCGAAAACACATTTTGATTTCATTTCTGAATGTATTTCCATTTTCTTCGTTAAATTTTTTTCCTTTCTGATTCCAAAAAAAATATTTTCCGCTTAAAGAATTAAGCCATTCAGTTGTTAATACTGCATTACGCTTTCTACTATTTTTAGTTTAATAAATTCGTTTTATTACTCGTACTTTTGCATGAAAATAGAGTGCTGACAATGCGCAAAATTAGTTAAAATTGTATATTAAACCATGGCTTTTTTACGTAATCCAATTAAAAACTACTAAACGTAGAAACAAATTTAATAACTTATATTCATAACATCATTTCTGGTTGAAAAATCAACCAGAAATGACTTTTAAATAAATTCCTCTCTCGGTTATTCTGACACGTGACTTTTATTATTAGAGATATATAGCTTATCATATGTTGCACCGGAATAGGTAGGAGGCTGCTCAGCGACTCCTAGGATGCGGGTTTCACCTCATTTCCAACATCTTTCTCTCCCTACCCAATGAAACTGATTCAAATGAGAGTAGAGGATCTTTAGTAATGTATACAAAACGAATGTATCTTCTCTGGTAGACTCTCCCTCCCTCTATGTGCAGAATAAAAAGACTTCGATGAAAGTTCACTGCAAGGTACTTGACAGGTTGTACAAGATACTTGACAGGTTTAGCGTGATGGTTGGTCGTTGCTTATATAACATTAATAGCGGGCGTCAAAACTGAATTCAGTATTTCTATTGGAAAACTCATTTGGGCTTTTTCTGACAAAGACATTTTCCCCCATCTAACTTCCAACTTTATGATGTTTTTCGTGCATTCGTTAAAGCAGTCCTTCCTACATTCGTAGCTGATCGTAACGAATTACATAAAAAATGAGAACTTGTGACGTGTAAGGTGTCGTAAAAAGAACCGTAAAAATAAAAAGTAAAAAAAAATTATCCCACAATCAGATGATCTCTACAGAAACCTTTACCACTCTTTTAAGTGTCTCTGCTAACACAATGAAGGCGATTTTCATTATAACATGTAGGGGCGGGGGTGGCTCAGTCGGTAGCGCGCCAGGCTCATAATCTGTAGTTCCCAGGTTCGAGTCCCAGCTGGGTCAGCGTTGAGATTATCTCCGCAAAATTGCCCGCCCTGCCCACGGTCAGTAGGGGACACCGATGGGCTTGGAAAGGCTGCCGTCCGTCGGATGGGACGATTAAGCCGTGGCCCCGTGTGCGGGAGAGCCATACCCTGTGCACGTTAAAGAACACGCTGGATGGCCTTGACGGGAGGCTACCATCTGTCCCCCAACAGCTGTTCCAGTGGGTCCCCTCCCCCAAACTTCTCTGAGACTTTGGGGTCCATGTGACCTGGCCATTTAGCCCATGGTGTGCAAATAAGTGCCGCTCAGAGGTAAAACAACCCAACCCAACTCATTATAACATGTTTCGCAATCTCTCTCCTTTTCTCTATTTCTTCAATTGCCCAACTCAAACTTTGCTTCTCGTGTATTGTTAAGACTGTGAAATGCTCCTTTTTTGCGCTTTCCTGCGCACAAAAGTCACACACAAGTCTGTTAATATAAAACATAACTCTAATTCTGTGAACTTGCACTTAACGTAAACACATTTGGATGTGAAGCTCAAAAAAAAATTGGCTATAATATTATTATAAACTTTTAATAGAAAAATTGAGCGTGAGTTCAAAAGAATGCTTAGCAACAAAAAATATGAATGCACTAATTTATTACAAAGGTATAAGACCACATATATAAAACAAATTCAACTAACACCAATCCTCGCCTTCATTAGTATGTAGCTAAACCATCAGAAGAGTATTTTACATCTTTTAATTATTCTTCAAATATTTGTAATAAAATTATTTTAATATCTACTCAAAGCACAACTGGCAATGAGAGTTTCTTTGATGTCATATTCATCTCATAAATAAAACATATGAGTCATATACATATCATAATACATATGAGTTACCAAGGTTCACCTTACCAATTCTTTTTATACACTATGTTGTCACTTATTTGCTGTTACCTATTTGCTTCTTTTCACCAATGGAAATAAGCGTCATCTTGTACATTAAGATCACCACGCATCAGAAGATGAACTCTTCCTACGAAGAAATTAAAGCTAGTTCCGCTTGCTCGACTAACATATTTCCTCTTCGGTTTGATTGCCACGCCTTTTGAATAACCTTCACTTACATTAGCTTAATACTAACTCATTAAAAGAAACACAAATATAGACTTTCAGCTAATACCGAAAATTTTTTAATAATTCTAAACACCATTATTTGTTTCAAGTTAATAATAACACCATTATATGTTTCAAGTTAATTATAATACCATTAATAATAAACACATTATTGTTTTCAAGTCCGTCTATTCCAATCATCTAGTGGCGTAATTCTCACGCTGAAGCCTAACTCGAGCATCAAATGATACATCAGTTCTGGTCTTATTGTTGCATGTCCATCTGTCGTAACAATATGATCAAATATCATTTAAGAATCAAGTCGTTCCCTTCGATTCATTGTTTATTTGGAGCAGTGTTGATGTGCAGTGTTCAGGTCTTGCCAATTTCCCCTTCTTGTTGTTTTACTTAATCTGCCAATAATAATCCGAACAATTCCCAAATATCAGTATTTTTAATTCCATTGTTGCTTTAAGAAAACTATTAATACCATCGGTCAAGATTAATTTTTACCATTATTACAGTCCCATTTGTGTATTATCTTAAAAGTTCGTGTAGTTACCTTTTTTCTTTGGTTTGATAATCATCTATGCGAAACTTGACCATATTTTACCTCTTAACAACGGTTTCCAGAGATCCTGGCTTTTCCACTGCAATCCCTATTTCTATGAGGACACCTACATATCCCGTATTATTATTATTATTTTTACAATTTTTCCATAGCAGTGGAAAACTGATTGCACAGAATATCCATTTATTTTTACATAATCCAAATATTGCATGCAACCATATAGCATTAAAATTAACGCTAATTGGCGTCGCTGTGGAACCAGTTGCACGAGCGCCACTGTTGAGGACTGTTATGAATGACCGAAGTGAAGGACTGTTATGAATTGCGATAAAGATAATCGAATGTTCATGAAGGAGGAGTCGATTAGGAAGGGAGAATTAATGGGTAAAGCTAATCTTAATCTTATATGATATATACGGTTTGCAATTTCTTGAGTTGTTTAATGGTATTATTGAAGTGTAAAGAGCCATTGGATATAGTCACAGATAAATGAACATGTAGGAATGATTGAAATGAATGACTATATGAACTTGGACTAAAATTTCCAGCGAGAGCCCAAAAGTTTAGAGCCCATGTCTATTAGAGAAAAGAAAAATCTGACTCTTTCTTATCTCAAGATGGGGGTAGCATTTCGCTACCCCCAATTTCTCTCTCTCTCTTCGTCTTATAGCCTATTGCTAACTTGGAAATAATTAGAATAATATTCTGGAGGCAAAATTAAAATCTCAATGTTACTTGAGACTAAATAAAAATATCAAAAATATTGGAAAATAATTAATAAATAGCCAATTAAAAATACTAGAAATAATTCATATGTACTGAAAATTCTTTAATAAAATTATTTTAAGCGTTGAAGGCGATTTGTTACTGCAACAGATGAATCTCTCAGAAATTAATCAAAAGCTAAATACTGTTTATCAACTTTAAATACGCAATGTTGATTAAAAAGTTGAAATCATAATGAAGATTAATTAATTTTTCTTTTTTTTAGATATTTTGTCCAAAGCAAAACCGGCAATTTAAATTTGTGGCTGACTCTTACTAGCCAGAAGCCGTCTCTCCTATTTTTTGGTTAGCCTATAATGCAAAGCTTAATGTAAATTAATTAATGTGCACTTAGAGAATGATCTGTGAATGGTATTTTTGTTTGTGAGTAGTATCTCTAGTGGATGTTGATTTGCCATTTCTTTAGTTGGATTCCTTGTTACTGACAAAAATAAGTTATAAAAATCGTTTGTACGTTCATTCGTCCTTCCAGCTTTATAAAATTCATAACAACATCTAGTAAAACGTCTGGAATCGATAAAATCAAAATAAAATGACGAATTTATGTTTATTTACGCTTCTTGTTGATGAAGATCGTTGTCATGGCTACAGTGGCGTTCTCTTCGCTGAGAAATCGTATGCTTAAATGAGATAAATATTAAATGAGATATTAATATGTTTCTTATTATTTGCTTCACATAAAGATTTCAGTAAGTTGAAATCAGTACACTTGTTGAAATATCCGGGTTTCTACTTTTTGAAAGAAAAGGAACTCTACTTTTAGAGCAAACTGAAGAGGTATTTCATTTTCATATTTTTAAGGTTTTTCTTTGCAATTTACGTATAAGTAATTATTAAATACCCTGAAAATTGTATCTAGGCATAGCTGAAGGAGAGCTTTGTCTTTTCCTCGTAACGCACAGAACCAGCCAGAACTAAAACTTTTATACCCCCCACTTTTTGTGGTACAGGACGTAATATCTTTCGAAAAGAGCTATTCTCCTCTCTGAAAAGGAACCGAAGTGAAGGACTGCCAGATAATTTGTCTTTCTGGACTGCTTCTTCGGATTTTTCCTATTTTTTCTCTCCTGCCGAGGAGTGGTCAACTGCACAGGGTCTCGATGCTGATCATTTGAGCCGCTTTCACTGTCTATAAGCTTTCATTATCATTTATAATTCTGATCAGAGGACATCTCAGGTAAATGAATCTTTACATTTTGGAGAACTAGACTGAAGAAATACGACTCAGACAGTCAAGATTTTCTAAGAATCGAAAAGATTCATTTGGATCTGAAACCTTAAAGTGTCCAATGAGGTGTCTGACCTTCTTATCTGTATGGCGACTTAGGTTCATAGTTGGGGAAAGATCTTTGACTCATACCTGAGATTTTTGGTCCTATTTCTCTCTCAATAAATTTAATGGTTTTTGAAAGCAGTCATCTTTTGTTATATAACTATAATATGATAATAACAACTCTAAATGAGGATTGTCTTTGTTCTCCAGAGATCAGATGAACATACACGAGGCATATTTATAATCAATTTCACTTTTAAGTCATGCTGATGACAATCACATGCATACAGAGATCCACATCTATGTACGGCATTTCCATCAGTTTTATGCAGATCAACTCCAACCGTGCTGACGAACGCATTTCTCAAATTCATAATATCTCGAAATCTTTTAGGAAAGAAAATATTGATCTTTTGCCTGTGGCTTTTCGTGGAATCATAGCCCCCTTCCGCGTTCTCTGTTGGAATTTGCAACAACACTGCAGAATGTCGATTGCAAGTAAAATTTACAGTTTTACAAAAACTAATTCTTCAAACACGCGAGCTTTCATAAATAGGTTTCACCTGATTGAGTTAGGAAGGAAGATGACTGATTACGCATTAATTAATAGGAAATGAATTAGCTCTCTCAAGAATGCCAGGTCATGCAAATGCAATAAGATTCGCTCTGGTACTTGCGTTGATAAAAGTGTATTGGAATTGAAGCTTAGGAAATGTGCAAAGGTTTATCGATTATAAAAGACACAGAAAACAGCCGAATTTACTGTAATAGTTTGCTTAGTTGTTCCAACAAACTTTCTTTGCTTGCAACTAAGTTCAAGAATGAATGAGACCGTTTTAGAAATAACAATTTTGAAACCAACAATCCTCTTCTTGGTGAAATGCAGCAGAGGCAGGAGATAAAAGTCATTTGAGTATTTGCAGGCTTTCTTCTGATAAAAACAACTGCATAACATTAAAGGGAAATGAAGAGATGTTTAATAGATTCCTTTAGTTTCCTACAATGATTAAAAGCCGATAAGAATATTTGGCCTGATAGCCTGGCTGAGAGAGCAGCGCAGTTAGACAGCATAACAACAGGTTGTTAGAATAGATATTAAAAATTTTGTTTTAAAAGAACAGAAATCTATTCAGGTGTTGAAAGATGTAGATAGCGTGTTAGATGAAGGCAGGATTCTGTCATGACAAGGTGGACTGAATGTTTCAAGGATGTTATTAACAATGAGATGAGTTCTGCTTCCCTTGTTTGTAATGAAGATAGATGCATTATTGACTTAATTTCTGTGAGCATATGAAGCATAAAGTTAATTTGGCGATCTCCAAAACTAACTCTATATATGGCGCTATAGGGAAACGCAATTGCTTCTTCAACATTGATATCTTGGGAGAATCCTGTTTTCACGCACCCAACTGGAGTGTTGCTCTTCAGAATTTCATTATGTCGATAGATGTAATCATTCCTATTTCCAAGAGATGTGATCGTAGTTATTTTAATAATTACAGGTGTATTATTACATGTGGGCGTCTTTCTTGTTTAAGTTCATCTATCAACTAAATATTCCATTTGAAAAATTGTTAAACCCTTTTCGAAAATTGGCTTATGATAGGTGAAAGTTTCCCTTGCTTTGAAAGAGACTTGCCTTGGTGTGGGCCTAAAAGAGGGATTTACCAAGAATTCTTAAATCAATGAAACTTGATTCTTCAGCCACAGAAGAGGTTTTTTTTTTCTTTCGAAAACTACTAACGTAGAATATTGTTAGATTCTGACACTATCTCATTTGATACTGCTTTCGTATATATATCAAAGTCATTGCTTAATCATCTACATTTTTAGGCCATAAAAGAAGTTACTGGTACCCAGTGGTGCTCGCTTCCTTCCGTAACACTGCATTATGTCCGAATGATTCCTATGAGGCCACCAAACGTTTCTTCCTCAGAGCAATCTCCTTCAGTAAGCTCATCATTTGTTTCCATCCTGGGCTTTGTCACTGTTAGGATTTTCTCCTCTCATCAGCATCGTGACTGAAAAGGATCCTCAAGCCTTGATCCAACGCACAAGAGGTTGAAACACTCCGAGATCGGTTTCTCCAGTTTCCACCTTCCAGTGGATCTCTTTTTGCTAATAAATTTTGCTAATAATTATGATTTATCATTTGGACCTGGCCACGAAACCCAAAGTGTCGCTCTCTTACGAGAATCATCACCTTTGCTTGTCACTCAACAGCAATCCTAACTGAGTCATTCGAGACCCTACGTAAATATATTTTGGAATTATTTTTTTACCTTTTGGCCTCGGGTTAGCTAGGTTATGTGCTTTGGATATAGATGTGCTTTGGATATAGATGTGCTTTGGGTATAGATGTGCTTTAGATATAGATGTACTTTGGATATAGATGTGCTTTGGATATAGATGTGCTTTGGATATAGATGTGCTTTGGTTATAGATGTGCTTTGGATATAGATGTGCTTTGGGTATAGATGTGCTTTGGATATAGATGTGCTTTCGGTATAGATGTGCTTTGGATATAGATGTACTTTGGATATAGATGTGCTTTGGATATAGATGTGCTTTGGATATAGATGTGCTTTCGGTATAGATGTGCTTTGGATATAGATGTGCTTTGGATATAGATGTGCTTTAGATATAGATGTATTTTGGATATAGATGTGCTTTGGATATAGATGTGCTTTGGATATAGATGTGCTTTCGGTATAGATGTGCTTTGGCTACAGATCTACAAAGATATGTATATCTTTCAAATTGTTTTTCTTTTTCATCCTGGCTTGTGATATCTTAAATGAAACAAAATTTTCTCTTCACAGGAAAAGTATTCTGAGAGTGTTGCGTCGTTTCTTAATAACTCAAATAATAAATGTAAGTTACTTTTAAACCTGTTTTCGAACGTATATATCAAATCTTTTCATGACCTAGGCTTCAGTTAGAATTATTTTTGTCGTCCATTAAATAAACAAACACGGAATTTACTTAGAATACTGGAAAGGTAAGAGCGACATAATGAATTAAATATCATCAAATTCATACGCATAAAAATTTAAAAGATTCATCATCATCATCCTCAAGCAGCCATGGGTTATGGAGGTCCAACCAGACCGTGCAATTTAGTTCTCCAAGCAAGCTATCCTGAGCTACAGCTACTGCATCTGGCCACTGCACACCAATTCTAACAAGGTCCTGTTTGACATTGTCTGCCCACCGCATCCTAGGTCTCCCCTTCTTTCTGAGGCCTTTAGGCACACTGTTCATAACCCTATTCACCAATCAATAATTATTCATACGGGCAACATGGCCAAACCAACGGAGTCTCTCTCTGCACAATATGGTGGTTAAAGGAGGTTACAAACTCCTTTGCCTAACCTCATCATTAGTTACAAAGTTGAACCACCTAATGCCCAAGATACTGCGTAAGCATCTAGAATCAAAAGTATCTAGTTTCCTGTTATCTTGTTTACAAAATGTTCAGGTTTCACTACCATAACTAACCCTAGAAAGAACCAAACAATTATACAGTCTAATTTTAGTCTTTAGGTATATTACGCCTATTTCTCCACACTCTCCATAGATTCTTAAAACTCCTGGCAGTAATCCCTATTCGTCTGTTAATCTCATGCCGCACATCACCATTATCTGTTACATAGCTCCCAAGATAATTAAACTGTAACACCTGCTCAAACTGCAACCATTCAGATTAACTGAATTACAGCCTGCCTGACCAATTTTCATCACTTTAGTTTTCTCTCTGTTTATAACCAAACCTACTCTACTACCAGTCTCATCAACAACTCGAATGAAAGAGTTCATCTCATCAACATCATTTGCCAAAAGGGCTAAATCATCAGCATAATCTAAATCAGAAATTTTCGAATCTTCAGTCCATTTAAGGCCAAAATCTTTCCCTTGAAGTGAATTTCGCATAACATAATCAATAACCAAGCTAAAGAGGAAAGGAGACAAAATGCACCCTTGTCGAACACCAGAAGTAATGCTAAACCAATTGCTACAAGCCTTACCAACTCTCACACACGAATCACTGTTATTATAGAGAGCTTTCATTATGTTAACTAACTTGTCTGGTATACCATATGATCTCACAATCAACCACAAATTATGACGATCAACAGAGTCGAAAGCCTTTTTTAAATAAACAAAGCTAGTAACTAAAGGTTTCTGAAACTTTTAACATTTCTCAAGAATCTGCCTAAGTGAAAATATATGATCTACACATCCCCTACCACTTCTCAATCCACACTGTTCATCACGCAATTCACTGTCAACCAGATTCTTAATTCTATTAAGCACAATTATGCAAAGAACTTTCCCTGGAACAGAGAGTAGGCTGAAACTCCTATAGTTATCACAAGAACTGCGATCACCTTTTTTGAAAATAGGGATAACAATAACTCTGGTAAAATCCTTAGGAACCATGGCTTTATCATAAAAGATATTCAGAATTTCAGTCATCCAAGTGGTAACCGAAACATTCCCAGCTCTAAGCATTTCCGTAGTAATTTCTTCTACCCCTGGGGATTTATGAAGTTTAAGTTTAGAAATAGCCAAAATAACTTCAGATTGTGTTATAGGGCCAACATTAAAGCCACCAACGCATCTATCATCATTGCAAACAATGGGAGTAGAACTAACTACATTGTTTAGAACATCACTGAAATGTTCAGCCCACCTAGCCATGACAGAATCCTCACCTTCTACAACCTTACCTTGTTTATCCTTCAATCCCTGTATACCTGTCCGTTTTCTACCACACAAAACATTAACTATCTGGTACAGCTCTCTGCTGTTGCGCTGTCTAACTGCTTCCTCGGCTTTATCAGCCAAGCCATCAAGCCAAAGATTCTTATCAGCAGCTAACTGATCTTTTACACGTTTATTAAGTTCTCTGTAATGCTTTCTATTATGACTAGTAGGGTATTGATTAAGGACATTCCTGCAGTTCTTTCTTTCCGAAATAAGCTCAAGTGCCTTATCGCTCAGATAATTCTGCGTCTTCTGCTCTTTTTTTCCTAAAAGAGTACTGTTAGTGTCTAAAAAAGCCTGTTTAAAATGATCCCATTCTTCCTCAACTTCAGTAGTAAGCAAACCATGACTGTCATAATCGCTAAGTAACCTATCATGGTAAGCTTTCGCTATAACTGGGTCTTTCAGAGCTTCAGTATTAAAGCTAAAATTTTTTAACCCTAGCACAACACTTTTTAAGTTTAAGTTGCAAGACACTTTTAACAAGGTAATGGTCAGATCCAATTTCACTTCCCCTATATGACCTTGTATTCCTAACAGAACTAGCCCATTTGCTGTTAATTAATATATAATCAATCATATTCTTATGCAGCTCATCGGGTGTATCCATGTGTTTTTATGTATGTCGCGTTGTTTGTAATAAGTGTTAGTTATTCTGAATCCATTGAGTTTACTTACCTGTAGGAGACGTTGCCCATTGCCATTGCAGCTACCTATACCAAAAGGGCCTATTACTCCTCTCCAAAGGTCAGAGTCAGTACCAACTTTGGCATTGAAGTCACCAAGAACAAGGGTAATATCTCCTTTCTTGACAGAATTCAAAATATACTGAAGTTGTCCATGAAACCTATCCTTCTCATCCTCATCGGCATCCTCAGTGGGAGTATAACAGCAGATAGCATTCAAGTCTTTAATGCTTGTCTGAAATTTTGCTGTAAGAAACCTTTCATTAATGCACTCATATCCTAGAAGAGCATCACTAGCGTGCCTGCTGAGAAGCAGACCCACGCCTTGATGATGCTTATTGTCGTCCCTCCCTCAAAAGAGAAATTTAAGATTATTTTTAAGAATCTGACCTTTATCTGTCCATCTGGTCTCTTGCAAGCCGAGAATATCTAAATTATAATGGTGGAATTCTTGTGTGATGACATCAAGAGAAAAAGCTCTGTGCAGAGTCCTCACATTCCAACTACCTATGGAGAGAAAATGGTTAGTGGGATGTTTAAAGAAACTATGTTTATTGAGAGAGGGAATGCCGACAATATCAAACAGCCCCCTAATCGCAGACATGGGCCAAATACTCGCTCCCCCACTACTAAAGACTGAAGCCATCTACACTGGAAGACTTCCTCCAATGTAGAATTTGACGATGCCAATAGAAGCAAAGTGTTCAGGTGTCTTCGATGACCTCTGCTCAGGATTATCCACCAGCTGATAAACGTATCTTGTGAATCTATTCACTTGGGGCAACCCACAAACAAACAGAAAACACAGCGGAAGATTTTCCCTCCACTGAAGCCCACCAGTGCAGCAAAATCAGGATCCATAATCAAACTCAGAGCCATATATCTGTCCAGTTCAGTGGGTTTATATGGCCAGCACCAGGACCCTGTGTGGTTGACCACTCCTCAGCAGGGTAGAAAAAAAAGAAAAGTTGCCAGAGTTGTCCAGATCAGTAAGCCGCACTAATCTGGCAGCTCTCCCGTCCCGTTCACTTCCACAAGAGAGTATCTCTTTTGAAAGGTACCAACGGTCTGCACCACGAGAAGGCGGGAGTCGGACATTAGGTGCTAGGCCTGGCCGGTTCTATGCATCATCACAGGGGATTGGTGCATAGCTCTCCTTCCAATGACTACCTAGCTACCATTTAAATTATAATTTTAAATTGAAATATTTGATACAGCATCAAAATCTTAAGATGAGATTTGATGAATTTAAGATGAGATCATAAGATGAGATTTTGATGGAGTTTCGAGTTCTTGAAACACCCTCGTTTCCAGTTAAATTCTGGAGCCTTAAATCTTGGATTTCAACAACTTCAGTGCAGAATTTTATTATTGTTTTCGTTGAATTCATTAAGCGTGGGAATATTCCATTCCTCCGCCATCCCCCTCCCCCTCTTCCATTCTCTTCCTCCAATTCTTTCTGATAATTCGTACTTTGCAGCAATTCATCGAATCTGGAAGAAATATTCGAAATTTCCTTTCTCCTCTTGTTAACGAAGGCAGAAACTCTGAAAACTGCAGTCAAATTCCGATCCTGAACAAAATAGGCGACAATCTTTTCATTCCGAGTTCTGTTTCCCCCTCTCCCGCATCGCCCACCTGCACGATGACCCCCCATTTCCTGCTTCACTCCTTCCATCGCCATCCCGCGCAGAGCAGCGGCAATTACGCACGTTGTCACGTGTGAGCAGCATGGCGCCACGTCCGCCGTGTATATGTGTTCGCTTGGCGTCTGCCCGCCAGCAGTTGGACGGCGGCGGCGGCCATGGCGGGAACCACTCGCAGGTCACGTGGAGGCAGAGCGGCCATGCGGAGGCGGGCCAGTGCGGGAGACAGCTGGGGCAGATTGTCCTCCCCCAGCGGATCGGAGGAAGAGGAGGAACAGGTAGGCAGGAATCATCTCTCCTTTCTCCCCCAGCTCTCACTTCTTATAATCCTCATCTGCCTTTCAAGTTTAGTCTTGAAACTCGATACACGATTAAAACTTATTCTGCCCCATCACAAACAATCAAGGGATTAATTTCTGTTGCATCCTCTGTTGGCACCCGTGCAATGTGAACCTGTCTGAGGAAAAATCATTATTATTACATTATCCATAGAATGTTACAATAGACGATTGCAGGATTATCAGACAATACTAAGTCTATAGTCAAAATTCCAAAATTAATATTTACATATCTTGACTACTTTTTACAGGGTATTAATTAATGTGTCTATAATTTAAGATTAACAGTTAAATATGAACATTGAAAATTAACGTTTTGCGATATTCTCTTCTTCTGCTTTGGGTTGGGTTGTTTTACCTCTGAGCGGCACTTTTTTGCACACCATGGGCTAAATGGCCAGGTCACATCGACCCCGAAGGCTCAGAGAAGGTTGGGGGAGGGGACCCACTGGAATAGCTGTTTGGAGACAGATGGTAGCCTCCCGTCAAGGCCATCCAGCGTGTTCTTTAACGTGCACAGGGTATGGCTCTCCCGCACACGGGGCCACGGCTTAACGTCCCATCCGACGGACGGCGGCCTTTCCAAGCCCGTCGGTGTCCCCTACTGACCTTGGGCAGGGTGGGGAGTTTTGCGGAGATAAATCTCAACGCTGACCCAGCTGGGACTCGAACCTGGGAACTACAGATTACGAGCCTGGCGCGCTACCGACTGAGCCACCCCCGCCCCTCTCTTCTTCTGCGATTTAAAGTGTTGGTGGGAAGAGCTTTAAGTCGCTCGCAGTTAAGCCATTGCGCCCTTATTTAAAATTCGCATTCCGATTCGTATATCTGTATCATCCGACGGCAGATCATCATGAACATTGTCAATTTGCTTGATAATGTGTTTGATGAAAGCTTGTGCTTCGTTAGGAACGTGAAACTGATTAAAAATAAGAGTAACTAACACAAGTGAAAAAACTGCTTGGACTTGAAACCACTTCTTGGTTCGTTTTTCGGGCACAAAGCCCTACGAGGAGCGTTTATTTTAAAGTAGAATGTTTTTCTATTTCTAATGCAACACTTTTTCCCTCAATGTAATAATGGAAGAAAATCCTCTTTCTTAACAGAATACGATTCATAATTTCAATGTTTTTAATGATATTTTGAAGAGCTTAAAATGTTTCTCTCTTTTTCCTTCCTCTTACAAATATGGAACGTTTTTAATTTGAGCAATTATTCATAATGAAAATGAAAAGCGAAACTGCAAATGGGAAAATATGGGACAAGGTGAGAGGAAACGTATACCCTGAATAAACAGAGGGTCTCTTGTTTCGTCAGGGAAAATTACGAATTTAATTTCTTTAAAATCGTAATGCTGGAAATGTGACTGGTGTTCTTTAGTTACTTGAGGATTTTAAATGTGTGTAGTGTTCATGAACACATCGCCACTGGGGGGCGGGGGTGGTTCAGTCGGTAGCGCGCCAGGCTCGTAATCTGTAGTTCCCAGGTTCGAGTCCCAGCTGGGTCAGCGTTGAGATTTATCTCCGCAAAATTCCCCGCCCTGCCCACGGTCAGTAGGGGACACCGATGGGCTTGGAAAGGCCGCCGTCTGTCGGATGGGACGTTAAGCCGTGGCGCCGTGTGCGGGAGAGCCATACCCTGTGCACGTTAAAGAACACGCTGGATGGCCTTGACGGGAGGCTACCATCTATCTCCCAACAGCTGTTCCAGTGGGTCCCCTCCCCCAACCTTCTCTGAGCCTTCGGGGTCGATGTGACCTGGCCATTTAGCCCATGGTGTGCAAAAAAGTGCCGCTCAGAGGTAAAACAACCCAACAACCCATCGCCACTGGCGAAGTGGACGATGCTCTATTTCGGAAATAATTAAATACACGTTAATATCAATGAGATTCATTTGAAGACATGATGACGACTGAAGACACTCCGTTGTGTGCATCATCTCCATGGGATGCAAAAGGTAATTTTCTTTCACCTTCAGATAGACAGAGAATGTCCATCCTTCCAACTGAGTTTCATTTCGTTTCCCTCTAGATCTCTGTTTCTGCGGCTCGTCTGGTCCATTTTCGTTATCTCTCCCTTCCAGGAATTGGAAATGGAACTCACTACTGACGACACAGGAAACGACTTCGTCGCTTCTCTAGCTCAGCTAAAGGAAACGAAGTCGCCACGTCCCTCTAAGCCCTTGACAGAGGAAATTAGATTCGTCGCAAAGGAGAAAATAACTTCCATCCGCCAAAACATTTAATAGAGGAGTTTAAATTCTTATTAAGTTTGTAGTTTATTATTATATTTTCGACATGCCTAATTATCGCTTTCGTTGAAGACTTTGTTTCTGCAAATCCATCTTTATGTAGAGCCTGCTTAAAATGGTCCCATTCTTCCGCAGTCTTAGTTATAATAAAATCAAATTTGTTATAATGATTATGAAACCTACCATGATAAAGTAGATTATTTCTACGGTATTGGATTCTCATGAAGAAGGCAATTTATGCAATCCTAAGATAACGTTTCTCAACTGAAGTTTAAGATTTTTTAACAAGATAATAACCAAATTGCGACTCGGCTCTCTTCTCTCATTTCATAATCCTCATGTGGTTAGCCCATTCACTATAAAGAGTATACTCTCAATCATATTCAGATGAAACCCATTATATTTCAATATCTCTGGTTATTTAACACGTTTTACTAATTCTAAAGCCATTTTAACTTATCAGAAAGGGATGCTCTCCATTGCAACTAGCAAATCTAAAAGTTCTACCAATCCAGCATAAAAGCCAGAGTGAGTATCAACTATACAGTGAAGTCAGCATCACAAAAAAAAATTCGTTAACAGCAATGTATTTTTTTTTTAGAAAAATACATTTCTGTTCACGAAAATCAGAACACCGAGAAAGAAAAGGGTAAGGTCTGTAACTTGTAAGGGTCGTGTTTACCACCTACTACTGAAGAAAGGATTAGAACTTCAAGGTCATCGGTGCAGTCGTATTGGCTACAGGCCAATGAGAACATTCTGAAAAAAGGTTCTGACCGGACCTTTCCCAGGGGGTCGGTAGCCGAGTTCAGTTTATCAGTTCTTGTGCAGGTGTTGTTAAGATATGTCATGAAGAGTCGTGATTATTTTTTTTTATCGAGAAATTGTGGCTTGTGTGGTATGTAAGGTATCTGTTGTGCAACGAATATGCCGAGAATGATTCGAAGATGGGCAACAAATACGTCGGGGAAGTTTTGCATCTCATCCACAGACAACCCCATTGGAAGATCTTTGGAGGCTGGCTCTAACAGATCGCTCTGCCCCGTTTATGCCCAAACAGTGGAGATCAGTAACACATCTTCTGATGTCGGGAGTAACAGTTCGACGTTATTTATTGCAATTCGGACTGCACGCCACTGGTCATTGCTAAAACTGCCTCAGACACCCCAACACAAAGCAGCCAGACTACAGTGGTGCATCGACTGATGGCAGCGTTGTCTTTTCTGATGAATCCCACTTCTGTATGTTCGAATCCGATGGCAGAATCCTCGTTGGTGAGAGGAGTGTATTTGGACGAGGCATACAGCACCAACAAGGGTGATTATGGTGTGGGGTGCGATCAGTTATGAAAGCAAATCCAACAGATCCACACCACCATTACCAGTGCTCATTACATACAGGACATTTTACAGCGAATAGTTCTTCCATACTTGCAGACTGTCCCACATTCCATATTTCAGCAGGAGCTGCCGCTGTTCAATACCTGAGGCAAAGCAATGTGCATATCCTTCGGTGGCCCTCCACATCTCCTGATTTGTCATCCATCGAAAATGCATGAGATAGGGTCAATACAATGTGCATATCCCAATACCAGCACATCCTGGCAAATGTAGACGAACTGTGGGGCACGGGTGCATAGTGCTTGGACGGCTATTTCATTAACTCCATGCCTCGCCGTGTGCAGCAGGTCATACAAGTAAAGGGTGTACACAGCTCTCTTCTCTCATTTCACACAGTCATTATTAAATCACAGGGTGCACACAGTCACTATTAAATCACTTGGTATGTAACTCTCTAATTGCCTCCACATTGTAATGATTTATTACTAAAATACAACTACATTGAATTGTAGCGTGTTCTGATTGGTCCTTCTTGGTGTTGTGGTTTTCGTGAACTCCAGGGTATTATCTTCTTTCCCAAAAGAATTCAAAATATCCGGAAGTTCCCCATAAAAACTCGTTCTCGCTATTTACTACCTAGCAACAGATGCAACTCAAATTCACGTTTGAAACTTAGTTGTGAGATTTGTTTTCTTCAAAGTTGCTCCTCGTTGCTGTTTTATCCTCCAAGAGCATCATTGTCATTCCTGTTTAACAATAATTTTCCACTTTGCATATCCTTATCATCTTTACTATCTGAAAATACAAATCTCATTCAGGTCTCCAATATTTACTCTTTAGCTGTCCATCTGGCCCCTATGTCCATCAGATGTAATTGTTGCGTGAAGACAGAATAGATGAATTTCTGTTCAACTACTGGCATTCCATGTAGCAACAGAAATGCTTAATAGAAAATATTAGAATAATTCCGAGACCTATTGCTATCAATATCAAAGAGTTCTCTAATCCCAGATTGGGCCAGAGATACACTATATCCTTTCACTAAGAAAAGATTTCTCTTTGGAAGACATAGATTCTAGTTTAGGGCGTGAGATTATCCTAGAATTAAAGGTTAAGGCATATACGATGGCCTCTGATCACCAAAAGCTGATATAAAGTATATTTTGTATCTAAAAAAAATATATTGTGTTGCTTAGCATGTAACTGACGAGAATGAGTTCGAATCCTACTCAAAGCAAAACCTAACATTTTTGTTCCATTTCATGAGTTTCCATGGTAACAGGAAATCTCCTGTGATACTTCTACTGGAATATTGAACATCTGTTTACTTTCTTTGGCTGGCGACCTATGAAGAAAGAGAAAAGAGAGCAGTAACTTCACTCTGAAAAGAGGCTCCACTTTACAGCAAGCTTTGAATCCGGAGTCATGCTCAAGACCTTGAAACAGTCTGGGTAGTTTAAATATCCAACAACGATGCCCTTAAAATGAATCACATATGACACATATGTAAAACTCTGTAGGCGAAATTGATATGGCATCGCACCCCTTCCGTTTCCTTTCATAAGGGAGAATATCTGCTTTCAAAGGTGTTAATAGTCTGCACAACGATAAGGCCGGGTCAGATTTTTAAATACTATGACCTAATAGAAATTATAGTGTCCCAATGCTATTGCCACTCTCTAGTATATTTGTTTTTCACCTAACGATAAGTTCTTCCTCTCTCCATTCGCCCGTTCATGCAATTAGAGATTGCTTTCATGATCGCTTCATCATCATTGGGGAATTGTCGCCACCTATGTTTCCTGATTCCCTAATCACTCACGAAGATCTGTCTTCTGCGCTTGTTTAATGATTTAGATGCTTGACAGTGATCCGTTCGAAACAACGAATCCCTCGGACATCACTAAGAGCCTTTTTTTCAATCTCACAAGCATCCTATGAGTATCTTTATTTTGCTCTGTTAATCTCGTTCAAAACCCGTCCACTTCAATATCTCTCCACTTCTTCCCCCCCCCCCTCACACACACACACTTCTTTGTTGCTGCCCATTCGTCCTCCCACTACTCTGAAAGATCGTTTGTCATGCTCACCACAAGGTGGAGCCTTGCTCGTGTGCAGCTTTTGGCAACACCCAGGTTCAGCAACGTTGGCAGATGAAAGTTAATGACTTTCGCCATGGCAACAACACCTTGAAGTTTTTTGATGCTGTCAGCTTGGCTTCGTTTTAAGGGTCGCTTGTAGCAGGATCGCAGCGGTTCAAACCTATCGCACGCGAAAAAAACTACTACATATGATCCTGCTTAAGTAAAATACTTAATATACAGTATATGTGCATATACACTGTATAAGAAAAAGTATTGGCTCACGTTCATGTTCTTTTTATGGATCGAAATCTCGATTTTCAGTGATTTTCGTTCAATATTAAACGAGTTGTTGAAGCTGGAAATATTCAGCAGCAGACTCTGTTTCGTTCGTCCTAAAAACGTTTCTTCAAAATTGAGAAAACTGAAAGAATAATTTCGCAAACTGCTAAAAAAAATTCGCTTTAATAAACAATTTGAGAAAAAAATTCTCCTCGGTGCTGCAGTCGTACATCTGTTTTTGGTTGCACTGCAATTGTCGGGCTCCGGGTTCGATTCCAGGGATGTCATTTGTTCCATCATATAGTACTAGTTTGCTTTTGCAGGCTGGTCACGAACTGAAAAACAAAACATTCATTATTTGCGTTTTAAATAACTTTTAAGGTAAGTTATTATAACTAGTAAGATTCTCTTAAATGTTCCAGAATATTAGCACGGAAATTTTAAAGATCAACAAGCTTTCAAAGAGCAGCGAGGTTTGCTTGTGTTTATTATTCCGATGGATATGGAAACTCTCGTTGCAGTTGCCGGGGAAACAAGAATTCCCCTTCGACATAATATGGTAGCTTGGATTCTATTCATTTTCCGCTACTCTCGCTCTCTTTGAATTTAATGTTTATAATCAGTGCATTTTATTCATGTTTTTCGTTAGTAGTGTCAATGCAAATTTTAACTCCTAAATGTAATTTTTCAATGGAATTTTCGTCAGCGTTTCACTCTGTAAACACTTTTTGATTCAATTGCTGTTTAATGAGCTGTTGCCTTTGCTAGCATTTTATTCATTGAGAAATTTGCGAAATAAATGTTTTGTAAAATTCCAACGATCGAGTGGAAACAAGGGTTCGCTAATACCCACTCTACCATTGGTGCGAAAGGGAGCAAGATGAATTTGGAAAAGCGCCATCTGCTAGTAGGAGAGTTAACGCGTGTCTCCATGTGCAGATACCATCTGGTACACGTTAAAGTACGCCCTGGATGGTCTTGACGATAGACTTTCCTAATACAAGTACGGTGGGTCCCCTTCCCAAACCTTCTCTGGGGTCCTTATGACTTGGCACTTAGTCCATTATGTGCAAACAAGTGCCGCTCAGAGGTGAAACAACTGAACACACAAAACCTTCAAGGAGGAATCAACCTAATCGATTTTCTTAACCCAAGTGGTTACAGCAAATGCTTCGTAACCATGAGTTGCTGCATCCGAATACGGAAGAAGACTGAAGGAATTTTCGTTCCCACTTGCTCAATATTTGATTCAACACAAATATATAAAGAATATACTTAGCAGCGAATACCATGGCAATATCCTTAATGAATAACGAATAGATATTTATCAATAAATAAAAATGAGAAGCCTTACCGGAAACTCATGTTTATGAGAGATGTTTTCATTTTGAGAAGTCTCAAGGCTTCTTCGTACTCCAAACAAGAGATGAATTTGCATTCTTCCGAAAATTGCATCCGCAGCTTGAGTTCCTTTGAAAGGAGTTGATGCTGGCTATCCATCTCCATAGAGAGTCCCAGTTCCACATGCTTTTTGGAATTGAGATATAAAGAGCTTACAGGACTGGGTTGTTTTACCTCTTGAGAGACCCTTTTTGGCACACAACGGGCTAAATGGCCAGGACCCACTGAACAACGTTTAGGAGACAGATGGTAGCCTCACGTCAAGGCCATCCAAAATGTTCTTTAACGTCTCTCTTCCACCTGGGGCCACGACTTAACGCCTCATCGGAAGGGCGGGGGCCTTTCCAAGCTCATCGTGTCTCTTTTCTGACTGACGGTTTCAAAGTGATGCAAGTTCACTTAAATAAACTTTGGTTGTGAGTTGCATGTTTTAGCTGCTTCTTTTCTGTCATCATAGACTTAGACTTAGACTTAGTCGCTGATTCACTATAAGACGCAAAAAAAAAAAATCATAAGCCATGCACAACCTGAAACTTGCAATCCATCACTATACTTATCCAGAAAGGCAGCAAAGCGAAATGACTTGAGATCACTAATTTCCGAACTACATGAACATGCAGTGCGAGCCATTGCAGAGCACAACCATTCTGATTCATGGTGAACAAGTTCTTTCTCGTTTTGGATCTTCTTTGAAGGAGAGAGAAAGATCGAACGGATCGCTACTGATTGGCACGATCGTTACTGCGCGACGTAATCGACCAGGCAACCTTCGATCTCTTCGTCGACTTTTAAATGAGTGCCTGTCAAATTTGTATCGTTCAGAGCTCACGCGCCTGTGGGAATGTCACAGACACTTCACCTGCGCGAGGCTGGGGGAGGGGGGAGTGAAAAGTTGATTACGTCATCCAACTCAGTAACTAGAAAAGGGAAAATGAGATCATTTTAGGTTTTGTCATTACTGGCATTTCTGATGAAAAACTGTCCAATGAAAGTCCAAGCGTCGGGAAAAAAAATTGTTTTTCTCACAGGAAATATTAAAAGCGAAGTGGTGAACAGATGAGACTTGGAAAAGTAAGGCCGCCATCAAGTGAGAAAACACAGCACGCGAAAGAGACGTAAAGAAATAGGTCAGAGTAAAAAATAAGGATCTTGAAATAGTTTCTCATTCTATTTGAAACTGCTTACGAAAGTTGACATCAAACTGAACCAAACAAAATAAAACCTCGTAAATATGCATAAATAGAGAAAAACTTTACTAATAAATATTACTTTGCTGAACACTGAAAGGTAAAAAGAATTCATTCTGACATTCCAATCTCATTCCGTTTCGTACAATTCCAAAATGCTCTTACCAGGAATTCAAAGTACTTTGGGATATTCTAATTACGCATTCTGGTGCAGATTAGTTTTATGCCGTCATAAAACGGGTAGATTTTTTATTGCGCCCTGTAGGGACCAGCATCTGGAACGTCATCGACCGACTAAAATACTCTGCTCGTCAAAAGTTAAATATTGAATCAATAAAACGCTCATATCTCGAAATAGATTTCCACAAATTTAATCAAGTTTCACAGGAAAATGCAAAAGATAATGGAGTAGTAAGTCATCAGATTTTGGGCTTAAAGATTTATATGTTCCCTTAAAAAAAACGAGAAGAAGAAAGCCGGTGAAAAACGGGAGGGGGTGGGTTTGAATACAAAATATATAATTAGAAAGGTATGTGACCACCTATAACACTAATGATGACCTGAAAGCGTCCTGAAGCGTCTCGATTATCTAAAGATAATACTAAGATAATTAATCTAAAGATAATTAATCTTAAATAAGATAATCCAGAGAATGGGAGGGAAATAAAAAGCCCATTCAGCAATAAGAGTAGTCCCGAGGCACTGAAAGGTTTAAGGAGGGGATTGAAAAGCAGAGAAATACTTCCCAGAGAATTTTCTAAATATTTTATTCATGTTGGATGCCTTCTTCCTAAATAGATTCTCGTTCAGTCTTGCTCTATGTAGACGTACAATCCATTAAGAGGAAACCTCACCTACTGTACCAACATAAGGTTTGATAGAGAGATCAAATATCTCAGCCCGATCTCTCAGAGCATTCACATAACCTCCATCCAGGGCCGGATCTAGGGGGGGCATACTTCCCCCTTTTCGAATGCTAATAATGGTAATAGAGGAGAAAAATTATTGAACTTATTTACATTTCACGCGTTTTTCAAGAAATTGTTTAAAGACCTGTAAAACGAAGGGAGAAAATGTCATGATGCATTGGAGATTCAGTCTCTTCGCCCCCCTTCCCTTCCCCCTCTCTTAGATTTTTCCTGCTCGATTCTGTTTCTTATCCCTCCCCTCCCCCTCTATTTTTGTAGATCCTGACCTGCCGTCATCAAATATATGGATGTCCGTTAGGCCATTCAATACAAACGCAGCCCATTCAGCGAGATGTCTACCACCAAATGCACTTCTCCCAACCAAGTTATGGGGATGGTTTCGAGTTTCCCCCTCTCCCCAGATCAGTACACCTCATCTGTCCGATTGTAGAGAAAATCTCGACTTGTCCATTATGCTCAAATCCAGGCTAAATGATCGTGACACCATTTCAAGTGAGCCTGTCTGTGTCTTCCGACGGGTATAGAATCTGGTCTTGTGAAGTCTCTGCTGAAAGTTGAGACAGATACCTTCCTTCCTCTGACTGCAAAGAGAGCTGAAGTTAGAGCAGATGCTATTGCTCTCCTGTTCTGTCGAGACAATAGTCCAATGCAAAGAGAGCTGAAGTTAGAGCAGATGCTATTGCTCTCCTGTTCTGTCGAGACAATAGTCCAATGCAAAGAGAGCTGAAGTTAGAGCAGATGCTATTGTTCTCCTGTTCTGTCGAGACAATAGTCCAATTCAGCAATCATCTTGAGTGTTATCTGAGGACATCCTTCAACTGGTCTTCTGATAACTGTTTGAATTGCTTGAAATTGCTGTCATAGTCTTGCGATAAGCTGAATGGTGGACACCAAAGAATATGGCCACCTCCGTGGATGTTTGACCAACCTTCAGCTTTCCAAAGGCAAGTTCATCGTTTCGACTCGAAGCAATTATCTGAAGCAATTGGCTATTCCCCACTGACAATTTAAAATGATCTACGAATGAATCCTGTTATACGGTATCTGTTGTACATATTCCGTGACGTTATGCAGGATTCAAAGGTGGATTTTTTCTTTCTAAACTGAATTAAACCTATGCATATTAAAAACTTTGATTTATCTCTAACGATTATTTCGTTATTTACATTTCGGATATCCGTGCTTAACTCTTCATAAGCAATGTAAATTGTTTAGAATAATGAACCAAGTAAAGGGGAAAGCAAAGGGGAAAGAAATGAGCGGATAATAATGATGCAGGAAAGCCAGGAAATGATGTGACGTCATCACCTAAAGTATATTCCTTAGATTTAGACTAAAGAAGAAGTAAGAGCTGGTGCTTATTTTCCCTGATCGTTTTAGAGCCATAAATCGGAACTTTTTTCGAAGTCACTGAACTCTTTTTGCATCACTAATTACAAATTTCGGAACCCCATGCCAAAACTTCACTGGTTCATTTTGTGAATAACTCTCAAAATCTCGTCGAAAAAACATTCAGTTAATGTATTGCAAAATCAATATTATCTAGATGATGAATAACAAATAGACATATTCGCATGTAGACATATTCGTTCTAGATGACGAATAACGAATAGACGTATTATATTTTACATCGTAAATGTAAAATATAATAGATTGTTAGGACAACAGTTAAGAAGAAATATATTTTAAAAAATAGTCCGCCATTTATGGAATTCATTAAATCGTTCAAGACATTCCTCGCAGAACGCAGTTTGAGAAACATCGATTTCGAACTTTCGATCGAAAGCCACTAATCGAAGCACAGAAAACAAAGTAAAGCAAACAATGAAAAACCAGCAACACTCTCAATGCACGAAATTTCAAAATTCAGAAATCAGTTGCATGCTTTAAATTTCTCTCTTGTCGCACTTCCATTGCTTTGTACGAATAGGATCTCAAGACATCAAAAAGGATATTTATGTGAAAGAAATTAAAAATTGTTCCTCTCAAAAGCAAGATTTCTCCACAATGAGAAAAATACTGTAGACTTTCTGTTCCCAGGCATTGTGCGTCATCATTCCAAAATATATTTAGTTAACGTAATCATTCTTCCTCCAAATATATTCGGCTAATATAATCATTCTTCCTCCAAATATATTCAGCTAATATAATCATTCTTCCTCCAAATATATTTAGTTAATATAATAATTCTTCCTCCTAATCTATTTAGGTAATGTAATCATTTTTCTTCCGTGAGGGGGAGTGACTCAATTGGTTGCGCGCCAGGCTCATAATCTGCGGTTCCCAGGTTCGAGTCCCAGCTCGGCCAGCGTTGAGATTTATCGCCGCAAAATTCCCCTCTCTGCATTCCGTTCGATACAATTATCGTTAACACATTTCGCATTTGCCATAACGTTTTGGAAATTAAGCATTTAGTCAAAAGTTTCGCATAACCAGAGATCCTCCACACCCATCAAAATGAGTCGTACGTTAAAAGGATTTGCGGACCACTGGTTTAGAGCATTAGCCACTGAAATGCAACAGATTGGTTCCTCTATGCACAAAACAAATGAGATGCGACATTATCGAAAAGTAATTTCAAATCGTAATTTTAAAGATAGCGTTTGATTATGGTAAAAACCAAACACCAGAAATGATTTCATTTTTAATGGCTGTCTCGAATGGAATCGATTTCTCCGTTTAAGAGCAAGCACAGCAATCCATTTCCCCCACCCAGATCAGGGACGGATGTAACTCAAAGTTTCAAGTGATTTCAATTTCTGCGGCATTTCTCTTCTCGAGATTATTCTTTCATTTGTTAAGGTCCCCTATGATGTCCTCTGTTTGACAAAGACCTCTATTTACGGAGAGAGACTTCTTCTGAAGAATGCCAACGCCAAACAACATCTCATCAGTTCTCAGTTTTGAATGAGCAACAAAAAAACCTATTCCATAACGCATTATTTCTAATTCTTTTTAATTCAATTGATAAATGCGTTTCAGTTTCAACCACCATTAATCTCCGCTTCAATTATTAATCAGATTTATGTGCAACCAAAGCCCGATTGTTAAGAACCTAATATTTTTCTTTTTATTAGAATTGAATAATTCGCAAATCAGCTATTCTAGGCACGTGCTTCCAAACTGTAATGTTTCATTGGTTATATAACAACCAACAGCACAAAAGCAACGGTTCATTTTCACACTGATACCGACGGTTCAACAAATCCTAGATTGCATATTAGGAAGTGTGTCTGTTTAATTTTACCTCTGAACGACACTGCTTTGCAAATTGGGCTAATTGGTTCAAAGTTCAAAGACCCCAAGAGCTTAGATGAGAACCCACCTAATGGTTAATGAATTCCCTTCAGTCCCATCCAGTTAGTTCGTTATCATGTGCAGAGTGCGTTTTTGTTATAATATATGTTGTAGCCTCTTCCACTTACTCTGTATATTCTCACGAATGATATTCACGTGAATTGCATTATTCTAGCAAGTTTCCGTTGAAAATTTAACAGCTTCTTGAAGTGGAAAAATAAAAGTTGTTTATTCCAGTTTTTATAGATGCTTCCTATCATCACATCATGAAAGAAAAAAAAAGATAAATTATTAAGCATTTGTCGTCTAGCTGTCCATTTGGTCTGTCCAAATGTCCAGGTTATGCTATTGGAATCCCTAGGTGATGATATCCAGAGAACAGTCTATGTTAAGAGTCCTCACCTTCCAGGTTGCTATTGAAAGAAAGTGATCAGTAATTTTTTTCAAAGAAACAAATTTCCTTCAAAGAGGTGTGGTCCATATAAGACATCTCCCTAATCGTAGGTATGGGGGGAAATGCCCGTTTCCTCTTTACTAGGAGCTGAATCCTCCATGCTAGTAGGAACTCAAGCAAGTAATGGAAGTGGGGGGGGAGTCCTTCACCTCAGAGTACTGGGCATTGCCAAAGGCGCCAATATCAGGAGCACCGGTCAACACACGCGAAAAAAATCGCATGTGAATGATGGCAATAATAAAGGAGTGATGCAATAAATTCGAGTAATCCCATTACTCCAGT
This sequence comes from Ryuthela nishihirai, assembly GCA_038380435.1. Taxonomy (NCBI): domain Eukaryota; kingdom Metazoa; phylum Arthropoda; class Arachnida; order Araneae; family Heptathelidae; genus Ryuthela; species Ryuthela nishihirai. Next base: position 43,475,195 of record JAWZYU010000005.1, read on the forward strand.
TTGGGATTAGCAACGCAAAATCTAGTTCCAAGGGTTCAAATACCTGCGATGGATTATGATCCGAATCATTTGCCAGCTGATATAAAAATATCCTTTGTGTCTGTTCAGTTGGGACTAGCTACCCACAAAAAAAAAGGATAAGGGCAGATTGTCTCCTACAGAATCCCACCAGTGCATAAAGCCATAATCCAAAATCATAGCCAGTAAGCAGTCGGGTTGGTTTAGGAGGTGAACATCGAAACCATGTGTTCATCGCTCTTTTTCAGTGGAGAAAGAACAAAAAAATTGGCCGCAGAAGTCCAAAGGCGAAACTGTTTTGGCAGCGCCCTCCCTATTGCCTTCTTAAGAGAAATATCACCTTAAGAGATTTTATCCGCCTGAACCACGAGAAGAAGGAATCAGGCTCTAGATGCTATGCCTAGTCGGTCAGTGTTCTGCACTTTCACAGAGGATTAGTGTACAGCTTCTCTTCCAATTTCAACTTAAACGTGCACAGGGTATGTCTCTACCACACACGGGGACATGGCTGAACATTCCCGTGTGTGGTAGAGCCATACGCTGTGCACGTTAAAGAACACGCTGGATGGCCTTGAAGGGAAGCTATCATCTGTCTGCTAACAGTTGTTCCAGTGGGTCACCTCTCTCAACCTTCTCTGAGCCCTCAGGGTCCTTGTGACTTGGTCATTTAGCCCATTGCATGCAAAAAAGTACCGCTCAGAGGTAAAACAACACAACCGAAACCTTCAAATTTCAAATTTATTAATGAATTTCATTGGGCCTTGGAGAAAAGGCGCCTGCTGTAGAAACATTTATCATCTTTAGAAGTGCATCAGTTACGGAAAAGGTTTTCAGCAATAAATGAACCATACTATTATTCTTACCAGGGCATTTGGGGGGCGGGGGTGGCTCAGTCGGTAGCGAGTCAGGCTCGTAATCTGTAGTTCCCAGGTTCGAGTCCCAGTTTTGTCAGCGTTGAGATTTATCTACGCAAAATTCCCCGCCCTGCCCACTGTCAGTAGGGGACACCGATGGGCTTGGAAATGCCGCCGTCCGTCGGATGGGACGTTAAGCCGTGGCCCCGTGTGCGGGAGAGCCATACCCTGTGCACGTTAAAGAACACGCTGGATGGCCTTGACGGGAGGCTACCATCTATCTCCCAACAGCTATTCCAGTGGGTCCCCTCCCCCAACCGTCTCTGAGCCTTCGGGGTCCATGTGACCTGGCCATTTAGCCCATTGTGTGCAGAAAAGTGCCGCTCAGAGGTAAAACAACCCAACCCAACCAGGGCGTTTGCTAGTATTGAATCTATTAACGTTTCATATTATTTCTTCTTTTTGAAATTAATAAGACAATCATTGACTCTGACCTTTTTCATATTCTCTCTACTTCATTTCCAGCCCCTATTTTAATATTCGAAAGTTAATATTTTTGCTTAATACTACGGTTTAAAATAATGGTTAAATTATTTCACAGCTTTTTTTATGTTGTTGTAGTTTTTGTTGTTATCAATGTTTATTATCCGACTTTGTTTATGAATATTATTTATGCTTAATACTGTTGGTTTAAATTACGATTTATAATTACGATTCGAAATCGATGGTTACAATTTCGTAATTATTAATCGGATATCTTCCAAGGTTCGGGTCATTTTGATTTTAACGGTTTGGGGGGACATTTTAGTTCCCCATTCTTGTGCGATCCTTTTTGGATTTCAATTGATCTGTTTCAAACCTCTGAATAATATTAACGAAAGTTATTAACCAAATTTTGAATTTCAGAAGGTTAAGATCAAACAATTTCTAAATAGCTGAATGTATCATTTGAAATTCAGAATCACATCACCCTGTTCTTTTGAGAAGAGTGTCTGCTGGACTGTACAATTCGTGGAGAAAGAGAAAAAGGAAACAATGAGAAGTTGATGATCCCGAGTGAAGCCATTTCTTTTCTCCTCCGTTTGTCAGGTGGCTGCATTGAAAGAATTCCCCCTTCCTGCATTTGGATCCAATTCTTTTGCCGTCATTTTGTCAATGACGTCACCTCAGCTACCTTCCAGTTTGTCTTCTGAATCATTCGAGTTCCGCAGAATAAGAGGGACCCTTATGAAGCGGGATTGTTGACCCCCTAACCTTTAAACAATATGGGGGTGGAGAGAATTGATGTCTGACAAGCAAGTACCAGCATCCTAAGAGACTGCATCGCCTTGATCCGTAATCGTCGTAATAGAGGAAGAGGAGGAGGGGAAGGATAAGAGAAATCGTCGTCGCATAAAAAAAAAAGATTGTTTACTAGAGAGGAAATAACGGAAAAATTTGTTGACGTTTCTTGAGATGTGAAGACGGAGCCTCTGGGAACGACATTGATGAGATGGCAATTTCAAAATAAGAAGGAAAATGCAGCTTCTACATGAAACATTTATTTACATGAAACATTTATATGGTATATATTACCAGGATATATTATATATATCCTGGTAAGATATATATAATGAAACATAGGTATGGGGGGGGGGGAAAGGATTAGAACTGAATCGGCACGAACCCTTTCCTACTTTGTCCTTATGAGCCAGGGACACGAAACCCATTATTTTGTACGGTACTTTAGTTGACGTATTAGCGGAAATTTGTAGGAACATAATTCCATGAATAGCGAGGGATTACCTTCGATTACTATACATATATTTAACATTCCATCTTTCTTTAATGTTTAACATTAAATATAGGGTATGCGTTCCAAATTCCATCCCTTCAAAATCCATGCCCTTCATTCACTAGCATGCATCGAAAATCCAGAGAAGCAAATGCTTTTTGCATCAACTTATGGATCGCCATACGACGAGGTACAGAAATGTGGTTCATTTTTTATGTTCATTGGCTTTTCTAATATTACCTTTATCGTTTATTTGTTCATAAATATATCATGTTTCCTAAGCAAATAAAAATAATCTTCATCTACAACAGAGTTAACTAGAAGAGCAAATATCGCCTCTGGCGAATGTGGAAATCTCGTTTCAAAAAGAATGAAGTTTTCATTTACCAACTTTAGCACTTGTTAAAAGTAGTAGTTCGAATTAACTGATGTTTGAGAAATTAAGAACAATAATGCATTATTAATACTTTCAAGTACAAAAACGATTTCTCATTTATCCCTTAAGTGTAAAAGTTTGTTTTCCCACTCCCCTGCGATAGAAAGAGGTAAATCATCACTGTCCAGTGCAACATCCCATAAGGGTTCGTTCTCTCTTCTCCCTATTTTATTGGGGCGGGGGTGGCTCAGTCGGTAGCGCGCCAGGCTCGTAATCTGCAGTTCCCAGGTTCGAGTCCCTGCTGGGTCAGCGTTGAGATTTATCTCCGCAAAATTCCCTGCCTTGCCCGCGGTCAGTAGGGGACACCGATGGGCTTGGAAAGGCCGCCGTCCGTCGGATTGGACGTTAAGCCATGACCCCGTGTGTGGGAGAGCCATACCCTGTGCACGTTAAAGAACACGCTGGATGGCCTTGACGGGAGGCTACCATCTGTCTCCCAACAGCTGTTCCAGTGGGTCCCCTCCCCCAACCTTCTCTGAGCCTTCGGGGTCCATGTGACCTGGCCATTTAGCCCATGGTGTGCAAAAAAGTGCCGCTCAGAGGTAAAACAACCCAACAACAACAACCCTATTTTATTTATTTATATACCCAACAACTATGGTGATGTCAGGGCCAGGCCCTTTCTACACCAGGTTCCGTTAAAAAGTATAAAGAGAAACAAGAAAATATTTTAAATATTATGCATATCAAACATATAAGTTTTCATTATTCAATGAAGTGTCATAGTTAATTAATTTAATAGTTGTATGCTTAATAGTAAGATAAATAAATAATAATTTAAAGTTCGAAAATAAAGATCTGAGTAATAATGATATATTTAATATGTGCATACATATTACACGTATTGAGTACCAAAGTCAGGCTCTGAAGGGACAAATTTTCGTAACAGAAAGTAAAAAGATTGAATTTAATAAGTGTAACCATAGAAACTGAAATATGATTGGTCGAGCTTTCCCATTGTTGAGGGGAAATCCGGTTATATCCTGTTAAAGAAGTCGCGAGCACGAAGTTAATAAGAAAGTTGTAGCTTGCGTTTCTGACGTCATCTACTGGAAAATTCAACATATCATGTAAAGTAAACTGATTTATTCCTAGTTGAGATAATTACTGAAAATAAATTTTACGTTTTTTGTCATAATGTGAACCTTTCTTCTCCCTGTGCGTGTGTGAGCCTTTTACCTCTTGGTACGTTCGCTAATAATTATGTCAGGATGGCACTACTCGTTCACTTCAATAACTGGACTCATGTATATTATTTCAATATGTACATTTATTTCTACTTCAGCAGCAATACAATGCACAGGCAAATATACATATAAGCTACAGCGACTGCCGCCCGGCAAGTCACTCAAACAAGACAGCAGGATTCCCAATCCTATTTGCAAGGCTTTAACCAAGCCTTCCGGTGTACCCAACACCATCACAAAGAAAAAATGCTAACAGGGCGACGTTTTCACGACCGTCCCCTACACGAATCCAAAGCGCCACTCTTTCTCCGTTGAAACTCTCCCGCCAAGTCCGGTCACGTGATGTCCACTGGGCATGAAAGGGTCCGTCAGCCAATGGGATATGTCCACTGGGCATGCAAGGGTCCGTCAGCCAATGGGATATGTCCACTGGGCATGCAAGGGTCCGTCAGCCAATGGAGTATGACCATGTCTTCTGCGCGCGGTAACGAAACTTCCCTAGCGCGGCAGTCCTTAGGCCCATTTCTCACCCCTGCCCCCCACGGAACTGGCTCCGATGCTCTTACTAGACGAAGAGGTCTGCCACAATAGCGCTCCCTCTCCCCTTCGCCCTAGTTTGATCGAGCCCTTACACATTCCTTGACATAGAGTTTTAAATTTCTCCCTTGAATATACCACTTGAAATATTCGCTTAAAGTCTTGAATTGTCCACACTTAGCACTTTATAACAATGGGAATTAAAACAGCTGGGAATTTGAAAAACGTGAATCATGATATTGCATTAGAATCTTATCCAACCTTCATTCACCTACATCAGACTTTTTAATTTCTAGCATAAATACAACGTTTGCAGAACTCCCTTAATCGCTTGCCTTTTCAACTTTTTCCACCGTTAGAGGGCGCAATGAAGGCTTTTCGGAGATTCGGGAATTTGAAAAACGTAATATTTCAACAATACTTATCGAATTCAAAAAGAACATCGAATGCCTGCAAAACGAGCAGAAAGTGAAAACGTTAGCTCGTTTTTATTTGAGAGCGATCTAATAATATTACCGATAGTACTTTGAGACTTAGGATGATTATTTTGCTGAGATATGTGGAAGAAAAGAAATGAAAAGAAAATAATACTGATGAATTCTGTAATCAATGGTGAAAAAAATGCAATCAAATGCAATAATTATTATTCAATGCTTTTGACTTAAAAAGCACTAATAAATTAATTACAACAAACGAAAATTATTATTTTACTGCTCTTAAGAAGGATGGCCCTCTCCCCCCCTCCAAACACAGATATTTCATTTTTTCTTGAAAAGGATTTCTCCAATGGCATCGGATTTCTTTGTCAACTTCTTTACCAACAAATTCAAGGAGCAACTGTTTCCACAATCCCTCGACAGATGGCGACACTATACGTGTGAAAGACCCAATTTTTGTTTGCAAATGTTCGCACTTCTGCCGCCTTATAAACGCTCGTGCAATGTCAGATCCATAGGGTCTTCTCTAAATTCAAGCGTTTGAGGATTCCAACCGTTGTTGAAATTGAGTTAGCGCTGATCGCTCTTGAATGCATAATCTAATATTTCGCATCGCTTTCATGCTTCTACTGAAGTGGGTTTTTCAGTGAAGTAAATAAACAGGCTACTCTTCTTTAAAAGGAAATTCCTCTTCCCTTTTAAAAATTCCATTCTTTTGATTACCTAAGGTCATCCACTGTCCTTCATTTTCTACACCGTCCTTTATTTTCGTGTATCGTCTGCGAGCTTTCCTATAGATCAGGCGTGTCCAAACTTTTAACTTCCCTGGGCCACACTAAGTGAAGATGAAGTGTTTTGGGCCGCACATAAAATATAAAATATAGTTAATGAATATGAATAATAAAACTTCATTTATTTTCTTATGTTTTCTATTATAAAATAAATAAAAGGGCAATATAAAACTAGTGGGATATCAAAAACTCGCTGAAAATTCAGCGAGAGGAAAGCCAACGGGTCGGATCGATTTGGCGAACTTTCGCGAACGTTCGATGGCCCCTTTTTCTGTGAAGGGCTCCCTTGGCCAAAAGGATTAGGAAATCAAAATACAATGCAATATACTGCATACAAATATTGTAATTCTTCAAAAAATTCGCCGTCGAGTGGATACACACATAATTCGAAACGTAAATTCTCATGGCATACTAAGATGTTTTTATTTAAATTTTTATTTCAAAATAAATGTCAACGAATCGATTATATATGAAAAATATTGCAAACATTTATTTTTTTAATAAAAATGTGTAAATTTAAATATTTTCATGATTTGCGTTTGGGCCGCTTTTTAAAGGCTTTTGGGCCGCACTTTAGACAAGCATGCTATAGATCCTAGTGTATCGACAGACGACGACGACACTATCCCTCCACAAAGTTTCCTGTCCGCCGACCACTTCATTCCTCGTGTACGTGTCTGTTCTTCAGCACAAATCGTAATCTGCAGTTCCCAGGTTCGAGTCCTACTTGGGTCTACGTTGAGATTTATCTCGTAAAACTCCTCGCCCTGCCCACGGTCAGTAGGGGACACCGCTGGGCTTGAAATTGAAGCCGTCCGTCGGATGGGACGTTAAGCCGTGGACTGTGTGTGGAAAAGCCATACCCCGTGCACGTTAAAGAACACGCTGGATGACATTGACGGGAAGCTACCATCAGCTATTCCAGTGGGTCCCCTCCTCTAACTTTCTCTGAGCCTTCGGGATCCTTGTGACCTGGCCATTTAGCTCATTATGTTCAAAAAAGTGCCCCTCAGAGATAAAATAACCCAACTCAACTTTTAAGCACAAAACAACTGCGCTGAAGAACGAAATGAAATAAGAGATCCGTCTTTTGGTTCGGAAATGAAAAACGAAATCTCAGTCGGCAGTTTCTTTTTAAACAATGTGTTCAGAGAAGGGACTTTTAAAAAATACCGAAACATTTCGTTGCCACTTGTTTTTAGCAATTTTTATCCAAACGTGGATTGGTTACTTTACATCTGAGCGACACTTTTTTTTGCACACAATGGATTTAAATGTCAGGTCACAAGGACCCCAAAGGCTGAGGGAGGAGACCCACTGGAACAGCTGCTGGGAGACAGATGATAGCCTCCCGTCAAGGCCATCGAGCGTGTTCTTTAACATACAGAGGGTATGGCTCTCTCACAGACGGAGCAGCGGCTTAACGTCCCATCCGGTGAAGCCGGTCTTTCCAAGTCCATCGGTATACTCTACTGACCGTCGGTAGGGTTTTGCTGAGATAAATCTCAACACTGCCCCAGGCGGGACTCGAACCTGGGAATTGCAGATGACGAGACTGGCGCTCTACCGACTGAGCCACTCCCATCCAAACTGGAATAGCAATGAAATGAAAAAACGATCTCCGTTCCTGTTCCCTTGACGTCTTGGTCATCTTTAGGAGCCATAATCTCGGAAGCAAAAAGGGAAGCAATTATAGGAAAGCTCTTTAAAATTCGAGACGCTTTTCGAAGATCGTTTGCTTTTTCTTTTGCGTAGAGATTAACTGAATCTTTCTTTCAAGACATCAATTACTCATCCTCCGAGCAAAGATCTTGCTTCTTCTCATTTAGCTGAAGCTCTGACATCTATTCGTTATTTATGGCCAAGTAGTCTCAAAGACTGAATCTCAAGAAGGCTGAAAGAGAAAGTTCTATTCAGGGATACTCAGGTAAAAAACTCTGAGCGTAAACACAATGGGGCTAAAATGGCCAGGTTACAAGGACCCCGAAGGTTGAAAGAAGGTTAGGAGGAGAGGACCCACTGGAACAACTGTTGCGATACAGATGGTAGATTCCCGTCAAGGCCATTCAGCTTGTTCTTTAACGTGCACAGGGTATGGCTCTCCCGCACACGGAGCCGCGGCTTAACGTCCAGTCCGACGGACGTTTCCCGACTGTGTCGACAGGTTCGAGTTCCAGCTGAGTGAGCGTTGAGATTTACCTCCGCAAAACTACCCGCCCTATCTACAGTCTACCGATGGGCTTGTAAAGGCTGTCCGTCCGTTGGATGGCAGTTAAACCATGACTCCCTGTGCGGGAGAACAATGCCGGATGGTCTTTATTCCAGGCTACCATCTGTCTCCTAATAGTTATCCAGTGGATCCCCTCTTCCAATCTTCTCTAGAGTCCTTGGGGTACATGTGGCATAGCCATTTAGCCCATTGTGTGCAAAAACGTGCTGCTCAAAGGTAAAACAACCCAACTCAATCAATCTTTCGTGTAGCGCATTATACACTTAGCTGATCATACGCCATAAAACCCTAAACAACAACCAACAACTCCAATAAAAAGCGTTCATACCCTCCCCTAAAAAAAATACTAACCAAAGTGTCTATTCATGTCCTCTCTAAATCTGTCGGATGAGTTTTAAAGCCGTGGTTCCGTGTGCAGGATAACCATACATTGTGCACGAGTAAAGAACTGAACTGACAAATGGCCCTGACAGGAGGCTACCATCTGTCTCCTAACACGATTCAGTGAGTTCCTCCCCCCCCCCCCTAACCTTCCCTGAGCTCTTAGGGTCCTTGTGACTTGAGCATTCAGCCTTTTTCTTGCAAAAGAATGCCTCTCAGAAATTAAAAAGAATTAACCTCTAAATGTTAAGATATGCTCTTCAGTTATTACGAACTTTCCATTTTAATTTATTTAGACTGAATCTTTCTCATTATACAGCACTTGTACTTCTTATATAATGGATAGAGTATTGCTTCGTACACCCCTCCCCCCCCCCCCCCTCCTTCGTACTAGTACACCCCACCGGTTGGAAGCCATTGTATTACTCGATATTTCGGACCTTTACGGAGGAAGAAATCTGAGCAAAAACTCCTTCCTTCCTTTACAAATCTCAAAAGCACCGAATACTCTCAACGTTAGAGGACACTGAATACTACGGAGGTCGTTCAAAAAGTTTTTGACACGTATATGTAGATTTGCACCCGTTCCTCCGAGGTTAACGAGCTACGACTTGTTTCAAAGCTTGTCTAAGCTCCTCATTACATGTTTAAAGCAAAGGCTACATCATCATTCTCTCTTCGCTGGCGGCACGTAAAGTTCGGTCTGTGAAATCTGTGCGTTGTTGCTATGGAGACTGCTAAAGACGGGGAAGATTTTACATTTTCGCAAGGATGCCGCTTGGGGACGATGCGAAAAACATTCATGCCAATTTATCTCAAATATGTGCGGAATCATGCCTGGTCATATGGTACTGTTATAGGATCGATGTGCAAATTCAGAGAAGGACGGCAAAACTTTGAAAACCTTCCTTGTGCAGAAAGACTGAAAGTGGCCGTGAACCATCACTGCTGTTCGTGAACTCATTAAGGAAAACCCACATATCACCGTTCAGGTAATAAGTGTAGATGCCAGTGTATCGATTGGCAGCATGGAGACAATTATTCATCAACATTTAAAGTTACGAAAGATCTGTGCCAAATGGGCATCCCCACAAACTGACAGAACAACAAAAAGAAAAGGGCTAGAGTCGACTCGTGCAAGGAGATACTGGCAATGTTTGAACCTAGTGGCCTCCAACGGTCAACCTACATTGTCACAGATGAGGAGACGTGGTTTTATTACTATATAACCCCAGGTAAGATCGACAACAATGTTTCGGCTATGGAAGATGAACAGTGTCCCCAAATCCTGCGACAAGATTTTCGCTTAAGGAAGAGGATGTTTACATTTTTTTTTAAATTCCCGTGGACACCTTACCTGAAAAAAATTACTATAAATGGCCAATACTACACCAACATTATTTTGACTAAAATGGTTAAGGAGATGAAGGAGCAGCGTCCAACAGCAGGCGCCAATGCAATACCGGTGCTCCTTTCGTTACAGCCTATCTGGAACAGGATAATAAACTCCGACAGCTACCCCATTCTGCATATTTACCTGATCTTGCACCATGCGATTTTTGGTTGTTTCCAAAAATTAAAAAGGAACTTGCTGGGAAGCCTTTTCCAAGGGTACAAGATCTTGAAAAATGCGTTCAATCAGAGTTGAGGAGTTTTTTGTTTATAACTCATCACCGATAAGGAATGCGAGACTGTAGATCCCTCTATCCCTGATGATAAGTACGAAGTCTGGGGCAGTAAATGTAGAAAGAGATATTCTATTGGCTAAGTACCGAAGATATTAAAAAGAAATTAAAATAATAAAATTAAAAAAAATTAAATAATAAAAATGAAAAATAAAAATAGAATTACAGGAAAAGTGAAAAGGAAGGTCGATACGAAAATGTCTTATTTAGATTATGCTGATGATTTAGCCCTTTTGGCAAATGATGTTGATGAGATGAACTCTTTCATTCGAGCTGTTGATGAAACTAGTAGTAGAGTAGGTTTAGTTATAAACAGAGAGAAAACTAAAGTGATGAAATTTGGTCAGGCAGGCTGTGATTCAGTTAATCTGAATGGTTGCAGTCTTGAGCAGGTGTCACAGTTTAATTATCTTGGGAGCTATGTAACAGATACTGGTGATGTGCGGCATGAGATTAACAGACGAATAGGGATTGCTTCCAGGCCTTTTAAGAATCTAGGGAGAGTGTGGAGAAATAGACGTATACACCTAAAGACTAAAATTAGACTGTATAATAGTTTGGTTCTTTCTAGGGTTAGTTATGGTAGTGAAACTTCGACACTTTGTAAACAAGATAACAGGAAACTAGATGCTTTTGATTCCAGATGCTTACGCAGTATCTTGGGCATTAGGTGGTTCAACTTTGTAACTAATGATGAGATTAGGCAAAGGAGTTTGCAACCTCCTTTAAGCAGCATATTTTGCAGAGAGAGACCGCTGGTTTGGCCATGTTGCCCGTATGAATAATTATAGATTGGCGAATAGGGTTATGAACAGTGTGCCTAAAGGTCTCAGAAAGAAAGGGAGACCTAGGATGCGGTGGGCAGACAATGTCAAACAGGACCTTGTTAGAATTGGTGTGCAGTGGTCAGATGCAGTAGATGTAGCTCAGGATAGACTTACTTGGAGAACTAAATTGCACGGTCTGGTTGGACCTCCGTAGCCCATGGCTACTTGAGGATGATGATGATGATGACGATGATGAAGGATCTTTGGCCAGGAAGAAAAAAAAAGTCTGCCCAGTTGTGCATCAAGGATTCTGTTGTTGTTGTTTTTTTTGAAATTATTGAGTTTCCACCTGGAGGTATTTTTCTGGTTGAGATGTCCCTGTCGTGGTAATTTAGAATGGTATTATTTAAGTCCTCAAAGTCCGAGATTTCAGCTTGGATATTTTTTTCAACTTCTTCGACATCGGTTAATTAGCTTTCTGGTTCAAAGGTATCATAGCTTATGCGCTATGTATAAAATCATTATTTTCTTGTATTTTTGAGATATTTTCATTATTTCCATTTGCTTCGTTTTGTGCTTCTTCTTGTATCGCTTTCCATTATAACATCTGCAAAGTGACTGGGAGATGGTTTTTGAGTATTTCCATTTCATTTAATGGGCACTTTGCAGCAAAATGCCCTGATTTTTTACATCTGCGGCAAAATTTGATAACTCCGTTATACTCTGTAGTGGCATTGAAAGTTTTTATCCTAATAAAATTAAGGATATCCTGCTATAATATCATCTTGGCTATTTTAGTTCCTTTTTTCATTTTCTTTAGATTGTTCTTGCTTGAAAAAATAATCTTCAATACTTTTGATTTCGCGATAATTTTTAGCACTTTTTTTACATCATTGTCTTCGATAAAAAAATGAAAGTTTTAAAATATAAACAGTTCTGATGGGCTTTCCTATATGTTTAATTTCTATAAGTTTATCGTTTAACTTCCATTCCTCTTCTTTTTTCTTAAGTAATCGATCCGAGGCTTTGTCACTGTTGATCAGGACTATCGTTATGGAGCGGTTTATATTTTGGGCAATGTCGATCATATTCAGTCCACAGATGTTAATTAAATATAACTTTGATAACTTGTTATATTTAATGAACTTCTATAACTTCGATGAAATCATTTTCTGAATATGAAAGTCAATAACACAAATGCAGTTGAGCTTCTTCCATTGAGAAAAGAGTTTTGAAAAGGACTTTTGGTCATTAAGCATATTGAAAAAAATTATCGCTGCCACGGCGGGAATCGAACCCGCAACTTTCTAGATACATGCTACAGCGCTCTACCGTTAAACCACGAGGCAGACGCTAAAATCTTCCAGAATAAGACCTATAAGTGACAGCGATAGTTTTTTCAGATGTTTGTAATAATTATTGAAGTCTATTTCTACAGGTAATCTGTGTATTTATTATGGATCGACTTTTGGTCAATTCACAAAGATGGCGTCGTACAAAGAAGACTTCTGTGGCAGGAATAACTAATCGATGATCGCTGGAGCTCGCAGAAACTCGTCTTTTTACTGCCCTTGCTCTGCTCTCCCAACAGGAGTACAACCAAGCGGTTCAGAATTGACCCAGACATCTGCAATTTTGCATAGATGCTGGACGGTAGTACTTTGAAGGGTCGAAAAAGTTTTGTTGAGGTAAGTGCAATGGTTTTTGTTCTGCAGTTGCATGTCAAAAACTTTTTGAACACCCCTCCTATCATTCCTTTCAAACCCATTACCAGCAAATCCATTTTCACTTATCCGCTTTTTTTTTAAGAACATAATTTTTATTCATAAGAGTAAAGAATGCAAATACATTTACCATTTGACCCGCAAAGCTAAATAACTTATCTGCAGGACAACGAATAAATTAAACATAGGTCATCCAGCCACAAAAATGGTGCACATCAAATAAATCCACAAAACACAACACATAAAAATCAGCTAAACAGAAATTCCCAAATATTTTTAATTCGATTTTCAGTCTTCTAAAAGTATCTATATTTAGTATTTCTTTTGGGATAGCATTAAATATAAGCAATTAAATATAAGTAAGTAATATAACTTGATACTCGGAGGTATGTTTTCCGTAATTATTTCGAAAATTAGGCATTTTGTAATACCCTTGGTTTTGATTGAAGACTTGTATTTTTATTATGTTAAATTTTTAGTTTGTAAGTTTCGTTAAAATTCGATTAAATTATATTTATATAAATTGCTGTAGGATAAAAGGTTTAAAATTTTTAATCTAGCTGTGGAAGTTTTATAATTTTTTTGCAAATGAAACGGAATAATATTTTTAGCTATTACAGACTGCAGTTTTTTCTATTTTATTTATCTTAGTTAAGTTAGTTGTTCCATGCACAATTATTCCATAATTTAAAATCGATTCGCATATTGCTTCATAAAATAATACACAGGTTTCCATATTTAGTAAGTATATCAATTTTTGAATTTTTATCGCCGATATTCTCAAGCTTTCACATATGTGAGATATATGAGCATTCCACCTAAAATATTCATCAAAAATGGTTCCTAAGTAATTTATTTGATTTACTTGCTCAACAAGTGGGCAACTACAGAAAGACAACACAAACATCCATGCCTTAGCTGAGGCTCGAACCATGGTCCCTCTGATCAATAGCCAAACATTTTAGAGTAGTTTTGTAAAAATTGGAAATCTGTAAAAGAAAATGAATTATTTCGATTATTTTAGGAGTGCATTGCTTTTTCTGCCTTATTCCCCCATTCATCAATAATCAATCATCATTTCAGACTGATTTTGATCCTCGGGTATGTGGCAAAGAGTAGTGATGGCAAATCAGAGCATCGCTCTTGTGAGTTGCTTTACCGCTTGAGTGGCCCTGTTTTCCACACATTTGGCTAAAAGGCCAAGTCACAAGGACGCAAAGGTCCCAGAGATGGTTGGGGTAGGGGATCCACTGAATAGCTGTTAGGAAACAGATGGTAGCCTCCCATCAAGGCATCCAGCGTGTTCTTCAACGTCACAGAGTATGGCCCTCCTGCACAAAGGCCACCGCTAAAGTTTCCATACAACAGACGTCAGCCTTAATCGTGCGCATCGGTGTCCCGTTTCTCACCGAGAGCAGGGCGAGGATGAGCAGAGATAAATCTCAATGGTGGCCCACGTGAGACTCGATTCTGAAAATTGCAGATTATGAGCCTGACACACTACCGACAGACTGAGCCAAACCCCTCAGCTCCCATGGTATTTTTAGACCAGGATATTTAGGAAAGTGACAAGTTAGTCTGTGCTCTGCTAAAAGTCTTTCTGCTCCTTAAATGCCCTGCAAACATCTTGAAACTTCATTAACGATCGCAAAAAATGAGAACATTTTACGAATTGAATCTGTTGGAGCTCTTGAGGACCCAGAAACATCAACAGATTGGTGCTTTGAGCTGCAACTAGATGGCGCTACTAGATGCTGCCTGAAAAAGAAGTCTCTGGAAACGATCTCTGGGAAATCTCGAGAATGGTTATTTCATTTGATCTTGAAAAAGATGATGCGATATAAAATCATATTAATGTTTTTCGATTAGATATTCATTTCCTCAATGGAGAAGGCATTCAAACAGAAAAAATTTAATTTTGGCAAAACTGTTACAAGAACTTGTCTTCAAGAATTGAAGAGATTGTATTTTGAAAAAACAACATATTCGTCGATATTTGGAGAAACTGAAAAAGCCACAAGTACTAAAGAGGAGTCTCCCATTATGACGCAGCATTTCAAAAATTTAAGCGGATGATGAACAAAAGGATAAACTTAAAATTCCCGAATGAAACTAATTACAAAACTATTATGCAACACAAACTATTGTCAGTCTGCATATGACGAACGCTTTTTATCTTAACTAGTTCACCTATTTCATTTTTTTTTTTTGCTTCTTGTCCTGGATTTCTTCACATGAGTTTCTTTTTTCGAGTATGAGAATTTGATGTTTTCAAATGAAAGATTCCTTATGGCCATGCTTTTGCTAGAAAAGCGAATTCGTATCTGATATTATCGCTGAATTATTCCGATTTTTATTGCGGATTAAATCTGTATATTTAATGAAAATAAAAACTTAATTGATGTCGACTTTCGAATCGTCGCTTTGTGGAGATTTTCTCCTCGAACCTCCGCTCCGTCATCAATGATAAAAGGGGAACTGATGGACTTGGTAGAGCCCTTCCATTCATCTGATGGGAGGAAGAGATATTGCCTGAAAGAATTGAAAAAACACACTCAGTGTCATTGGTGGGAGGCTTCCATCTGTCTCTTAACAGCTGCTCAATCCTCTCTCTCTATCCGGCTCTGATCTTGGAGTGTTTGTGACCTGTCCATTGTGTGCAGAAAAGTGCCACGCACATGTAGTACATTCGAAACCTGACCATTAGGAAGAGGATTTTTGTTTTGAATGTAGCAGAGATTATTTTTTTTTCGTTTCGTTTCTCCAGCAATGATAAATTGCAATAAGAAGAAGGTGCCTTTCCATCAATCCCGTAATGACCTCTCTCTTTTCTGCTTCTCCATTCATCGCCACCAGTTCACAACCATCATCATTGAGCAATTCTCTTCGTTTTCATATTTTGGGAAACTCCACTTCACTTGATGATGCTCTAACTAGAGATTCTCAACGTAGGGTACGCGGTAAAATATTTTGGGTTACGCCGTGAGAGGTCAAATGTCATCGGATCTAGTAACAAGTCCATTTCACTGATTACCCAGTAAAATGTTTATAATTTTATAAGATTTGTCAAATTGTTTATGTCATTTTTTGTGTTTATCGATAATGTAATTTATGAATACAAAATTTAATGTGCATATATATATATGTTTTATTTTACTCCCCGTTGTTATACTATAAATATATTTTTATCTATCTATACAAGGGGTATGCCAGTTACTTAAACATTTCCAGGGGGTATGTGAAGCATAAAAGGTTGAGAACCGCTGCTCTAACCTATCGCTCTCTATCTGTGGCCAATATTCTTTCAGATGGAAAGCACCGGAAGAAGAAGTTCTCAGCAAACAGAATAAGAAGAGACGAAAGCCAAACCTGTGTCTTGTTTGTTTAGTTGTTGGCTGCGAAAATCTGCTCTGTGATCGGATCCTAACGAGGTTCGTTTTCCAGCAGATGCTGTTTTGCTCTCTTTGCTGCTGAAGGCAACTCTCAGTTAAAATCCTAAAACCAAGGACACTGATGTCGTCGTCCTTTGGTGATTCCTTCCGCTTCCCACTGCAACTAAATATAGTTCTTGCCCGTAGTGAAAGCACAAGTGATTTGTACACTTCTTAAATTATGAATGCGCCATACGCCTGCTCATTATAGATACTTGCGTAATAAAATTGGAATGCCATTTGCAAACGCTTCGTGATCATTTCAAGAGTAAATGTTTCCTCCTTACAGCTTGAAGATTTTATTGCTTACCCTTAAAGAAGTTGGATGGTTAATATCGCTCTCATGATTGAAATGCAATGAGGAGCACAAATGCTAAAACGTTAATTTATTCACGCAGTAATTTTTACCTGTCCTAATGGAAATACCAGCAATTTTTCAAGGAGGAATTTTCTTTCGTTTTCTGAATTCCCCGATAATCCTTCGAGTGTTCCGCGTTGCTCTTGTGATTATTCGCTCCTGAACGTAAGCAGCTTAAAAAGGATCAGGTTAGCGCATCGAACGTATTGCCACTTAAATTTTATCTATAATCTGTTTCCATTAGGACAGGTAAGTTGGCTTCATAGGCGGTTTTGGATGCGGGAAAAATCCATTTTTTTCCTTCTTATAATTGTAATAAATTACAAAACCAATGCGAAATTTGAAATTATCTACGATCAGGCGGAATATTGTGAGACCGCTAGATGGCAGCACTGTAATCAGGTTCGTCGATATTGTCAGTGGTGAATTAAACTGAAAAGTGATGAAATCATCTACGTTGTCTTTCTAGGTATCTAATTCATACAAATTAATGTAAATAACATATATTTTAAAAGACTTAATATAACTAATATTTAACATAAAAATAATGTAAATAATATCTAATTTAAACAATGCAAATAAAATATATTTTTAAGGAACGGAACTGGAAAGTTTGGGGTTTGTTTTTTTTGCTTTGCCTTAAAGGCAATGCCACAAATCAGCAAATCAGGATCTGAACCCAGATCTCCCTTCTACTGCTCTACAAAGTCACAAATCTCGACGCTGATGGCAACAGTTGGGCTTCGAACCTGGATGCCTCAGATTGCGACCAGATTGCTCTACTTCCGACGAACATCTTAAGCAACAAAACGATTAAGATGATTTAAAACTTAAGATTAACAAGTTTAATCGGAGTTCAGTTAAATTTGAAACCAACTCGAATCATTGGTTTGAATAACACCTCACCCCTGCACTCGTTCGGCAGGTGGGATGAACTTAAATTCGTCAATAAAACTTAAATCTGGGGGGGGGGCTTAGTAAGACAATGGATCGAAACGCAACAGATGCTCCTCTTTATCCTAATGATTCCGAATATATCAATGCAATCATTGATGATTGGTCTATGAAAGGCATTAGGAACAATACTTAATCGCCAAAATCTCCTATTTTCCTTCGTTTCACACTTAAATAGGAACAGTCGATCTGAATCGTCTGAATTTTGAATTCTGAAAAATTCATGACATTGTTCTAAAGTTACTGATCTCTTTCGTCTGGAAACTATTGAAGACATCATCATCATTGGCAAAGGATTCGATAAAATAGGAAGATAAGAAGTAGATCAAAGCACTACTTATTCTAGGAGAATATAGAAAAGAAAAATGAAGAGAGAAAATATACTTTTGCTGGGGGGGGGATGATAAAAATACCTCCTCTTCTCGTTTTGCTTCCCAGCGATCATCCCAGCTTTGATTCTGCTGTCGCTTCATGTTCACTGAATTTCAGATCCTCATTACAAGCCTTTTAAGCATTCGTCAGCAATAGCATAAACAGTCTATCCTTAAGCCATGCTTCGTTCACAATTAAGGTTCAGTATAATTGGAATGTCAAGGAATACGCATTTCAACTCTAGGATGACTCGCAAAAGCAGATGGGAAAATATATTCACGCAGAATTTATTCTCTTATTGCAACGAAACGAATCTTCAATCGAAATTCTTCATTTGGGATCTGGAATCTCTCGTTTGCTAATGAAGAAAAACAAATCGAGATATAGAAACTCGCTTCCTGTGCAGCTTCACAACACCTATTCATGTCCTGAATAAAATAACCGAGAGAATGGAAGGCAATAAAAACCACTGAGCAATAAGAGCAGTCCTGAGGTCCTAGAAGTTTTGAGGATGGCGTTCATGAACCGTAATATGTCTTCCAAGGAACCCATAGATGTTCTACCGGGTTAAGATTCGGAGAGAGCGCAGGTTACTCCATTTGTTGGCTACTTTCTTCCTTAAGATATTGATTGGTTAGTCTTGCGTTGTGTGAAGCTGTACGTCCTAGTCATGGTAGAGCTTAATCGTCCATCGTAGGAAGAAATCGTCACCCACTACACCAGCATAGGGCTTGATATAGGGATCGACGATCTCATCCCGATATCTCAGAGCATTCACTTAACTTCCATCAAACGCGTGGAGGTCGGTACAGCCACCCATTGAAAACCTGGTCCACAGAGTCAAACCCCCATCACCAAATACACTTCTCTCAACAATGTTATGGGGGATGGATGCGAATTCTCACCTCTCGGTCACATCAGTACATGTCTGCTGTCCGCCATAGATTAAATCT
Organism: Ryuthela nishihirai; assembly: GCA_038380435.1. Classification (NCBI taxonomy): domain Eukaryota; kingdom Metazoa; phylum Arthropoda; class Arachnida; order Araneae; family Heptathelidae; genus Ryuthela; species Ryuthela nishihirai. The sequence goes on from JAWZYU010000005.1 coordinate 43,494,084, forward strand.
CTACTTCAACAGAACGTTACTCCGTTTTCTCAGGTGTAAACTACATGATCCTGACACCATTTCAAGTGAGCCTGCCCTGTGTTATCCGACGGGCATACAATCTGGCCTTGTGAAGTCTCTGGTAGAAGTTGAGACAGATACCTGCCTTCCTGTGACTGCAATGAGATCTGTAGAGATTATGCTGTTGCTCTCCTCTGCTGTCGAGACATTCTGTCAGCAATCATCTGGAGAAATATCTGAGGACATCCTTCAACTGGTCTCCTTATAACTGTTTGTTGTTTGAAATTTCTGTCATGGCCTTTAGATAATCTGAATGGTGGACACCAAAGAATATGGACACCTCCGTGATTGCCATTAAGACATGGTTCGGTGTAGGGAAGAACCATGACATGTGAGTGTTAAAGACCAAGTTATGGCCATAATCGGAGACTCCCATCTGTCTCCTAACAGCTGTCCAGTGGGTCCCTCCCCCAACCTTCTCTAAGCCCTCGGGGTCCTTGGGACCTAGCCATTTAGCCTATTGTGTAGAAAAAGTGTCGCTCATAGGTAAATCAACTTATCCCAACTTCTGTGATTGTTTGGCCAACCTCCATCCTTTCAATGGTTCTCCATCAATTTGAGTACTCTAAACGTTTTCTTTGAGGCCTCATGAAACAATCGGCCATTCCAAACTGACAATTTGAATTGATCGAGAGTCTAAGAAAGTGTTCCTCTTATAGGGTATTCGCTTTACATGCTCCGTGATGCTCATGTGATTTATGTGTTGATTTTTCCAAACTACACAGTAAAATTATTTATCGAAATGCTTTGAAAACATTAATCTGTATCCAACGATTATTTCGTTATTCACATTTTGGTGATAGTCTCCATTCACAAGGGTAAGAATACTTTTGATTTTGGTAATATATTCGACCGATTCGGAAGATGCATTAAGAAAGAAATATGACCAGAAGATCTCTTGGGTGATGAAACTGGAACTGGCTTTGCTCACAATTTGACTCCTCACTGAAGTGGACACATTTGATCCAACGCTCTTGGGGGCCATCAGAAGCCAGATACCTTCGTTCTTAATGGAAAGAAAACTTCGTCTTCATCTAATATAAAATAAAATATCCGTCAAGCAGCTGCTTTCCAGAGAGGTCTGATAAGAGCCTGTCAGTTGAATTCGCTATAGAGAGGCTATGTAAGGAAGGCGAGAGCACAGCAGAGAGAGAACTGAAACATCTCTGAGTTAGCAGGGCCACTTCGTCGTGCTGCCTTGATTACGAAGCAAAGCAACAGGACCCACGAGACTCGGCGAGCATCGGTCGCGGCATACGGGTCATTTCGTCTTCTTCGTCACGTGAGTGATCAAGTCCCTTGGAGCCTGTTTCCGAGGTATTTCACTTTAGGGGATAATTTCTTTCTGTTGTTAGTATGGGTAACATGGTTTCTAATGTGGTTACTTTAAGAAATAATTTCTTTTCTAGGTGTAGTTTTAATTTCGATGTGATCGTCTTAAAAGGAAAGAAATGTTTCAACTGCAGATCTCGAGAATTAAACTGTTCCTGATCGTAAGTTAGGATAAAAGCATCTGAAGGAGCAATGAAACTTTCCATCAATTAGGATCATGAAAGGTGGAAATTAATGGCGATGAGAGATTAACCTCTTCCTGCAGGAGATGAGAGTGTTGACAGCTTAGGAAAGGAAGGTTCCGAGTCTTCAATATAGTAATCTTTTTTACGCTTTATGGAAAAAAAATGCATGTTGTAGAAATTATCCAGAGTCCAAATTTGCCAACAGATTAGAAATCAGATTAAAAGTTTTCCATTATTAAGAAGCACTGAATAACCGATACTGCCAATATCTAAAGCAACGCATGATTAGTATATATTCTTAATGTTCCACGGGTTTTTTTAATCTATAATACAGGGTGACATATGCATAAATACGAACCACGATACTGGGCGAAATAGATATTATATTTATAATTACCCCGTGTTGGACTCTTTAAGTACATCACGTTTCGTTTTTTTTTTTACTGTTACAAAGAGCTGTAACATTCTGCATAATCCTTAACATGGCATTTATATTATAAATTTCGTTGGCTGGTCTGTATGCCAGTATAACCAACACCACGAGACTCGGGGTGTTGGTGTCCCACAATACAGGGTGTCCCACAATACATAGGTGTCCCACAATACAGGGTGAAAAGAACTGCATACTTAAAGTATTTTAAGTTGCAGGAGACGAAAAATAACTATCCAGCTTTCAACAATAAAAATAAACATTTATTTAGTTTCCTGGTTGAAAAACACATTCTCTTACATTGTTAGATTTGACAGACAATAATGACGAAACTTACATTAGACCATTCTTGTAACTGGAAGCAAAGCGTTTGCAGGCCTCATTGACTGCCGAAACGATGCATTCTCCACTCTCTGGTGGCTACCAGTCGTCTCCCCTATCTCTGTGACTTCGCGCTCTCTCTCTCTCTTGTCCCTCTCTCATGGATGCCAGCAGACCTCTCTCCTTTCTCCCTCTCTCACGGATGCCAGAAGACTTCTCTTTCTCTTCTCCCTCTCTCACGGGTATCAGTAGACTTCTCTCTCCCTCTCATTGATGCCAGCATTTTTCCTCTTCTCCCTCTCTCACGGATGCCAGAAGACTTCTCTTTCTCTTCTCCCTCTCTCACGGGTACCAGTAGACTTCTCTCTCCCTCTCATTGATGCCAGCATTTTTCCTCTTCTCCCTCTCTCACGGATGCCAGAAGACTTCTCTTTCTCTTCTCCCTCTCTCACTGGTACCAGTAAACTTCTCTCTCTCTCACGGATGCCAGCAGACTTCTCTCTCCCTCTCATTGATGCCAGCATTTTTCCTCTTCTCCCTCTCGCAAGGATGCCAGAAGACTTCTCTCTCCCTTCTCCCTCTCATTGATGCCAGCATTCTTCCCCCTCTCGCAAGGATGGCAGAAGACTTCTCTCTCTCCCTTCTCCCTCTCACTGATGCCAGCTTCTCCCTCTTCTCCCTATCTCACGGATGCCAGAAGACTTCTCTCTCCCCTCTCCCTTTCACTGATGCCAGAAGACTTTTCTCTCTCTCTTCTCCCTCTCTCTGATGGCCTGAATATCTTCCACACACAGGGGATATCATCCTTCCATCGGTCGGAATTAGCAGACGAGGAGGAACCAAGTATTGGTGGGGGATTCAGAATTTCTTTCATGATCCGCCTAGTACCACGTGGATACGCTTCCTTTCCCATGAATGCTCTGATACCGTAGTCCTGATTGTCTCTGTGGGGATCCATCAGTGGTGAGAGCGCCTCTGCACATCCTGGGCAGGAGAAGATACCATTCACTTTTCCAGTCTCTGGGGAGGATCATCACCACTTCACAGAAATTTTCTTTGGACAGCAACAGGTGGGCCTCTTGCTCAAGTCACGTTTTCTGCCGGAATGACCACTAAGACGGCGATTACCCAGAATTTTCCGGAAATGGCTCGCAAGTCTCAAGCCCCAGCCTCACACTGCTTGATAAAGAGCAATGAGGCATTTTTAATGTTCTGTGTTGATGGAAAAACCTTCATTTGTTTTGTTATTTTTTTAATTTTAACACAACATTATAAACTATACATATGCTTTATTTTACAAAACTTTAACTGTGGAGTTGAAATAATTTTCATTTTAAGGAAGAAGGTACTTCCCTACACAATGGACGGAGGTAACCAAGAAGCCACGTTGCGCTTGTCCTGATTCCTCATATAACGCTCAAACACTTTAACAAGGGCATGCCCAACTGGTCTTTGGAGTCAGATACGCTTAATCAGTAGAGCAGGTAGAATTGCTAATCATTTGATTGTTCTTCCCTGAATTTAATTATGATATTCATCAATTTATGCATTATATATTAATACGGAATTGCAATAGGTAAAAAAACATCAAGATCAAAGGTCTTAGTGGAGCAAAAAAATTAAAATATTTTTCTGTCTTTTTAAAAGGTCATAGATTTGAAAAGAATGTTGTTTCAGAACAAACAATCAACTTTTATACGTAGTATATAATGCAATTTGCAATATGCTTTGCATAATACATGCCATACCATTTTTACATTGTCAATCAGTTTGCTTTGTAAAATTGAAAGTAGAGAATTACGAAACAAATTATCTGCTGCATCTAAAGGACAATTTTTTAATTCTATCCTGCATATTACATTGCGGGATTTTACTCCAACTCGCCATACGATTTTTCATTCAAACAATCTTCCATCATATAGTAGCAGCACCTTTCAAAATACTGCATATATAAGGAGAAAGTATATTCTTTTTTTTTTCATCCGTACCTGGTCGAAATATACTACATCCTGGGCTTTTGAAAAACGGCAACGAAGAGAATGCTTCAAAAAAAAACAACTTTCCATGTCTTTTCCGAAAGGATAGAAGTGGAAGATGGCATCGAGATTGTGACATCATTCGCTGAAAAATGTCGAACTTTTTTCAGATGATTTTTGTGTGTTTAATTTCCTCAATTAATTTCTGAGGCAAGGCGGAAGAATGAGCAGGGCGGTGCGCGCCTCACTAACACGCAATTCGCCTTCAGTGAAACAGGAAACAGGTGAGCGGAAGTACAACCAGCTCCCTCTACTCATTAGGTGAAGTGGTTTCGGAAGCTGCAAGGTGTTCTCTCGGAGTAGAGAGGGAGGGGGGGTGTCAGGGAGGGAGCCAACAACCTCTTCCTCGTGCTACGCGTCACGGAAGCTTTCGTTGAAGAAGAAAGCTCAACAGAAGAGGAATGTTCAGTTCGCCTTCGAAATGGGATCTGAGGAGCCAGGAGGAATCGCTTCCTCCTCTTTTTAAGTGGCGACTTCCATCCAACGCACAGGTGGAAGATTCCAACTGAAGGGGAGAAAAGTTTCATATGGTATATCATGCAATAGGAGGGTATAAGTATATACAATAGGGGCTAAAACTGTAGAAACGTGTTGGAAATTTTGATTTTTGCACTTTTCATGCTACGGTTAATTGTGAAATTGACACAAGTTAATGTGGTTGAAAAAAATAAAGATATAATACACATTAACATCATCAGCATTTGGTATAAAATTCATGTACATATTTGTCACGTATATACCCGTACATATAAAATATAAAACGGATGAACATCACAACAAATTTTTAGAACTTGGCCGCAGAAATAAAAGTTCTACAGGCAAAACCTTATTATGAATTGCGGATTCCATTACACGCGCTTAAATTAATGTGACACTTATGTGCCCAGTGAAGAAAATAATTGATTATAGACGGTCTTGAATCCTACATTCAATAAGGTATCATGTTCAAAGCATCACTTGGCATTCAAAGATTCCTAACATGACAGAAAGTGAACCACACTAACACGAGAATGACTCCTGGGGTCTCACGTCGCTGAAATGTCCCTGTCATGCGTTTTGCACCATCAACGGGAATTCTGAATCACTCTTGCACTTCATCTAGCATTAAACATAAACCACGACCCAAACGAGCTTCATTCCTTGGCACAAGCCACGCTCAACTATTTTTCTGCGTCAAGTTATTGAAGTTGTAAATAAGAAAATTTTTATTTCAATACTTTGTTGATATTTTGCATGAAATCTGAATTTAATTGAACTATGACTCCAAAACGCGAAGGCTTTTCAGGTAGTGGTACAGCCAAAATGCACACAAGGTTAAGACTTTGACCTGAAAAGAAAGGCATCTTAGGCAAATTAGGTGGTAGCATGGGTGCAGCGTCTCCTGACCGATAACACCAAGTGAATACTCTCCGTGATCGCATTATACTTATTATTCGTTTTTATTCATAGCATGCGTATTATTCGGGGAAGCAGAAAACAATTCGCAATAACGCACAGGCATCTGTATCTATATGCCGACAGGAATTAAGGCGTGGACTGGGGATTAAAATGGATGATAAATTTATCCATTTTATTGGGTTGCTGTTTAACTTCTGAGCGGCACTTTTACGCACACAATAAGCTAAATGGGCAGATCACAAGGACCCCAAGGACTCAGAAAAGATCGGGAGAAGGGGACCCACCCCGTAGGAAACCATCCAGCATGTTTTTTAATGTGCACAGAAATGTCTCTCGTGCGCACCGACCATAACTTAACGTCCAATCCGACGGAGGACGGTCTTTCCAAACTCGTCGGTGTTCTCTTTCTGACCAATGGCAGGGTATGGGTTGACAGAGTCCAAACTCATCGGTGTCCTCTTTCTGACCAATGGCAGGGTATGGGTTGACAGAGTCCAAACTCATCGGTTTCCTCTTTCTGACCAATGGCAGGGTATGGGTTGACAGAATTCAAACTCATCGGTGTCCTCTTTCTGACCAATGGCAGGGTATGGGTTGACAGAGTCCAAACTCATCGGTTTCCTCTTTCTGACCAATGGCAGGGTATGGGTTGACAGAGTCCAAACTCATCGGTTTCCTCTTTCTGACCAATGGCAGGGTATGGGTTGACAGAGTCCAAACTCATCGGTGTCCTCTTTCTGACCAGTGGCAGGGTATGGGTTGACAGAGTCCAAACTCATCGGTTTCCTCTTTCTGACCAATGGCAGGGTATGGGTTGACAGAATCCAAACTCATCGGTGTCCTCTTTCTGACCAATGGCAGGGTATGGGTTGACAGAGCCCAAACTCATCGGTTTCCTCTTTCTGACCAATGGCAGGGTATGGGTTGACAGAGTCCAAACTCATCGGTTTCCTCTTTCTGACCAATGGCAGGGTATGGGTTGACAGAGTCCAAACTCATCGGTGTCCTCTTTCTGACCAATGGCAGGGTATGGGTTGACAGAGTCCAAACTCATCGGTTTCCTCTTTCTGACCAATGGCAGGGTATGGGTTGACAGAGTCCAAACTCATCGGTGTCCTCTTTCTGACCAATGGCAGGGTATGGGTTGACAGAGTCCAAGCTCATCGGTGTCCTCTTTCTGACCAATGGCAGGGTATGGGTTGACAGAGACAAACCTCGATGGAGGCACAGATGGCACTCGAACCTGGGAACTTCAGATTACGAGCTTGGCGCATTACCAATTGAGCCAACCCCTAACTCCTTTGAGTTTTGATTTGTTTATCCCATATGCATATATAAGTAAGAGTATTGATTTTCATGCTTTTATTGCAAAAGACATTTACATATATTTCCGCGTGTTATATGATGTGATTATATATTCCGATTTTAAATTTTTCCCAAAAGTTAGTGGATTTGCGGATCGCGGTTTTTCCCCATCGCGTCCTTTTCGAAGAGCATAACCCTGGCGATAGATTTTCAAAGGTTTCCTGTATACTATTTACAATTGGTGCATAAAATGCGGTTTGAACTATTCCACATGGAGCTAATTATAGCTTATCAGCAGAATAAATAAAGCATATTTGGTAATTTCGATCAGTTGTTATATTTTGAATATATACATATATATTAACACTCATAAGGGAAGTGCTACAATATATACGTAAATAATGCAAGTGATACTCTTTCCGAAATCTAATTCTTTAATAACCAGTTTTTGTTTCAGATTTAAGTTTTTATAACTTTTTAAATGGATAACATTTCTCTATGCAGTGATAAAGGAGAGCTGCATGGTAGTAAGAGTCGCTTGTTTAGTCGAGAGTTAATTGTACGACATAATTTTATTTTATCATCAGTTTTAAATAAATATTAAAACTTGTTGCATATCTATAAATATCTTCCACAAACAGTATATTTTAATGTAAAATTTGTTTTAATTCTAAGACATAGAGGTTCTTTCTACTGTTGATGAAAATGACCTCAAAATCAATGTTTCAGATACAATGGACTCTCCCTTAACCGGTCCCTGGCTTAACCGTCTTTATCTGGGAATTCCCGAGATACGATAATCGATAAGACTTTCTTTTTTTTATACTGACCATTTTTATTTTACCTAGAAAATAATGAAATGAGTAGCGCGGCATTCATTTGGATGAAATTCCGTCGATGCGACAAAGTTGATGGCGATTTACGCCAGAGGGAGGCACTGTGCTTTTGTAAACATGACATTAGTGAAATCTCGGCCACTAGTGTACGTAGTATTGTTGTTAGTCTCGTTTTATTTTTTCGTTATTGTAGACTTTTGTTTCCTAAAAATGAGGGAAAGAAAAAGACTCGTGTACTTAAGATATCCTCTACAACGATCATGGAAGAAGTTGAGGTTGCAATCCCCTATGTCGAATAGCAACTCTCATCAACACAGATGGATGGTCTCACTTTTAAGAAATGGAAAAACTATGAGGAGGGGGAGGGGGGGGGAAACGTGGCGTGCGCCATCAGTGAAGAAGAAAAAAATGACGGATTTGCTCACTAATTAAATTTAATAACTTAAGTTATATTACATATTAATACAGACATTTAAAGATTATTATTGTGTGGTATATCTGTAACTGATAACTACTTTTATGCTTAATAAATGTCATTGATGATTTTTCGCTGTATGATGCATATTCATTAAATACTCTTCATTTATTTATTTTTTTCTCAAATGAAGAATGTAATTACGGATTAACCAGTTTTTTGATTAACCGATCTACCACTCGGTCTCTTTTAAGTCTTCGGTTAAGCGGGAGTCCGATGAAACTAATTTTATTTAAATTCATTTTGAAAGTTAAAATGCCTTTGAAAATTGTTATATAGAGTAATGCAGCGGCTAATAATAGATTCATATATAGTTTAATATATTAATATGGCTAATGTGAGAGAGTACGAAATAGTTTATAAAATAAATCTCATAAAAATTCTTATTTTATCACATAACTTAGAAATGTGTGTTGTTCATTTGAAATCGGAATCGATGTTTGCGCTGAAGGAGTTGCATTGTTTAACGATTTCGCGAGAAACAGACGAGCACCCATAATGCCACTTAAGTGAAACATTTGTAGCGCGTGGGCTTTGATTTCAAGGATAATCCGATTGCTAATCCCATCTAATAACATTGTTGAAATCAGTTTGAGTCCATGTAAAGAGGTTCCATTTTTGAGACTGAGATCATCGGCATACAGATATGTCTTTCTCTTTGATGCAATTTTGTTGTGTCATTAATACATGGTCGTTAAAAATTGGGTAGGTCCAAAAATCGAACCTTGTGGCATCTTAAACGTAATTTTTCCTAAATCTCTGTCAGTATTATTAAACTAATCAAATAATATCTATTATATTAATTATTTTTGAACTAATTATGCATGGTTACTTCAGTAATATTGCATTATCTAGTAAGTGAAAATCTTTAGTTCTAGTCCCCCAAACAAAAGAAATGTGAGCTTAATCGTCATTTAGGTGAGGACATTCCTTCAGAAAAGTCTTCGAATGAGGTTGTAGTGATCTTATCCCGTGTTGTCATGAGGTTTGGTTGATTGGGGTTTTATGACTCAACGGCAACTAAGGCCATATTATGTCAATGTTGTCACCAGGACACATTCCATTTACTTTTTGATTATATTACCCACATATTCCGTAATTATATGAATAATGGTCAATCAGCAAAAAGCTGTAATTTTTACTGTTTTTTTTCATCACATTTATAAATCTGTGAACAACTGAAATCTTCATTTTTGACGGCGAACAGGGCCTGTAAAAGATTTAACTGAAATTGAACCCAGTTGTGCCGTTCCTGAGGTGATGAACCAACTGTTCAGAATGGGTTGCATTAACACTCTCTTATTGCTGGGAGTTCAGAATGGGTTGCATTAACACTCTCTTATTGCTGGGAGTTCAGAATGGGTTGCATTAACACTCTCTTATTGCTGGGAGTTCTAAATTTCAGTCTATGTGTTCATCTTAAGCAAAGCGTCTTGGTAGATGAGTACTAGTATAGCCTTGTCAATCAAGTACACAGCCTTTCGTTTTTCAAAACTCTGTTCTTTAAATGTATCTGCCTGGCAAAAAGCCTTATCGTGCTATAAAAATATTTTTATTACCAGAATATTGATCACTCGTTGAAAGGAGAAATTCGGATTCTAAGATGGAATTGGTGTTGTTGTGCTCTCGTCGTCTAACAGGTACTCGTTCAACAACATTCAATGGAACTGCATGGTAACAATGATTTTGCCATGCAGTTCCAGGTCCTAACTCTAAGTGGGGCGGGGGTGGCTCAGTCGGTAGCGCGCCAGGCTCGTAATCTGTATCTCCCAGGTTCAAGTCCCAGCTGGGTCAGCGTTGAGATTTATCTCCGCAAAAATTTCCCGCCCTGCCCACGGTCAGTAGGGGACACCGATGGGCTTGGAAAGGCCGCCATCCGTCGGATGGGACGTTAAGCCGTGGCCCCGTGTGCGGGAGAGCCATACCCTGTGCACGTTAAAGAACACGCTGGATGTCCTTGACGGGAGTCTACCATCTGTCTCCCAACAGCTGTTCCAGTGGGTCCCCTCCCCCAACCTTCTCTGAGCCTACGGGGTCCATGTGACCTGGCCATTTAGCCCATGGTGTGCAGAAAAGTGCCGCTCAGAGGTAAAACAACCCAACCCAACCCTAACTCTAAATGGAGTAGTGCACCCTCTGGGGAAAGATTTCTGTTATTCGTCGAACGCAGCGTAGAGCATTATTTCCAAATATTAGCATTCTTTCAATTCTAAGTATTTTTACACTTCTGCAACTGTTGCATTGTAAAAAGGAGATAGTTCTAACCTTTATTGGCATTTCATTTTATGATTCATCGAAGCTTTGATGTCTTCTTCAGAAAGAAATTTTTCTTCACAGGTAAACGGAGAAGGAAGAAGGAAATTTAATCGCACTAGTAATATTGTATAGCAATCTAATAATGTTAGATAAGATCCGGTCTGTAAATGGTAGATAGGTAGTCACTGGAAGGAGAATTGTGCACCAATCCCCTGTGATGATACATAGAACCGGCCAGGCCTAGCACCTAATGTCCGACCCCGTCTTCTCGTGGTGCAGACCGTTAGTACCTTTCAGAAGAGATACTCTCTTGTGGAAGTGAACGGAAGGGGAGGGCTGCCAGATTAGTGTGGTCTACTGATATGGACAACTCTGGCTATTTTTCTTTTTTTTTCTACCTTGCTGAGGAGTGGTCAATCACACAGGGTCCTGGTGCTGACCATATAAATCCACTGGACTGAATTAAGGCTCTGAGCTTGATTATGGATTCTGAATTTGCTGCACTGGTGGGCTTCTGTGGAGGGAAAATCTTCCGCTGTGTTTTCTCTTTGTTTGTGGGTTGACAGCCCCAAGTGAATAGATTCACATGATATGTCTATCAGCTGGTGGATAATCCTGAGCAGAAGTCATCGCAGGCACCTGAACTCTTTGCTTCTATTGGCATCGTCAAATTTTACATTGGAGGAAGTCTTCCAGTATAGATGGCTTCAGCCTTTAGTGGTGGGGGAACGGGTCTTTGCCCCATGTCTGCGATTAGGGGACTGTTTGATATTGTCGGCATTCCCTCTCTCAATAAACATAGTTTCTTTAAACATCCCACTAATAATTTTCTCTCCATAGGTAGTTGGAATGTGAGGACTCTGCACAGAGCTTTTTCTCTTGATGTACTCACACAAGAATTCCACCATTATAATATAGATATTCTCGGCTTGCAAGAGACCAGATGGACAGATAAAGGTCAGATTCTTAAAAATAATCTTAAATTTCTCTTTTCAGGGTGGGACGACAATAAGCATCATCAAGGCGTGGGTCTGTTTCTCAGCAGACACCCTAGTGATGCTCTCCTAGGATATGAGTGCATTAATGAAAGGTTTCTTACAGCAAAATTTCAGACAAGCGTTAAAGACTTAAATGTCATCTGCTGTTATGCTCCCACTGAGGATGCCAATGAGGATGAAAAGGATAGGTTTTATGAACAACTTCAGGATATTTTGAATTCTGTCAAGAAAGGAGATATTACCCTTGTTCTTGGTGACTTCAATGCCAAAGTCGATACTGACTCTGACCTTTGGGGAGGAGTAATAGGCCCTTTTGGTATTGGTAGCTGCAATGGCAATGGGCAACGTCTCCTACAGGTAAGTAAACTCAATGGATTCAGAATAACTAACACTTATTACAAACACCGCGACATACATAAGTACACATGAGTTTTACCCGATGGGCTGCATAAGAATATGATTAATTATATATTAATTAACAGCAAATGGGCTAGTTCTGTTAGGAATACCAGGGCATATAGGGGAGCTGAAATTGGATCTGATCATTACCTTGTTAAAAGTATCTTGCAACTTAAACTAAAAAAGTATTGTGCTAGGGTTAAAAAAATTTACTTTTAATACTGAAGCTCTGAAAGACCCAGTTATAGCCAAAGCTTACCATGATAGGTTACTTAGTCATTATGACAGTCATGGTATGCTTACTACTGAAGTTGAGGAAGAATGGGATTATTTTAAACAGGCTTTTTTGGACATTAACAGTACTCTTTTAGGAAAAAGGGAGCAGAAGAGACAGAATTATCTGAGTGATAAGGCACTTGAGCTTATTTCAGAAAGAAAGAACTGCAGGAATGTCCTTAATCAATACCCTATTAGTCCTAATAGAAATCATTACAGAGAACTTACAGAACACTTGAGCTTATTTCAGAAAGAAAGAACTGCACGAATGTCCTTAATCAATACCCTATTAGTCCTAATAGAAATCATTACAGAGAACTTAATAAACGTGTAAAAGATCAGTTAGCTGCTGATAAGAATCTTTGGGTTGACAAAGCCGAGGAAGCAGTTAGACAGCACAACAGCAGAGAGCTGTACCAGATAGTTAATGTTTTGTGTGGTAGAAAACGAACAGGTGTACAGGGATTGAAGGATAAACAAGGTAAGGTTATAGAAGGTGAGGATTCTGTCATGGCTAGATGGGCTGAGCATTTCAGTGATATTCTAAACAATGTGGTTAGTTCTACTCCCATTGTTTGCAATGATGATAGATGCATTGGTGGCTTTAATGTTGGCCCTATAACACAATCTGAAGTTATTTTGGCTGTTTCTAAACTTAAACTACATAAATCCCCAGGGGTAGATGAAATTACTACCGAAATGCTTAGAGCTGGAAATGTTTCGGTTACCACTTGGATGACTGAAATTTTGAATATCTTTTATGGTAAAGGCATGGTTCCTAAATATTTTATCAGAGTTAATATTATCCCTATTTTTAAGAAAAGTGATTTCAGTTCTTGTGATGACTATAGGGGTATCAGCCTACTCTCTGTTCCAGGTAAAGTTCTTTCCATGATTGTGCTTAATAGAATTAAGAATCTGGTTGACAGTCAATTGGGTGATGAGCAATGTGGATTCAGAAGTGGTAGGGGATGTGTAGATCAGATATTTTCACTTAGGCAGATTCTTGAGAAATGTTTAGAGTTTCAGAAACCTTTGGTTGCTAGCTTTGTTTATTTCAAAAAGGCTTTCGACTCTGTTCATCGTCATAATTTGTGGATGATTGTGAGATCATATGGTATACCTGACAAGTTAGTTAACATAATGAAAGCTCTCTATAATAACACTGAGTCGTGTTTGAGAGTTGGTAAGGCTTGTAGCAATTGGTTTAACATTACTTCTGGTGTTCGACAAGGGTGCATTTTGTCTCCATTTCTCTCTAGCTTGGTTATTGATTATGTTATGCGAAATTCACTTCAAGGGAAAGATTTTGGCCTTAAATGGACTGGAGGTACGAAAATTTCTGATTTAGATTATGCTGATGATTTAGCCCTTTTGGCAAATGATGTTGATGAGATGAACTCTTTCATTCGAGCTGTTGATGAGACTGGTAGTAGAGTAGGTTTTGTTATAAACAGAGAGAAGCTAAAGTGATGAAAATTTGTCAGGCAGGCTGTGATTCAGTTAATCTGAATGGTTGCAGTCTTGAGCAGGTGTCACAGTTTAATTATCTTGGGAGCTATGTAACAAATAATGGTGATGTGCGGCATGAGATTAACAGACGAATAGGGATTGCTGCCGGGACTTTTAAGAATCTATGGAGAGGGTTAGTTATGGTAGTGAAACTTGGACACTTTGTAAACAAGATAACAGGAAACTAGATGCTTTTGGTTCCAGATGCTTACGCAGTATCTTGGGCATTAGGTGGTTCAACTTTGTAATTAATGATGAGGTTAGGCAAAGGAGTTTGCACTAACCTCATCACCTCCTTTAAGTAGCATATTGTGCAGAGAGAGACTCCGTTGGTGTGGCCATGTTGCCCGTATGAATAATTATAGATTAGCGAATAGGGTTATGAACAGTGTGCCTAAAGGCCTCAGAAAGAGGGGGAGACCTAGGATGCGGTGGGCAGACAATGTCAAACAGGACCTTGTTAGAATTGGTGTGCAATGGCCAGATGCAGTAGATGTAGCTCAGGACAGACTTGCTTGGAGAACTAAATTGCACAGTCTGGTTGGACCCCCGTAGCCCATGGCTGATTGAGGATGATGATGATGATAAGATCCCAATCTTGTACTGTTAAAAAGAGAAATGAATGTCTTGTTTCTGCTATTGAACATGTAAGCACTTAAAAACGTTTGTCTTGAAAAGGCTCACACTCTCTCATCTCAACTTAAAGATGAATTCCAGAAATTAAAAAAAATATGGCTAGGGTGGCTCAGTCAGTAACGCGCCAGACTCGTAATCTGCAGTTTCCTAGTTCGAGAGATTTACCTCCACAAAACTCGCCGCCCTGCTCACGGTCAGTAGGGAACACCGATGGGCTTGGAAAGGCCGATGCACAACAAACAGTTCTTATGAGAATCGCCGAGGCATTTCATAATAAACTAGCCTCTTTGCAGTCGGGACATTTACATGTATCTTTTCTGGATGATTTCTGTTGTATCTTGATTCTGTTGTTTTTGGCAACTTCTACAGGATTTCTTGTACATGTCGGCATGCAATATATGCACTGACAAGATGGAAACAAAACTGAAAGCGCCCTCTTTTGTCAACAGAAAGAGAAATTCGATGTTTTCGGTAAACCTCTGGCGAAGACAAACTTGATAACAAAGAAATCTCTTTCCCTTTTTCATTTTAAAAATATTTTCTCTGCCTATAAAGAAGTTACGGAATCTGAAACAATCATCTCACGCATTCACGGTCATTATCTTTCAAAAGTTAACAGGAATGAAAATGTTTTAACCGTTTGCTACGCTCAGTTTATATTTGATGTTTATGCAATGATAAAGTTTTCAGTTTGAAGTGGATCTGGGAAAAAATTCTGTGGCGTAAGCAACGACATTTATTTTTAATCCACATATATAAATGAGAGAATTTGTGCGCCAATTTGTTCGGCATCTTCTCCTAGACAGTCAGAGCTAGAACCACCAAATTTCCTCTACAGCTTCATCCCACCTTAACTTACTGTACTGTTAATGTTTCGACTCCACAAAATTAGACCCCCCCCCACAAAAATGAAAAAGATGGCCACGAAACGTCTGCCCATTGGTAATTTGGCGACTCCCATTTTTAAGGTTGGCGACAGCATCGACCCCAGAGACTGCGGACACTTTGGTCGGGTTCAGTCCCTCCCCACTCAAAGCTGGGAACCGGATATCGAAACCTTACGTAGCAAGGACTAAGTGAGGCACCACACCTGCGGAAATACGGGGAGTCGAAAACTTCCTCCACGGGTGACGTCACCCCGCACCTGAACCGAGTATCTGTCCACCCTTCGGAATACGCCAGCTACTTTTAGTAACATAATAACTTAATCTTTTTTTAATTCAAATAAAAAAATTTTAATTTTATTTTGCTCGGAGGCAATTCTACTAGTCTAAGTATACAAAGAAGAAAGTTATAATACATTTATCTGTGTGTCTGCCCGATTATGCAGTCCGTTCCTAAAAGAGCTGGAGCACCAAACTTTGCATGACCTTTCCCTTCTTCAGGAAAAGGGAACTCACTGAGGGTCAATCAGGTGGGGACAGGTTTCAATTTCTCGAAATTCCAATACACTGAACATTAATGGATAAAAGTTATTCAACATAATAATTTCCAGCAATAAATTTAAAAGAATGAATACATCAACTGACTTCGTTACGTTTTCGTTTCGATAAAACCATTGCTTCAGAGTGAGGAAATAGCACAAGCGTTTCTCTGTGGAAATTGATTCTTTGTTAAAATGAAGGTATACATTATAAACAAGAGTCTGTTTTTTAATCATTAATAGAAATATATAATAACTAAATGGAATATTTGTAAACTAATAAAATATAGCGATAATTTATTCCAGTGACCGAATACCAGATGATTTTCTTCCAACAATATATGTTAACATATAAAAGAACAAAACTGAAAAACAATGATATAAAATAATACAAATTTAGAAATAAATCATTTGAAAGATTGACATTAACTACTGTTCATAGAGAAGTTCATAGCATCAATTAGAGATCTTGATCGGCGACCGATAGCTCAGTGGCCCAGAGCACCTGACATGTTATCAGGAGATCGTGGGTTTGTATCTCACCCGGCTCAAGACAATTTTTCCTATAAGACTGATCAATTTTAAATTCAAGGTGATATCTTATTTAATATATAAATAGATAAGTCGAAAAACATCGCTTCAATCTAAACTTTCAACCATTTAATTTACTGGGGATGTGCAAGAAATCCTGCTTGTATTTTCCATCATATCTCAGTCAGTGCCGGATCGGGGGGGAGAAGGGGGAAATAATGTTCTGCAGTCCAAATCCAGTCTCTTGCCTCTCCCACTATTACTTTTTTCTGTTCGACAGCGTTGCTTGCCACCACCACCCACCCTCTTAATTTTTTTTTTAAAGTCCGAGCCTGACCCCAGGATCTTTTTCCATGCTACTGTCCTTTACCGCCAGATAAAAGTACAGGTGAAAAAATTATCCCTCCAGCAACTCGCTTCTTTGAAAGGCCTGACGAAGCCTGTCACGGTAATGCGCCATAAAGAGAACCTCTGACGGTCACCCTGTTAAACCTCTGATGAATATCACTTTGATCAACCTCTGATGAAGATCATCTTGGTGAACCTCTAATGATCACCTTGATGAATCTCTGATGAGATCACATTGGTGAACCTCGGGTGGAGATCATCTTGTTAAACCTCGGATGAAGATCACCTTGGTGAGCCTCTGATTAAGATCACTTTCATGAACCTCTTGATGAAGATCACCTTGGTTAACCTCTTGATGAAGATCACCTTGGTTAACCTCTGATGAAGATCACTTTCATGAACTTCTGATGAAGATCACTTTGGTTAACCTGTGATGAAGATCTTTATAACTACATATATCTCAATAGAAGAATAACGTACGTAAGAAAGAAACTTTTCCTATTTTATTCGGATCGATAATTTTATTCGGATTGCAACCCAAGTCTCTTTGCTGCAGCGGCATGCTAACCTCTTGGTCACGATTGCTTCAGTTCACAGGATGTAGGCTGATTTAAAAGGGGTTGAACTGCCTCGTGGAATTTCATAAAAGCCACTTTTTTTAAAAGCAGGAAAAATGTGAAAACTCATTAGCTCAGTGGCTTTACAACAGCTGACATCTTCCAGTTGTCTCTTGCTCCACCTGGGTCTCAAAAAATGATCAGCCGCCTTAAAACCAACATGAATCGTCTTCCTCCATTTTTGATGCTGATGTTTTGGAATAAACTACTTATAGTCTCCTCGCTTACTCTTGCACTCTGTTTCATGTGACTGATAAAACACGCAGAGTATGGCGACGGGTACGCTTGATGACATGTTGAGCATTGCCTTCTTGGAATTTGGAGGTTCGAAAAGCGTTCTGTTAGGAAAAAGAATAAAAGTACAGTTGTACAGGTTATAAAGTTAGAACACATCATTCACATCTGGTTACATCAGTTTTCACATAAGGTTATAAAGTTAGAATCGTTGTCCTTTACCTGGATTTTGGGTTGTTTTACCTCTGAGCGGCACTGTTTTGCACACCATGGGCTAAATGGACAGGTCACAAGGACCCCGAAGGCTCAGAGCAGGTTGAGGAAGGGGACCCACTGGAACAGCTGTTGGGAGACAAATGGTAGCCTCCCGTCAAGGCCATCCAGCGTGTTCTTTAATGTGCATAGGGTATGGCTCTCCCGCACACGGGGCCACGGCTTAACGTCCCATCCGACGGACGGTGGCCTTTCCAAGCCCATCGGTGTACCCTACTGACCGCGGGCAGGGCGAGGAATTTTGCGGAGATAAATCTCAACGCTGACGCAGCTGGGACTCGAACCTGGGAATTACAGATTATGAGCCTGGTGCGCTACCGATTGCCTTTGCCTGGAGCTGCTACCCTTTGCCTGGAGATTTAAAATGATTTTAAAGCACTTGAAAAGTCTCAGATTATGTAATCGAAAGAGGCTGAAAACTTTTTTTAAAAATAACTCTAGTGTTTCGACTTAGATATCATTCTTATTTTTTGGAAAAAGTAGAAAATAAAACACGAGAACAAACAGAGCCAGAGCTTACTTTAAGTCAAAACATGACACTCTATAAAAAAAATTGTCAAATGATAAAGCAGCATCGTTAAATCTTTCATTTTACTTTCCTAAAACGAAATTAATTCTGAGAATTGGTTGAATAAATATGTAAAGCCTTGTCCACTGTGAATGAAATATTTTCTCCAAAGGTTAAATGATATAATTAGGTATTTTGCAAAGGTTTCGGCAATTTTTTGTTGAATATCAATTACTACTATGAACCACTTTGCAATATTCCGTTTTAAAACACGTGCCTTTTTCTAGTTTTGAAGAAATTACTGAAGGTAATTTCACATGGTATTGTTCTGAAAATCAACTTCAAATGTTCCATCGATTTCCTTTGTGCAATATACGTTTCATTTAATGTCTGCTGCCCTTCCTCCTTCCAGCAAAACAGAACATCACTGAAAACAACACATTCTTTATCAAATCACCATCATCGGTTTCAAAGACCGTCTTCTTAGTTCTTCTGCTGCCTGACGAATTCATTCCCATTGCGTCTTCAAAGAGAAAAAGGATTTCTTCCTTTTTATTTTGATCATCCATCCCATCACCGACCTTTCCATAGAACTTCTCCTAAGACTCCTTCGAGATGATACAAACACATCAATTTCCATTTCTCTTACTTTGCATTCCTTTATTTTTTATCTGTCCGGCATCAGATGACACGCCTTCTGCCCCCAAAGCTCTTTCTTCTCCATTTCCGATCCTCGTCTCTCTTCTTACTTTGCTTTACTTTTCCTTTTTTCACTCCAACTCATTGGCGACTTCTCTTTCATCCCTTAGAACATCCCGACTCCTGTATCACAGCTATCTGTTGCCCAGCAACCCTTTTCATCCCATTCTCCACGCCCCCTTCCCCTTCGTTCCTTTTCTTTAGAAGCAATTTCCATCGTAATTTTTGTCTTGTGCTCCTCTTTTCTTTTCCATTTCCAGAAAAAAGTTGCCAAATGAAAATTAAATATATTCTTCCTTCGCCCAGTCGTCGTGCTATTGTTTTCACCTCTTCCATAATATCAGAGTCCGCAACAGATTCCCTCGACTTATCAACAGTTCCGTCGCTTACATCAGCAACAAAACTCCTCTTGATTTATTGTTTTCTTCCCACAAGACAGTTTTGCAACCGTTGAGAGAATTCTTATTTCCTATCAGAACAATTCCTTCATTTCCCATTTATTTCTTTTACCAGGCTTGACTTTCTCTCCCTGGTGAAATCGCAAATAACGAGAGAAAGAGCGATGGTTGGCTTTTCACTTCATTCTCCTAACAAATCCGGAACTGCTTCGTGCAACGATTTCCCGTGTTTCGATGCATCGCCAGATGTTCGCGATGCGAAATTCCAAAGGTCTTATCCATTAAATCCTCGTCGATATACAGTTTGAACAACAAAACTCTTCTATTCACCTCTCAGATTCTGTGAAAGAGAGAAAAAATCTTCAACTTTCATGAGAGGCATGACGAATCTCGGCTCAGCGTTTCTTACAGTCGTACAGACAGACGGATTTCCAAAGTATTCCTCACCAATGGCAGATTGCGGACAGACAAAGCGACATCGACGCATGTTAAATTGAGACAAGAATCTGCGAGTCCCAGCTGGAAGTGACGTAATTCTATTGCCAGGCAAATGGAAGGGAGAAAAATGTAGAATAAATATATGGGCGAACAAATGTAAGGGAAAAGAATAACCAACCAATTGGGAGTAAATGTTAATTTATCATGTACTCCCAAAAGTGTTCATTATGTACGAAAACGATATGTATAAAGATGTAAAACTGCACACAGCTTTATGCTACGTTCATGAATATTGCTCCTTATGGCTCATTAACCTACAAAAGTATGACGAAGAACTAAAACATTTTCTGGTAAATGATCCATGCTACTTCTTTTAACATGCATTCCACATCGATCCATTGGTTTATATAGAATTTAAGTCGATATCTTCGCTGTTAAGTATTCTGCTAATACTTCATACAGGAGAGAAACTGTCGTGAGTCGGGTGGGATCCGAACCCACTACCTCCTGATAACATGTCGGGTGCTCAGACTGCTGAGCAACCATCCGCTGATCAAGTTTACCTCTCTTACTGTTGCTAAGTCTCATATCTTAGTCTCAAATACATTTATATTGCAGACAGAGACTTCACCGATCGGAGCTCTTACAAGATCGTGCAGAACACCAGCAACGATCCAATTGTTACTTCTTTTTTAGCATATTTCATTTTTATACGCCGCCTCGGTGGCTTTGTGGTATCGCGTTGGTTCGCGGTGATACTGCGACTACCGAGGTCCGGTTCGAGTCCCGGTATGGATGGCCGGTTGTTTGTTCTATCCTATATGTTGTAATTGTCTCTCAATATCAAAAACGTGTTCACTTATCGATATATCATAAAATTCTATGTTCTCTCATTGGGACATAAAACGGAAAATTGTCTATAAGTCCCAGCATCCAAATTGAAAAAAAAAATGTTTATACGTCTTTATGCATTACACGTGTTACATATTCGTAAATGTTAGTTCCAATAGTCAATTTCTTTTATATATATCCAATGCTATTTCCTGTGAATATTATTAACAGCGAAGATAGTTTAAATATGAATTTTCAAAGAGCCAATTATTAATGCTTTCCTGTGCCCAATTTGAACTACATTGATGTAGACCAATACAAGAAGACCAAAGAACAGTTAATTAATCGTTTCCAGGATGATTACTTTTTCAAGCATATCTAACAAAACAGACTTCGATGATTTCATGATGGTTGTCGAATGATTTTAAAGAGGATTCTAGGTTTTGATGCTGGACTTAGTCCTCTTGAACCTGAAATGAAATCCAATCACCCCTTTCAGAAATATCTTTTTGCCAATGCAACCTGATGCATATTATTCCCAATAATTGCTGATGCATATATTATTCCCAATAAAAAAGTTAATCTCCGAAAGGCATTCGTTCGTCAATTCTTCTTTTTACCTTTGATATTGAAGGCATTGATGATGTCGATACTTTGGTCTAAATTCAAAAAGCCAATTTCCTAATTTAAAAAAGTCTCGAACTCCAATACTTAATTTCCGAGATTTTGGCTATTAAGTCACTATCCTATTTAGTTTCGTCCATTTCTGATTTTAAAACTGATCTTTTTATTTTTTTCCAAAGTGAAGTGAATTACATTTACTGTATGCTTTTCTTAATTTCTCCGAGAGAATGAATCAAAACAAGAACAAAAAAAGGAGTTTTTAGTAACCGAACGTGCCCCTTTCATCCGTTTTGTCGCGCCACCTCGTGCTCTGTTTACATACCTTGAAGCAACGAGAGCGTCCTTCGTGGGATTACTCGCCCTGCCGACTCTGCCATTAGCGTCACAAGAGAGACGATTACCAGCAGCAGCTTTTCTTCTGCTGCTGGCAATCGGACACTAGCACACGACAACGCTCTTCGCTCGAGCCATCCTCACTCTCTCTATCGCTTCGGTCCTTTCTTTTCTCTTTCTATTTATTTACTTTTATTGTCCTTTTCGTTGCTGTGCAACTGGCGTTTGGATGAAATTAGGATTACCGGCTTATTCCCAGAGACGAGGCCCAAGTTTTACTTTGTGCCATTAATTGCTTCCCTCCGTTGTTTCTTCTTCTTCTCTTGGCAACCTGTTGTGCTGGGACAAATGTCACAAGATCTCTTCACCGTCCAGTTTGGGGGGTGGGGGTGGCTCAGTCGGTAGCGCGCCAGGCTCGTAATCTGTAGTTCCCAGGTTCGAGTCCCGGCTGGGTCAGCGTTGAGATTTATCTCCGCAAAATTCCCCGCCCTGCCCACGGGCAGTAGGGGACACCGATGGGCTTGAAAAGGCCGCCGTCCGTCGGATGGGACGTTAAGCAGTGGCCCCGTGTGCGGGAGAGCCATACCCTGTGCACGTTAAAGAACACGCTGGATGGCCTTGACGGGAGGCTACCATCTGTCTCCCAACAGCTGTTCCAGTGGGTCCCCTCCCCCAACCTTCTCTGAGCCTTCGGGGTCCATGTGACCTGGCCATTTAGCCCATGGTGTGCAAAAAAGTGCCGCTCAGAGGTAAAACAACCCAACCCGTCCAGTTTGGTGGAGGGAGTCTTTATTTTTTAACGATAAAGAATACAGTTCCCAATCTAAAGAGACCACGAACTGGGCATGGTTTTTTCACCACCACTCAAATTTCGATGCAACATTCTGCTTCTCTTTCATTATTCAGAAGGTTTGACGGTCCGACAATGACTCAACAACCAATCTAGCATTCAGTGGAAGGGCTGAAATATCCAGCGTCGTTAGGTTTTAGGAGGATTCGGAATTTCATCTCTCCCTCTCCCCGCGTCAATTGCTCTCAAAAGTATTGCATTATTGAGCGTTACCGCATAGAGCTGAAGTTCGGGTTCGAATCCTTGGCTGTGAAAATTTATTTCATGTAAATGTGTAGATGAATATATGCGTGAACTGAAAACGTTTTCTGGTTTTCTTATTTCATTCAATGCACAGCAGAAAAGTAAAATTAGGACCTTATCTAATTGAAAAAAAAATTATATCCTCTATGAAAGGAATTGTGGCCTTTCCATATGTTGTGTGAAAGGAAATGTGTCCCTATGGTATATTGCATAAAAGGAAACGTGCCATTCTGATACACTGTATAAAAGGAATTTCGTCCTTTTGAAACACGGTACGAAAAGTATTGTTTTCCTCTGATATGCTGTATGAAAGGATTTGTGTCAGTTTTATATGCTCTGTTAAAAGAAATTTGCCCTTTTTATACGATGAAGATAATGAGTTGTGTCCTTTTGATATGTTGTATGAAAGGAATTTTGACCTTTTGATATTCTGTACGAAAAGAATTTTGTCCTTCTGTAAACTGTATGAATGGA
This sequence comes from Ryuthela nishihirai, assembly GCA_038380435.1. Lineage (NCBI taxonomy): Eukaryota > Metazoa > Arthropoda > Arachnida > Araneae > Heptathelidae > Ryuthela > Ryuthela nishihirai. The sequence continues at coordinate 43,517,363 of JAWZYU010000005.1, forward strand.
ATTTTATCCTTTTGAGATATTTGAGTGAAAGGAATTTCGTCCTTTTGATAAGCTGTATGAAAGGAATTTTGTCAGTTTTATATGCTGTATGAAAGGAATTTTGTCAGTTTTATATGCTGTATGAAAGGAATTTTGTCAGTTTTATATGCTGTATGAAAGGAATTTTGTCAATTTTATATGCTGTATGAAAGGAATTTTGTCCTTTTGATACGCTGTATGAAAGGAATTTTGTCCTTTCGATACGTTGTTTTACAATCATGCATTCGAATGAAGTTGAACAAACCCACTGAGGTGCCTTGGGTTTTACCGAATAAATCATGAATTGTTTGTGTCATTCATATAGGAAAAGGACACAAGTGCAATTTTTTCTCTTTTCGTGATGTGGGTCTAATGGGGGAACGAATTAACGATTATTAATTGAAATTAAGATATTTAGTATTCGTAAAAATATAATTCAAATAAATAACTACTGTAAATTAAAAATAATAAATAAATAATATTTACTATTTTTCCGTCAATATGGCCGGATCCAAAAAAAAATCGAGGGAATAGATCCCCTCACTTTTACTGGTCTAAAAGCATGGAAAATGCATGAAACGGACTTAGCATAAGCTCCAGTTTTGGGTCTCAAGATATGAGGGGCATCAATGAAATTTATTTCAAGTTTTACTGCATTACAAAAAATTTTTAATATTTAACCTATTGAAAAAACAGTGCTAATCTTCGTTTACCAATGCTAGAATAATGTTTTCACCACATCAATTTCGTGTTTATTTTTCGATGTTCCCCTCAATGAGAATAATTTTAAATATATTTCGACTTTCGAATTTTTGGGTGATCTTAAATATGCCTCAGCTTAGGGTGCTGAGGGCCTCAGAAGCTCAAAGTCCGCCCCTATATGAAATATAAATAAGTTTAACAATTTATTGTCTCCATTGCCATTACCAGTATTCTGAAGAATGAGAGGGGGACATGGCCCCTTTTCTACCCTCCCCCCTTTATTTTTAATAAAAATAGTCCCGCTATTGCCATATAATATTGCCCATAACACTTCGAATTAGGGTTTCATTTCTCTAGTGGAGCGAAACGTGTTCTCCCGCCAAACGATCTGCTCCCTTCTGTCGCTCTCCGGTATAAAGCCTGGAGGGTAAATCTCAATAATTAAAGATGACGATTTTTTACGCATCACGACACACCTTTTCCCAGTGTCATGAGTAGGGGAAGGTGATTATGATTTTTTTACTTCTCTCTGCCACCACGTGGAGCTGCCATGCGACGTGACGTCTCGGTGAGTGAAATTGACGAGAGCTCGTGGAGAAGTGAGAGAAGCGGGGGCGAGCGCATGCGCCAAGGGTAGTCGGCTGCGTCGCTTGGTCCTCCAGCTGCTACTGGCTCGCCGCAGCTGAGAGGCACCAATGTGCCGGATGGCTCATCGCCGGCTCACGTTCTGCCGACGCCGGACGGGCCAATTGTTACAATCATTATGTGTACTCGGAGGCTGTGGTCCCGACTCGGGGCCGCCAATTCCCTGACATGACCTGAACCACCATGGGTAATTCACCTTCACGGGTAAGTAACTGATTCAACAGTTTGCTCCTTCTCTGTGCCTCCGCTACGCTGCTCTCAATTGAGACGACAGAAGCGAATCAATTATCGGAATCTCTGCATCGGATGGATGTGACAAGAGGCTTCGTTCCCCCCCTCCACTGACATACAAGAAGTGGGATTCTGTTTCAAGGGAAAACAAATCAAAGAAACAGTTTCTTCCTCTTCCTTCTACATTAAACATTAAACTTCGTTGATGAATCAACTGCATCTCGATGGTAGGGGGGAAACAACCACTTGAGGAGCGACCAGTGTGACGCAGTTGCTCGTGAGAATGGCTCACACGATCCGATATGAATTGCGAAACATGCCTCCAGAGAGGTAAACAAATGTTGTATTTAAAATCATAGGAGGAATAATCAAGATACTGGAAGAAAAATGGTGACTGTTTAAAGAACAAGATGTGATCAATTCCTGGAGTATTTCGAAATTAATACAGGACAATGAGATGTCAATATAGGGGGGTTTCGCTATTTTTGATGACAGCTAGTCTTTGATCCTTTTTCAATGATTTTGCGATATATTTCTGCCCATGTAGCTATAGGAATACTCGATGATCTCTTAACGCTTTATAGCTTTTGTTCGATGACGTATTATGTAGACATAAATATGAGATTGAAACGTTAAATCTGTCAACTATTTGCCACTTATTTGAATGTTAGGAATTAGTCTAGCTGTTTCGTTCGCCAGGATTTCTCACCAGTGATCTGAGTAATATTGATCTGATATTCGATATGAGCTCGAATGGATATGTGAAGAGGATTTTCCGTAGGAAGACGAAATCCGTTTTGCTCTGTCATGAGACCGTTAAAGATTAATATCGTCGCCTGCGAAACGTAACAGGTTGCTTTTGCTAAACATAATAAGGCGTCTCAGCTATGTCTGTACAAGAAAAAAAAAAGTTAATACCAAACATACAATGAAGTAGAAGATAAATTTGATGTTTTGGGCATCATATTTATGTTTAGAGTTGTGATCGAAGAGTAAACAGACCTATAAAGGATTAAAAGAGTACCGAGTAGCCTTATGAGCAGAAATAACCCAAGAGAATTCAAATGATTGAAAAGGATCAACGTTCAGCTTTAGACGCTCATCAATAACTCGATTCTTCCCTGCCTGACTCAGACATTAAAATTAATAACACCCAGATGGCAGTTTCTACTTCCATGAAGTATTTAGCTAATAATCTGTAGATAATAGTCTTGACTTTGGACTTCACATTCATAAAACCGTCGCTTCTAAAAGAACTTATATAGTATATACATATATACCCTTTGTTACATTCGAAACTAGATATCGTTCTGTGCTCCAATGTTCTGCAAAATTTACATCCAGCCGATACTCGAATACTCTACTCTTTTTGGTATTAATAAAAAGAACTCTTATAAATTAGAAAAAGTTCAAAATGAAGCTCTCAAAATCTATTTTAACAAGCGAGAATCCCTAACACTTACTGATATTCGTTCCAACTACCAAATTCCCACTCTTGAATCTAGAAGAAAGCTGCGGTTTATTACCCTTATTCACGACACTATTTATAACAAGTCTCATCCCCTTCATTCGATTCTTACACCCTATATTCAATTACGACATCGCCACATCCTTCGCTCTGATAATAAAATGTTTTCTACTCCCGAGACTTTCAAAGCTAAGTACGGTGAAATTTCTTTTGCCTTTCAAGCAACCTCAACTTGGAATTCTCTACCGAGCGATATCACTTCTTTAAATTCTAAAACAAATTCAAAAACTATATTACTCCACTCCTATTAGAATATCGAAACGTTCGACCAACAACATCTCTTCACCCCTATTCCCACTCCCCCATATTTCTTATTTTTGTAGATTATTCGCAATCCTTTTTCCCCTCTTCAGTGATCTAATATTACTCTCTATTATTCTTAACTCTTCTTTTTTTCCCTCTGATATACAAATATTCCTCCTTTTTGCTGCGTTTGCTATCATATTTCATATTCCATGTTTGCCTTTTTTACATGCGGCTTTTTCTCGTTTCATTTATGTGCCAAATGGTTATGCATGTTTGTATTTTTTACTGTCCTTGATATTTCCTTCTGATTTCCCAAGTGTACTGAAGCATTAAGCCACTTGAGCATTTAAATTAATATCTAAAATTACATGTTCATTGACTTTATTGTAGTCCCCCCCCCTAGATGGAATAAAAAACAAACTTATATTCATCGGTAACTTCTCCTGCATTAATTCCAATGGCTTGAGAAAGTGGAGAAGTGAAGGAGATATACAACTTGGTAGACAATGTGCACATAAGAGAGGAAAATTTTTTACTGATCTCTTTAACTTCAAGAGGAACACGCATATGCATACAAGTGAATGTTAGAACTTATCGATAAACTTCTGGCTTCCTATATATTAATCCATGAACAGAGGAAGGAGATATATCTATCATATTTCGTCACTGGTGCTTTTAGTGTCTTTTGATTGCTCATAAATCTGCTGAATAATATCAATCGCAATAAATCTGGATTCACCGAATCGGGATATAAATGGCAGGAGAAAAAGGATCTCCACCAATCAGTGACTGATATCTTTGAAATCGTGCATTAAGTCCAACAAAGTTATATTTAGAACCGAGGACCATTCCCGTTCCTCGTCGAAAGTTGTATTTTTCAAATTTCGTGTTTCTGCATGAAAGAATTCAGCAGATGGGTCCAAGCCAAAAAAACCGTCGGTATTTATTAGTCACTTGTGATGCGAAGAACCACTCGGCCTATAAGTTGCAGGAAAATCTCTGCCACATTGCGTAATTTAATGGTTATGACACGAGAATAGCTTTTGAGCTGAAGGGTGAAAGGGATTGAAAGAGAGAGGAACACGAAGAAGGAAGAATGACTTCGAGATGAAAAGGTCAGTTATCACGATTACGATACAATGAATGAAGCAGAATTGTAAATACTGATACTTGAACGAAAACCAGGTTAAAGTTTAAGAACATAGTTTAAAATGAAATTATTAATTAAATTAAATTCGAAAGTCTTGCAATAAGATTAAATCAATCTTTCCTAGCAAATGTTTTCATAACGTTCAAAGTTCGGGTTGAATTAATGGAGTAAAACCACTGAATTAAAAAAGGCATCATGCAAACAAAATCCTAATGCAGCCATGTGCTACGGAGATCCAACCAGACTGTGTAATTTTCCTCTCCAGACGTGTCTGTTCTAAGCTACAGCTACTGCATTTGGCCACTCTAAGCCAATTCTAGCAAGGTCCTGTTTGACATTGTCTGCCCATCGCTTCCTAGGTCTCCCCCTTTTTCTGAAACCCTTAGGCACACTGTTCATAATCTTGTTTATTAATCTGCAGTTATGCATACGGGCAACATGGACAAACCAACGTAGTCTCTCTCTGCACAATATGGTGCTCAAAGGAGGTTGATGACTCCTTCTTTTAACCTCATCATTACTTACAAAGTCAAACCACCTAATGCCTCAGATACTGCGTAAGCATCTAGAATCAAAGGCATCAAGTTTCTTGTTATCCTGCTTACAAAGGGTCCATGTTCCGTTACCATAACAAACCTTAGAAAGAACCAGACTATTATACAGCCTAATTTTAGTCTTTAGGTGTACACACCTATTTTTTCACACTCTCCATAGATTCTCAAAAGTCCCAGCAGCAATCTCTATTCTTCTAGTTATCTCATACGACACATCACCATTATCTGTTACATAGCTTCCAAAATAATTAAACTGAGACACTTGCTCAAGAGTGCAGACATTCAAAGCAACTTAAAGACTCTCTGCCTGACCAATTGTGTCACTTTAGGTTATTCTCTGTTTATCACCAAACCTACTCTATTAGCAGTCTCATCAACATCCCTAATGAATGATTTCATCTCATCAACATCATTAGTCAACAGGGCCAAATCATCTACATAATCTAAATCAGAAATTTTGAAATCTCTGAACCATTTAAGTCCAAAATCTTCCTCTTGCAAAGAATTTCTCATAACATAATCAATAACCAAACTAAAGAAAAAAGAAGACAGAATGCACCATTGTCTAACTCCACTAGCAATGCTAAACCGATCGTTGCAACATTTGTCTCTCCCACATGACTCAGTATCATTATAGAGAGTTCTTATTACACTAACTAATTTATCAGGTATTCCATTTGAGCTAACAATCAACCACCAGATTTCTGAAACTAAACATTTCTCAAGACTCTGCCTAAGTGAAAGTATTTTATCAATACATTCCCTAACACTTCTGAATCCACACTGTTCATCATGCAGTTGTCCATCAACCAAATTCTTAATTATATTAAGTATAATCATACAAAGAACTTTACCTGGAGCAGAAAGTAAATTAATTCCCCTATAGTTATCACAAGAACTGTGATCACCTTCTTTAAAAATTCGGAGACAATAATAGCTCTAATAACATCCTTAAGAACAACACCTTTATCATAAAAAGTATTCAGAATTTCAGTCAGCCATGTGACAACACAAATGTTCTCAGCTCCAAGCATTTCAGTGGTGATTTCATCCACCCCTGGGGATTTATGCAGTTTTAATTTAGAGATAGCCAAAGTGACTTCGGAATGTGATATAGGGCCTCATTAAAGCCAGTAATGCATCTATCCTTATTTACAAACAATGGGAATAGAGATAATCACATTATTTAGAACATCTCTGAAATGATCAGCCCACCTAGCGATCACAGAATCCTCACCTTCAACCATCTTGCCATGTTTATCCCTTAATCCCTGTCTGTTTCTTCCCACATAAAACCAGAATAATCTGATACAACATCTTGCTGTTGTGCTGTCTAAGCTTTGTCAGCCAAGGTATCAAGCCAAAGATTCTTATCAGCTGTTAACTGATCGTTTACACGTATATTAAGCTCCTTGTAATGCCTTCTGTTAGGACTAGTAGGGTGTTGATTCATATTAATGCTGCACTTCCTTCTTTCAGAAATAGGTTCCATAGCCTTATCACTAAAATAATTTTGTTTCCTCTGTTCCCTTTTACCCAAAAAGGTACTGTTGGTTTCAAGAAAAGCCTGTTTAAACTGATCCCATTCTTTCTCAACTTCCGCAGTAAGCAAACCACGAATGTCATAATAACTAATTAGCTTATCGTGGCATGCTTTGGCTACATCTGGATGTTTCAAAGTATCAGTGTTAAAAGTAATTCTCTTAACTTTGGCAGAACAATTCTTAAGCTTCAGTTGCAAGACGCTTTTGACCAGGTAATAGTCAGACCCAATTTCAGCTCCCCTGTACGATCTGGTATTCCTAACTAAATCGTGAATATCAGAGTAAGGTGATCAGATTTGGCCTATTTGCTGTTAATTAAAATATCATATCCTGTGCAACCCATCAGGTGAAACTCATGTATATTTATAAATGTCGCTATGTTTGCAGTATGTGTTAGTTATTCGCAAACCATTAAGTTTACTTATCTGTAGAAGACGTTCTCCATTGCCATTGGAACAACCAATGTCAAAGAGACCTAAAACTCCTGCCCAAAGATTAGAGTCAGTACCAATTTTAGCATTAAAGTCACCTAGCATAACGGAAATATCTCCTTTCTTCACAGAATTCGAAATATCCTGCAGCTGGCTGGAAGGAAAGCTGTGTACCAATCCCTAGTGATGATGCACAGAACCGGCCAGGTCTAGCACCTAATGTCCGACCCCGCCTTCTCGTGGTGCAGGCCGTTAGTACCTTTCAAAACAGATATTCTCTTTTGGAAGGGAACGGAAGGGGAGGGCTGCCAGTTCAGTATGGCCTGCTGATCTGGTCATCTACGGCCACTTTTCTCTTTTTTTTCACCCCTGCTGAGGAATGGTCAACTTCACAGGGTCCTGGTGCTGACCATTTATACCTACTAGACTGGACTTGTTTATGGATTTGAGCTTGATTATTGATCCTGGACTTGCTGCACTGGTGGGCCTCTGTTGAGGGAGAGTCTGCCGCTGTGTTTTCTGTTTGCTTCTGGGTTGCCAGCTCTAAGTGAACAGAGGCATGGGATACCTTATATCAGCTGGTGGATAATCCTAATCAGAGGCCATCGCAGGTACCTGAACCTTACTTAGCTAGTTGGGCATCGTCAAGCCTAAACTGGAGTAATGCGTCTCAGGCAGGCCATGTGGCTCTTGAAAAGGTCCACTTGAAAAGGTGGTGCCTGAAGTTCCTACCAGCATCGGTGACTTCAGCCTTTAGCGGAGGAGGAACGGGTCTTTGCCCCATGCCTGCGATCAGGGGGCTTTTTGATATTGTTGGCCCTACCAATCTCAATAAACCTAATTTCTTCAAAAATCCTACTAATCATTTTCTCTCTGCAGGAACTTGGAACGTGAGGACATTACATAGAGATTATTCTCTTGATGTCCTCATGCAGGAATTCCAGCGCTATAACCTAGATATTCTAGGCTTGCAAGAGACCAGATGGACAGGTTAAGGTGAGATACTTAAAAATAACTTTAAATTTCTCTTTACAGGGAGGGAGGATGAAAAGCATCACCAAGGTGTGGGTCTGCTGCTCAGCAGACATGCTAGTGATGCTCTTCTAGGATATGAGTGCATTAATGAAAGGTTTCTTACAGCAAAATTTCAGACAAGCATTAAAAACTTGAATGTTATCTGCTGTTATGCCCCCACTGAGGATGCTGATGAGGACGAGAAGGATAGGTTTTACGGACAACTTCAGGATATTTTGAATTCTGTCAAGAAAGGAGATATTACCCTTATTCTAGGTGACTTCAATGCCAAAGTTCGTACTGACTCTAACCTTTGGGGAGGAGTAATAGGCCCTTTTGGTATCACTTGGTAGCTGCAATGGCAATGGGCAACGTCTCCTACAGATAAGTAATCTCAATGTATTCAGAATAACTAACACTTATTGCACACACCGCAACATACATAAGTACACATGGGTTTCACCTGATGGGCTGCATAGGAATATGATTGATTATATATTAATTAACAGCAAATGGGCTAGTTCTGTTCGGAATACCAGGTCATATAGGGTAGCTGAAATGGCATCTGCCCATTACCTTGTTAAAAGTGTCTTGCAACTTAAACTTAAAAAGTGTTGTGCTAGAGTTAAAAAATTTACCTTTAATACTGAAGCTCTGAATGACCCAGTAATAGCTAAAGCTTACCATGATAGGTTACTTAGTCATTATGACAGTCATGGTTTGCTTAATACTGAAATTGAGGAAGAATGGGGCCATTTTAAACAGGCTTTTTTGGAAACTAACAATACTCTTTTAGGAAAAAAGGAGCAGAGGAGGCAGAATTATTTAAGTGATAAGGCAATTGAGCTTATTTCTGAAAGAAGGAACTGCAGGAATGTCCTTAATCAGTACCCTACTAGTCCTAATAGAAAAGATTACAGAGAGCTTAATAAACGTGTAAAGGATCAGTTAGCTACTGATAAAAATCTTTGGCTTGATAGCTTGGCTGACAAAGCTGAGGAAGCAGTTAGGCAGCACAACAGCAGAGAGCTGTACCAGATAGTTAATGTTTTATGTGGTAGAAAACGGACAGGCATACAGGGATTGAAGGATAAACAAGGTAAGGTTATAGAAGGTGAGGATTCTCTCATGGCTAGGTGGGCTGAGCATTTCAGTGATGTTCTAAACAATGTGGTTAGTTCTACTCCCATTGTTTGTAATGATGATAGATGCATTGGCAGCTTTAATGTTGGCCCTATAACACAATCTGAAGTTAGTTTGGCTATCTCTAAACTGAAACTTCATAAATCCCCAGGGGTAGATGAAATTACTACAGAAATGCTCAGAGCTGGGAATGTTTTGGTTACCATTTGGATGACTGAAATTTTGAATAACTTTTATGATAAAGGCATGGTTCCTAAAGATTTTACCAGAGCTATTATTATCCCTATTTTCAAAAAAGGTGATCGCAGTTCTTGTGATAACTATAGGGGTATCAGCCTACTCTCTGTTCCAGGTAAAGTTCTTTCCATGATTGTGCTTAATAGAATTAAGAATCTGGTTGACAGGCAATTGCGTGATGAGCAATGTGGATTCAGAAGTGGTAGGGGATGTGTAGATTAGATATTTTCACTTAGGCAGATTCTTGAGAAATGTTTAGAGTTTCAGAAACCTTTGGTTGCTAGCTTTGTTGATTTCAAAAAGACTTCCGACTCTGTTGATCGTCATAATTTGTGGTTGATTGTGAGATCTTATGGTATACCAGACAAGTTAGTTAACATAATGAAAGCTCTCTATAATAACACTGAGTCATGTGCGAGAGTTGGTAAGTCTTGTAGCAATTGGTTTAGCATTACGTCTGGTGTTCGACAAGGGTGCATTTTGTCTCCTTTTCTCTTTAGTTTGGTTGTTGATTATGTTATGCGAAATTCACTTCGAGGTAAAGATTTTGGCCTTAAATGGGCTGGAGATACGAAAATTTCTGATTTAGATTATGCTGATGATTTAGCCCTTTTGGCAAATGATGTTGATGAGATGAACTCTTTCATTCGAGCTGTTGATGAGACTGGTAGTAGAGTAGGTTTGGTTATAAACAGAGAGAAAACTAAAGTGATGAAAATTGGTCAAGCAGGTTGTGATTCAGTTAATCTGAATGGTTGCAGTCTTGAGCAGGTGTCACAGTTTAATTATCTTGGGAGCTATGTAACTGATAATGGTGATGTGCGGCATGAGATTAACAGACGAATAGGTATTGCTGCCGGGACTTTTAAGAATCTATGGAGATTGTGGAGAAATAGGCGTATACACCTAAAGACTGAAATTAGACTGTATAATAGTTTGGTTCTTTCTAGGGTTAGTTATGGTAGTGAAACTTGGACGCTGTGTAAACAAGATAACAGGAAACTAGATGCTTTTGATTCTAGATGCTTACGCAGTATCTTGGGTATTAGGTGGTTTAACTTTGTAACTAATGATGAGGTTAGGCAAAGGAGTCTGCAACCTCCTTTAAGCAACATATTGTGCAGAGAGAGACTCCGCTGGTTTGGCCATGTTGCCCGTATGGATAATTATAGATTGGCGAATAGGATTATGAACAGTGTGCCTAGAGGCCTCAGAAGGAGGGGGAGACCTAGGATGCGGTGGGCAGACAATGTCAAACAGGACCTTGTTAGAATTGGTGTGCAATGGCCAGATGCAGCAGATGTAACTCAGGACAGATATGCTTGGAGAATTAAACTGCGTGGACTGGTTGGACCTCCGTAGCCCATGGCTGCTTGAGGATGATGATGATGATGGCTGTAAAACGTATCCTTTTCAATCTCATCAGAGTCTTCTGTGATGGCATAACAACAGATGACATTCAAGTCTTTAATTTTTGTTTTAAATTTTGCTGTAAGAAATCTTTCATTAATGCAGCCATATCCTAGAAGAACATCACTGGCGTGTCTGCTGAGCAAGCAAACCTACACCTTGGAGATGCTTTCCATCCACCCTGCCTGAAAAGAGAAATTTAAAGTTATTTTTAAGTATCTCGCCTTTACCTGTCCTCTGGTCTCTTGCAAGCCTAGAATATCTAGATTATAAAGTTGGAATTCCTGCGTGAGGACATTAAGAGAATAATCTCCATGTAATGTCCTCACGTTCCACGTTTTTGCAGAGAGAAAATGATTAGTAGGATTTTTTAAAAAAACTAGATTTACTGAGAGAGGTAGGGCCTAAAATATTAAACAACCACCTGATCGCAGACGTGCGGCAAAGACCTATTCCTCCTCCGCTAAAGGCTGAAGTCACCGATGCTGGTAGGAACTTCAAGGACCGCCTTTTCAAGCGGACCTTTTTAAGAGTCATATAACTTGCCTGAGACACATTACTCCAGTTTAGGATTGACGAAACCCAACTATCTAAGTGAGGGTTGAGGTTCTCCCACTGCTAAAGGCTGAAGCCACACATACTAGTAGGAAAGAACTAGTTTTTCACATACTAGTTGAAAAGGTGTAAGTACCACCTTTTCAAGTGGACCTTTTCAAGAGCCTTTTGTTGATTTTCTCTGAGAATTTTCTACCAGCATTCTCAAGACGTTTTGAGAAAATATAATCAGTTATGTCCTTTTGCTAAAAATAGTTTTAATTATAGCTTAGTAACGCCCACGTCACCTGGAATATATTTCGTAAGAGAAAAGAAACAAACTTGAGTAATAAGAATAAAGAGTTGTTTTTCTTTTCGACTTTTGCACGGCCGATTACAGAGTTTAAAGAAATGTCGAAATTAATTAAATCGATCATTTCCGATTAATTAAAAGATCGCTCGACAGAAGAGAGTCACGTGTCGAGCGAAAGCTACAAAGTGAAATCGGAGGCGTTTCCAAAGAAGAAGAGGGAAAAGACTTCCGAGTTGTACTTATCGCTGAATTAGAGCGAAAGGCGGTTAAAAAAGCAGCAATTGATTGGAGGAAAAGGGAAATGTCAGCCACAATGACTTTCGACATACAGAGTGAAAGATTTCGACTTCTGAAATTTGCTTCGCCTAAATAACAAATATTTTGCAGACATCTGCAGATTTCGAATCAGTGCACATTTCGATAATTACAAATCCACTGCCATGAACATTGAAGTTCTCTTCTTCGGATGCGAAATCACATGCACCGCAATGCGAAGGGATTTACTCTTCGGTTTTCAAAAAGAAAAAAGTTCGTTAGTACTCAAAGTTAACCACCCGGCACAAAATGTTAATTTAAGGAATTAAGGGAAGGAACGTCATTCAAGCAATATGACGTCATGCTGTGGAATTTTTCCGTTTTATACAGTTTGATGACCTAACTGAAATTGAAAATCACGTCTAAGATAGAAAATGCATTTAGAAATTATGCTTCATGCTTAAAAATATATTTCAATAAAGTGCTCTGTCATGGAAACATAACGATTTATTTAATATAATGGATAAAGTAGCCATAAAACTAAATAATATATCACATCATTTAATAATGAACAAATTTAGAACGTTCATACTTAAGTTATATCAAAATCCCAATTCAGAGTTTAAAATAATAATTCCAAGATATCAGAGTAAGGTGATCAGAAATGAATGAATGGCCAAAAGGAAAATTAAAATAAAAGTGTCGGAAGTTACAAACGGGAATGGAGGTGGATAGGTTTTCATCACCGAAAGTTTATCATCATCATCACCCTCAAGCAGCCATGGGCTACGGAGGTCCAACCAGACCATGCAATTTAGTTCTCCAAGAATATCTGCCCTGAGCTACATCTTCTGCATCTGGCCACTGCACACCAATTCTAACAAGGTCCTGTTTGGCATTGTCTGCCCACCGCATCCTAGGTCTCCCCTTCTTTCTGAGGCCTTTAGGCACACTGTTCATAACCTTATTCGCAAATCTATAATTATTCATACGGGCAAACATGGCCAAACCATCGGAGTCTCTGCACAATATGCTGCTTAAAGGAGGTTGCAAACTCCTTTGCCTAACCTCATCATTAGTTACAAAGTTGAACCACCTAATGCCCAAGATACTGCGTAAGCATCTGGAATCAAAAGCATCTAGTTTCCTGTTATCTTGTGTTTACAAAGTGTCCACGTTTCACTACCATAACTAACCCTAGAAAGAACCAAACTATTATACAGTCTAATTTTAGTCTTTAGGTGTATACGCCTATTTCTCCACACTCTCCATAGATTCTTAAAAGTCCCGGCAGCAATCCCTATTCGTCTGTTAATCTCATGCCGCACATCACCAGTATCTGTTACATAGCTCCCAAGATAATTAAACTGTGACACCTGCTCAAGACTGCAACCATTCAGATTAACTGAATCAGAGCCTGCCTGACCAATTTTCATCACTTTAGTTTTCTCTCTGTTTATAACCAAACCTACTCTACTACCAGTCTCATCAACAGCTCGAATGATAGAGTTCATCTCATCAACATCATTTGCCAAAAGGGCTAAATCATCAGCATAATCTAAATCAGAAATTTTCGTATCTCCAGTCCATTTAAGGCCAAAATCTTTACATTGAAGTGAATTTCGCATAACATAATCAATAACCAAACTAAAGAGAAATGGAAACAAAATGCACCCTTGTCGAACACCAGAAGTAATGCTAAACCAATTGCTACAAGCCTTACCAATTCTCACACACGACTCAGTGTTATTATAGAGAGCTTTCATTATGTTAACTAATTTGTCAGATATACCATATGATCTCACAATCAACCACAAATTATGATGATCAACATAGTTGAAAGCCTTTTTGAAATCACAAAGCTAGCAACCAAAGGTTTCTGTAACTTTAAACATTTCCCAAGAATCTGTCTGAGGGAAAATATCTTGATCTACACATCCTCTACCACTTCTGAATCCACATTGCTCATCGCGCAATTGATTGTCAACAAGATTCTTAATTCTATTAAGCACAATTATGCAAAGAACTTTCCCTGGAACAGAGAGTAGGCTGATACTCCTATAGTTATCACAAGAATTGAAATCACCTTTCTTAAAAATAGGAATAATAATAGCTCTGATAAAATATTTAGGAACCATGCCTTTATCATAAAAGATATTCAAAATTTCAGTCATCCAAGTGGTAACCGAAACATTTCCAGCTCTAAGTATTTCCGTAGTAATTTCATCTACCCCTGGGGATTTCTGAAGTTTAAGTACAGCCAAAATAACTTCAGATTGTGTTGTAGGGCCAACATTAAAGCCACCAATGCATCTATCATCATTGCAAACAATGGGAGTAGAGTTGGGTTGGGTTGTTTTACCTCTGAGCGGCACTTTTTTGCACACCATGGGCTAAATGGTCAGGTCACATGGACCCCGAAGGCTCAAGAGAAGGTTGGGGGAGGGGACCCACTGGAATAGCTGTTGGGAGACAGATGGTAGCCCCCCCTCAAGGCCATCCAGCGTGTTCTTTAACGTGCACAGGGTATGGCTCTCCCATATAACGGGACCATGGCTTAACGCCCCATCCGACGGACGGCGGACGTTAACCTTTACAAGCCCATCGGTGTCCCCTATTGACCGTGGGCAGGGCGGGGAATTTTGCGGAGATAAATCTCAACGCTGACCCAGCTGGGACTCGAACCTGGGAACTACAGATTACGAGCCTGGCGCGCTACCGACTGAGCCACCCCCGCCCCACATATTCAATAATGAAACAATATTTGTTGAACGCAAAATTCATTTTCTTGCAACTTTCTGAGTTTCATTTGATTTGTATAGTGGCGTCGTGTAAACAACAAAAAGGACAAAGTGGCGCCATCTAAAATTGGATTGAATTGCCCCTTTTCCTTTGGGAATGAAGAATACTTTAGTCCTTTGAGCTTCAAAGTAGACTTCGCATTTTATGTAGTTACCTTATAAGAGTGGTTTTGGTAAAGAGTTAAGTTTTCATGAGAATTGAAACTGCCTTTAAAATTGCTCTCCGCATTCAACATAAATTAACTTACAGCTAACTCTATGATTTAATTCATAATTCGTGAAATTATGCAAAGGGGAGTTGAATTATAAAAAAAAAAAACTTTTTGAATTGTTAGTTGGACAGTTTGACTTTGAACTTTCAGAGAGACTTGATATTCGATTTCAGATGCAGAAGCTGTTGTCATGGATATTCAGTAGATTAACTTGGATTATTTTTCTTTCGACTGTTTCTGAGCAGCATTTAGTTGAAGAAGGGAAAAGAGGGAAAGAATGAGAAATAGAAAAAATGAAGGATTGTTTCGAACAACACCGGGCAAAAACGAATGCAATGTTTTACCTCTGAGCTGCGCATTTTGGCACGCAATGAGCCAAACGGCCAGGTCACAAGGAACCCAAGGGCTCAGATAAGGTTGGATGAATGGGATTCACTGAATAGCTGTTAGGAGACAAAAGTCTCCAGTCAGAGCCATCCTGCGCGTTCTTCAGCTTTCTCAGAGTATGGCTTCACTGAGAGGCATAGCTAGGGGGGGGGGGGTGAGGCTCCCCCCCAAAGTAAATCGGAGTTGGCAAAATTCGAAGCGACTTTGTAAAATCCAGCTGAGTTGTGAAAATTTAATTTTTTTCTGTAAAACTAAAGAGAGTTAGCAGAATTTATACAACATGACAAAATCTAGAGTAATTATCAAAATCGAGGTACTTGGAAAAATCTGACAGTTGGCAAAATTTGAAGCCAGTTAGTAAAATACAGGTGAGTTGGCAGAATCGCGATAACGGCAAAATCTTGGGGAGTTGCAAAATTTGGGGTGACTTGGCAAGATTCCGTTTAGATTAAAAAATTGGGGTTTTTTTTCTGTAAAATTATGGGAAGTTGGGAAAATCTAGGGGAGTTGGCACAATTCACTTGCTAAAAATACAGGCGTTGTGAAAATTGGGCTTGTTTTTGTGAAATTAAGGAGAATTGGTAAAATTCGAAGTGACTTCGCAAATACAGGGAAAATGTAAAAATTTTTGAATTTTTTTTCTGTAAAATTTCAGCGCGTTAGCAAAATATAGAAGAGTTGACAAAATTCGAAGCCACTTGGTAAAACACAGGTGTTTTTTAAATTTTTTAATTCACATCTTCCTATTTGTACTATGGCGTATAAACTAACGGGCTCCTGTTTCGACCTCTGCAGCAAACAGTTGCATGAGGAGGTATTATTATCATATGGCCCTAAAAAGTCGAAAATAAGCCTAAAGCTTATTGGTGCAATCAGTCCCTGGGTTCGTATTCAGTGAATGCATAGGGCGCAGCAATCTTGTCGAGTAGGTAAATCGTCGCCCTGTCGTCGTTTGAAGTGAATACGAATTCAATGACTGATTACACTATCGGTATGCTTTAGGTTTACTTTTTATGGCTCATATAGGAAAATAGGTAATAAAAAAATGCTTTTCTTTTGTCCTTCGTCGATTTGTGGGTTTGTCAAAACAGTTGTCCCACCATGTATCTTTCGAACGCGATGGAGAAACTTAATGATTATGTGTGAAATGAAAGCTTGTTACTCGGGGACTATCATGGGCTATAAAAAAAGTGACCCCTCATATTTTCTTTACTCTGAGAAAGGAGAAATGTGACAACGACTGTTCTACAACATCTTCAGAATGTGAGAGCCGAAAGTTATTAGAGATGAATGAAATGAGAGTGTTGGCGGGAGGAGTGGCAGAGGCTATTGAAATATTAATCCTCCATGCTGTCTGCCCCTCCTAAAAAAGATAAAATTTGAAAACGATTGTTTCGCTTTATCTTCGGAACGCAAAATCGGAAAGTAACACGCTATGCGTCAAATGAACGCTTCTGATGCTGGGAGTGTCATAGCCTATATCAAAAAAACCCCAAAAACCACGCTTTCTTTCCTCCACCCCCTTCTCTTAAAACGGGAAAGAGTAAAACGACTGTTCCACTTTATCTTCGGGCTGTGTGCACCCCAGACATTTGTCTGTGACACAGGTTATTAAAAAAAAAACCTCCCTCTTACTGCCCTTAGAAAGGGGAAAATATGAAAACGATTGTTGTGGATTATCTTCGGAATGCGAGGGGCTAATGTAACAAGCTGTATGTCAAATGAAAGCTGACGACATGGGGAAGGTTGTAGGCAATTAATATAGACCACCCTGATTTCTTCCCCCCTAAAAAGGGAAAATGTGAAATTCCTCCTTCTGCTATATTTTCTGAATTAGAGGACCTAGAGTTACGAGTTAGGTGATGAATAATAGCTCATATGAGGGCTTTCGTGGATTATTCAAATTATGTCCCCCACCATTCTTCCCTTCCCCCAAAAGAGGACGGAAATTTAGGATTGACCTTAACTAGTTTTATCTCAAATTAAAGCTTGTGACGTCTCCAATGTCACAACTCTAAAGAAGGGGGACGGAAATCTGGTCGATGTTTATGAGTCATATAGCCTAAGAAAGTTTCTGAAGATAGGTGGTTTTGATAACAAAAAAAAACAGGTATCTTAAAAAATTTTAATTTATTTATCTTCCTATATGGGCCCTAAAAAGTAGAAGATAAAAGTAAAACGTATTGATGGTACAATCAGTCACTGAGTTTGTATTCGCTTCAAAGGAAGATAGGGAGCCAGCAATCTTGTTGTGTAGGTAAATCGGCGCCTTATCTTCCATTGAAGTGAATACGAACTCAGTGACTGATTGCACCATCGATATGCTTAAATTTATTTTCTATATAAGAAGATAGATATATATTATTAATTTTAATTTTTTCTTCTGTCACTAAACACACCTACCTTCGAAAACATTCATTTGATATATGACCCATAAACATCGACCACATTTTTCCTCCCTTTTGGAGTCATGTTTGAGCTACCCATGACATTGGAGACACCAGAAGCTTTGAGATATGACTCGTTAATGTCTAACCCTGTGAAATCCCCCCCCCCCTTTTTATATCAGAGAAGGAATAGTGGGGGAGAAATTCGTAATAGTTTACGACGGTCATTATATGAACTTTCATTTGGCATCTAACTCGTAACTGTAAGCTCGCGCATTCGCAAGATATATTAGAACAACTTTTACAGTTCCCATTTTTAGGGCAAAGAATGCCTGGGGTGTCAATTTTTTATAAGCCATGATTTTTTATAGCCTATGACACCGCATCACAAGCTTTCATTTGGCACATAGCTTGTTACTTTTAGCACTCGTGTTCTGGAGATATAGGAAACAATCGTTTTCCTATTCCCCACCCCTTTTCGTGTGGGAGTACGAAAGCGGAGGGAGGGAGTGAATTTTTCTTAGCCTCTGACATTCCCAGCGTCAGAAGTTTTCGCTTGACACATAGCTTGTTACTTTCGGCACTCTCATTCTGGAGATATAGGGGAAGGATTGTTTTCATATTTCCCCTTTTATAGGGGGGAAGAATGCATTGGGGGTCTTTATCTATAGCCTATGACACTACCCGAGTCACAAGCTTTCACCTGACATATAAATCACAAAGTTTCTCCATCGCGTTCGAAAGATATGGAGGAACAACTTTTTGTTCAATCCACAAACTGAGAAATGTCAAAGCCAAAAAAAAATAGGAGGATTTGTAAAAGTGGAAGTGGTTTTGTTTAATTAAGTACAGTTGGTGCAATCGAGAAATCTTTGCAAAATTTAGGAAAGTTGGCAAATTTTGAAGCCACTTGGTAAAAAAACAAGTCAGTTGTAAAGAATGAAAATGGTTTTGTGAAATTTAGGAGAGTTGTTGATATCGAGAAAGATCGTCAAAATCGAGACAACTGGGCAAAATCGAGGCACTTGGTGAAACCCAAAATCGATGGCAGGTCCCCCCCCACACACACACACTGAGCAAAATTCAGTTTACGTCAATCACGTAATAAGATACATAATGAAATTTATGTAAAGTGCTTATTTCCTCAGTTGGCAAAATCTGATGTCCGAGTTGGCAAATTTCCGTTCTCTCTCCCCCCCCCCCCAACAATATCCCTTCGCTACGCCCCTCGCTTCACTGCACACAAAGTCACCATTTAACGTCCCGTCCGATGGGCAGCGGAATTTGGAAGGCCATCAGTGTCCCCTTTCGCACTGAAAGGTGGCGGGAGTTAATCTCAAGGCATGCGCAGTTGGGAATAGAACCTGGCACACTGCCGGCTGAGCCAACCTCGGCTCCAACGATTTAGTATTATCATTCATACCATTCCCTTTATATTGTTATCATTCATGCTATTACATTCATATTGTTTTCATTTATACTTATCATTTAACCCTGCCCCAACTGATGAGGACAATCATCGTTCCAAACGGAATTTCGTCGCTGCAAGTTAACAGATGAAGATGAAAGTCTACCTCGGATGGGGAAATCAACTGATGTTGATGGGTTTACGAATCCCAAAAGGAAGGTGATTGGTTTGGAGAGGATGCTGCCATCAGACACTACTGTAATTGGTTTGGAAAGGTGATCCTTTTAATGCACGACTGTGATTGTTTCGTCCCTTTAAAGGTGAATGCAGACTAGAATCAAGTTTCGATGCAGTTCTTGCAAAAGGTGAAATTGTATTATGCAAAAATGATAATGAGTTATTATCTGAGAGAGTAAAAGAGAGACCTAATTGGTCGAAATGGGAATATTTGTATTTAATGTCAGCAAATGATTGCACAGCACCTATAAAAGAAAGCCGAAGAAGTGTGTTAATGGAGTTCATCGGAGATAACTTCACTGAATTTAAATATCTTGATAGCGTTCTTTGAAATGAACTGTAAAATCATCTGATTAGCGATTCCATGCTGAGAAATGAGCATCGCATTAAAGTGTAGGGCATACCGAAGATCCCCACCATACGGGGAACTAACAGGCAACCCAAGCAGAATTTGTTTCATGATTTTTAGAATATGAGGATCCCAAATAATACCCAAGCAGAGGGGTCCACGGCACCCAATTCCAAAAGTGTTGAAAATACTATTTTTCTAATAAACACTTGCTCTTTTCAAGTGGGGCGGGGTGGCTCAGTCGGTAGCGCGCCAGGCTCGTAATCTGTAGTTCCCAGGTTCGAGTCCCAGCTGGGCCAGCGTTGAGATTTATCTCCGCAAAATTCCCGCCCTGCCCACGGTCAGTAGGGGACACCGAATGGCTTGGAAAGGCCGCCGTCCGTCGGATGGGACGTTAAGCCGTGGCCCCGTGTGCGGGAGAGCCATACCCTGTGCACGTTAAAGAACACGCTGGGTGGCCTTGACGGGAGGCTATATCTGTCTCCCAACAGCTGTTCCAGTGGGTCCCCTCCCCCAACCTTCTCTGAGCCTTCGGGGTCCATGTGACCTGGCCATTTAGCTCATGGTGTGCAAAAAAGTGCCGCTCAGAGGTAAAACAACCCAACTCTTTTCAAGTAATGTTTTAGTCCTGTACTTTTACTAAAACCTTTAAATTTCCCTCTCCAATGTGATTCTTTGTTGATTACAATTTTGATGCAAACGTTTTGTTTTTTCAGCGGAAATAACAATCTAAAAATTGCTATCTAAATGATGTGCAACCTCTTAATTGTAAAGAAAGTGTTTTTGAATTCAAGATTTCTGTCCCAAGTTGGGAGTGTCATCATGTCGCACTGATGTGAAGTGAGTGAAATTTTAAATGAAGTGTCGTTTGCTCTCCAAGCAGGAGCTCTAAAGTCGTCTAAACATGTCCAGCAGCCGACAAATGAATCAAATCGATTTTGTTTAACGCATTGAACATTAGTTAAAGAGCTCTGGTACTTCTAACATTTCACAGATATCACTTCAATGATCCTCCTCAAGAATGAATGGCTCAACGAAAGCATTGAGTGGAAGTGAGCGTCACTAAATCTCCCAGTGCTTCTGAGTGCATCAGATTGACATTTTCGATGCCCCATGGCTCCCCTCAGCAAGCCAGAGGGGGATGGGGAGAGCAATTGTGACGTCATAAGTGTCGATGCGATGTTCAGGTCAGCGCCCCCTCTGCCGCAATCAACGGATCGCTTTCGAGATACAAATGAATTGCCCGCCAAATCGTATTACTCTGTTGGTATGCGAACATAAAGACCTACTCACAAACCGT
Organism: Ryuthela nishihirai; assembly: GCA_038380435.1. Lineage (NCBI taxonomy): Eukaryota > Metazoa > Arthropoda > Arachnida > Araneae > Heptathelidae > Ryuthela > Ryuthela nishihirai. The sequence goes on from JAWZYU010000005.1 coordinate 43,538,399, forward strand.
TGACCTTGGGTGTGACCTTAAGTAGTTCATGTAGGCGTCGTCCCTTCCTCACGTCGGCAGCCGCTAAACAGGGTTTTTCTGTGCCCACAGAAGCAGTTGTGCTTCTTCGCTGTAGTATTTCGACCCCCCCCCCTTTTTCTACTCCCATCTATTAAGGTGAAGAAAAAGGCCCACAAGCAAATGATTTCTGTTCTTCTTTCGGCTGATCTCTCTTCGTCTTGACCACCACCATATTTCGTCTGCTGCATTCGAATGAGATCGTCTTAGATAGCTAATCAACTGCCAAACGATATCTCCTTCCTGGTATCCATGGCAACATTTAGATTAGTAAACACACACATTTCTCACTTCGGAAATTAAGTTTATTCTTAAGGAGCAAAATAAAAGCAAAACTCATCCTTTTGATTTGTTGTTAATTAAAAGTTGTGAAGAATAGTTTTCATCTGTTTTCCTTTCGTTTCATTTGTCAAGTACTTTGCAAAACAAAACTTTTGTGGTTCAGTTATCCCCTTCTAATATGATCTCATTGTAGTGTGTTGAAATGGCGCCTTCATCTTTGGCAAATGAGCATTATCACGAGACATGATAAATTGTCAATGGCTTCTTGTAATGGCAGAAAGGGAAGACGGCTGTTTCATCGTTTCCAAGGATACCAGCTATTGATCTCTTTCGATGATGTCACTGATGGGTTCCACACAATGCCAACATTAGAAGCTTGTAAATTTTCCAAACAAGATATGAAATGGAAATGAGGAAAGAATATTTCCGAACCACTTTTCAGTTTTAAAAATCTGCAATCCATTTCCTTTTGCCTGCATCAACCCACACATCATGTCATGGTGTGTCGAACAATTTTAACTCTGCTCTCTCTCAATAAACAAGCCATCGGTTTGCTGCATTTTTCAATGCAGGGAATTTTATAATAATAATGAATACTGAAAAATATAAATATATCGAAAATAAATAAAATTTTGAAAGTCGTTAATGAAGATTTCTGAAATCTCTGTAAGAGCTCCTGATGACTTGCCTAGGTACACCGATAGCGAGCTAGGAGTACACCAATCATTTATTCCAAGAAAACATTGAGGCTATGTTCGGGAGCAACAGCCCCATTAGAAAACATAATGCCCGGCTTAGTTGAGAGCCAGAAAGGACAACCTGAAACGTCCTTTTATGCGTGAAGCGATCAACGTATATCACAAGTGATCAGCTGGCTTTGTCGTCTTCCTCTGATTCTGATCGATTACCGTGATATTATTACTATTATGGGAAACAAGAATTTCAGTGAGTCAAAGAACTTTATTTCTCAACGACAATAAAGAGACTCTCAAATAATAATCTTAGGTAAGAAAAGCATCATCAGGAATCTTCGTTTTATTCTTTGCAAAATTTCTTATTCTTCCTAAAAGGGATGAGGAAGATGATCTCGTTTCATTGATCCTCACCCTCCGAACAAATCCCAGAATAAAAATTGACGATTCAGTTGGCAGCGGGTCGTCGTCACTCGTCGAGCTTTATTTAGAAAAGCAATTTCCTTTGGTATTCAATTTCCTCCTCATCCTCTTCTTCCTCATCCTCTTCCTTCTCCACCCCACCGTAGCACGAGGAGGGGAAACGTTTGCACACACTGTTGCTCCTCAGCAGTGCACGAACTTCAAGATGCTGCTCAGGGGGTAAGGGGGGGGATGTGCCAACGGACACTTCCTGGAGTGCAGGAGCGGAGGAAATATCGTGAAATCACAGACGGAAAAGGAAAAGCAGCCTCAAAACCGATATTTCGATCTATTTCGGCAACTCCAGCAGCCATCGGTACAGTCGCTCAAAAAAGTATCCAAACACTAGGGTTGATTACAGAATTCAGAAAAAATATCTGGCAACTTTTTTTTTAGAAATTAGTGATCTGGCAACCTTCGTATCACGTGAACTAATTTCTAAAAAAATCGTTGCCAGATATTTTTTCTGAATTCTGTAATCAACCCTAGTGTTCGGATATTTTTTGGAGCGACTGTACATAAAAATATTCAAGTTATTCGGCTTCTGAGGGCTGGGATCAGTAAATCAAAGACAGAAATTATAGAACGGATTAATGAACAGCACAGTCCAGAAAGGTTAAATCGTAAGAAATTATCACTGGGAATGTTTTTGCACAAAGGAATCATTACATGTGGCAAGAATTGGAATCGCGCGCATCATAACATTTACATCTAAATGAAGTGGCGTTTCTCCTACCACAAAGGATGATGTAGCATCTCAGGCTTTTCCTAGTCTCTCGTGCAACATTTAAATACATAAGACTGATACTCCCTCTGGTTTAATAATCAGATTATGCTAACCAAGCTGGATTAATTGTCTCAAGATCTGATTGGTAAGAGTTTCACTTCGGACATTTTCTCTCTTTGGTTCATTTCTCGAATTGCGATTTTAAATCACTTGGAATACTTAAATTTGTTTGCAGCTCTTCGAGAGATCATGTACGTATCAATAATAAGTATGTGGGCATAAAAACGGAATCCTTTTTGCCGCTGATATTTTTACTCTCCAGGTTAAGTAATGACATTGCATTGATTCTTAACTTTAAGCAATTAGTTTTGAATTCAATGAGTAGATTAAAGAATAGAGAGAAAATAACGATACCAACTAAAAGTTGATGAATTGCATCGTGTATGGTATTTATTTCCAAGTGAAATCCTCTTTGCTTGCGTGATATGGTCTCCGAGGATGAAGTGATCATTGTAACTTTCCTTTCTAGCCAATCAAAATCAAATCCATCAGAAAACAATGCATCCAGCAAGAGAAAAGAACTTCAAGCTTTACGAATACCTGAATGCAACTCTGACATCTTTCCCATTCCAACTTACCGGCGATTCTTGACGTCATCTCTGTCATTTCAGATCATCGCGCTGTTTCAATCCTGAGAGATCTTTCGCTGCCCAATGGGAAAGTCTCAAAGATCTCCAAACTCAAGACACTGAACGGGGAAGTTCATGGAATCGTGTGATATAATAATTGGGTTTTCCTGATTTCTTTTTAATGTAACCCTTGTTTTGTGGTGATTGCGTGACTTTGGACCTTGCAATCCAACAGTTGTTATCTGGCAATTGTGTGTGGGGCACTTGAGTTTTATATTTAGCTCCTCAGATCGACTTTAGTCTTCTAAAAATGCAAACTTTTTGGTTGTCTAAATATGGAAGAGTCATTCCAACACTGAATCATATATTGCAATTGAAAAAGAATATTATCTTCAGCAGTGAATGTTTTTCTTTCAGAAACCAATCACTTCAACATCCACGGTTTCATTTCCCACAATTCCTATATTCCATCTGTTGCATTCAATGTAAATCGTTTCAAACAGTTCCTATATCCCACGATACAAAAATGTAATTCATTTCAAACATTTCCTATACCCCATTTGTAATTCATTTCAACATTTCCTATATTCCACTTGTAATTCATTTCAAACATTTCCTATATCCATCTGTTGCATTAAAAGTAAATCATTTCAAACAGTTCTTATATCCCATGATACCTAAATATAATTCATTTTCCCAGTTCCTATATCCCCTTTGTTGTTCGTTTCAAACATTTCCTATATCCCATATAATCCACAACTGAACAATATGCACTAAATCACAAAGTCGCAACTCCTTCCTCTGGAAACGTTTTATTTTGTCGGAATCTGTGTCAAACTGGATGCGACGTAAACATCCGTTTTATGAACATAGGAAAACTCCTAACAGGAAACGGACTTAACTTTCATCGCCTTTCGTATCTTGAAGGAATATTTCTTCCCAACACGAAGACTTTCTGACTCGAAGAGTTGTATTTCGGTTGTCTGTCTGTCTGAAACTGCGAAGCGTCATTTTCCTGATATCAAAGCAACAGAACTTGACAATAAAATAAAAGCAACTACGAGCAGGTGATTGAAATCGTTTTCTTTTCATCTTTTTCTTCAAGATCGAAGAGGGAAAGAGAAATAGCTGCAAAGGAAAATGAACTCGTCTCCGAGCTTGAATCATCTTCCCACGAACGAAACGCCATTTGTTCTTTGCATGGTTCGAAGCACCGCACTCGAATGGATTGTTCGCCGATTTCATTCGTTTCACCGCCTCCAACAGCCGGCGAGGATTTTACTGCCCACCATCCCACCAGGGAGGGAAAAACACAACAGGAAGGTGATTAAAACTTTCGCTGCTGCCTTTCTTTTCGAGAACTTTAAGAATTCTTTTTTGAGACGAAATATATCACATAAATGCGAAATGGAAATTTTATACGTGTACAAATAAAATGGAAGGGTGATTTTAAAGGAAGATTTAGTATCTAACAATAAGCAAAAAGCATTAGAAAATAAGCCTACCAATGGGTTAAGTTGTTTGGCTATTTACTTTCGTTCATTTTGAAGAAAAATATTTGACGAGAATTGGATCGGATTTCAACATTGATTGAAGGAGATTGCCAAAACGAAGAAAAGGCGATAATTGCAGTAAGTGAAAAATGAAAGAAGAGGAAAGCGTTAGCTGACAAAAAATGGTGAAACAGAATCAGGAAAAATAATGTGAGTGGGAAGGGAAGGCAAGATTCAGAGAAGCTAGGAGGTAAACACGATTATGGAGGGAAAAGATGAAATGAAGGAAAGAAATGAAAGAAAAAAGAAGCAAAGGAAAAGTGAAACAATGTTTTTGCTGACGAAGAGATCAAATGAACAGGTGAAGGTAAAAATCATTCGAGGAATTTCAGACAGAAGTTTCTCATCCTCCCCCGCCATCAGTCTTGCAAAAGAAGTGGAAAAGAATAAATAGAAAATGCAAAATGAAACAGATGCAATAAATAATTTATGGTCAGAAATGAAAATTAAAGGTTAAGAAAAAGAAGGAATTAGTAATGGCAGAGAAAAGTAAATAATCATCTGAAGACTGAGATTAGTGCGGCGTCAGAGACTACAAGCTCTTGAAGTTTGAAATAAAGCTGCAAGTTTTGCCCACAGAGAACAACAAAAAAATATGTAATAAGAAAATGTAAGAAGCTATCAGAGAGCGGATATCAGCAAAAGAGAACGCCTGAACTCTTTCTACGGAAAAATAGAGAGGTTCAGGCAGAACATATAGTGTGTAGAAATGCCTGGGAACATCAATCCCAGTCTAATTCCACATGCATCACTGCTTTCGTATCCTTTTCCTGACTACCTTATGATGAAGGATTTGGGTTGTTTTACCTCTGAGCGGCACTTTTTTGCACACCATGGGCTAAATGGCCAGGTCACATGGACCCCGAAGGCTCAGAGAAGGTTGGGGGAGGGGACCCACTGGAACAGCTGTTGGGAGACAGATGGTAGCCTCCCGTCAAGGCCATCCAGCGTGTTCTTTAACGTGCACAGGGTATGGCTCTCCCGCACACGGGGCCACGGCTTAACGTCCCATCCGACGGACGGCGGCCTTTACCAAGCCCATCGGTGTCCCCTACTGACCGTGGGCAGGGCGGGGAATTTTTGCGGAGATAAATCTCAACGCTGACCCAGCTGGGACTCGAACCTGGGAACTACAGATTACGAGCCTGGCGCGCTACCGACTGAGCCACCCCCGCCCCATGATGAAGGATTCAGTTCCTGCATCTCATAATGTGATGATGTAATTGTAGAAGTCACTTTCTGCTTTCAGTTTCTCAAAGAAGAGTTGAAACCTTTACAAGGAAATGAACTGAAACATTTCAGCTTTCTTTCTCTGAAACCAAAGATTTTTGGCCCCACTGATTCTTTGGTAATTCGTGGACAAGAGTAACCCTTGCCTCTAGATATCATAATTCAGAAATAAAACATATTTGTTAAAAAAAATAATTCAAAGGCAGCAATACATAATATAGTTTATTTTCGCGCTTTGGTTTGTGCCTTCTCTATGTTCAAATACAATTCATAATCAAAGAGTGTCCTAGCTAGAGGTATCAAGAAAGGGAAAGTGATGCAGAGTGAACTTGCATGGCATAATGAAAAAGCTCTCCAAATTTTGACCTCGAAACTTCGCTGCACATGCGCAAAAAAGGGACACCGATAGCGAATATTTGACGTGGGCTTATAAAAATCGTGTCATTTGTCTCCCTTTCTCCCACGTGGCAACAGGACGCGTTTACCTGGCCGTGATTCAGATTATTGTTAATGATCAAACCACCAAATATTAAATTTTTTCAATAACATGGCGTTCTGTCACATTTCCACTCTTAAGTGCGCTTAGTGTTGGATCAGAAGAGCCTTGATGAGCTATATAGGTCACAGAATCTCGCCCCACTGAACTGACTTTTCTGGTGATTAGAGAAGGAAATCGTGTACAAATAAAAAATGCGAAATTTGCAGGAATTGAAGTAACGCATCTCAAATGCAATAAGGCAAATGACCTCTAACATGCTAGGAAATGATTGGCGGAAAGTTAAATATCGTCTCGACCTCTGCCGAGCAACAAGAAGTATACACATTCAGTTGTACTGAACGTAATTGTAAACTTCGAGAATTCCTTCATCTGGGAAATAAGATGTACACTAATTAACCTGTAAAGATATCTCTAGCCCGGACACCCCGTATTTAACTGGATTGGGTTGTTTTACGTCTGAGTGGCACTTTTTTTGTACACACTGGGCTAAATGACCAGGTCACAAGGACCCCAAGGGCTCAGAGAAGGCAGGGGGAGGAGACCCACTGGCCAGCTGTTGGGAGACAGATGGTAGCTTCTCGTCAAGGCCATCCAGCGTATTCTTTAAAGTGCACAGGGTATGGCTCTCCCGCACACGGGTCACGGCTTAACATCTCATCCGACAGGCGGCGGCCTTTCCAAGCCCTTCGGTGTCCCCTACTGACCGTGGCAGGGCGGGGAGATTTTGCGGAGATAAATCTCAACGCTGGCCTATCTGGGACTCGAATTTGGGAACTGCAGTTATTTTAGGATTTCTTTGCTATTGATCAAATTAATGTTCAACCCATGGGTAAAGTTTTTGGAGATGCACAAATGATGCATAAATTAAGTTATGAAACTTCATTCTAGATCTTTGTTTTAAAGTTGCCAGTTACCGTGAAATCTATATTTGAGAACGGTGGTTTTTGGTTTATTAGGGTATCTCAAGATCCGACTTTGGCTAAACATAACTTCCACTTCTTTTGAAATATTCTCATGGTCAAGGCATAAAATATCGTTTTTATTTATTGGAAATTAGCTTTTATATCTCTTTATATTAATGCATTGTTTCCCATAAATTAAGGAACAACCCTAAGTTATGTCAATGGGAATCTAATTGTTGTTATTCTGTAACTTCTAAAATAAGTTTTTAAATGTGATTGCAGGTAATGATCTCAATCAAATATATCAATATCTCGATTTTCAACAATATTCGTTAAGTATTTAATGAGTTACGGAAGTTTGAATATTTAACAATGCCAGTCACAAAAATTGACTTCGAAATTTATTTAAAAGTTAGAAATATGGTCACCATTATCATCCTCAAGCAGCAAGGGGCTACGGAGGTCCAACCAGACCGTGCAATTTAATTCTCCAATCATATCTGTCCTGAGCAACATCTACTGCATCTCGCCACTGCACACCAATTCTAATAAAGTCCTGTTTCAAATTGTCTGCCTACCGCATCCTAGGTCTCCTCTTCTTTCTGAAAGTGGCCTTTAGGCACACTGTTCATAACTCTATTCGTCAATCTATAATTATTCATATGGGCAACATGGCCAAACCAACGGAGTCTCTCTCTGCACAATATGCTGCTTAAAGGAGGTTGCAAACTCCTTTGCCTAACCTCATCATTAGTTACAAAGTTGAACCACCTAATGCCCAAGATACTGCGTAAGCATCTGGAATCAAAAGCATCTAGTTTCCTGTTATTTTGTTTACAGAGAGCGTCCAAGTTTCGCTACCATAACTAACCCTAGAAAGAACCAAACTATAATACAGTCTAATTTTAGTCTTTAGGTGTATACGCCTATTTCTCCACACTCTCCATAGATTCTTAAAAGTCCCGGCAGCAATCCCTATTCGTCTGTTAATCTCATGCCGCACATCACCATTATCTGTTACATAGCTCCCAAGACAATTAAACTGTGACACCTGCTCAAGACTGCAACCATTCAGATTAACTGAATCACAGCCTGCCTGACCAATTTTCATCACTTTAGTTTTCTCTCTGTTTATAACCAAACCTACTCTACTACCAGTCTCATCAACGGCTCGAATGAAAGAGTTCAATCTCATCAACATCATTTGTCAAAAGGGCTAAATCATCAGCATAATCTAAATCAGAAATTTTAAAATCTCTAAACCATTTAAGATCAAAATCCTTTCCCTTGCACTGAATTTCGCATAACATAATCAATAACCAAGCTAAAGAGAAAAGGAGACAAAATGCACCCTTGTCGAACACCAGAAGTAATGCAAAACCAATTGCTACAAGCCTTACCAACTCTCAAACACGACTCAGTGATATTATAGAGAGCGTTCATTATGTTAACTAACTTGTCTGGTATACCATATGATTTCACAATCAACCACAAATTATGACGATCAACAGAGTCTAAAGCCTTTTTGAAATCAACAAAGCTAGCAGCCAAAGGTTTCTGAAACTCTAAATATTTTTCAAAAATCTGCCTAAGTGAAAATATCTGATCCACACATCCCCTACCACTTCTGAATCCACATTGCTCATCACGCAATTGCCTATCAACCAGATTCTTAATTCTATTAGAACAATCATGCAAAGAACTTTATATGGAACAGAGTGTATCCCTATAGTTATCACAAGAACTGCAATTACCATTTTAAAAAAAATAGGGATAATAATAGCTCTGGTAAAATTCTTAGGAACCATTTCTTTATCATAAAAGATATTCAGAATTTCAGTCATCCAAGTGGTAACCGAAACATTCCCAACTCTAAGCGTTTCAGTAGTAATTTCATCTACCCTTGGGGATATATGTAGTTTAAATTTAGAAATAGCCAAAATAACTTCACACTCTGTTCTAGGGCCAACATTAAAGCCAGTAATGCATCTATTATCATTACAAACAATGGAAGTTTAACTAATCACGTTGTTTAGAACAGCTGTGAAATGCTCAGCCCACCTAGCCATGACAGAATCCTCACCTTCTATAACCTTACCTTGTTTATCCTTCAATCCCTGTATATCTATCCGTTTTCTACACACAAATCATTAATTATCTAGTACAGCTCTCTGCTGTTGTGCTGCCTAACTGCTTCCTCAGCTTTGTCATCCAAGCCATCAAGCAAAGATTCTTATCAGCAGCTAACTGATCCTTTACACGTTTATTAAGTTCTCTGTAATGCTTTCTATTAGGACTAGTAGGGTATTGATTAAAGACATTCCTGCAGTTCTTTCTTTCTGAAATAAGCTCAAGTGCCTTATAACCCAAATAATTCTGTCTCCTCTGCTCCCTTTTTCTAAAAGAGTACTGTTAGTTTACAAAAAAGCCTGTTTAAAATGGCCCCATTCCTCCTCAACTTCAGTAGTAAGCAAACCATGACTGTCATTAATGATTAAGTAACCTATCATGGTAAGCTTTTTCAGAGTTTCCGAATTAGAGGTAAATTTTTTAACCTTAGCACAATATTTCTTAAGTTTAAGTTGCAAGACACTTTTAACAAGATAATGGTCAGATCCAATTTCAACTCCCTATATGACCTGGTATTCCTAACAGAACTAGTCCATTTGCTGTTAATATACACCGAAGAGCCTAAACATTATGACCAGCGTGTCTTTATGCAAATCGAAGGAACTTTAGATAAACGACGGCGCATGTGAAGGTCATGAAACAGTATAAATAACACCTGAAACTAAGCTCTTAGTGTTATTCTTGTTCTTCAGATGGGAAACGCAGCGGACTTGTGAGTTTGAGAAAGGCCAAATTGTAATGACCAGACGACTGGGTCTGAGCATTTCCGAGATGGCAAGGTTTGTGGGGTGCTCATGGTCAGCCATGGTTAGTATCTTCAAAGCATTGTCCGAATAGGGAGAAACCACAAACCGCCAGCAAGATGTGGGCTGACCACGGCTCGTCGATGCTAGAGGTGAGAGAAGGTGGTTCCTTATGGTACGAGCCAACAGAAGGGATACTGTGGCGCAACTCGCCCGTAATTTGAATACTGGTGATGGGAGTAATGTGTCACAACACACAGTACATTAAACCCTGCTGAAAATGTTGCTGCACAGCCGCAGGCCGTTTCAAGTGCCCATGTTAACCTCGACTCACCATCGAAAGCGCCTACAATGGGCACCCGAGCATCAAAACTGGACCTTGAATGATTGGAAGATGGTCATATGGTCTGATTAATCTCGTTTTCTGTTGTACCATGTGGACGGCGGGTACGTGTGCATCGTTTACCTGGTGAAGTGTTGCCACCAGGATGTACAATGGGAAGAAAACAAGCCGGTGGAGGAAGTGTAATGCTTTGGGCCAATGTTCTGCTGGGAAACCCTGGTTCCAGTTATTCATGTGCAGCAAACTATAACGTCTACCACTACCTAAACATCATTGTAGACCAGGTACATCCTTTCATGGCAACGGTATACCCTCAAGTAGTGCCTTCTTTCAGCAGGATAATGCGGCATGCCCCACTGCCCGGATTGTTCGAGAATGATTCGCGGAACATGAGGAAGAATTCCAGGTATTGCTCTGGCCTCCACATTCCCCAGACATCAATCCAATCGAGCATCTATGGTTTGTGTCGGAACAGCATGTGAGATCTGCGGCGGCTCAACCCCGTAACTTACAAGAGTTAAAAGATCTGCTGGTAATGTGTTGGTACCAGATACCACAGAACACCATTAGAAATCTTGTAGCGTCCATGTCTCTCTGGGTAAGAGCTATTTTGGTGGCACATGGAGGACCAACATCATATTAGGCAGGTGGTCATAATATTTTAGCTTTTCAGTGTGTAATCAATCATATATGCTTAAGCAGCCCATCTGATGAAACCCATGTGTACTTATGTATGTCGCGGTGTTTGTAATAGGTGTTAGTTATTCTGAAACCATAAGTATAGTATTAAAGTGTTTAAGAAAATAAGTGTGCATTTTAGAAGTTCATGTAAAGAATTTTTTCACTATTCGTTAGTTTTGTAGAAGTTTCTTAAGACTGGCATTGCTGTTGTTAAATATTCAAATTTCTATAACTAAAAAAAATACTGAACGAATATTGTTGAAAATCGAGATACGGACGTATTTGATTGAGATCTTTATCTGCAATCACATTTTTCAAAACAAAAAAAAACTTGTTTTTGAAGTTATAGATCCTCGACGTTATCTTCCCTTTGACATAACATAGGGTTGTTCTTTAATTTATGATAACTCGTGGACATTGATGCGGATGTTTTCAACTAAACTTTTCTTCAGTCAAAGAGTGAAAAATAAGAAGTATTAACCCTTTCAGGACCATGAGGTTTCTAAGAGTAACTATTAGTATGTAACTGTTTATTTTAGTTTGTTTAGACGTAAAATAAATAAAAATCATAAGAAAAATACATAACAATGTGTAGTTTTTTTGGAATTTTATGGGAAATATTTCCCATAAAATAATTAATAAAATTATTCCCCATAATAAGCCTAACTATAAATATAGTTAGGCTTATTATGCAATGTCTTTTATTTATTGGTTTATTAGAACAAAATGTTAACTAAAATAATACAAAATAATGTGCTAATTATGATATTCTGCGAAGCAATTTCTTTTGGGAGTGAGGCAAAGATGGACATTGCACATAGTACATATATTATGCGTCCTGACAGTTCTGTTTTTGTTTTCTAAACGTTCCGTTTATGTAATTGCGTTCGGCATACGTTCTATTTTGACATTCTGTGTAAAAAATGCAGATAAGGTTATAATTAAATACGACAATCACCAATTTTAAAATGGGAAAAATGTTTTCCTTGGTCGTGAAAGGGTTAAATGACTATTGATACTCGTACATCTGCGTTTTCATCAAAGGAGAATATTTGCACACGGCAGGATATTTGTTGCCTGCCTCTATTTGGTCATTTATCACTATTACTGATAATTCAACAATTTGGAACATATTATGGAATATATATTTTATCAAATAAATTAATAATATGGATTCACCAGTTTACAAAAATGATCAATATTAGTGAATGTATCCTTTTCAGCCGAACCGAAGATAGGTAATTAATATCGAATAAGTTGTTAGAATATTTTAAATATGAAAATAGAATTATTTATGCTGCGGAGTTGAACTTGCTTAATCCACAGCGAAATATTTCCCAGCCACCTTTATGTTTTTTTACCATGATTTTATCCGTACGTCTCAAAGCAAAGAGACAGGAGAATTTTTGGCTCCTTATCTGAAGGATGCGTCAGGTTTGTTTTTAAAAAGAAGAACTGACAGAAGCATTTGGATGGTCTGGTGTCTTGAGGTCAAAAGGACTGGACGGAAGAGAGGCTGAAGCGCACAATGTACGATAATAGCACGAGCATCAGCTTTCCAACGAAATAATGGAGGAGTTTAGTGGCCAGGGATGTCGGCTGTTTCAGAGATGATGGATTACGGCTGCCGAGGGAGAAGAAGTAAAGAGAGCAAAGTTGACAGCACAAGTGAAGAGAGGATGCGCTCTGAAAGGTGCAACGACATCTTAGGCAAAGTGTTGCTGAATGATGTAGAGCTTGAATGCAAGAGACGAGGCGAAGATGCTGAATGGATCTGCCAGTCAGCTGGTTCCTTCAGTCAAACAGAAACATTTAAGACAGCAGACAGATAAAGAGACTGAAAAGAAAGAAAAAGAAATCAACTATTGGAATAAGGATTAAAACATTCTTAAAATAAGATAGTCTTTAAATATTTAAGTCGGATGCCGATTACGTTTATTTAGCTGTTTACACTTGCATTCGTATATTCTTCAAAAAACTCCACAGATTGAATCAAATTTTTTGTGAAAAAACTCCCCAAAATCAACAGAGGATGCTTCATTTTGAGTTAGTGAAATTATCAATCGATATGTTGTTGCTTTAAGCGCTTATTGATGTTCGCGAAGATTTTAAAGTAGTTTTTATCATCAAAATAACTGTGAAATGAAAGATGGAAGGAGAAGGGTTTATATTACTTAGTCATATACATATAATCCTTTCCCTAATATACAGAATTGCTGTTGGATTGATATTTTTTCTCTTTGCTGAACATTTTCCCCTTGTCTGTGGGCGACTTCGTTGAAGAGGACTCTGAAGATAGACTTTTTGTTACACACAAAAAATAGGAAAGTATTTTTACTTATGTCAGTAAAGCCATAAGTCTAAGAATACCGTTCAATTTAGGTAAATTAAAATTTATTGAGCTTGATCCAATACGTAAATTTTATAGCATTAGTTGCAAATGCGAAATCAACAGTTTCTTTTGTCCGTTTAACCGGGGGAGGGGGTCATTTTTCCCCTGTTTTATTTTCATAGATCTACTGAAATCGTTTACAAATGAGATTAACAAACTAATTCTCACTTGAACGAGAAGCATTAGGACATGATAAATAATGGCAACTAAACAAAAGAACAGCCATTTATCTTTTGAAATCTTTTACTTTCTTTCCCATTATGATGATTTTTTGTTATTCATGAAATTTCTGATGTTTTTATATGTGAATATATTTGCTTCCTCTTGCACTCTTATTTTCAATGAACAAATTTCTTTATATGTCGGGTGTATATCGTTTGTTTATAACAAAACGGTAGCTTCGAATCAATCATATTCTGCTCTAATTCATCAAGTTGTTTTACATTTAGATAACGTTTCCTTCAACTTTTATATCCATAGAAGTGAGACCGAAATGTCTTAACGAAAGACTTGGAGCCAATCCTAAAACTTGTCGATCGTTTTAACTCTTTAAAAGGAGGAAAAACTATTTCCTCATTAATTCGATCAACTTTGATGCAAGTGCTATTTGTATAAGAAGAGCCATCACCTTATGTTAAGAAGAAGCTTTCAATTTGGACTTATTGTAGAAAAGGGTTTTATATAAAAGTTACTGACTTTTGGTGATAATCAAAATTTGGATATATTTGATTTCATTCTTTTTCTTCCTGTGATCTTTTGCAATTTAAGAAGCTTTTGTGAAAAGTAACGAAACATCTAATTTGAATTTTCATTCTCTCATTATTGGCTGTGTTAACTTTTTGCACACAATGGGCAAGGTGGCCAGGTCACAAAGCCCCGAGGGCTCGTAGAAGGTAAAAAGGATTCACTGGACTCCTGTTAGGAGACAGATGGTAGCCTCTCGTCAAGGCCATCTAGTGTGTTCCTTAACGTGCACAGGGTATGGTTCTCCAGCACACAGCTTAACGTCCTATCAGACGGACGGCGGCTTTTCTATATCCATTGGTGATATATATAAGGAAGGGTTGGAAACAGCTTAGATAAGATAGATAGTTAATTTTTATTTCAGATAATGTTTAACAGCATACAAAAACTTTTGAGGTCTCACAAGAGTAGACTCGTTTGTGAGATCTGCATACAGAAACAATTTAAACTGAAAACATCAGTCGTCACATTGAATATAATGCCATCCGATGTTGCGCTTCAATCAACATTTCAGAGTTTCAGCATGAAATTGAGAGAAGTGGAACCCGTAACTATTTTTCTGATGATTCGGGTTTTAAACTCCATAATGAACTTTTTGACAAGTTTTAACTATTTTTAATCTAAATTTCAAATCAAGAGGGAAAGCTTAAGAGCTCAGTGCACCATCGAAAGATCTTTCGGTGTAATCGGTAATGTAGGAAATAAATTATTATAGTTATACCGAATTCTGTAAAATGTCAGGCATCAATATGTGATGTTTTGAATTTTTCTACAAAATAAACAAATTATATTTCACTTGAAAATTTCTTTTATTTCGCCACCACTGATTTTAGGAAAGGGAAACAATGTGATCGTATTCGTGTAACTGAAGAAGAGTCCGCAAAGATTTGTATCCCCACGAGATTCCGTGGGGATGCAAATCTTTGATCGATCCTTCATTCTTCATTCCTTGATCAATCTCGATCCTTCATTGCTTCAACTTTCCTCCTTTCAAGATCAACTCGGAAATTTCTACGCAGAAGATCAAAAGGAACATCACAACCACGATAAAATCAACGGACATTACGGAGATTGAAAATGAACGCAAAAGCTCTCAGCAGGATTAAAAGTCGACCTCGAGCAGGAAACATCTCGCCCACGTGACAGTAAATAATGACCAGCAAAGAGCAAGGTCGTAATCACGAAAAGCGATCAAGCTGTGCCATATGTGGGGGGGGGAAGGAAGTCGTAGCAGTTAGCTTTGATATCTCCAAAGTTGAACCTGACTTCACCTGTCTTCAGATTTGCATACTTTAAACCTAAGCAAACGTTTCCTCAGTTACAGGAGCGGGGGTCACTTTAAGCAGCTAGCTCGCCAGGCTCTTAATCTGCAGTTCCCAGGTTCGAGTTCCACCTGGGGCGGTGTTGAGATTTATCTGCGCAAAACTCCCTGAAAAATTTACTTGTTCTCTAAATCAAAAGCGATTAGAAATGCATTGCTTTAAACCTAATAACATCTCATTTGAATGTAGAAAAAGAGATAAAAATTTAGGAATCGTAAAAATGAAAGTGGTGACAACAGAGTTTTTAATGAAATTTTCCTGAAACCAGAGATGATTTTTATTTTTCAAATGAATCGGTAATGATGAGTAGCGATTATGCAATGTTATCCAGGTTACAGGAAGATAATTATTTATCTTTTTCTATCTGAATTTCCATAAAACTCGATGTTGGATTTTTGTTTCATCATTATCCTTTTTTTCAATATTTGTCAAATAATAGTGTTACGACAGATGAACGTGCTACAATGAATTTATGAGAAACGCGTCATGGACGCTCGCGTATGCCTCAGCATGAGGGTTACGTTTCCAAAGACATCGAACGAACTTGACTTCAAGAGGAAGGAATAAGTTGTTGGAATTAAGAAGAAACACAGTGTGAAGAATATTTGGTGTGTGAGCGGGAGGATAATAAATTTAATAGTGTGGATCGTGTTAGTACACTTTTAGAGAAAAAGAATTCATCGTTTGAAGTATAATGATCAGCGTCTGAAAAGAACTGGTCCTGAGAAACAAATATACTTAGCTACAGTTTTAGAGTACTTGAAGTCTAAAACCTTAGGAAAAGACATTTGATGTATAACTATTTAGTTATTTAGGAATTGGTAAGGTTATTCTCGAGATATTGCAGGTTTATTCACATAAATGATTTCAGTTGATTGCTTTTAATTTATATAAATGATTTTATCCATATTGTTGTAATAAATTACATTATTTTAGATTTATTGTTATTATTATTTTTGAACTCACGCTCAGTACTTATCCATTTTAATTTTTAACAAATTGGTTGGGAAAATGAAGACGTATTTTTTTTTCTTGATTAAATAATAATGTCGTGAATGCTACTGATCTTAATTTTAGAGTTTTTTTTTTCTTCGAATCCGGAACTTTATTTTCGTCAAAGAAGTCGAGTGCATTTTGAGTCGTGAAATCAATTTTCTCGATTAAAAACGTCTTATATTAGAAATGAAAGCGGAACATTGAACCAAGGAACTGTTAAATCTTTCCGTAACTCCATTTGTCTGTGAAAAGAAAGAAATTATTTTCCTTTTCAAGTAAATGTCAACCACATTTACATTGCTAACAACTCGATCTCTCATTTCCCTTTCTCTATCTGCACTGAGTCGGATTCTCCATCATTCATTCTCTTTCAGATGCTCTCCTGCCACCAAGGAAACAACGCCTCGAATTGAACATCGCCTTTCTCTTAATTAACGCTTCAGCGGAAGCATTAGTGAGCCATCAGCTGCTCTGCCACTCTCAGGTGACGAACGAGCCCATGGCGATGACGAAGCCTTACTCGGGAGGACAGAGAGAAAGGCCCTGCCAACGTTTAAGGTAAAAGTTTGCCTCACGTCGTCATAATTACAATAAGTCAGAGACTCCCTTCGAAAGCTTGCTTAGAGCGAGGCAGTGGCTCCGAATAAAGGGGGAGCAGGGTTTCTCCGCAGTGGGTTGATCTTAAAGCGTTTGACTGACAATCACGTTGCTGCTGAGTGGTTAGCGCGCTTCGCTACTGATCTAAGGGACCTGGGTTCGAGCCCCGGGTAGGTTGTTTTCTGCTGATGTCCTGTCATCCTCACAAACCTTCTACTATGACGTATGTAAACTATCAAACCTCTGTGTCAAGCACCTGCTTGAGGGAGTATTTATTTTTCTTTTATTTGTTGCGCTAGGTCGATGTGACGTCATCCAACGTGTATCGCTGAAAGTTCATCGAATTCTGTCAGATTTCATTTTAAAAGAGGTTCCGTGCACCTCCAAGATGATTCGGAGCGTTGCTTCTGTTTGCATGCGAGATGTTTGAGTTGGGTTGGGTTGTTTTACCTCTGAGCTGCACTTTTTTGCACACCATGGGCTAAATGGCCAGGTCACATGGACCCCGAAGACTCAGAGAAGGCTGGGGGAAGGGACCCCTGGAACAGCTGTTGGGAGACAGATGGTAGCCTCCCGTCAAGGCCATCCAGCGTGTTCTTTAACGTGCACAGCTCTCCTGCACACGGAGCCATGGCTTAACGTCTCATCCGATGACGGCGGCCTTTCCAAGCCCATCGGTGTCCCCTACTGACCGTGGGCAGGGCGGAGAATTTTGCGGAGATAAATCTCAACGCCCCAAATGACCCAGCTGAGACTCGAACCTGGGAACTACAGATTACAAGCCTGGCGCGCAACCGACTGAGCCACCCCCGCCCCCTGAGATGTTTGAGCATAAAGACAAAACAAGGTTAGATTAGATCTAGGAAGATATTACGAATTGTTTAAAATATTTCTAGTTGAAAGAAATGCAAAAAAAAAAATGGACTTTAGAGCATTATACTTCTTAAGATGATGCAGTGAGTGGAAAAGGGAAATAATTGTTAAGAGAAAACAATGATTAGATGAGAAAATTTCGCAATCTGAATCAAGGTAGTGGATTTGTAATTGATGAGTCGCTAATACTGACGTGTTTCTAATTTTTCTTTCTTTTCCTTCTAAATATTGTTTTGCAAGGCCGAATCTTTGGAGGGGGACAAGGGGATAATATCCCCCACTTGAGAATGTTAGCAAAGGAAATAAAGCAAAAAAAATATTTAATTTATGTATTTTTTCATGCATTTTTCAAAGTTTTAAAAAAAACTTCTAAAACGTAGGAAAATGTTATACTGCAAAGAAATTCAGTCTCTTCCCCCTCTTCAGTTTTTAGTTTTTTCCGGCTTTATAGAGTCCCTCGACTCTTATTTTTTAGAGATCCGTGCCAGTTGCTTTGTTTTAAGTTCTGTAATATCGTTGCTATTAGTTGACCGAAGTTTTCAGCAAGAGCAAATTGTAGAAACCAACACTTTACAAACACGAGACTACGAAATCAAGAACTCTGAATATAATGCTTGACAAGGAAGGAAAGCTTCGATGGTGCGAGACGTCTTCTGATCACTCAGTGGATCGCATTCTCGTGGAGCATTGAATGATACCGATAGGCTGCGCGTCCGTCGTTCTGCCAGCGGATGTTTTCCTCTCCTTCCTCGTTCTATCGTCGTAAGGGAAATAAACTTAATTAGCTCGAGCAGAACGCGCATCACTAATTATCGCGGATTAAAAGTTCTCCGCGAATCTTCATTCGATGATCGGACTGGCGCTGCGAGGCCGGCATGCGCTACGTCACAAGATTAGGAGTGTCGTCTCGATATGAAAATAATCGAGGGGTGGGGGGAAGGATTTCGCCCCCTCTAGACCAAACCCATTCCACTGACTCCCTTCCTCATTAGGAGTAACAAAGGAGGATCTCTCTTTGCCCTCCTCCATCGGAAGATGCGCACAAAGCAATCTTTAACAAGAATATTCTTTCTCTCGCCGCACACGGAATCTTTAATTAGCAGAATGTTTAGCTATAAATCGTACATCTGATACTTTGTTTTCGTGGATACACTGTTATGGAGTAATTGGGACTTACGAAACGACTTTTTTTTAAAGCCAGCCGATTTCAGTAGCCTTGCTTAAAGAGCAGGAAGAAAACGCAATTAAATACTTTGTATATGGCAGTAATACAACGCCATCGGTTACAGTGGAGGCAAATAGATCAGCATTGGGTCTTCCACTATTTTAACAATTAGGGTTGCAAACGCACGCATCTCATTACGCGCCAGCTGGTTCAACTGTAAGAGGTCAGTCATCTTTGCTGCACTGTAATTGGGCGTCTTTTGCGCCAGTTTGGATGAGGTGAACGAGTGGCGGTGTGTGCGCGCGTCTCTCATCTCTTAACCTATTGACCTTTCTGTTCAGATAAGATGTAATCTCCTCCGTTTCAGAAATCAAAGAATGAAGTTTTAGAATCAGATAATTATCATTTTTCCAAATATATCTTTTTAACTGTTTTGTTTCATTTTGTGCCGTAATAAAGGGTTGATCTAATTCTGAATCACAGCCACGACGATCATCAAAATAACGGAAAACGAAACTTTGTTATTTGGCGTCGACAAAAATATCGGACAAAATTGGATATTTCTTCTTCCAATCATTTGCTCCTTTATTTCCCTCTGTCATCATCAAAAAAAATATAAAAAAATTAATTGACGATTCAAAACGCAAAAGTACGTTATTCGTCACCTGAAGGGAAACCGAGGTTCTCTTATCCAATGAGGTGCCAACTGCTAACGTAAGGCGTTCGATCTTTGAGTGAAATACTTTTAGCGTTTAATGCGAACTACCTATAATCAGAATATTTTATTGGCGGGTTTGTACACCCACTATGCCTAGACAAGAAAACTAAAAAGCTAACGCATTATCAAATTCAATATCAACTGATGAGAAATCCAGTAAAGAATTGTGAATCATAAGTCTTTATAAATATCATTTAAAAATATAATTAGAAATATATTTTTAATTAAAAAATCGCCAATATTTTTTTAATTATATGCAAAGAATCATTTTCACAATCCTTCGTTCGTGCCACAAGGGTGTTTCGATGAATAAATGAATTGTTTGTTGGAATTCCTTTGGTGAAACGTGACTTTTGAAAAAGGTTACAGAAAAGAGGAGGATAAATGACCAAAAGAAGCCCTTCTTGAGAATGGAGGAGCAGAAATGACCAAAAGAAGCCCTTCTTGAGAATGGAGGAGCAGAAATGACCAAAAGAAGCCCTTCTTGAGAATGGAGGAGCAGAAATGATCAAAAGAAACCCTTCTTGAGAATGGAGGAGCAGAAATGACCAAAAGAAACCCTTCTTGAGAATGGAGGAGCAGAAATGACCAAAAGAAGCCCTTCTTGAGAATGGAGGAGCAGAAATGACCAAAAGAAGCCCTTCTTGAGAATGGAGGAGCAGAAATGACCAAAAGAAGCCCTTCTTGAGAATGGAGGAGCAGAAATGACCAAAAGAAGCCCTTCTTGAGAATGGAGGAGCAGAAATGACCAAAAGAAACCCTTCTTGAGAATGGAGGAGCAGAAATGACCAAAAGAAGCCCTTCTTGAGAATGGAGGAGCAGAAATGACCAAAAGAAACCCTTCTTGAGAATGCACGTGAACGACGTTTCGAATCGCAATATTTTCGGATTATTGAACTCCCACTGTTCCTTTCGAAACTTTTTAAAATAATTTCACCCAACTACTTTCTAAACTAGGGATTCTCAACATGTTTACGCGGTAAAATTTTTGGGGTACGCCGTGAGAGCTGTTTCACTGATTACCCAGTAAAATATTTATAATTTTATAATATTTTTAACTTGTTTATGTAATTTTTTGTGTTTATCAATATATGCAATTTATGAATGCAAAATTTGATGTGTGTGTATATATATATATGTTTTATTTTATTCCTATTGTTATACTATAACTATCGTTTTATCTATCTATACAAGGGATACGCCAGTTACATACACATTTCCATTTTTTATGATAAAGGTGTTATTCTTAAGGATTTTACTAGAGCTATTATTGTCTCCCAATTTTTAAAAAAGGTGATCACAGTTCTAGTGATAATTATAGAGAAATGAGTTTACTTTCTGTTCCAGGTAAAGTTCTTTGCATGATTATACTTAATAGAATTAAGAATTTGGTTGATGGACAACTGTGTGGAATTCAGAAGCAGTGTGGATTCAGAAGTGGTAGGGGATGTATTGATCAGATATTTTCACTTAGGCAGATTCTTGAGAAACGTTTAGTGTTTCAGAAATCTGTGATTACTAGCTTTATAGATTTCAAATAGGCTTTTGACTCTGTTGATCGTCATAATTTGTGACTGATTGTTAGATCATATGGAATACTGATAGGTTGTTACTGTAATAACTCTTGCAACTCTTGCAGACGACTCAGTGTTATTATAAAGTACTTATATATAGATAAAACTATATATAAGTACTTTATAATAACACTGAGTCGTCTGCAAGAGTTGGTAAAGCTTGTAACGATTGGTTTAACATTGCTAGAGGAGTTAGACAAGAGTGCATTTTCGTCTCCTTTTCTCTTAAGTTTGATTATTGATTGTGTCATGCGGAAATCTATGCAAGGGGAAGATTATGGCTTCAAATGGTCTAGAGATTTAAAATTTTTTGCTTCAGATTATTTCGATAATTTTTTCCTTTTGGCTAATGATGTTGATATGATGAATTCTTTCAGTAAAGTTGTTGTTGAGACTAGTAATAGAGTAGGTTTGGTGGTAAACAGAGAGAAAACTAAAGTGATGAAAATTGGTCAACCAGATGGTGCTTCAGTTGCTTTGAAAGGCTGCACTCTTGAACATGTGTCTCAGTTTAATTTTTTCGGGAACTATATCAGTAACAGATACTGGTGATGTGCGGCATGAGATAAATAGAAGAATAGGAATTGGTGCCGGAAATTTTAAAAATCTAGGGAGGGTGTGGAAAAATAGGCTTGAATACCTAAAGACTAAAATTAGGCTATATAGTAGTTTGATTCTTTCTAAGGTTAGTTATGGTAGCGAAACATATACTCTTTGTAAGCAGGATAACAAGAAACTTGATACCTTTGATTCTAAATGCTTACGCAGGATTTTGGGCATTAGGTGGTTTCATTTTGTAAGTAATGATGAGGTTAGAAGAAGGAGTAGACAATCTCCTTTGAGCAGAATATTGCGCAAAGAGAGATTGCGTTGGTTTGGCCACGTTCCCGGTATGCGTAGCTGCAGATTGGCGAATAAGATTAGGAACAGTGTGCCTAAAGGCCTCAGAAAGAGGGGAACACGTAGGATGCGGTTGACAATAGAGAAATGGCCTTGTTAGAATTGGCTTACTGTAGCTAAATACAGTTGTAGCTTAGGACAGACATGTCTGGAGGACGAAATTGCACAGTCTGGTAGAACTTCCGTAGCCCGTGGTTGCATGAGGATTTTTTTATGTATGTAGGTATTATTAACCTTTCGTCACATGCAACATCCTTTGAAGTATCTCAAATGGTCACTCAATCCTCAGTGCGAATATCTAGAAAATGGGCGAGATCCCATTTGCACAATTGGCAACAAGAGCAATCAGAGAGGTTCCACCCGCACTAGCACCCTTTAGTTGTTCCGCTTTTCTCACCAGCGAATTGCAATGGACGACATCATCTGTGAAGGCGAGAGGAAGGCGTCCCGTCCTCCTCACTCCATCACCGAGAAAAGCTCTCCCCTTCATCTACAAACTCTCTCCTCCTCCTTTGCCACAATCCCCTCGGGTCACGATGCCCGCTGAGGTGAAAAACATCGAGTGTGTCGCTATAGCAACTGAAAAACGCCGTCAGGCGGTCCATTCTCACCGATCACGCGCCATTAGCGACACAAGACGTCGATTTCTTGGCCATCAACAGAGTTGGGCAACTCTCGGTTGATATTGCTTTGCCCCAAGCACGTACGAGTACTGCCACGGAGCCGGGTTGCGGGGTCAGCCGTAGCAAAGAGCTGGAGACAGCACTTCAGAAATAAGGACTGGCACGCGATGCTCGCCTCGTGTCACGTGCCATCAGAAACGCGTCCCTCGTGGTGATGGGGAAAAGCGACCGAGTCAGCTTCTGACCCTGTTTAGCCAAACAGACCGATTCTTTCAAACGAAACGGAAGATTAAATATAAAGCTTCTTCAGCTGACAACCATCAGAGAGTATGTGCTGCATCACGTGACTCGGTACTCTCGTTGCAACTTCCGGCTCCCTCTGTTCATTTCTCTTTCTCCTCAATATTTCTGATTTGAATTTCAAGCAACCAACAAGACTTTTTAGACAGATATTCCGTTCAGTTAATCTCTCTGCTGCTTCCTCTGTAAAAGAATGTTAAATATGTATCAGGCAGAAAGACTTTGTCACGTATTTCATTACTTTCAAAAAGCGTGTTACAATACTATCGGACAAAAACCGCTTTTCCGATTACCTTACAAAATATTGATAGAGAAACGGAATCAGTGATTCCGCTCTTAATCGTTTGATGCAGAGGGAAATCGGCTGCTGACAACAAGAGCGCAAAAAGATTTGCACAGATGTCGTTTGATGCCACCTTCGAAAATAATTGAACCGAAAATGAAATGCGAAACTAAAAAGGTCTGTCTCAGAGGAATCCAAGCAAACCAATCTCAAGAGTGTCGCTTGAAGATATCAATGCTCCGAAAATCAAAACTTCTAGGATGCAGAAGTCTCTGTAAAAAAGTAATTCCAATTTCCGATCCTGACGGATCTGCTTGAATATAACCTCTTGCAGTGGAACATGCGCAGTGGATTGGCCAACGAAGATTTAAATATTTATACTTTTTCATTGCGCTTACAGTGGTGGCCGAAAAGTCAACAAACCTCAATTTCTACATGTTTCTCTTGTTCATCTGATTTTCAAATAAGGAAAAGTTTAATACTTGTAACATTCATTCTAAAGTATTTTTTACACTGATTTCAAAACTATTTTAGTGGTTTGCTATCTGAAAGTGTTCTTCAGCTATAACTATCGAAAAGTATGGTCAAAGGAAAATAGCAACAACTCGATTAACTCACACTGAATTGAAGCCCTATTCTTGGAAATTTCCTAACTAAATTCCTACCATAATTTCTCGATAATATTAAGGTCTAGAGACTGTCCAGGTCATTTCATCCTTTTAATAGTGCTATCTGCTAATCACTTCTGATCAGCATTTGCACTATGCCAAGGAATGTTATCGTCCTGAAAAATACAAGGTTCTTTCCGAAAAAGATCCCTGGCTGTTGGCAACAATTTCATTTTCAACATTTCGATGTGGTTCTTAGCTTTCACTTTTCCATTTACAATGTGTAGCTTTCACTTTTCCATTTACAATGTGTAGCTTTCACCTTTTCCTTTTACATTGTGTACCTTTCATTTTCCTCTCGCAATGTGCAGCTTTCACTTTTCCTTTTACAATGTGTAGCTTTCACCTTTTCCTTTTACAATGTGTACCTTTCATTTTCCTCTCGCAGTGTGCAGCTTTCACTTTTCCTTTTACAATGTGTAGCTTTCACCGTTCCTTTTACAATGTCTAACTTTCACTTTTCCTTTGACAATACGTAGCTTTCACTTTTCCTTTGACAATACGTAGCTTTCACTTTTCCTTTTTACAATGTGTTGCTTTCGCTGTTCCTTTTAAAATGTGTACCATTCACTTTTCTTTTTACAATATGTAGCTTTTACTGTTCCTCATACAATATGTAGCTTTCACTGTTCCTTTTTACAATGTGTAACTTTCACTGTTCCTTTTAAAATGTGTAGCTTCAATTTTACAATATGTAGCTTTCACTCTTCCTTTTACAATATGTATCTTTCAATGTTTTATTTACAATATGTAGCTTTCACTTTTCCTTTTACAATGTATAGCTTTCGCTTTTCCTTTTATAATGTATAGCTTTCACTTTTCCTTTTACAATATGTAGCTTTCACTTTTCCATTTACAATGTGTAGCTTTCAATTTTCCTTTTACAATACGCAGCTTTCACTCTTCCATTCACAATATGTAGTTTTCACTTTTCCTTTTACAATATGTTACAATAATTTACAATATGTAGCTTTCACTCTTCCTTTTTTACAATGTGCAGCTTTCACTCTTCCTTATTTTTTACAATTGTAGCTTTCACTTTTTCTTTTACAATATGTAACTTTCAATGTTTTATTTACAATATGTAGCTTTTACTTTTCCTTTTACAATGTATAACTTTCACTTTTCCTTTTACAATTGTAGCTTTCACTTTTCCTTTTACAATTGTAGCTTTCACTTTTCCTTTTACAATGTGTAGCTTTCACTGTTCCTTTTTACAATGTGTAGCTTTCACTGTTCCTTTTAAATATGTAGCTTTCACTGTTCCTTTTAAATATGTAGCTTTCACTGTTCTTCTTACAATATGTAGCTTTCACTGTTCCTCTTACAATATGTAGCTTTAACTATTCCTTTTACAATGTGTAGCTTTCACTCTTCCTTTTACAATATGTATCTTTCAATGTTTTATTTACAATATGTAGCTTTCACTTTTCCTTTTACAATGTATAGCTTTCGCTTTTCCTTTTATAATGTATAGCTTTCACTTTTCCTTTTACAATATGTAGCTTTCACTTTTCCATTTACAATGTGTAGCTTTCAATTTTCCTTTTACAATACGCAGCTTTCACTCTTCCATTCACAATATGTAGTTTTCACTTTTCCTTTTACAATATGTTACAATAATTTACAATATGTAGCTTTCACTCTTCCTTTTTTACAATGTGCAGCTTTCACTCTTCCTTATTTTTTACAATTGTAGCTTTCACTTTTTCTTTTACAATATGTAACTTTCAATGTTTTATTTACAATATGTAGCTTTTACTTTTCCTTTTACAATGTATAACTTTCACTTTTCCTTTTACAATTGTAGCTTTCACTTTTCCTTTTACAATTGTAGCTTTCACTTTTCCTTTTACAATGTGTAGCTTTCACTGTTCCTTTTTACAATGTGTAGCTTTCACTGTTCCTTTTAAATATGTAGCTTTCACTGTTCCTTTTAAATATGTAGCTTTCACTGTTCTTCTTACAATATGTAGCTTTCACTGTTCCTCTTACAATATGTAGCTTTAACTATTCCTTTTACAATGTGTAGCTTTTCACTTTTCCTTTTTACAATATGTAGCTTTAACTTTCCTTTTTGCAATGTGTAGCTTTTCACTTTTCCTTTTTACAATATGTAGCTTTAACTTTCCTTTTTGCAATGTGTAGCTTTCACTCTTCCTTTTAAAATTCTAGATTTCACATCTCCTTTTTCAATGTGTAGCTTTCGATTTTTTACAATGTATAGCTTTCAATTTTCCCTTTTCAATATGTAGCTTTCACTGCTCTTTTTACAATATGTAGATTTCATTGTTCCTCTTACATTATGTAGCTTTCACTATTCCTTTTACAATGTGTAGCTTTTCACTTTTCCTTTCTACAAAGTGTAGCTTTCACTTTCCTTTTTGCAATGTGTAGCTTTCACTGTTCCTTTTACAATATGTAACTTTCACTGTTACATTTACAATGTGTAGCTTTCACTGTTCCTTTTTTATAATGTGTAGCTTTCACTGTTCCTTTTATAATGTGTAGCTTTCACTTTTCCTTTTGTAATGTGTAGCTTTCACTGTTCCTTTTACAATGTGTAGCTTTCACTTTTCCTTTTGCAATATGTAGCTTTCACTCTTCCTTTTGCAATGTATACTTTGACTTTTCCTTTTACGATATGTAGCTTTCACTATTCCTTTTACAATGTGTAGCTTTCACTTTTCCTTTTTACAATGTGTAGCTTTCACTGTTCCTTTTAAAATATATAGATTTCACTGTTCCTCCTACAATATGTAGCTTTCACTGTTCCTCTTACAATATGTAGCTTTAACTATCCCTTTTACAATGTGTAGCTTTTCACTTTTCCTTTTTACAATATGTAGCTTTCACTGTTCCTTTTACAATGTGTAGCTTTCACTTTTTCTTTTACAATGTGTAGCTTTCACTCTTCCTTTTAAAATTCTAGCTTTCACTTTTCCCTTTTCAATGTGTAGCTTTTAGTTTTTTTACAATGTGTAGCTTTCAATTTTTTACAATGTGTAGCTTTCATTTTTCCTTTTTCAATATGTAGCTTTCACTGTTCCTTTTACAATATGTAGATTTCATTGTTCTTCTTACATTATGTAGCTTTCACTATTCCTTTTACAATGTGTAGCTTTCGCTGTTCCTTTTACAATGTGTAGTTTCCACTTTTCCTTTTACAATGTGTAGCCTTCACTGTTCCTTTTACAATATTGTAACTTTCACTGTTCCATTTACAATATGTAGCTTTCACTTTTCCTTTTACAATGTGTAGCTTCCACTCTTCCTTTTACAATGTGTAGCGTTCACTTTTCCTTTCAATGTGTAGATTTCCAATACCCAGACAGGACATGCAATCCCATATCATGACCCTCGGTGGGTGTTTCACGTTAACTTTATCCCACTGAGGGACGAATTCCTCATGAGGTCGTCTTCTTACGTAGTTACTAATTTCATTAAGGCAAAACTGACCTTTTTAACTAAAACTTTCTTTTTCTCAGTTGTCAACATGCCCAGTGCATTCTTCTCTCCCCACTGTCGGGTCTTGCACTGAAAATCTGTCCATCAAGGTTTAGGACTAGCTTTTTAATCCCACAATTCGATTTCTAAGAATTCTCCCTCTTACAGTTCTTGATCACTCATTTGAAGCTTTCTCTCATAATCCCTTCTTTTAAAAATAGTTGTGAAATCAGTTTACTCTTTAAAAGTGCAATCCCACGCGGTACCCTGGCAGCACATAAAACTATTTTCCAACGTCGCCCAGATCTTTCTCTATCAGCAACAGATCTAGTTTCAGATATCTTTTTAATGTTCCCAAAACAATAGAAAGTCCACAAAATACTTTGTCGTGTTTTGATGCAAAGAATAACCTTTTTTCTTTAGATCAGACCTCTCCTACACAAACTTAATGAAGAGCCACTTAAGAAAGAAAACAAACTTTCGTAAGTCCTCAATTTACACGGTCAATTCCTTCCGAAGGTTTCTGTGTAAGTTGAGAACCGTATAAGTATAACAATAATTCTTAACCAAGATTTTTTTTTTTACCTATACGTTCGTTTCAATGGATAGTTAAAGCTAACAAGGTAGTGCTTATGAAAAGACAATGTTTAAAACAAATACCGAACGGAGGTCTGACAGGAGACTCTAAATAGCCAGTCATTCCAGGGTCTCGAATCTAGGTGCCTATGATCAGTAGCCAAGAGCACTAATCACACGGCCATAGGACGGAAAAGGAAATGTTCAGAAAAAGAAAATTTATTCAATACATATATAAAAATCGAAATCTGATAGAACTAATACTAATCATTACGAAGACATACCATTTAATAATTTTGGGCTCAGACTCTACAGATGTTGATGGCTTTGGAGATTTTCTCTCCGATTTATGTAAGTACTTATCCAATTCTTTTTGTACTGTAATTTTTCCATTCTCATCATAAATCACTTTATAGCATGCAATAGCGTCATCAGGGGCGTAACTATGGGGGATGGGGTCGAGGCTCACCCCCAAAATTAATTGGAGTTGACAAAATTCGAAGCGACAGGTATTTCTGAAAATTGGGACTTGTTTGCAAAATTAAGAGGAGTTAACATAAATCTAAAATACTTGGCAAAATCTAGGGCAGTTGGCAAAATTCAAATACACTTTGTAAAATACAAGCGAGTTGTGAAAATTGGGATTGGTTTTGTGCAATTGAGGAGAGTTGGCAAAATCTAGGGAAGTTGTCAAAATTCGAAGTGGCATAGTAAAATTCAGGTGATATGTAAAAATTTGGATTTTTTTTTGTAAAATTATAGCGAGTTGGCAAAATTTAGTGCAGTTGGCAAAATCGAGGTGACTTCGCCAATTCTAGGGCAGTTGGAAAAATTCGAAGCGATTTGGTGAAATGCAGGTGAGTTGTGAAAATTGGGACTGGTGTTATGAAAATAAAGACGATTGGCGAAATCGAGATAACTTGGCATAATGAAGGTTGGTTTGTTTTACCTCTGAGTGGGCACATTTTTGCACACCATCGGCTAAATGGCCAGGTCACAAGGACCCCGAAGGCTCAGAGAAGGTTGGGGGAGGTATCCCACTGAAACAGCTGTTGGGAGACAGATAGTAGCCTCCCGTGAAGGCCATCCAACATGTTCTTTAACGTGCACAGGATATGACTCTCCCGCACACGGGGCCACGGTTTAACGTCCCATCCGACGGAAGGAAGCCTTTCCAAGCCTATCGATGTTCCCTGCTGACCGTGGGCAGGGAGGGTAGTTTTGCGGAGATAAATCTCAACGCTGATCCAGCTGCAGATTACGGGCCTGGTGCGCTGCCGATTGAGTTACTCCCGCCCCTATTATGTAGAAAAGTTGCCCGAATTCGAAGTGACTTGATAAAATTAAGGTGAAATTTAAAATTAGGGAATTGTTCTGTATATAAATCATGACAATGTTGCAAAATGGAGGCACTTGGTAAAAGTTTTGGTAGATGCTACCCCCCCCCCCCCCTCTACGGAGCGAAAATCTGGGTACGTTCCATTCCTTAGCTGGAAAATTTTTATTTCCTAGCTGGAAAATTTTTCGTTGTGTCCATTTTCCGTTGTGTCCTTCGCTACGACCCTGAGCGTCATCCACTGCTCAAAATACCTTCACGATATTTCGGTGTTTGGATCCTGAACCTCCAAACCGGCCAGCCCTTTGTCTATCGTCTTAAAACATTCTGCCATCTGCTTCGTCTCAAACCATTTCAGTGGTTCAGGTTCCTGTTCCTCCTCCGAAATTTTGTCTTCCATTTCATGGTCTCCGAGCTCCATTAAATCTTCGTTGTTCACTTCCTTTGCATGACATTGTCATTATTGAATAAAATCATTTTCCTCGAGATTTATTTTTAATTCCGTTCTCAATTCCACGGGTTATTATTACATCTTGTTCCTAAAATTCCGTAGGCCCGTAGTAGATGTTGCAATATATTATCGATTTTGTTAGTCGATGTTGACTGGCTTCACGCCAGCCAGCATCGAGGTTTTTAACAACTTTTGGAACATCACGTACTCTTTCCAGAACTCTTCAATGATATTCGATTCTCCCGTCAATAACCCTTAATGTTTGTCTTAATGTGGGGCTGGATGATTCAGTCGGTAGTGCACCTAGGCTTGTAATCTGCAGTTCACAGGTTCGAGTCCTGCCTGGGCCAGCGTTGAGATTTATCTCCGCAAAACTACCCGCTCGGTCAATAGGGGGCACTGATCGGCTTGGAAAGTTCGGCGTCTTTCGGATGGGACGTAAAGCCATGTGCGGGAGAGCCATATTCTGTGCGTGTTAAAGATCTCGTTGGATTGCCTTGACGAGAGGTTACCATCGGTCTCGTGATAGCTGTCCTGTGGGTCCCCTCCCCCAACCTTCTCTGAGCCATATTCTGTGCATGTTAAAGATCTCGTTGGATTGCCTTGACGAGAGGTTACCATCGGTCTCGTGATAGCTGTTCTGTGGGTCCCCTCCCCCAACCTTCTCTGAGCCATATTCTGTGCGTGTTAAAGATCTCGTTGGATTGCCTTGACGAGAGTTTACCATCGGTCTCGTGATAGCTGTCCTGTGGGTCCCCTCCCCCAACCTTCTCTGAGCCATATTCTGTGCCTGTTAAAGATCTCGTTGGATTGCTTGACGAGAGTTTACCATCGGTCTCGTGATAGCTGTCCTGTAGATCTCCTTCCCCAGCCTTCTCTGAGTCCACGGGTCCTTGTGCCTGGCCATTTAGCCCATTGTGTGTAAAAAAGAGCCTCTCTAACGTAGGCAATATTTTATTACAACTATATCATATTATGATGTTACATATTATAATATATATATTACCCTGCTTATCCGATACTAATGACCGTAGATGTCGATGCACTTAAACTATTTAAATAAAAAAACTAATCGCGCAAACTTGTATCTAAGTGTCCGTGTAACTCGAACCCGTGAAAGTCGAGGAGCTACTGAATATTCTTAGAGTTGAAGGAAAATCCATTACTTAAAAACGAAAACACTTATTAATGTAATAATGAATAAGCAAAAAAACTATATTTTTTAAATGTAAAAAATATCTTGATTTAAAAAAATACTCTTATATATATTTTTTTAATTAGTACTATGAATTGCAAAAATCATTCAGTTATGTACCTAAAAATGTTTGGTCAAAAAATTGGAGAAAATAAGCCAGATTCGATATATTGTTGATTTGTTATCTGAGTCATGAATTCTTTTGCCTGAGTAGCGGGTTGAACGATTCTGCTTCAGATGGGTTATTTTACATCTCTTGATTATAAAAATAAAGGCCTTTCCAAAGCGTTTTTAATATACATACAAAATTCTCATGCAGCCATGTGCTACGGAGGTCCAACCAGACAGTATAAGTTTCCTCTCCAGACGTGTCTGTTCTAAGCTACAGCTACTGAATTTGGCCACTCTAAGCCAATTCTAGCAAGGTCCTGTTTGACATTGTCTGCCCATTGCTACCTAGGTCTCCCCCTTTTTCTGAAACCCTTAGGCACACTGTTCATAATCTTGTTTACTAATCTGCAGCTATGCATACGGGCAACATGGACAAACCAACGTAGTCTCTCTCTCTGCACAATATGGTGCTCAAAGGAGGTTGATGACTCCTTCTTCTAACCTCATCATTACTTACAAAGTCAAACCACCTAATGCCCAAGATACTGCGCAAGCATCTAGAATCAAAGGCATCAAGACTATTATACAGCCTAATTTTAGTCTTTAGGTCTACAAGCCTATTTTTCTACACTCTCCATAGATTCTTAAAAGTCCCAGCAGCAATCCCTATTCTTCCAGTTATCTCATGCCATACATCACCATTATCTGTTTCATAACTTCCAAAATAATTAAATTGAGACACTTGCTCAAGAGTGCAGACATTCAAAGCAACTTAAGGACTCTCTGCCAGACCAATTTCATCACTTTAGTTTTTTCCATGTTTATCACCAAACCTACTCTATTAGCAGTTTCATCAACATCCCTAATGAACGATTTCATCTCATCAACATCATTAGCCAACAGTCATCTACATAATCTAAATCAGAAATTTTGAAATCTCTGAACCATTTAAGTCCAAAATCTTCCTCTTGCAAAGAATTTCTCATAACATAATCAATAACCAAACAAAAGAGAAAAGGAGACAAAATGCACCCTTGTCTAACTCCACTAGCAATGCTAAACCAATTGCTGCAAGATGTACCAACTCTCATGCACGACTCAGTGTTATTCTGGAGAGCTTTCATTACACCATCTTATCAGGTACTCCTATGACCTAACGATCAACCACAAATTTTGTCGATCAACAGAGTCAAAAGCCTTTTTGAAATCTATAAAGCTAGTAACCACAGGTTTCTGAAGTCTAAACATTTCTCAAGACTCTGTCTAAGTGAAAGTGTTTAATCAATACATCCCCTAACACTTCTGAATCCACACTGTTCATCATGCAGTTGTCCATCAACCAAATTCTAAATTCTATTAAGTATAATCATACAAAGAACTTTACCTGGAACAGAAAGTAAATTAATTCCCCTATAGTTATCACAAGAACTGTGATCACCTTCTTTAAAAATTCGGAGACAATAATAGCTCTAATAAAATCCTTAGGAACAACACCTTTATCATAAAAAGTATTCAGAATTTCAGTCAGCCATGTGACAACACAAATGTTCTCAGCTCCAAGCATTTCAGTGGTGATTTCATCCACCCCTGGGGATTTATGCAGTTTTAATTTAGAGATAGCCAAAGTGACTTCAGAATGTGATATGGCCATCATTAAAGCCAGTAATGCATCTATCCTTATTTACAAACAATGGGAGTAGAGATAATCACATTATTTAGAACATCTCCGAAATGATCAGCCCACCTAGCCATCACAGAATCCTCACCTTCAACCACCTTGCCATGTTTATTCCTCAGTCCTTGTGTACCTGTCTGTTTCTTCCCACATAAAACATTAATAATCTGATACAACCCCTTGATGTTGTGCTGTCTAACTGCTTCCTCTGCTTTGTCAACCAAGCTATCAAGTCAAAGATTCTTATCAGCTGTTAACTGACCCTTTACTCGTTTATTAAGCCCATTGTAATGCCTTCTGTTAGGACTAGTAGCGTGTTGATTCATATTAATGCTGCACTTCCTTCTTTCAGAAATAGTTTCCATAGCCTTATCACTAAAATAATTTTGTTTCCTCTGTTTTCTTTTATGGGTCGGGGGTGGCTCAGTCGGTAGCGCGCCAGGCTCGTAATCTGTAATTCCCAGGTTCGAGTCCCAGCTGGGTCAGCGTTGAGATTTATCTCCGCAAAATTCCCCGCCCCGCCCACGGTCAGTAGGGGACACCAATGGGCTTGGAAAGGCCGCCGTCCTTCGGATGGGACGTTAAGCCGTGGCCCCGTGTGCGGGAGAGCCACATCCTCTGCACGTTAAAGAACACGCTGGATGGCCTTGACGGGAGGCTACCATCTGTCTCCCAACAGCTGTTCCAGTTGGTCCCCTCACCCAACCTTCTCTGAGCCTTCGGGGTCCATGTGACCTGGCCATTTAGCCCATGGTGTGCAAAAAAGTGCCCGCTCAGAGGTAAAACAACCCAACAACTGTTTCCTTTTACCCAAAAGAGTACTGTTGGTTTCAAGAAAAGCCCGTTTAAACTGATCCCATTCATTCTCAACTTCAGCAGTAAACCAATCACAATTGTCATAATGACTAAGTAGCCTATCGTAATATGTTTTGTCTATATCTGGATCTTTCAGGCATTCAGTGTTGTAGCTAATTTTTTTTAAACTTAGCATAACATTTCTTAAGCTTCAGCTGCAAAATACTTTTGACCAGGTAATGGTCAGACCCAATTTCGTCTCCCCTCTATGATCTGGTATTCCTAACTGAACAAGCTCATTTGCTGTTAATTAAAATATAATCTATCATATTCCTGTGCAACTCATCAGGTGGAACCCATGTATATTTATAAATGTCCCGATGTTTGCAGTATGCGTTAGTTATTCGGAAACCATTAAGTTTACTTACCTGTAGAAGACGTTCTCCATTGCCATTGGAACAACCAATGTCAAAGGGACCTAAAACTCCTGCCCAAAGGTCAGAATCAGTACCAACTTTAGCATTGAAATCACCTAGCACAAGAAAAATATCTCCTTTCTTCACAGAATTCGAAATAACCTGCAGCTGGCTGTAAAACGTATCCTTTTCAATCTCATCAGAGTCTTCTGTGATGGCATAACAACAGATGACATTCAAGTCTTTAATTTTTGTTTTAAATTTTGCTGTAAGAAATCTTTCATTAATGCAGTCATATCCTAGAAGAACATCACTGGCGTGTCTGCTGAGCAGCAAACCTACACCTTGGAGATGCTTTCCATCCTCCCTGCCTGAAAAGAGAAATTTATAAAGTTATTTTTAAGTTTCTCACCTTTACCTATCCATCTGGTCTCTTGCAAGCCTAGAATATCTGGGTTATAGCGCTGGAATTCATGCGTGATGACATTAAGAGAATAATCTTCATGTAATGTCCTCACGTTCCACGTTTTTGCAGAGAGAAAATAATTAGTGGGAGTTTTAAGGAAACTAGGTTTATTGAAAGAGGTAGGGCCAACAATATCAAACAGCCCCCTGATCGCAGGTTGGGGTAAACACCTCTCCCTCCTCCGCTAAAGGCTGAAGTCACCGATGCTGGTAGGAACTTCAAGGACCACCTTTTCAAGTGGACCTTTTCAAGAGCCATATGGCCTGCCTGATACACATTACTCCAGTTTAGGATTAACGATTGCGAACCTAGCAAAGTAAGGTTCAGGTCCTGCAATGGCCTCTGTTCAGGATTATCCACCAAATGATATAAAGTATCCCGTGCCTCTGTTCACTTAGGGCTGGCAACTCACAAGCAAACAGAAAACACAGCGGCAGATTCTCCCTCAACTGAGGCCCACCAGTGCAGCATGTTCAGGATCCATAATCAAACTCAAATTCATTCACCAGTCCAGTCTATTAGGTATAAATGGTCAGCACTACACCTCAGCAGGGTTGAAAAAAAGAAAAAAGTGTCCATAGATGATCAGATCAGTAGGCGATACTGAACTGGCAGCCCTCCTCTTCCGTTACCTTCCAAAAGAGAATATCTCTTTTGAAAGGTACAAACGGCCTGCATCACAAGAACACTGCACAAAATGTTGGAACACAAAATGAGATTAACACTGCACAAAATGTTGGAACACAAAATGAGATTAACACTGCACAAAATGTTGAATGCAATATACAACTGCTCCATGTCCACAAAATTCGGTTTTCAAGTGCATGAAACATATACCAAAGCCAATAATCCCAATTTTGTGGTTACACATCTGTGACTTATCAGCATAACACGGCACTTAATTGGTTGTAACGCAGATCTTATTCAATCCTAGTATCATCTTGTGTTTGTAACTATCTGGTTTTTCAAAATATCTGAAGGTGTATTTAAAATTCAGAACATAATGATATTTCAAATTAGTAGTACAAATATACTTTAGAATAAATGATAAAAATATTATAAAGTTCATAATTTAGGGGGCAGAAATTGGCTTAAACAATTGAACACATGAAAACAGAAATGTGTCAACGCTTTTTGCCACCGCTGTACACGTAGAAGACAAGAATAATGTGAATTATTTATATCGTATTATTTATTCAATATTTTGTTACGACAGATGAACATGCAACAACAAATGCGATATGTCATTTGTGATGCTCGCGTGTGGTACAGAGTGAGATCTACGTCATTAACCGAGTGTGCGCGGGAGTTGTAAAAATTGTATAACAATTTATAAAGTAATGGAAAGAAGGTATTCGACTGTACTTGAATGATTTGTTGTTTCAGAAAAGTTGAGTTGTTAGTTTTTGCTAGGATTCGAGCGAAGTTAGCATTAGGAAACCTAATTCTGATGGCAGTAATGTGTCGAAGAAGTGTGGTAGTGGGAAAACAAAAGAGGATTAGCGTAACATAAGGTGTTTAAGATAAATGCTAGAATTGGAAAATTAAATGATACATTTATTGATGAAAGTTGATGAAACTTGAAAAAAAAACCTGAGAAACCAGTACTGCAGATCAGATAAAAAGATGCTTTTTCTCTATACAAAAAGGAGAAGCACACATGTAGCATATAAGCATACAAAATCCTCTAGGAGACATTGGCTACGGAGGTCCAACCAGGTTTTGTAATTTTATTCTCCAGACACGTCTACCCTTAGCAGGGCTACTGTATTCCAATTCTAGAAACGTTCTATTTGACATTCTCCGCCCATCGCATCCTAGGCTTCCCCTTTTCCTGAAACCTCTAGGCACACTGTTCATAATCCTGTTTGCCAATCTGCAGCTATGCATAAGGGACAACATGGCTAAACCAACGCAGTCTCTCTCTGCACAATATGCTTCTCAAATGAGGTTTCTGACTCCTTTGCCTAACTTCATCATTACTTACAAATTTGGAACACCTGATGCCCAAGATACTGGTAAGCATCTAGAATCAAAGGCATCACATTTCCTGTTATCTTGTTTACAAAGGGTCCAAGTTTTCACCAGTATCTGTTACATAGCTCCCAAGATAATTAAACTGAGACACTTGCTCAAGAGTGCAGTCTTTCAAAGCAACTGAAGCACCATCTGCCCGACAAATTTTCATCACTTTCGTTTTCTCAATGATTATAACCAACCCTATTCTACTACCAGTCTCATGAACAGTTCTAATAAACGAATTCTTCTCATGAACATCATTTGCCAAACTGACTAAATCATCAGCATAATCTAAATCAGAATTTAGACACGCAACAGTATCTTATGATCCATAATTGAATTGAATCCATGATCGAAGCATCGTCGCTTGCTGTGTCAAAATCTGCAAATGAGCTCTTAACTTCGAGGATCTCATTTGAACTTATAAAAATAAAATAAAATTATTAATTTCTTTAACGCAGATATTTAGCAAAATCTTCATTGTTAAATTCTAATGAAATCATTTCTTATTATTGCATTTTTTTCTTGTCATCTTTTAATTTTGCAGTTCTTGAACGCTCGGTGTGATCCACCGTTTCTGTCTTTTATCTCCAGGGCACCACATCCACGGTAGACGTCGCTCTGCTGGCCGAAGCGCACGGACTGGTCACCGACATGCTGGCTGATCCCAACTTACCTCCCCACGTGACTGGGGGCCTCCGCGCCCTCGCCACCCTCCTCACTCCTCCGAATCACGTGCCCGTGAATCCTAGACCCAGACCGGGTGGTGCTAGCGTCTCTCTGGCGGATTTCAACTCCGGCTCGGACACCGAAGAGATCCCTTACACAGGAGAAAAACCTTCCGCGCTCTCGAAGGTGAGTTGATCTTAAAATGAACAAAGATCCCGACATTCGTGAATTAGGAACTCTATTGGGATTTTTTGTTCTCTTTACTGTTTTCGCTTCTCTAAAGTTTTCATGCAGTGATACGGTTTCAGGTGAGAAAGGTTTTCAGTAGTTAGCTTTGGAATAATAAATAACATTATCTTTGAAATACCACGTAGAAAAAAAATTAGGTATCGAAATAATTTTTGTTAAAATATCAGTAGATCATTTTCTGATGGAAAACTAAATCAATTTATCAAATGTTTAAATATTTTTCATTGGCAAAAGGAAAGCTACCTAAACGCAATAACCCTGCAGTAGTGAAAGGTGTAAGGGGGGGGGGGGGCATACGATCTGTTCAGATCATATGTTTGATTTACTTTGTTACATCCATTTTAATCGTCGACATCCGACATTTCATCACAGTTTAAAACTGTGATGAAATGTCCACGAAGCAACGAATCCTTTTCCAACAGCTACATCCTCTTTTGTGATTAACCTTTTACTTTCAAATAATGGCGAAGTATCTGCTCTTCTGTCACAGATTAAGTCTTCTGCTTTCCATGGAAGGTCTCGTCACTTTCCTTAAGTATAAAAGCATCTTGGATGATCAAGTGCTACCGATGACGCATTTTTACCCCAGTGGAGATGGCCTCTTCCAGGATGATAACGCACCGATTCATCGCTCAAAACTCGTACAGGAATGTTTTGAGTAACATGAAACGAAATTTTATCGCCTGATCTTAATCCAATCGAAAACGTGTAGAACATTTTGAAACTCGCTATTCGAATGCACAGATTTCTGCCCTCTTCACCTCCAGATGTTCAAGTCATTGCAGAAAGAGTGGATCAAAATCCATCCTGCTGTATTTTAAAGGCACATCGAGTCTCGACAAAGTATTATGCAAGTGTTCGTAATAATTGGGTGAAGCAGTTTAGGCGATTATGTAACAAAAGTTTCATTTGACTTTCCTGCCAAATGTCTTCTGAGAGAAAATCAGCTTTGGATTTTCAAGTGTTTAAACCTGGGACCAAGAAACAAGTTTCCAAAATGTTATATTTCGAGTGGGGCACTAAATGGATGTGAAACGTAAAGGAGAGTCAAATGA
Source organism: Ryuthela nishihirai (assembly GCA_038380435.1). Classification (NCBI taxonomy): domain Eukaryota; kingdom Metazoa; phylum Arthropoda; class Arachnida; order Araneae; family Heptathelidae; genus Ryuthela; species Ryuthela nishihirai. The sequence goes on from JAWZYU010000005.1 coordinate 43,576,944, forward strand.
AAAAAAAAACTGAAGGCATTTGAAAGATGGATGTGGAAGAGGAGGATGGAAATTTGCTGGAAAGGAAAATCAACTAATGACGAAGTCTTGAGTTCAAGAGAAAAGATTATGTTTAGGAGAAAAGATTACGAGTAAAAAACAGCATTGAAAAGGAACAGATATTATGGCAGGAGAATATCATAAAGGACATTCTGGATGAAAGGGAAGACTAGCAAAGGAAGAACACTTACAGATTCGTACAGAAAACAAATATTAAGGGATGATGTGAATCTTCTTAGAATGAGGTTATGAAAATGGCAGATACAGATAGGAGATTATTTTTAAGCAATCGACTGATTAAATAAATGAGAGGGAGAGAGAAAAGAAACCTGGCAAGTGAATACCTTGGTAGGTGGTGAAAGCAATTACATCGTTTACATCGGTAAATTATTCTGTGATATATAATTATTAATTCGAAGCCTCCTGGGAGTAAATCGCCCTGCAAAAATGCTTCGCCTCACGTCGACACCTAGCAACGATTGCAACCATATGCTAGTCATTGCAGAAGGTATCTTGGTAAGACGTTGCCACTAGAAACTCTTACTTTAGCCATGCATTGAATCCCCAACGGTAACTACCATTTTTTTTCTCCAAAATGTTACATTTTAAGGTCTTTATTCGCTCTCATGTGCTTATACATATATGCACGTGTTTGCGCAAATAGAAAGACGTGTTGGGCAAATGTGAATAGTGAAAAACAAAAGTGAATTGATGAAAAGAATTCCTGACTAATTAGTCCATTTGCCCATTATTTAATTAGTGTAGGAATGACGTTGAAAACGAAAAAGTATTATGATATGAAGCCAGAAGTACTGGTAGACTGAATTTCAACTGCTGAAAGCAATTGCAAACAATATTTAATATTTGCGAATGATCTCGTATTTCATCACCCTACCGTAATGAATATTTTATGACTTTTGAGTAAGATCGGATCCATCCCCGGCAATGCCACGTGTCTTCTGATACGTAAAAGAAACGCGGCACAAAGCAATAAATTTCGTTTTCCTTTTAAGGGAATCGTTATCATCGTCATTATTATTCTCATTCAAAGGATCATATACAATGATATGTACCTTTTAGCTCGTTCTCAAAAAACGAGCTAAGATTTTTCACTTTACCTTCCGTTTTTTAAATCCAATTTTTTTTCTTTTTAAGAGATAAATGAATATTATTTTCCGGTTGAATAGTGCTAATGAAATTTTGGATTCGCTCGTTCCACCGTTAAATGACCCTCAATTTGGAAAATGATCAAATTTTTAACGATCACTTAAAAGGATCTCTTCACGCTAAACAATTGCAAATTCTGTTGGTTTTGGTCAGAGACTTCGCATCGATGGCAGAGATTTGTCACCTTATCCTGGAGAAGAGGCGGAGACTCAACTTTTTTTTTTCAACAGATAAAGGAATAATTTTTGGGGAGCTGTAGAGGTACCAATAAATATTATTATTTTAATCTTATGAATCATCCACAAGTTCGAATTTAGAGATACAAAAAATAATAAGAAAACGACAAACTCCATTCATTTCGAAAACGAGTGTTTGGTATTCGCAGCGAGCGATTTTCATTCTTCGATTTTAAAATTAGAGACAGACTTGTGAGAAATCGATCTCTCTTTGGCTCTCCACTGAGCTCTCAGATGACGAAAGGTTTCGCCTCTGAAAGTTTGTCTGTGGGCATTTATTCCTCTTTGATGGCGACTGACCGAATTGAAGAAATATCGGTCTCAGTGATTCCCAACCTTTTCTGGACCATCGCCCCCTTTAAAAGAGAACAAAAATTTCAACGCCCCCCTAGTCCATAATAGTTAATTTTATATGAATTAAAATATTGTTGCATATTATCTGTACCTAATTTATCGGTTTATTTATCTATTAAAAATCATAATATCGCCCCAATGGAAGGCTCCAGCGCCCACTGGGGGGCGGTACCGTCCCCGTTGGGAATCTATGGCTCTAGATCATCGGCCGTAAGTTGAAGTTCATTTGTACGGAATAGAAAGAATCTTGTCGTAACAGATATTAAAATTGCTTCACATGAATTACATACATTTATTATGGGTAGTCTATACCTGAATTACAACGCTTTTTACTATTGATGACATCAACGACCTTTTTTTCAATGAAATTGCAAATAGTATTGGTGCAACGATCACAAAACGTGATCCAAATTAAAACAGCAGTTAAGTAGCGCCCGATTGATTAGAGACATTATTATGCGGAAGTTCTGTTATTCTTTGCTTAAATGACGTCGAAATCAATTCAATCCATTGGTTTAGGTGGATAGTGGTAACAGAATTTGCTGAAGAGTGTAAAGGAAAATGATAAAAAAAATATCATTAAAAAATTAATAGAGCCATTATGTAGCATAATAATGTTTTCTCATTTAATAGTCAAAGGGGCGATTTAATGCTGGTGTGAAGTCAGTGGCTGAACACTCTGAAAAACTGCAGAACACTCCTACTCGTTTGAGTGTATTAATGTGTTTTAGAGGGATTTTTTACTGGCTTTTTGCCTCTTTGGCCAATGGAAATATTTATTTCCTTCTGATGAAAGATAAGATCATTAGATGGATATCTGCAATCTCTTTGAATATTCGCAGGCATTTTCAATATGCACGCCGTCATTCCTGTAGCAAAATATCTCATCCTTATTGGCATCAGTGATTCTCAGACATTTGTGGGGCGGGGCTAGCTCAGTCGGTAGCGCGCCCGGCTAGAAATCTGCAATTCTCAGGTTCGAGTCCCAGCTGGGTCAGCGTTGAAATTTATCTCCGCAAAATTCCCCGCCCTGCCCACGGTCAGTAGGGGACACCGATGGGCTTGGAAAGGCCGCCATCCGTCTGATGGGACGTTAAGTCATGGCCCGTGTGCGGGAGAGCCATACCCTGTGCACGTTAAAGAACACGCTGGATGGCCTTGACGGGAGGCTACCATCTGTCTCCCAACAGCTGTTCCAGTGGGTCCCCTCCCCCAACCTTCTCTGAGCCTTCGGGGTCCATGTGACCTGGCCATTTAGCCCATGGTGTGCAAAAAAGTGCCGCTCAGAGGTAAAACAACCCAAAGCAACAATGAGCGTGCATGGAAGTGAAGTTGGAAGCGCAGATGTGTCCCAAATCGACACAACGTCTGCGATTGCAAACATTTGAAATGTGTTTAAAAAAATATCCTTATAGAAAATTGTAAAACATACTTTTGATAAGCTGAACTAGATGGAATTAAATTATTAACACAATAAGGTTTTCTGCACGCACTAAAATGATTAAGTATCCAGTGACTGATTTAGGAAAAGATTATAAGTTAGAAATAGCATTAAAAATCATCAAACAATGTATATATTGCACGGGCTGATGGTTTGTTAAAAAATAAGAACTCGTCCTTCAGTTACCTTTTTACTATTTCAGCGCTTTCGGCGGAATCTTCCTCCGAGCCTTCTACGGCGCATGTCGACGAGCACTTGGACGACCACTACTTCGGCTACTGGATTGCCGACCCTCGAGCCAGAACCATCAAGGAAACGAAGCACCAGTTTCCGACACACTTCGGAGTCCGGTCAACACAGCACTTCCCCTGGTGCAGGAGGAACTTCTCCAGGAGGAGCGATCAGTCCTCAAGGATGTTGCGTATCCCCAAGGTAAACATTCAATGCGGAAGGCCTAGTTTTAGAATCAGTTGTTTTGAAACGGCAATTTCTGAACGAATTGCAATATCTTTACTGCTTACGATGTTCGTGCTCTCCCACCAACGTACATTTAATACAGCCGCAAGATCAATAGGGAAGCGGTGGGAATGGACGAAGACAGCCCCAAAGGGAGTCGGGAGTCAATTGGCTGACCCTTTCGGTGCACTGACCGATTGCAGTGGACGAATGAAATTGCTTACAACATGGAGGGAACATGTAAGCAAACTAATGTTTATCTCTGAACGATAAGAAATTTTTAGGTTCTGGTTTTCTGGGGGGTTTTTTAATTCCACTTATCTTTCGAAGGAAGAATGTTTCAATTGGTTTTAATTTAAATACGAGGAAGCAATCCAGAAGAAACTGAATAGATTTTTCGTTTTTTTTTTTATTTAATTATCTCTTGAATTATTCTTTTTTAGGTGATTCGTTACAAATGGAATGTTCGGGTGAAAAGCGTAACACAAAGAGAAACCTCAGTATCTGAACGTTCTTCCCATTTAAAAAGAAACGCATAAATTTCTCCTCGCTTATCACACTGACCAAGAGACGCTCATTATGCCAGGTATTTCACGATCGGCTTGTCATTCTTCCGGAAGGGACTCAGAAGCTCGTTTCGAGGAAAAAAAGGTAAAGCAACAGCGGTGATTAGCTGTAGATGCGAGCAGGAGAAAATAAGCGCCAGTATGAATCCGACGAATATATTAGTTTCGAGGTAAGTGTTAACTGTTGAAAATGTTTACCAAGATTTTCAATAAAAAGTCGTGCTGTTTATTGATTTTTTTTTCAATAAACATCATTTCAGGTGATCTCGTGCACACGCAGCAATGTCCATGATGCGATGGAAGAGTTCCTCTACATCTGTATTTTAATCTTATAGACCATCTCTTTATAAGACAAAGAAATTTTCAAGCGAAATCAAAAACGAAATCAAGCGAGATTAGTTATGTATATCTCAGGGATCAAAGTGTTAGACCAACAGGCCCTCCACCGAATTCCATAAAGCTGATTCAAATAATCTGTAACTTGGCAAACCAAATTATTACCCCCCCCCCCTCTCTCTCTCTCTCAATGCTGAAAGGCATCTTGCGCCTTGTCCCCAATTAAAGGCAGAAGTTCATTTCTTAAGAAGTTCAGTTAATTAACAACATTTAAACGTTATTCCAAAACAACATGGTCCAATTCAACCAATCTCCAATCAGGCCATACCACACTTTCACTGAGAATCGAAATCGATATTGGGAGTTGCTTTCAGCGTTTTCCTTTATGTCCAAGGTTACCTGAAACAACTCTCGTCGTTGCTCGCATTCCCCGGTGTGTAACACCAAACACTTCACTCTTCGAGATTCGTCTGCACTATTCTTAAACTTTCACTAGGACTAACTGCTCGCATTGAAACTGAAACTTCCATTGGTAGAGAACGGTTGATTCGTTTTGTGATAAAACGCAGGACAAACTACGATTTTGATCTGATCACAAAACAGCGTTTCGTGTAACTCTGTGCACGGATAGGGTGCAACTGAGGCAAGAAACAACTGGGAAGCTGTCGATGGTTACGGTGCAATTGAAACTGTTACCAATGTTGCCATTACAGCGTTGCATATCTTAAAACATTCGTAGCTCCTCAGCGGTTAGAAATAGGACCACTGTTGCAATGGCTTTTGTGAATTCGAAACTACCTCCTCAGATATAGCAGATCGATGATGAAACGCCTTCTCTGTCTCTGCATAACAGGAAATCCATCGTCGCCTGCGGTGCCTTTTGATTTCTTCACCATCGGATACATTATTTATGCTTTTCGCTGATTGACGAAAAGATGAGAAATCCAAAAAAGTAACCGTAGGAGCAGCTGATTATTTATACATTAGTCCTAAAATGTTTGTTTCTGGTGTAGTCAATAACATTTAAAAAATCCTTAAAATATTCTGTAGAAGATATACCAATTTTATCTCGAAAAGCTAAGCAGACTTCAAAGCTCTTCTGCTTTTTAAGACCGAGGATGCTAATTATCCTCGTGCAAGAATTTTCAGATTCCTCTACTCCATTTATCGAGATAGGGCAGGAATGACGTCATCACTACTGTAAATCGTAGCCAGCAATTGATTAGTTAGCACTGTACACTTAAATGATGCGCAAAAAAATAGTTCGTAAGAGAAATTCTTCTTGGGACCATTTCTATCCATATATATCTAAGCGATAAATGTGTAAATGTACTAAGAATCTCCACTATGTTCAGCATTAGTGGAAATTTAAAAGCAATCGGTTAAAATCAGAAAATTATTCCGCGCCTGGCTCTATATCGTATCCAATATGACTACTTAAAAATTGGTAAGGGTAATTTATCTATCTTATTTAGATTTCAAAATTTTCAGACTGAAGTTGAATTCTACATCCTCCAGAAACAAAGCAAGACCTCTAGTAACTTTAAATTCTGTTTTCCAGAGTTTTACTGAATTTTAGCTTCCAGTTGCATGCTTTCCGTAAGGAGTAATAAGTTTTCTACATGTGAACATTCGAAGTCTAAAAAAAACTGGGATACTCTCTGTGTTTATATTAAAGATATTTTGAAATTTTTAGATATTATTATATTGACAGAAATTATCAAACCGTCTCGTGGCCGAGTGGTTAGCACGCTTGGCTACTGATCTAAGGGACCTGGGTTCGAGCCCCGGATGTAGGCATGGATGTGTGTGTCGTTTTTCTGCTGAGGTCCTGCCATCCTCTCAGATCTTCTACTGTGGCATATATAAACTGACAGGCTCCTGTCAGACCTCTGTGGCAAGCAGCTGCTTGAGGGGGTATTTATTTTTATTTTTATTTTAGAAACTAGCATCCTCAGCACGGACGCTCCATTGCTCAATCTAGAAAACTTTACGAGAACTCCTGGTCCGTTTGAACAGGGGATTCTACTTTTCTCCCGCGACACATTATTAGTCAAAACGATACCTTCGCTTGTGATTCCTGCTGAAACATTGAATATAAGTATTTACAAAGGTAATTTAACTTTCAATTTACTTGCTATTTACAGATCACCAAGCTCAGACGTTAACACTTTTCTTTCTAACCTTAAAAACTGGTTCCAAACAACTGATAAATAAATATCAATCAGATACTAGTTGGAGACTAATCTAGTTATAAAAAAAATATCAAAAAATGCGGAATTGCCAAATACGTAGAGTTGCTAATCGAATTTGGTTTCTCACCTATCATTACTGGCATCAACAGGGAAGACATCATTGGTCACTCTCTGTCTCACACACAAAGTCAATGATTTTTTGCAATAGGATCGCAGACCACTACTTAATTGCGTCAACTTGTGGGAAAAAAACTTGGGAATTCGTCCAATCACACTAAAAAGCTAGACAGCGATTTTAACACAAAACCTATCTAAGACCATAAAAACATAGGCGCTGGAAAGGAAACTCCAAATTCAGAAAAAAATAGGTGTATTTTACGAAGCATTCATAAAAAAATATACCGCGATTGCTAACAATAACAAAATCAATAAACTATCGGATGGCTCAAAAATTAAACAACGCAATTGTAGCAAAAACTGGATAAATCAGGAAATAATAAACTTAATACGAAAAAGAGACTCGGCTTGGATTGATTGCAAAAATAACAAGACAAACAGAAATTTTAAATTACTATACACAAACTTAAGAAACACAGTCACGTCCCTTACTAGGCAGGAAAAGAAAAAATATTACTTCAAACAATTTGAGTCTTGTAAAAACAATCCAAAGCAAAATTGGGAACTCATCAACCAAATTATCAATAATAAACCTAAAACTTCCATTGACGATTTTATCATGAAGAATATGCTTAATATATAGATTAGTATAATATATATTATTATTTTCTCTTACTCTATACTTCTACCTAATATAATAAATATCACTCTATACTTCTACCTAATATAATATATATTATTATTTTCTCTGCTGCTTGAGTTTCAGAATATGCAAAATATCTGAAACTCAAGCAGCAGAGAAATTTAACACCTTTACAGACATTATTGTCAATCTTAGAGACGATAACCGTATACAGAATCTCTCTACAGTTTCTAAACATATCCAATCTACTATTCCTTCAAAACAAAAACTTTCAGACTTTTAACTGACTTAAAAGAAAGAAAATCGTGTGGATACGATCACTTACACGAGAATCACATTAAAGCATGCAAAGTCTCCTTGGCTGATCTCGTGATGAACTTTATCAATGAAAGTATATCTGAAGGAAACATCCCTAATAAACTTAAAATTGCTATTTTAAGGCCAATTTAAAAAGTCAAAGCCAATTTCTTAAAAAAAATAGCATTATTAGTAAAAGCAATATGGTTTCCAAAAAAGGTAAAAATGCAATTAAACGTTTAACGTAGTTTTCTGACGTCATTAACGGAACATTAAACAACGGAAAAAAAGCAGCTGCTATCTTTCTGAACTTTCGTAAGAGATTTGATACGTTAGATCTCGATATTCTACTTCAAAAATTGTATACCTATGGTGTCCGAGGTATTATCCTGAAATGGTTTGAAAATTATTTAAAAAACAGAGTGCATGTTACTAAAATTAAAGGCGTTTTTAGTGAGAAGAAAACAGTGCACATTGGTGTTCCACGAGGTTCAATTTTAGGTCCGTTCTTATTCAATATTTATATTAATGGTCTAACAAACCTGAAATATAGCAATACATATTGGCATCATCATCATCATCATCCTCAAGCAGCCCTGGGCAAACCGTGCAATTTAGTTCTCCAAGCAAGTCTGTCCTGAGCTACATATACTGCATCTGGCCACTGCACACCAATTCTAACAAGGTCCTATTTGACATTGTCTGCCCACCGCATCCTAGGTCTCCCCTTCTTTCTGAGGCCTTTAGGCACACTGTTCATAACCCTATTCGCCAATCTATAATTATTCATACGGGCAACATGGCCAAACCAATGGAGTCTCTCCCTTCACAATATGCTTCTTAAAGGAAGTTACAAACTCCTTTACCTAACCTCATCATTAGCTACAAAGAAACACCAATTACAAGATACTGCGTAAGCATCTAGAATCAAAAGCATCTAGTTCCCTGTTATCTTGTTTACAAAGTGTCCCAAGTTTCACTACCATAACTAACCCTAGAAAGAACCAAACAATTATACAGTCTACTTTTAGTCTTTAGGTGTATACGCCTATTTCTCCACACTCTCTATAGATTCTTAAAAGTCCCGGCAGCAATCCCTATTCGTCTGTTAATCTCATGCCGCACATCACCAGTATCTGTTACATAGCTCCCAAGATAATTAAACTGTGACACCTGCTCAAGACTGCAACCATTCAGATTACCTGAATCACAGCCTGCCTGACCAATTTTCATCACTTTAATTTTCTCTCTGTTTATAACCAAACCTACTCTACTACCAGTCTCATCAACAGCTCGAATGAAAGAGTTCATCTCATCAACATCATTTGCCAAAAGGGCTAAATCATCAGCATAATCTAAATCAGAAATATTTGTATCTCCAGTCCATTTAAGGCCAAAATCTTTCCCTTGAAGTGAATTTCGCATATCATAATCAATAACCAAACTAAAGAGAAACGGAGACAAAATGCACCCTTGTCGAACACCAGAAATAATGCTAAACCAATTGCTACAAGACTTATCAACTCTCACACACGACTCAGTGTTATTATAGAGAGCTTTCATTATGTTAACTAACTTGTCTGGTATACCATATGATCTCACAATCAACCACAAATTATGACGATCAACAGAGTCGAAAGCCTTTTTGAAATCAACAAACCTAGCAACCAGAGGTTCCTAAAACTCTGCAATCTGCAGAACTCAACAATCTGCCTAAGTGAAAATATCTGATCTACACATCCCCTACCACTTCTGAATCCACATTGTTCATCACGCAATTCACTGTCAACCAGATTCTTAATTCCATTAAGCACAATCATGGAAAGAACTTTCCCTGGAACAGAGAATACAGAGAATACAATCCCTGGAACAGGGCTGATACCCCTATAGTTATGACAAGAACTGCCATCACCTTTTTTGAAAATAGGGATAATGATAGCTCTGGTAAAATCCTTAGGAATCATGCCTTTATCATAAAAGATATTCAAAATTTCAGTTATCGAAGTGGTAACAGAAACTTTCCCAGCTCTAAGCATTTCCGTAATAATTTCATCTACACCTGGGGATTTATGAAGTTTAAGTTTAGAAACAGCCAAAATCACTTCAGATTGTGTTATAGGGCCAACATTAAAGCCACCAATGCATCTATCATCATTGCAAACAATGGGAGTAAAACTAACCACATTATTTAGAACATCACTGAATGTTCAGCCAACCTCTCCATGACAAAATACTCACCATCTATAAACTTACCTTGTTTATCCTTCAATCCCTGTATACCTGTTCGTTTTCTACCACACAAAACATTAACTATCTGGTACAGCTCTCTGCTGTTGTGCTGTCTAACTGCTTCCTCGGGTTTGTCAGCCAAGTCATCAAGCCAAAGATTCTTATCAGCAGCTAACTGATCCTTTACACGTTTATTATGCTCTCTGTAATTCTTTCTTATTAGGACTAGTAGGGTGTTGATTAAAGAGATTCCTGCAGTTCTTTCTTTCTGAACTAAGCTCAAGTGCCTTATCACTAAGATAATTCAGCCTCCTCTGCTCACTTTTTCCTAAAAGAGTACTGTTAGTTTCCAAAAAAGCCTGTTTAAAATGGTCCCATTCTTCCTCAACTTCAGTAGTAAGCAAACCATGACTGTCATAATGACTAAGTAACCTATCATGGTAAGCTTTAGCTGTAACTGGGTCTTTCAGGCTTCATTATTAAAGGTAAAATTTTTAACCCTAGCACAACACTTTTTAAGTTTAAGTTGCAACACACTTTTAACAAGGTAATGGTCCGATCCAATTTCAGCTCCCCTATATGATCTGGTATTCCTAACAGAACTAGCCCATTTGCTGTTAATTAATATATAATCAATCATATTCTTATGCAGTCCATCGGGTGAAACTCGTGTGTACTTATGTATGTCGCGGTGTTTGTAATATGTGTTAGTTATTCTGAAAACATGAGTTTACTTACCTGTAGGAGATGTTGTCCATTGCCATTGGAGCTACCAATACCTAAAGGGCCTATCACTCCTCCCCAAAGGTCAGAGTCAGTACCAATTTTGGCATTGAAGTCACCAAGAACAAGGGTAATATCTCCTTTCTTGACAGAATTCAAAATATCCTGACGTTGTCCATAAAACCTATCCTTCTCATCCTCATCGGCATCCTCAGTGGGGGCATAACAGCAGATAACATTCAAGTCTTTAATGCTTGTCTGAAATTTTGCTGTAAGAAACCTTTCATTAATGCACTCATATCCTAGAAGAGCATCACTAGCGTGTCTGCTGATAAGCAGACCCACGCTTTGGTGATTCTTATTGTCGTCCCTCCCTGAAAAGAGAAATTTAAGATTATTTTTAAGAATCTGACCTTTATCTGTCCATCTGGTCTCTTGCAAGCCGAGAATATCTAAATTATAATGGTGGAATTCTTGTGTGAGGACATCAAGAGAAAATGCTCTGTGCAGAGTCCTCACATTCCAACTACCTATGGTGAGAAAATGGTTAGTGGGATGTTCAAAGAAACTATGTTTATTGAGAGAGGGAATGCCGACAATATCAAACAGCCCCCTAATCGCAGACATGGGGCAAAGACCCGTTCCCCCACTACTAAAGGCTGAAGCCATCTACACTGGAAGACTTCCTGTAATGTAGAATTTGACGATGCCAATAGAAGCAAAGAGTTCAGGTGCCTGCGATGACCTCTGCTCAGGATTATCCACCAGCTGATAAACATATCCTGCGAATCTATTCACTTGGGGCTCTCGACCCACAGACAAACAGAAAACACAGCGGAAGATTTTCCTTCCACAGAATCCCACTAGTGCAGCAAAATCAGGATCCATAATCAAGCTCAGAGCCATATATTTGTCCAGTCCAGTGGGTTTATATGGTCAGCACCAGGACCCTGTGTGGTTGACCACTCCTCAGCAGGGTAGAAAAAAAAAGAAAAGTAGCCATAGTTGTCCATATCAGTAGACCACACTAATCTGGCAGCCCTCCACTTCCGTTCACTTCCACAAGAGAGTATCTCTTCTGAAAGGTACTAACGGTCTGCACCACGAGAAGACGGGGTCGAACATTAGGTGCTAGGCCTGGCCGGTTCTATGCATCATATCAGGGATTGATGCATAGCTCTCCTTCCAGTGACTACCTATCTATGTCCCCCTTCATCACACACGTGGACCCATGGGCATACAAAATTGCAGCCTTCAGTTCTCTCATTCATAGGGCCTTCACCATATCAAATGAGCATTTACTTAAAAAAGAAATTCAAAACAACCAATCCATTGCTGCATCCCATGGTTTCCACGCAACAACAATAGAAAAGCTAATTAATAAATATAGATATGACTATAGAAGAGATTTGGTTCTCCCCCAATCACTAACTCTGAGCAGGCAACCTTTGTCAGATCTATTTCTTGTGTTTCTGTCCTATGCAACTCAGTCTGCAAACTACTCTAAATAATAAAAAAAATACCCCCTCAAGCAGCTGCTTGCCACAGAGGTCTGACAGGAGCCTGTCAGTTTATATGCCATAGTAGAAGGTCTGAGAGGATGGCAGGACCTCAGCAGAAAAACGACACATACATCCATGCCTTACCCGGGACTCGAACCCAGGTCCCTTAGATCAGTAGCCAAGCGCGCTAACCACTCGGCCATGGGACGACTCTAGAGTCCAAAAAATCAAAATTGTTTTCAGTCTAGCTACAAATCTGAAGAAATTTATCAAAAGAAACTGAGACAAATTTAGCCTTTTTCAAAAATAGGGCATATACAGATTTCCCCTCCATTTACCGGATAATAAGTTGTCTACTATATCGGAAAAACCACATGTTCTCTACATCAAAGGTTCACAGAACATCAAGCATATGTCAGCCAAAATAAGCTGACTGCTGCTGCCATGCTTGCAACACAATATATATTAATACACAGCAACCATAGACTGTGAGCACACCACACTGTTTGCACATGTAATTCACTTACTACAGAACCATAGTCCCGAGACCATTGAAATAATGACCTCACACATCCCTACCTGCAACTGAGACATTGGAATCACCCTTCACAACACGAATGAACACTGAATGAACGCATTTTGCCACGTCTTGCATCCATGAAAAAGGCTTCCCAGAAAGTTCATTTTTGGCGTTGGCATACCATGATTTAATTTGCAGCCACTTACAGCGATTAGTAGAAGAGTAAATGCAGCACAATGTGGTTCCCTCAGTAAGTGGTTGCACCGCCGTGAACGGCAGTACAGGCCGCAATACGGCGTGGCATGGAGTCATACAGTCGACGGATATCGTCCTGAAGAACTGTACACCAAGCAACGTTGACCTGCTCCCATAATTCATCGAGATTCCGCCCTGGCCAGTGAGAGGATTGCACATGTCATCCAATGTGGTCCCACAGATTTTCTATTGTGGATAAATTTGGAGATCGTGCTGTCCATGGCAATACTTAACATGTTGCAAACATTGTCTGGAGACCCTAGCAATGTGCACGCGGGAGTTGTCATGCTGGAAAATGGGCTGCTGCGCGTCTCCCAGGAACGGTAACAAAACGGGCTGCAGAACGGTGCTAACGTATCGAGCAGCTCTCAGTGTTCTCGTGATGCGTACAAGAGATGACCTATAATTACAAGATTATAATACAAGAGGTGACCAATAGCACTCCATTCCATTATGCCTGGCTGACGGGCGGTGTGCCCTGTCGCGAACAAAAGCTGAATCCGTCCTGTCGCCAGATTGACGCCATACACGGACCCGTCGATCGTCAGCCCCAACACAGAAACGAGATTCATCACTAAACATGACAATGTGACCTCAGTTCGCAAGACTTCGTGACCTCAGTTCGCAAGACTTCGGTATCAAAAGATTTTGTTGCTGTTTGGTTAAGGTAGACAGCAGAGCCTGAAAGTACGCGGATTCGGATTCCTAGTACCCTCGGGTAAGTGCGAATTCGCTCAAGTTGGGGTTCCCTTATGGAAAACTGGTACATAAACTAAAGTAAAAACTACGCTCACTCCTACGAATCATGTTCATTGAATTGAATTTATTAAGCAATAATTACTGTTACATCAATCAAAGAAATAAACATCCAACATAAACCGAAACTTGTGTGCTGGATTCACAATGGTAATAAACGAATGTAGCATATTCAGACAACAAGAAATAAAAATATTTGCAATTCTTCTGGAATGCGTTTTTATTTGTGTAAATTAAACATACAGAAATCTTCAAGTGTAAATTTATCAAATACTCTACCTGCACATTCTAAGTTTTTTTTCATTTCTGATCTTCTTCCTGCAATCCCTCAATAGGTAGAGGGGTCGTCGGGATCGACTTCGACTTCAGTTTTCACAGCCGTTTTGGTCGGTGATTTCGAGGCCTTTTTCGTGCTGACGACGAAATATGAGTGTAGAAGAAGGATCTTTGCGACGATGTGGTGGAAGACGGCAGTGATGGAAGAGGATGGATGGAGATGGCGTTCTTTGTGGAACTTTGTTGAAGAACATGGCGATAGAACTTGATGCAAATGGTGCTTTTCCTTGCGCTGGAAGTCCTTGAGCATCTCTCTTAAGGGGGAGAAACATCTGTACACTTCCTCAGTGATCCTTAAAATTCTTTCCTTCAAAAGATCATACTCCTGCACTTTGTTAATTAGTTGTTTAAGGAACGAAGATCCCCTGTGCCTTCTTATTTCTCCTTCTTCTTCCTCTTCTAATTTGTCCTCCTCTGCACGTCTCTTCATCTCTTTGCTTCACCATGGCGTTGAATCCTTCACTGCCTCCCATACGAGCCACATTTCACAATACTGTTGGCGATCAAGTCCCGTTTCAAGGGGATCTCGTGCTCTGAGTTCGCCTCTTGTGTAATGAAATGGTTTTGATTTTCTTCCGTTTGTATGCGTAGAGTTCATTTTGATGAATTCGTAATTTCATTCAGACAAATCAATTGGGCCAATTTGTTTTTCCCACTCGTAAATATCTCCTTTCAGATACATAGTGATATTTTAGCAGTTGAATTCATAGATTCCTGAACGTTCGTTCAGGAATCTATGAATAAAATACTTCAAGTATTTTATTTTAAATTTAACGCCCAGTACACTTAAATCTAAAAATATTTTCTAAAATAATTTCATCAAACTATGATTCATTTTAAAGAATTGAATTGCTAATATAGGAATAGAGATTTTTAGTGTTGCCGCTTTAAAAATATTCCTACAAACTAATATTAGTAAAAGCTGTCATCGTAATGCACAGGAAATGAAAATGCGAGAAATGAAAGGAATCTTAATAGAGATGAGTTTAGACTCGGACTTAATCGGGCTCAAAATAACACAGGCGACTTCGGGCTCAGAAGTATTGAAATTTCAAAATTTTCTGGAAATTGTGAAAAAAAATATAAGTAAAAATATAAAATATTTTTTATTATAATTTCACCCTTTTGATCAGTCTTAAGCAAATTCAAAATAAACATCATGCTGCTTTTGATTTTTTTTGCCAATTCTCTATCTTTAATAAATGAATGGCCCTTTGCACTTATAATGTTGCTTCTCAGAACTTTCCGTTTCTGCTCCTAGTATTTCTAATACTTTTTCGTTCCAAATAGCATTAACATTTTAAGTTTGTCATGAAATGATTATAATTAATAATATAAGAATGAAATAAATGATTAGCGAGATGTATTTCTCTTTACATGCCTTAGGATGCGTCAGAGAACATTTTTCCCACAAAACGGGCGCCCGAGCCCGTTTTGTGGAAAAAAAATTTTTGATTAATTTAAAATTAAAATACAATGCATATTAGATGAGAAGATTTGTAATAATCTACGATATAAATAATATTGATTGTGTCATCTTCAAATTTTAATTCCGCCCTTCTGATGTTTTTCAGATCTCCAGAGTGGTCGATAATTTTCGTTTTCGTTTCAGTCGATCGCAGTTCGCGACCTCTCCGTCGGCAGTCTCCTCGAAAGGTCGCTCTTACTCTACGACTTCCATTCCCATCACGTCACTCAGCCGTCGCAATTCACGTGACCGGAAGACTGTGTGCAGCCTCCACCCTCTTACGTCGGCCGACATTGAAGCTTTGCACGAGGCCCACGCTCACGCACAACAAGTGGAAGAAGTCCGAGGTCAAGACGGCGTCGAGGGGGATGCCGAAACGACGGAAGACGAAGGCGAAGTGACGCAGCCTCTTCCGCCTCTGCCCTGCATCCGACGGGTCAACATCACTTCCGACTACGAGAGTAGCAACGAGTCGCCCAGCAGCAGCGACAACAATGACGTTACCACTGGCGCAGACGAAACTTCGAGTAGCGGGTCCATCAGCCGTCCTCGACTCCCGAAATCCTTAGCGGTGCAGACCTGTGGAGCAGCCGACCTCAACCGATGCAGCCTCTGCGGGGGACGCACCAAGCACGGAATTAGCGTCGAGGTCGCGAGGACTCCTCAATTCCCAGACTTGGATGACATCACTCCCACGGTGCCGGAAGCGCAAGAGGTAAGTTCATCTTTGATATGCCAGTGCATATTTCCAGCCAACTCTTGATAACCAGTGCGTTGACGATTTATTAAGGACGATCATTAAGAATTATTAAACGACGATTTATTAAGGAGTATTTTCGAATCAAAGTTTGGAGATTCGTTTATTGTGACGGAATTTTTGAAGTTAGGTGAGGACCTACGATTGTTACGAACGCTGAACGATAAGTATTCCATATTTCCTGCTTACGTTTGAAGCTAGCTAAAATAAATCTAGTGCATTGTGGGTATACAAACGAAGTACATCTTTCGCCTCATCAAGGGTTCGGTTGTTTTATCTATGAGGCACTGGTTTTTCTTTTTTTGGGGTCAGCGACAACTGACTTGAAGACAAATAAATGGACGACAACTGCGTGGATGTGCCAACTGGGATAATACCACAACTGGGTAGAAGACAATTGGGAGACTACCACAAATGGGTGGACGACAACTGGGTGGATGTGCCAACTGGGATAATACCACAACTGGGTGGAAGACAATTGGGAGACTACCACAAATGGGTGGACGACAACGGGATCTAAGACAATTGGGATAGTGCGACAATTGGGTGAAAAAAATTAGTTACAGATAATTTGCAATTACTAACACTAATTCTAAGCGAAAAAACATCACTTTTAGAAAGTCTGCGCAATCTGGCAATCACAAAACGAAATTGTTTAAAAATCAGCATAGTCAATATTTATATAAACTCTCTTTAATCCAACCTCGAATGAAGCGAATTTCTAAATAAATCTATTTCTTCCGAATGAAACAACACTCAACGACAAGTAATCAATGAGGTCAATATTGGGATAAATTTTGCTAATTCTTAATTCAATAAAGGGTTCACGTCTAATCTCTGTAATCCGAGATTTTTACTATAATGGATTTTTTTAGCATATCAGTTTTAACTAAATGAAATCCCACGCCCCGTACTAAATCTAAACAACCTAAACATAAAAACTATAAACAACCAAATGTGCAATGGATAAAATTATGCACCAAATGCTAGAGTAGGAAATAGGGACAAGCCAAATATAGTGCTTAATAAAAATAAGCCATTTGAAAGCACAAGCACAGAATTCTTATAAGAGAAATTCTTATAAGCGAATGCGTCAGTTCTTTCCAATCATGACGATCCCTTTTCTCTATGCAGTGGGAAAAGGAAGAGGAATTCTACGACAGAAGTGGAGCGAAGTATTTCAGAATCGCAATAAATAAAACCCTTTTTCCTCGATAGGAAAAAAAAACTGTCAATATTTATTTTGTTTTCAAATAATTATGGTTGCATTTGTTCTCTATGGGTGCAAAGGCTCATTTTAGATTTTTAAAGTAATTCTTCCATTTAATTATTCGAAAGATATATTTGATCAAAGCAATTAGTAGGAAATTAATCTTCCTCTTTAATTTATAAATAGGTAAACACTTAAAAATATTATCATGTCTTCTTTGTTATGCATTTCGAGAAAATATACCATTAAAACAGGAAATGATGATTTTTTCCCATTTGCATTATGAGCATCCATTTAGTGATGACTAGTTTTTACACGATGAGGATATATTCTCCTTTCCGGTGTTAGTCTTTACTATTCAATCGTTAATGAATGCTTCATAATTTAGAGGTGCACAATGTACAAGGATAGCATGTTATGTCACGTTACAATAATTGGATCATAAAGAAGGATGGAAGCATGATTAAATGTAGGCACATTTTTACACTCCCGACAGCAAAAAAAAAAGAAATTCTGAGAAAAAAGTATAATTTATAGAAATAATCATAGTTAGGGATAGTTTTATTTTGAATAATTCGTTTTCATTATTTTAAATTTCAAGGAAAACATAAACGTAAAGAAGTTTTAACGTATTAATAACGAAAACTTTAACGTAATTAATGACACAGAATCACTTATTCACTAAACAAATTTATATCAAACCACACACTTTTTTAGATTATTCTTAAGCATCACTAATCAAAGACATAAAAATTTCCATTTCTCATGATACTGATGAATTGTTTTGATATATACACAGTCGTATCAGAATAATATGACCACCTACCTAATAATGGGAATAACCATCCTTGGCCCGGATGACAGCGGCGAGACGGCGTGGAATGGATGCAATGAGGCCGTGGAAGGTTGCCAGAGGCACATGTGCCCATTCGGACTCGATCAGAGCACGGAGGTTCCGGAGATGATGTGATTGTGGGTCCGCACGCCGAACCTGTCGATCCAAATGGTCCCACAAGTGCACTAAGGGATTGAGGTCGGGCGATTTCGCCGGCCAAGAGGGAGAACGGAGACATCGCTGGGTTGGGTTGGGTTGTTTTACCTCTGAGCGGCACTTTTTTGCACACCATGGGCTAAATGGCCAGGTCACATGGACCCCAAAGGCGTTTTTAAATTCGGAATTGGGATCTGTTAATAGATAGAAGCTTGAATATTTAATTCGATATGTAACAGCATGGGGGAAATCCACGTCCAAAATTTCGGAGTGGGTAGTCAAGTATTCGAGAAATTACGGAGGGGGGGGGGGGGTATCTTTTAATATGATCTGTTTTAAAAAAGATACTTTCAGCACTCTGTCAAGCTGTGGGGATCTCTATTGTAGAAACTGCGAAGCGTTACGTCAACATGTATTGTCAGGAACGTTGAATGAAAGGCAGGTCGAAGGCACTCGTGCAACATCCGCAGAGAATGAATTACCGCTATTATTTGCTTTCAATGATTGATAACGGAACTGAAAGAATAAAAACATTCAGCTCTTTAATTGGATACTTAGGATTCTTTCTTTGGACGATTTTGTTTCGTCATTTAGTTTTATGCTTTGCAGTGCGCTCCACAATCTTGACGTTTACTACTTATGCTTTGACTTATGGCTGAGGCTCATCATGTGATTTTACTGTTCAGAGACGCATGCGTTTTTAGCGAGTAATACACCTTCATTGAACGGAGGTGTGTCTTTCAGTGGAATGCAAAAGTCGAGCAAAAGCATCTGGATCAGATATTTGTCAAGTTTCTGACTGAAATTAAAGTGGGTTTGATTCGAGCAGAAAGGAAACAGAAATGATAAAAGGAGGTGGAATTATTTCTTTTCTTTTCATACAGAGATATTGCGAAGAATTTTTTGGGAGCACAAACGGAGAAATAAAGAAATTAGAAATGAATTTGCACGTAAAAGCAAAGAGTTTTGCAGTACGTGATTCATATACAAACATTCTGGATTGAGATCGTTGTCTTAATGAAGACACGAAATCCTTTCTGGTACAGCTGCTGCTGATTGCAAGTGAAATTGAAAAGTTTTTAACCCTAAACATTTATTTTAAATATCTGAGGAGTCCTTTACCATCAGATACTTTATTCGATATAAAAAAAAGTGAGTGAAATTTTAAAATATTAACAAACTTTTCTGAATCATCTGTGAGAGGAAAAGAGCAAAAAACGCGATATTTCATCCATTAAGGCCTCCTTGGTACTAAGCGTACCTGACTACTAAGTCAGCTGGCATGTCCTTGTGAAGTGAAACCAAGACAAACCTAATAGAGCTTATTGGTTATCTTCATCCTTTGTGCAGAGGAGTTGAATTAAGAGTTAAAAATATATTAACACATGATTAAAATTACGATATTTGTTTTTAAAAAATTGCAGCTGAATAAGTGAACGTGATTAAGATATGAAATAACGATAGTTGCTTGTGGTACTTTTTTTCTATTGCATTTTAAATCTTACTTTTATTATTTAACCTAGTCTTTTTATTAAGTTCCATTCTGGAGTTTGTATTAAAAAACGACTGACAGAAAAGCTTTCACCTAAATAGAAAACTTTCATTTGAAAGTAAATTAGTTCAGCGCAAAAAAAGCAAAGAAGCAGTTTGTTCAAAATCTTCCCTGGCGGCAATGAAAACAATTACGAACTATACATTAGGGTTGGATCGCAATTATTTTTTTTTATTTTATGAAAAAAAAATGTTTGATAAAAATGTTTTTATGAAGACAAAAATTTTCTCTCGAACTAGGGTCATTTCTCTTTCACTTTTGAACACACAAGAAGCTTAAAAAGGTTTTCTAATATAATCTTAATGAACTTACGACTTCTAGATTCTTATTAGCGTCAACATTAAATTAGTATTTTTTGGGACAAAATGTATCCGAAGGAGAGCAACAATGACGAAAAAAATCAATACCTTTTGTACTTTTTCTTTCCTCTGATTGTGTCAAGTTAATTCTCACTCACGTCATTTGGCTCTCACATTTTAACACTTTTTTTTTCTCTTTCGACTAAAACAAATTAAGGGCAATTTGATCATGCACACAAAGCTTAAAAATTATGTTAAGAGTTTTTTTTTTTACTTGAAAGCTCACCTTTACCATTCAAATCAAGTTTATCCTTTCCAAAAGAAAAAAAAAATGAGCAGATTACACCCATTAAGAGTGTAAGCATATTCATCTAGGAATTGTTTTTTAGTAGTCAAACTTTCAAATCATTCCAAACTGGGGAAAATTCGAACGAACAATTTCACAGTGTTTAAATTCCAGGCTGATCCAATTAAATTAAAAAAAGTGGGTTGAAAGAATTCGACCGAGAACGTGCATTGGGCTTAGAGCGTTCTATAATATATACTTCTGACTCTTGCTTCTGCATTTTAATGTTAATTTATGTGATATATCGATTAGTAATATGTAGATGAATGATGACTACATTTAAGTTAGTCGTCATTCATCGTTTACGATTAAGTCTAGTTTGGTTAATATCATAAAATATGCATGCGGCAAACTTCGATCGTGACGGCAACTACCGCAGTTGCTAAATGCCGATCGTCGCTGGTCGGCATGGTATATAGGGACTCTAGACGTAGTCAGTTTTCTGTGACGTAGTTGTATGGCCTTCTCTTGTAGGAGGTGTTGGCCTTTGGCTAAGACATTTTGCTGCGGGAGAAGCGACGTCCCATGGAGGAGCTTTGTGGCTTCACTGCCAGTAGTTTTCTGACAACCTGTCGCTCTTAAAGTCATCAATGATATTTCTGAAATCCCAGAAGAACTGTTTTGTTCTTTCCTCTGATCGTCACCTTTTGTACACCCAATGGGCTAAATGTCCAATTCAGAAACGCTCCCGTCGGAACCTGCTCCGCTATCGACTGGGCAAATCTCCGAAAAGAATCCTAGATGGCAACAAGGGAAGAGGGAGCTTGGAGACGGTTTCTCTTTTAAAATATTTTTACAGGGGAATGATTTTTAAAAAAAAATAACTTGTAAAATAAGTATTTCTTTGTTTTAAAAATTTATAATAGCAGATAAAGATCTAAATCAAATAAATCAATATATTGATTTTCAACCTTATTCGTTCAGTATGAAATGAGATGAGTTAAAGAAGCTGGAATATTTAACAATGCCAGCCACAAAAATTGACTTCAGAAGTTAATTAAAACTTAGCAATAAGTATCGTATTAAAGTGTTTAAGAAAATAAGTGTGTATTTTAGAAGTTCATGTAAAGAATTCTTTCACTATTCTTCAGTTTTGTATAAGTTTCTTAAGACTGGCATTGCTGTTGTTAAATATTCAAGTTTCCATAACTCATTGAATACTGAACGAATATTGTTGAAAATCGAGATATTGAAACACAGGTAATGGACAGAAAAATCGAAACGCATTAAGGTTTTCGGAAAGCCTTTGGTATATGTCAAACAGCGTCTCTACGTGTCATTGACGAAGGCTCGAAACATGCAAATGACATCCCAGCATGTTTAGTGTCATGTCTATAAAAGAACACCCGCCGTAACTGCATGCAATTATTGGGACGATGTCATCGAGGAAAAGACTATCGATTTCTAAAGGGGCATGATTATTGGAGTGCGTTTGGCAGGAGCTTCGGTCACTAAGAGAGCTGAACTCGCTAGTGTTTCATGAGGAACAGTTTCCAAGGTCAAGTCTGCATGGGAATCTAAAGGGAAGACATCATCTACAAAAGGCAACACAGTGTGCGAAAGCACATATTCAAGAACCGGGACTTTAATTCGATGGGCAACGCGAAACTGGCGAGCTACAGCTGATCCGTTGTGCGCGGATTTCAATGTAGAATGCGAGAGGTCAGTTTCGTCAAAAACAGTTCGTCGAAAATCCATAGAGCTGGATATCACGGGTTAGTTTCACTTCACAAGCCACTCATCGCACCTATCAACGCAGGTCGTCATATCCAATGGTGCAAAGAACACAAACAGTGGAGACTTCAGCAGTGGAGGAATGGGATATGGCGTAACGAATCATCCTACACTCTGTTTCCGACAAATGGACGAGGGCACGTGTGGCGCCAACCGAAGGAAGCTTACAACTCTGATTGCTTGTTTCCTTCTGCTTTTAAGGGTTCTGGCGGTTCTGCAATGGGATGTAGTGCTTCCTCGTGGCTGGGAAGCAATGGGCTTGGAAAGGCTGCTCTTCATCGGATGGGATGTTAAGCCGTTGTCCCATGTGTGGGAGAGCCATGCTCTGTGCACGTGAAAGAACACGCTGAATGTCCCTGGCGGGAGGCTGCCATCTGTCTCCTATCAGCTGTTCAGTGAGTCTCCCACCAACCTTCTCTAAGTTTTTAGGGCTTTGTGTGAAAAAATATTGCCTCTCAGAGGTAAAACAACACATCGTGGCATGGTGTGGATGCGCCCATTCAGTTAGAAGGCAAACAATCGCTATTTAACAGTCCTCCTGAGTGATAAATCTTCATCCAAAGGTACAGCATTTCTTTCATGAAGAGAGATTTGTCTTTCAGGATGACATGTGTTGTGTGGATGCACACGTGTCATCTAGTAGTTTGAGGAACACGAGCCTTAACTTTTTCATGTACCGTGGCCATCGCAGTCATCAGATAACAACCTGCTAGAAGGTCTATGGGAACTTCTTCAATCACATCTCAGACAGCGTTTTCCAGCTCCATTCAGGAAGCAGGAATTGACCACGTTTTTTGTGGACGAATATTGTTAAATCCCTATTGCTGACTTTGAGATACCTGTAGACTATGTCACGATGTATACAGGCTGTACTGACTCACCTGGCGGTCGAACGCCGTGTTAGAGATTTTACGTTGCTGTTACCTTTTCTTTTTTGTTCATTACCTGTATGTAATCCCCTGGAAATGAATGAATAGCTTTACCCATCCTCAAGTTTGTTAGAGTGTTGAAATTCAGAAGGTTTCTGAAGTGATTATGTAGCAGAGAGGGATTATGTTGATTCATCCAAGTTACATACATGAAGAGGAAAGGCAGATTAATGATTATAATTATTCGTTAACCTTTATCTGAACTAATCCTATCAAATCTAGGAAAAAGCTGATTGCCAAAGAGCAGGGCTAGGACGACTCTGTCAGATATTAGCATCAGCTTTGATGTGCTTAATGCAAGCAACTCAAATGTGAGCAGGTTGCTCAGAAGAGACTTTTTTGAGAGACAAAACTGCGCAATCTGGAAGAACCTCGAAAGAGTTTTCGCTGCTTGAATTTTTTGCATCTCGGTAAAATCATTTAGTACGATTTACATGACTTGTATTTTTAATCTACAAAACATTTCGTTTTGTTTTTACAAATCTGTCCTCTAAAATGAAGCAGCGTCGTCTTTTAGAGCTTTCTGTTAAAAGGCAACGCTAGTAAAATAGTCCGGCGTGCTTACTTCAACCGAATACCAATGTTAGAGATGAGATCCTCTCCCCTCTTGCTCACAGAAATGGCATTTTACTTTCTTGACAATCTTCATTGGCGCTAAGCCAGGGTTTTTCTGATCAGCCACGGCAGATTTCCCTAGTCGTGTAGCGCCATGCAAGATTTGTGATGACGATGATGATGCGTTCAGTGTCTATCGTTAATTGTTGGCTGCACTTGATCAGTTCTGGTGATAAAGAGCAGCTGAAAGAGATTTCGTTTCGGCACTTGATGGGGAGGAGACAAATCTCTCTTCAAAATCCTTTCGTCTGATTGCTATCTCAATTGCTGGAGGTTATAAAACTGCAGTTATTTCTGGATGCTTATTCATTTCTTAACCGCATTCATCTGATGATTTTACGTCTAAGGCAATACAACGGCTAATCCATATGTGATTATAGATCATTTTGCACTTGCTCATTCGAACTTACTGTAAACTATAAAAGTGGGGAGAAAGTGGTCCGAGGTTAGCAATCAGGTGTATCGTCAGGAATTTTAAAATCAACCCCTTGTGGCACCAAGGAAAAACTGTGTGTTTAGGAGCTGTTCGGAAAACAGTATTTAAGAACATGATGCTAAGCAACATTGTCGAGTGTTGGTTGGTTTTACCTCTGAGCGGCAGTCTTTTTTTAAAGCAAAATGTTGATTGGCCGCAATCATCTAAGGGCTCAGGTAAGGTTGGAAAAGGGGATCCAGTGAATAGCTCTTAGGAGACAGATGAAAGCATCCCATCAAAGCCATCCAGCGTGTGCTTTAACTTACACAGGGTGTGACTCTCCTTCCCAACATTGCTTAGAAAGTTGTTTGTCAAGTATTTGAGAAATTATGGTCGAAACCGTAACTGTAAGTCAAGCTGCACACGACTCTATTATACGTGTCCCATTTTAAAATTAGCAGGCGTGGCTCAACGTACACTATTATAGCATACTTTGCCCCGGACGGAGGAAGGCTCTCCGAACGAATCATTATTTAAATTACATAAATTACTCTCTTATAATTAGATCTGTTTTAAAAAAAAATAATGGATGAATTGATTCTCCCATTGCAATTCTCTCCAATTCTGGCTTTAGAGAGCAAAATTAGAAGAGTTTTGCTTGATTGGGTATACTTGACATTTCGAAATCATTTATTTCAATTGAACACAAACTTAACTTGGAAAAGCTCAAATGCAAATTGGATCTTTCTCTCTGAACTTTGTCTTGGTTTAAAAATTACCTCGTGAACTGTATTCTTAGAAGTAAATTTTAAGCCCTGATGAGATTTAATCTCCAATTAGAATTAATCGGAACGTCCCACAAGGGGCCATTCTTGGCTCGCTTCTCTTTAATTCCTTGCTAACGATCTTCTGGAATCTTACGCAAATTGCAACCGCTTTATATCGGCAGACGACTTTTTTAAACAAAACACATAATGATGCACTTTTTTGATAATATGAAGATGAATTCACTCTAATGCAAAGAACTTAATATCATTTTTCGCTCATAGTCATTAAAATTAATATCACCCATATTCTGATTTCCACTTTTATGAAGTATGTACTTAGATAAGATTATGAATCATTTTTAACTTTGGGCTTTATATAAATAAAACATCACTTCATATTTCTCAGCGAACTTACAGTTTTGATATGTTTGAAATATGCCAAGGTTATACAAACGTACATTACATTGACTCTCGAGTATTGCGCTTCAAACTGCCAAAAGAGCTCTCAGCCGATGAGGCATAGATTCAACGAGATGTTAGTAGGTGTCGCTTGATATTTGGTACCATTGACTGCAACAGTAGATCCCGCAGTTCCCGTAAATTACGTGGTTGGGGTGATGCTGCTCGTACCCGTTTCTCCAACTCAAACCACAAATGCTCGATAGGATTCATGTCAGGCGATTTTTAGTGTCATGGCAATAAATGGAATTCCTCATCATGTTCTAGAAACCATTCCTGAACCTTCTTCGCAGTGTGATACGGGGTATTGTCTAGTTGAAAGATGCCATCTCCGCCAGGGAATACAGTCGCCATAAAGGGGTCTACTTGGTCAGCCACGATGTTCAGGTTCGTGACAGCTGTCAGAGTTTGCTCTACAGGGATAATCGGTCCACGTGTTCCCCAAGAAAATATTTCCCACACCATCACACTCCTTCGAGCTGCCTGGATCCGTCCCACAATGCATCCAGGTGAGAAGGCTTCCATGGGTAAACGTGGCACACGAGCTCCTCCGTCCACATGGTGTAACAGAAAATGGGTTTCATCTGACCATGTGACCTTCTTCCAGTCTTCTATGGTCCAATGTCGATGATTACGTGCCCACTGCAAGCGTTGACAATGGTGAACGGCTGTGAGCATAGGCATACGAATGGGTCTGCGGATGTGGAGACCCATATCCAAGAGCTTATGATGAACTGTTTGTTCAGGCACATTGGACCCTTTACCACAATTGAAATTATGGATAATGTCATCCACAGTAGCCCTTGTGTTGCTGCTGACAAGACGAGATAGCCTGCACTGACCTCTGGCATCAATGAGGCGTCGCCAGCCCACGCCTTTTCAACGGCTCGAAGTGTCACCTGTTTCGGACCATCTTTGATAGGTACTAACTACCGCATAGCATGAGCAGCCCACCAGCATCGCTGTTTCGGAGATGATCTTACCAAGGCGTCTTGCCATAACGATCTAGCCTTTGTCGAAATCAGAAAAATCCTGTGCTTTTCCCATGTTGAGACAAAACGAAATACTGCCTGCGAGAGCTCCGACCCAAGTATTATATGTATCATTCACGACCTTGGCACGTGACACTGATTAGCTGCAGGCGTGCTTCTTTGCATAACGCAGAGGTTGTTTAAATGTATTGGTTGATCGGTGTATATCTAGTATAAAGATCGAAATGAACCTCTGAAAATCATTAGTAAAAGCTATTTAAAGAAAGCGGTAATCTGTAATTATTTTTGTTATTCGTGCCAGCTATCAATTCCCTACAGTGAATCTAAAAATCATCCTTACGCTATTTCTCTCCTTCTTGCTCATCCGTTATCGCCATGGTGATTTCGTCCTCTCAATGCTCTTGATCTTACTTCCTCTTTCATCCATCGGATGCGAGAGATTGCTTCATGCAAAGCAATTCTTACGCCTTCCTTGACACTTGTTACTTTACAAATCACACAACCTCATTGTCATGGCCACTACTTAAACATTTGATCCGTTCCTCTTAAAAGCATCACAGAGAGCCCAATAATATCTTCTCTGTAACGTTGAGCAGTGAAAGTCCCTCTGTAAAGGATATGAAGATCTGTGAAGCTAATCATTCTAATGACAGAGCACATCATCCGACTACCGCCACCAAAATGGGGCGGGGGTGGCTCAGTCGCTAGCGCGCCAGGCTCGTAATCTGTAGTTCCCAGGTTCGAGTCCCAGCTGGATCAGCGTTGAGATTTATCTCCGCAAAATTCCCAGCCCTGCCCACGGTCAGTAGGGGACACCGATGGGCTTGGAAAGACCGTCCGTCGGATGGGACGTTAAGCCGTGGTCCCGTGTGCGGGAGTGCCATACCCTGTGCACGTTAAAGAACACGCTAGATGACCTTGACGGGAGGCTACCATCTGTCTCCCAACAGCTGTTCCAGTGGGTCCACTCCCCCAACCTTCTCTGAGCCTACGGGGTCCATGTGATCTGGCCATTTATCCCATGGTGTGCAAAAAAGTGCCACTCAGATGTAAAACAACACAACCGCCACCAAAATGGTCCCTTTTTCCTGAAGTTGCAATAGATGTGTTCGCTCCGTGAACTTCAAGAAAGCATGTTCAAACTGAATCTGGACTCATCTGTGAGGAACACATTTACCCACTGTCCTGGGCTTTAAAGATGATGTTTGTACCGCTTGAACGAACTCTTCTTCGAAGATGGTGAATGGGATACGAAGAATTGGTCTTCATGCATTCCGACTACGCTCATGAAGCCCCTTGCACACAGTGTGTGTTGAAATTTCCGTCCCTTATGCCGCTGCCACATCGCGAGATAGTTTCATAGCTGTCACATCCCAGGATCGTTTTGTTATTAAAGACATAAATCTGTCGTCCTGATTAATTGTGGAGCTGGGACGATATTGTCCTCATCTACGACTAATATCTCTTGTTTTTTAATATTGTCTCCAAAGTCTTGAAAGGGCATTTCATGATACATTTACGGTCCTGGATACTTTAATCTCGAATATACCAGCTTCGATCTCACCCATAATTCTCCATCGGATCCGTATGTTGCCTCCGTGACAAGATAAAATCAAATTACTTCCGATGTTAATGCTGGAACGGAAATGAATGACAACGAAGCCACGCGCTCTCTTCTCCCAACATTAATTTGAATGCTCGTGGTTGCGGCAGTTATGAGAAATTTACATGTAAACAAGTTTTACTTCATTCTCATATTCTTTTCGAGATGGGCATTATTCTATAATTTTGACCATGAGTGTGTTTCAAATAGACACGTGGTTTAAAATATTAATTTATGCAATTATTAATTCCTTCTTCATTTCAATATTTAGGTATGAAAATAGTTTATATGAAATATGCCAGTAATCTCTAAAAAGATATTCTAATAAATATAAATTCTAATAGGACTAGAACTTGCATGTAGCATTTCCGAAACATATTTGTCCAATATTAAAATCAATAAGTTGTAAATTATTTTTATATTTTCTTTAAGTATTATAAATTTTATATAACTATACACAGAATGTTTCCGTTCGATGCATATCATATGAGCTTACTACTGAAATGCTTAGAGCTGGGAATGTTTCGGTTATCACTTGGATGACTGAAATTTTGAACATCTTTTATGATAAAGGCATGGTTCCTAAGGATTTTACCAGAGCTATTATTATCCCTATTTTTAAAAAACGGTTATTGCAGTTCTTGTGATAACTATAGAGGTATCAAGTTACACTCTGTTCCATGTAAAGTTATTTGCATGATTGTGCTTAATAGAATTAAGAATCTGGTTGACAGGCAATTGCGGGATGAGCAATGTGGATTCAGAAGTGGTAGGGGATGTGTGGATCAGATATTTTCACTTAGGCAGATTCTTCAGAAATGTTTAGAATTTCAAAAACCTTTGGTTGTTAGCTTTGTTGATTTCAAAAAGGCTTTCGACTCTGTTGATCGTCATAATTTGTGGTTGATTGTGAAATCATATGGCATACCTGACAAGTTAGTTAACATAATGAAAGCTCTCTATAATAACACTGAGTCGTGTGTGAGAGTTGGTAAGGCTTGTAGCAATTGGTTTAGCATTACTTCTGGTGTTCGACAAGGGTGCATTTTGTCTCCTTTTCTCTTTTACTTGGTTATTGATTATGTTATGCGAAATTCACTTCAAGGGAAAGATTTTGGCCTTAAATGGACTGGAGATACGAATATGTCTGATTTAGATTATGCTGATGATTTAGCCCTTTTGGCAAATGATGTTGATGAGATGAACTCTTTCATTCGAGCTGTTGATGAGACTGGTAGTAGAGTAGGTTTGGTTATAAACAGAGAGAAAACTAAAGTGATGAAAATTGGTCAGGCAGGCTGTGATTCAGTTAATCTGAATGGTTGCAGTCTTGAGCAGGTGTCACAGTTTAATTATCTTGGGAGCTATGTAACAGATAATGGTGATGTGCGGCGTGAGATTAACAGACGAATAGGGATTGCTGCCGGGACTTTTAAGAATCTATGGAGAGTGTGGAGAAATAGGCGTATTCACCTAAAGACTAAAATTAGACTGTATAATAGTTTGGTTCTTCCTAGGGTTAGTTATGGTAGTGAAACTTGGACGCTGTGTAAACAAAATAACAAGAAACTAGATGCTTTTTATTCCAGATGCTTACTTGGTCATTAGGTGGTTCAACTTTGTAACTAATGATGAGGTTAGGCAAAGGAGTTGGCAACCTCCTTTAAGCAACATATTGTGCAGAGAGAGACTCCGTTGGTTTGGCCATGTTGCGCGTATGGATAATTATAGATTGGTGAATATGGTTATGAACAAAGCTTCAGAAAGAGGGGGAGACCTAGGATGCGGTAGGCAGACAATTTCAAACAGGACCTTATTAGAATTGGTTTGCAGTGGCGAGATGCAACAAATGTAGCTCAGGACAGATATGCTTGGAAAATTAAATTTCATGGTCTGGTTGGACCTCCGTTGGCCATCTGTTTGAGGATGATGATTAGTATGCTTAAAAACATTTATAAGGGTCAATATGATATGTTTCACAATATTAATTTTAGTGCTCTGATATCATCTTTTAGAGATCGGAGAATATTTTTTATTATACTTTTCTCTTAGTAGTCATACGAATACATTATTATTACACGAATACGCGTTAAATAAATAATGGTAAGTTTTACTATCAATTTAATTTTTTTTAAATATCCTCGAATGCAAGAAGGACTAAAAAATATTAATGATCAGCGTTATTAACAAATCTGAGCTGTTGTTGGTTTTAATCGTTAGCTCGTGTTCCGTGCTCTTTCCTCTTCGGAAGAGTCGGTTTCTGATGACAATGAATGACCAATGATGTCGGCGATGCAAAGAGACCGACGCTGACGTCATCGCTGTCCTTGGCCAAGTTGTTTCGATTCCTGCTTGTTGCCAGTTTGGGCTATCACCACGTGATTAGTGCTAGCTAGTTAACGACGATAGATGGCGCTGAAGGCGACAATCCCTCCATAATAGATGCAGTCCTCCTTGGAACTTCCCTCCTGAGGCACAAGGCGGATGTTGGAGGATGCACGAGCTTCCTGTGAACATTCCCTGTGGCCTTCGCCTCGGATATCTCCCAAACAAGTCCATTATTCAGTAGAGATGCAGAAAGAGAACAGAAGAGGATGAACTTTGCCCATCTTCCCCTTCTCACCCCCATCTCGTAGAAGTGTGTGGCTGATCAACTTCAATCCAAAAGAAGAAATAAAAACAGGAAAACAATCATCGGCTCATGTGATTTGTGCATTACCTTACGAAATAATAAATATTTTTTTATCTTAATTTCTATTTTGGATGGGCTATAGGCTAAACTCATTTGTTTTCCTCTTCTTATTTTTAAGATGATCTTTATCAAAAGAGTTATAATTTTTTTTAATGCTATCGGATCATGAGAAAATTTCTAGAAGAGGTATGCTAATAGATAAAGAGTCGAAATTGAAATATGTTTTTTAAAACAACTCTTCGGAGATGGACTGTTGCTGTTTCATTTTCATTTGATTCCTTTTCAAAATACTTTATTAGAGAATTTAGTGGAGCTGTCATTGAGTGGCATATGTCGATTGCTGTTAGGTAGTTAATAGAAGACGTTATAAAGAAAGCTTTTGCTTGGAATGATTTTTTCAAACTATACATCATCATAACAAGTCAGTAATGGAAACATCTAGAATATACAATTCCATGCAAAAGTGTGAAGTATTCCGTTCAGGGAAAAATTCCTACATTTAACTTTTTATGAACGCTTTGTTTTTCCCAGAAATAATGTAAGAGAGCAAAAACTTGAATTGTGAAACTCCAAACGTTTGAATTATGGAGCCAAGTTGTAAAAATAGATTTTATTTGGCATTTCTGTCTTTGTTTTACTTTTACACTCGTTCTTTATTGTTTTACCTTTTTACAATGTTCATGTTAATTTAAATTTTGGTTGTGAGTTTAAATGTGTTTTATCGTTTCTTTTGTTATTTGGTTGGCGCATTGTGGCGTAGTTGCCACTGCGCCATAAAACCTCAAAAGAAACAAACAAATTTGTACGTTATTTATTACACTCTAGTGTTTTACATACGTATTACTACAGTGTTTTTTCATGTGTACAGAGCTTATATTTTGCGTGAAGTAAGTGTGCTACGGTTTTGTCTTGTTTGAAACAAATGTAATGAAGACAGCAGATATAAAAGTCGAACAATCTTAGATTGCAATCATTATTTTGCCTCTAATCTTTGTATCCTCTACCATCCCAAAAATCAACATCCCAGTTCAAATATTCAAAGAAATAGACTAATCTCATTCATTTTTATCTCCACATACCATTTCTGGAAAGCAAATAATAAATATATTAATTGTAAATGTTATATTAAAGTATGTATTAAGATGTATTAAAATATACATTAAGTTGTATTAATATATATATAAAATTTCATGTTAAGGATATTTATAGAAGTTTATATTAAGTATGAATTAAGGTATGTTTTTACATACCTTAAGGTATACCTTACATACCTTAAAGGTATACATTACTTTAAGGTATACCTTACATACCTTAAAGGTTTTACATACCTTTAAGGTATGTTGTTAAGTATATACACTGGTTTCCATAAATTAAAATAAAGGAAAATCCCTGTGTTAAGTCAATGGGAGGCAAAGTCAAAACTCTATAACTTCTAAAATAAGTTTTTTTGTTTTGAAAAATATGATTGCAGATAAAGATCTCAATCAAATAAATCAATATCTCGATTTTCAACAAAATTCGTTCTGTATTTAATGACTTATGGAAGTTGGAATATTTAGCGATAACAATGCCAGCCACAAGAATTGACTTCAGAAGTTAATTAAAACTTAGTAATAAGTGTCGCATCAAAGTGTTTAATAAAATAAGTTTGCATTTTAGAACTTTGTGTAAAGAATTCTTTCACTCTTCTTCAGTCTTGTATAAGTTTCTTAAGACTGTATTGTATGCCGTAGCTACATGTCGCCGTCGCCGTGGCAGGGTGGTAATGGCGTTCGGCTACTGATCAAAGGACCTGCTGGGTAAGGCGTGGATGGTTTATTTTATCTTTCGCCTTCCTCACAGAGCCTCTTTATGGTGCATTAAGCTGATTGGCTCCTATCAGGCTTCTGTGACAAGCAGTAGCTTGAAGGAATATTTGTTTTATGCATTAAGTACACTTTGCAAATGATCTGAAGAGAAATCACAAAACAATATTTTTTTGTTTTTTTTTTCGTTTCCCAACGGTTTAGCAACATACGTGTTTCGCTTTTAAAACAAATTATTAGTTGGATTAGCTGGATTGACTTTTCGAATTTTCTGACCACTAGGATGCAATGTGAGGCACAGCATTCATTAAACATCATCATTTGTTCTTTATCATTCTGATCATATTGACAGTAATCGTTATTGGCAACAGAGGATTCCATGTCATGAAATTAAAACGAATCTACTTCAAAGGTGTCAGCATAAAACAGAATTAACGATTTTGATTATTTACCTTAGCTTTGCAGATTCGTGGTGTAATCTGACACTCAGTAGCATATGTCGATTGCTGTTGTGATATGTCGAAATGCAGCATTGCAGTGGTCGCATGCTCTCCATGTCTTACACACTCAGTGGCATATGTCGATTGCTGTTGTGATATGTCGAAATACACCATTGCAGTGGTCGCATGCCCTCCATGTCTTACACACTCAGTGGCATATGTCGATTGCTGTTGTGATATGTCGAAATGCACAATTGCAGTGGTCGCATGCCCTCCATATCTTACACACTCAGTGGCATATGTCGATTGCTGTTGTGATATGTCGAAATGCACCATTGCAGTGGTCGCATGCTCTCCATGTCTTACACACTCAGTGGCATATGTCGATTGCTGTTGTGATATGTCGAAATACACCATTGCAGTGGTGGCATGCCTTCCATATCTTACACACTCAGTGGCATATGTCGATTGCTGTTGTGATATGTCGAAATACACCAATGCAGTGGTCGCATGCCCTCCATGTCTTACACACTCAGTGGCATATGTCGATTGCTGTTGTGATATGTCGAAATGCAGCATTGCAGTGGTCGCATGCTCTCCATGTCTTACACACTCAGTGGCATATGTCGATTGCTGTTGTGATATGTCAAAATACACCATTGCAGTGGTCGCATGCCCTCCATGTCTTACACACTCAGTGGCATATGTCGATTGCTGTTGTGATATGTCGAAATACACCATTGCAGTGGTGGCATGCCTTCCATGTCTTACACACTCAGTGGCATATGTCGATTGCTGTTGTGATATGTCGAAATACACCAATGCAGTGGTCGCATGCCCTCCATGTCTTACACACTCAGTGGCATATGTCGATTGCTGTTGTGATATGTCGAAATGCAGCATTGCAATGGTCGCATGCTCTCCATGTCTTACACACTCAGTGGCATATGTCGATTGCTATTGTGATATGTCGAAATGCACCATTGCAGTAGTCGCATGCCCTCCATGTCTTACACACTCAGTGGCATATGTCGATTGCTGTTATGATATGTCGAAATACGCAATTGCAGTGGTCGCATGCCCTCCATGTCTTACACACTCAGTGGCATATGTTAATTGCTGTTGTGATATGTCGAAATGCACCATTGCAGTGGTCGCATGCCCTCCATATCTTACACACTCAGTGGCATATGTCGATTGCTGTTGTGATATGTCGAAATGCAGCATTGCAGTGGTCGCATGACCTCCATATCTTACACACTCAGTGGCATATGTCGATTTCTGTTGTGATATGTCGAAATGCACCATTGCAGTGGTCGCATGCCCTCCATGTCTTATACACTCAGTGGCATATGTCGATTGCTGTTGTGATATGTCGAAATACACCATTGCAGTGGTCGCATGCCCTCCATGTCTTACACACTCAGTGGCATATGTCGATTGCTGTTGTGATATGTCGAAATGCACCATTGCAGTGGTCGCATGCCCTCCATGTCTTACACACTCAGTGGCATATGTCGATTGCTGTTGTGATATGTCGAAGTGCAAAATTTCAGTGGTCACATGCCCTCCATGTCTTACACACTCAGTGGCATATGTCGATTGCTGTTGTGATATGTCGAAATGCAGCATTGCAGTGGTCGCATGCCCTCCATGTTTTACACACTCAGTGGCATATGTCGATTGCTGTTGTGATATGTTAAAATACACCATTGCAGTGGTCGCATGCCCTCCATGTCTTACACACTCAGTGGCATATGTCAATTGCTGTTGTGATATGTCGAAATGCAGTATTGCAGTGGTCGCATGCCCTCTATGTCTTACATACTCAGTGGCATATGTCGATTGCTGTTGTGATATGTCAAAATACACCATTGCAGTGGTCGCATGCCCTCCATATCTTACACACTCAGTGGCATATGTCGATTGCTGTTGTGATATGTCGAAATGCAGCATTGCAGTGGTCGCATGCCCTCCATGTCTTACACACTCAGTGGCATATGTCGATTTCTGTTGTGATATGTCGAAATACACCATGGCAGTGGTCGCATGCCCTCCATGTCTTACACACTCAGTGGCATATGTCGATTGCTGTTGTGATATGTCGAAATGCACCATTGCAGTGGTCGCATGCTCTCCATGTCTTACACACTCAGTGGCATATGTCGATTGCTGTTGTGATATGTCGTAATGCACCATTGCAGTGGTCGCATGCTGTCCATGTCTTTACTGAAGGAACTTTAAAAAGCCTCAGACTCCTCTGTGCGAGCTTCTGTCCGTGGTGAAGGAATCACCCTGTGAAGGTCCCGCTGCCTCGGGTACCTTCACAGTGTCCTGAACGCTCGCCCACGTGTTTGCCGTGCTTGAAGACCCATGTCCCAGGGAAGGTGGATCTTGGTAGTTTCTCGGGGGTTCCCGTCTTCTCTCCCCCGCTCATGACTGGCAGTGTCCCCTTTGGCCACCTTGTCATTGGGAAGCCTGTCCGTCGCGGGGCTGGGCAGCATATTCCGGGGCCTCTGCTACACACTGCTTTGGCATCTGCTTTTGGTAAACGGGAACTCCTGGGGTGCCCCCCCCAGGAGCATTCGGCTGGTGGGCTGGTCCTGCTATGATCAACTATGCAGAGCGTTGGTAACCTTGTCCACGTCCGGGTACAAGTTTGCGAGTTTCCTCGCAACTTATTTTCCTTTTGTAGTTAGACTTTCTTTGTGAGGCCAGTTTCGTTGATCACAATTTTATTAGTTTTCGCCTCGGTCTTTTTCTGAACAAAGATTTTTTTTGCACATATCTCTTTCCAATTTCCTTTTTTTTTTATTTGTTAGGGTTAGGCACACTGCCTGTGTGGGTATAGTGCCTGCGTAGCCCTGGCTCCCGAAAGCGCATCCTCTTGTTGGGCTTCATGGAGGGTGGGGACAGCGAGCACTGAACCACACAAAAACCAATATGAGAGTTGATGATACAATTGATTCGTTGATTCGATCAATGCCGCTAAGAGTGCTCGGCATGAGCCCCCATCTTCGTTGTCTTTGTCATCTACGCTGTCGTCTTCTTTGTCTATGTCTTCGTCACCAAAATTCCTGATCATCCACTCCACGGGTGATCAGATACTTGGGGACATGTCCCCATTTTATGTCAGAAAGGTTTGAAAGGTGTTGTGGGAGAGCCGAAATCCATCAAGTGCTTATGATTAGGCGACTTGCAGGTTGAGACTGCTTCTTCCAAACACTCAGAACTGCTCCTGAAAGTCAGAGAGATTGGTCGAGGTCACTCCCCGAAAACTTTGAATTCCTCTCGGGGTGTGATCACTGAATGGGGCCTTCTGAAAGTCGCCTCGGAGGAATTCCTCTCAGAGCTCATACCTCAAGGAGTAACAGCGGTCCATCGGGTTTCGACACGCCATGATGGGATCTACCCGGGTACTGATTATGACATTTAACACGCCACGCCTGCCTTCTTCCATCAAGGCAGGTTATTTACATTGCGAGGTGCTGCCATATATACCGAATCCTCTGCGCTGCTTTCAGTGAGAGATATATGGTCATGCCCGCACAGCTTGCGGGGAAAGCCCAGCTGTGCTCGCTGCGGCAGTAAGGATCAGCTCTATCCTGACTGCACAACAGAAAAGGCAAGCTGTGTGAACTGTAGTGGTGACCATCCAGCATATTCCCGCGACTTTCCCAAATGGAAGGAGGAAAAGGAGGTGCAACGCCTAAGGATCATGAATAACATCTCTTATGCTGAGACAAGAAACTCGCTGTACCTCCTGCCCCACCTGGCAATGTTTTTTATGCCAGTGCAGTCACTGAAAAGCCCATTGTTCCAATGACTTCGGTGGCGGTGCAGACTGACATCAGTGTACCACCTACTGAGTCTTTCTCGCCTGCAGCTAAATACCTCCTTACGCAGGCGAAACCGAAGTTGATGTCGACTTCGACATCAACTCCGGTTTCCATTCCTACAACTCAGCCTTCCACCTCCACTGGAAGGCCTCCTTCTTCCCGTCCTCAGACAGCTAGACCTTCCAAATCAAAGGGACCCCCACCAGCGCCTAAAAAGAAACAAATGATTCCTTCACAATGAGCAGTCACCAATCATGCCCTTCGGACGATTCCTAGGACATGGATGCAATCCGCTCCTTATTCACTAAACTGTCCTCTGCGGCGGTTAAGTTGAACAGTAATTCGTCGTCTGCCCACTCTTCTAAGTCCTGAGATGGCCACACTCCTACAATGGAATTGTCGTGGATTCCAGAGGAATCTTGAAGACATTAAGGTCCTCCTTCAGGTACAACAGCCCATCTGTGTGTGCCTGCAGGAGACGTTCTTGAAGCCAGTCACAGTTCCCATGATCCGGCTCTTTTCACTATTTCGCTGGGACTCGGTTGGAGATGGTACAGCTCGAAGGGGTGTCTCCATCCTTGTGAGCAACCATTCTCCACACCATGTTGCACCCCTCACCACCAACTTAGAGATGGTAGTCATCCGCCTCTTCGTGGGGTTCTCTCTTACTGCTCAATATATCTTCGACCTGCAAGCATCGTCTTCCAGGAATACCTTGATGACCTCGTCTCGCAGCTGCCTTCCCCCTTCCTCATCATGGGGGATTTCAATGGACACAATCCACTTTGGGAGAAGTGCTGACACCAGTGGGAGGGGTGGGGTAATGGAGCAGTGGCTCCTGGATCCTTGGGGCGGGGGTGGCTCAGTCGGTAGCGCGCCAGGCTCGTAATCTGTAGTTCCCAGGTTCGAGTCCCAGTTGGGTCAGCGTTGAGATTTATCTCCGCAAAATTCCCCGCCCTGCCCACGGTCAGTAGGGGACACCGATGGGCTTGGAAAGGCCGCCGTCCGTCGGATGGGACGTTAAGCCGTGGCCCCGTGTGCGGGAGAGCCATACCCTGCGCACGTGAAAGAACACGCTGGATGGCCTTGACGGGAGACTACCATCTGTCTCCCAACAGCTGTTCCAGTGGGTCCCCTCCCCCAACCTTCTCTGAGCCTTCGGGGTCCATGTGACCTGGCCATTTAGCCCATGGTGTGCAAAAAAGTGCCGCTCAGAGGTAAAACAACCCAACCCAACCCTGGATCCTTCTCTCTCCCTGTTGAACACTGGTGTCAGTCATTGAGATAATATTACTAGAGACAGGACTGGCAACGGATGCCATGAACATGTACAAAATCTTAAGCCTAATCCTCAGTGAGGCAGAGAGAGAGGCGTGTTTGATTAGCCTAAACAAACCTTTCACCACACTCTTATATTTACATGAATTGTGTACTAATACTGAAAAATACTATAAAAGCAGCAATTCGACATTTCATAGGTTAGTAATTTACGAATATAGTGGAAGGCTTTTAAATTGTTAAAGCAGAGAGGCGTAAAAATAAATAAGCATTTTAAAATACCGTTCTGTCCTAGTATAAATATCAAATGTAGTTCACGATTTTTTTCATAAATGAAACTAATAATATTTACATATGAAAAAAGGCGATTTATGGATTCAAACAGCATGGAATTTGTAGAATATTTTCGTGAATTTTATTTCTAAAACAAATATTGAACTTAGACATCAATTTTATGAGACCTCTGCTTTACATTTTTATTTTGCCAAAATAACACATTTTTTTTTCTCAAACGAAAGGCCTGAAATAGGGATTTTATAATTTTGTATGTGATAAACGAAGCCTAAAAATTTGCTCTTCATATTTGATAAAAAAATTTATGAGTTGAAATGCTAAGTCTTGTCAATTGTGATCGAAGCTCCACTGTCTCTCTTTAAACAGTCGCTAGTACTCTCTGTTCCCAGCATTTTACTGTTTTAAAAATAAAGCTCCAGAAAATGGCACAGTAGGATTAATTAATGATTCTGTGCCAACTTTATTCACATTTGTAACAAATACCTGTATTGAGAGACACTTGTAGAAGGTATGATAGAAATTCCAATGAGAACAGATATTGCCTATAAAAATGATCACTCATGCTGTGAAAGAGGGAAGAGTCCTAGAAAATTTAAGAGAAGGTTGATGTCAGTGCGAAATGAAATCCAGAGCTTAAAGAAAATGCTATGGTGAAATTACTGCCAGCTAAGAGCCAAGCAATCAGACTCTTCTATTTTAAAAGAGATATTAGATTTGTTTAAGGCTCAAAAGCACATCAAGATGACATTGAGACATCAAAGCCTGTGTTTCTAGATATAACTTTAAACCTGTTCAGAAATTCACAGCAAAAATGCTGAAAAGAAGCAAAGTATATTTTATTGCCAAGAGGTAAATAGGTTTACCATGATATATTCATTCTCCAAAGGCTTATTAAAAATTGAGTTTCTATTTTTTTTTATTTTTAAAAAGGCTAATGAAAATGTAAGAGAAAATCTTCTTTCCCAATAGCTCCACAATTTTAACTTGGTGCAGATCTGTAGATGGCCTTCCTGGATTTATTGAAGTTTTCTGCATGGAAAATTTTACTGATAGTAAGCAGAATCATATGATACTCATTTTATTATTTAAGGAGAAGTCAATTAGGAAACAAATACTGTTCAATGGCAAATGCTATTGTGGATATGTAGATTATGATAATAATGCTAATGATAAAAATTCAGATATAGCTTCTGAAACTCTAATTTTTATGTTTGTTTCAGTTTTATATAGCTGAAAAATCCCCATAGGTTATTTTTTTAACAGTTGGCTCAAATATATTTTTACTTACAAATTCAGCCAGGACCATATTTAATTTTTTTAAGCTATAAGAGCAAAAGAGGGAAACTATAATAACCTAATGATCTTTAGTTCCAAAGTGCACAAATGCAGTTAATAATTAACCGGCTGATAATTAATAATAAAAATGGCAATTGTTTAACTTTCAATGAAATCAAAATCATTGGCAGCAATTATGAAATGCCCAGTGACATTTTAAGTGTTTCTCACATGTGGGTAATATCAAGCAATCACAATAAAGCAATGAAGGTCATTGTGTCTCTTTTCTCTGATATTGGAAAATGTCCATTATAGCAAAAAAAAATTATGAACGATTTCTTGCATAGAATGTAAATTAGCATTAATTGATTCTGAACAAATGCAGTCTTCTGTATCTGCACTTATTAACCCTTAAAAAGACAATTTTTTTCTTTATCAAACAACTTTGGAGCCTTATTATGAAAAACTAATGAATGAAATAGTCCATATTGCATGTCAAAAGAAAAAGCATTTAATTCTGGAAAAAAATGGTAGGGAAGCCTAAAAAAGCATGTTGCAGGTTCTTTTGTAAGGATTTTTGGAAACTAGATTAATCAGCTTCTGTCACTTTAAAGGTAATATTAAAAATTGAGGTTTTCTCGCCTTTCTCACAGTATGTGTGCGCAATTGCAAAAATTACTGAACAGACTGTAACTAAAATTAGACTGTATAATAGTTTGGTTCTTTCTAGGGTTAGTTATGGTAGTGAAACTTGGACACTTTGTAAACAAGATAACAGGAAACTAGATGCTTTTGATTCTAGATGCTTACGTAGTATCTTGGGCATCAGGTGGTTCAACTTTGTAACTAATGATGAGGTTAGGCAAAGGAGTTGGCAACCTCCTTTAAGCAGCATATTGTGCAGAGAGAGACTCCGCTGGTTTGGCCATGTTGCCTGTATGGATATTTATAGATTGGCTAATAGGGTTACGAACAGTGTGCCCAAAGGCCTCAGAAAGAAGGGGAGACCTAGGATGCGGTGGGCAGACAATGTCAAACAGGACCTTGTTAGAATTGGTGTGCAGTGGCCTGATGCAGCATATGTAGCTCAGGACAGATATGCTTGGAGAACTAAATTGTACGGTCTGGTTGGACCTCTTGAGGTCTGCTTGAGGATGATGATGATGTCTTCCAGGAGAAAACATTATATTCTCAACAACAACCATTTCATACTTAATTAGAAAATTCAGGTTAATATCCTACATAGGCTTCAATGTATTTTGGTGCTCATATCAATAGATAGTCAGTAGAGTAATAGGGAATTGGATGTGGAAATTGACAATCATGCTTATAATATGAAAAAGAAACATTACAAAAGAATATGCTAAAATGAGACTTCACCATTTAGAGACACAAATGACGGAAAAATTAAAAGGCATCATATTAGAACAAACATCTAAATTTGCACAAAACAAGTGACAAAATTATACTTTTCAGTAACTACATTTCTTATATTATGTGTGTGTGATATGAATTCCTTACTGCCTCAGCTGAAATGCACTTTTGTTTTCTTTTTTTTTATAGCATGAAATTTCAATTATGTCATTTGTGTGTGTATGACCTTGGTTTTCCTTCTGCCTCAGCTTATGTAAAAGTTTACAATATTTGTATTTTGTTGCATGAAATTTCAATCATATCATTTGTGAGTTTGTGGGTGGGCTTGCCTTTCCTTCTGCCTTAGTTGAAATGAGAGAAAGTGTAAATTATTGTTTTTTATATATATAGTATGCAATATCCATTGTCATTTGTGTGTGACATTGGATTTCCTTCAGCCTTAGCTGATATAAAAGTTTACAATATTTGTTTTTTCATAGCATCAAATTTCAATTGTGCCATTTGTGTGTTTGTGTGGGAGGGGGGCTTGAATTTCTTTATGCTTCAGCTGAGTAACAAGCTTAAAATATTTGGTATTTTATAGCATGAAATTAAATTGTGTCATTTATTGGGAGGAGATTTGATATTCTGCCTCAGCTGAATGAAAAAAAAGTTTACACTATATGATTATTTCTTTTAATTTTTAATAAAAATTAATATTTTTTAATGAAAGAAGAAAATAAATGTGACTTTTCATGTTTTTTTAAATGGGGTGCGGATTTGCACTATTAAGATCTATAAATTTTGAGGGTTTTCGCTTAAGCTGAAAGATTTTATCATGTATTAGATTTTAAAATATGTTTACCATTGTTTCTGTTTTAAACGGGCTCAAATTAAAGTCTGCTAAGTTTACAGTCAATGTAGTTCAGCTTTAATCACATATTAAGAGCATATCGAATTTTTTTAAAATATTCATACAAAACCTCGATTTGAAAGAGAAGCCGTTTCCAGCGTCTTCGCTTTTCATCCGATATAAATCACCAAGTGTGAATTAATTAAATCTGTTTTGCTTTAATTACTACACTGGAATAACCTCATCGAAATAAAAAACAAAAAACGGCAAAGTTCTGCCTCATTTAAATCATTTGTTAAGCATTTTTAAATAACCTTCATCGTTGTTTGCAGCTAATTCGTAAGGCATCATGGGTTTCCTTGCCTCACTAAGCAGTCGGCAGACACAGCCGTCTGTGATCATGGCGGTCAATGCTACGGGAATCGGAGTTCTGTCTCTCGTATTACTACCTCAATGATGCCAGTGCGCACTTTCACTCCCCAACCCACACATTCACTGCCATTAACCTCACCATCTGCTCATCCTCGATCCTTCCACTCTTTACATGGGAGGTCGAAAACAACGCTTACAGTAGCGATCCCTTCCCATGGTGTGCACCATCTCCCTTGGGGGACCTTGCAGCCCTTCACGAGTCTCAAGGTGGAGGCTTGCTCAGGATGACTGGAGTGATTTCGAGCTGCTCTCTGAACTCGATGACCACTCTGCCAGCCTGTCTACCCATCAATGGAGAGTAGCGGAAATCACGGACTGTATCATAGATGCAGTTGCATCCACAATTCCTCAAACTTCGACACGGTTTCCTCATTTTCCGAAACCATGGTGGAATCCAGATTTCACTGCAGCTTGTAAGGCTCAGAACAAGGCTGGAGGGTTTTCGGAGATATCCGACGTCCTCCAACCTTAAAGAGTTCAAACGCGCCAGTTAGAAAGCTCGATTCGTCCTGCGCCAGAGCCGACACTCTAGGGGAATTATTCTCCTCCATCTCTTCTTCATCTTCTTATTCCCCCGAATTTCTGGCCCAGAAGAGCAAGGCAGAACGCTCTCCGCTGTCCTTCCACTCGGATGACCTGGAGCCCTACAACA
Source organism: Ryuthela nishihirai (assembly GCA_038380435.1). Taxonomy (NCBI): domain Eukaryota; kingdom Metazoa; phylum Arthropoda; class Arachnida; order Araneae; family Heptathelidae; genus Ryuthela; species Ryuthela nishihirai. Next base: position 43,620,162 of record JAWZYU010000005.1, read on the forward strand.
GGCCATTCACAGCGGAAGAGCTCGCTTTGCTCTGCACACCTCTCGTGCATCTGCTATCGGGCCAGACAATGTCCATTATGCCATGCTCCAACATCTCTCCCCATTGAGTAAGCTGTTTTACTTTGTACTTATACACTTGTTATTTGTTGTTTTACCATTTTACAATGTATATTTTAAATTTTGGTTGCGGGTATACAAGTCTTTATCTTTCATATTGTCTTTCGTTTGGTGCATTATGGTCTAGTCGCCCATGCGCCATAAAATCCTAAACAACCAACACCAACCAAATGCCTCAGATATAGAGACGAGATCCTCGAATTCTGTGTGTGGCTGTTTTTGGGGTAAGCCCACAACGAACGTCCGCATAAGGCTGCTTTAGTGGATGATTTCCGGGAACAGCATACGTCCCACTATTGGCCCTTTTACGTGGAACTCACGTGACCACCCTGAGACAGGAAGCGAAGAAAATACTTTGTTCCTGAGTCCTTCTGCCCGAGAGTGTGCTGCAGGTCGGAAGTCACGCTCCGGCCAGGATAAGAATTCGGCTTGGGGGATATCCCAGCCGGGGCCTGTGTTTCGGCCAAGGTTTCTGCTGCGGCTAGTAGAGTTAATGTCAAGTGCGAGGCCTTAGTGAAAGGCCGATCTTGCATTATGGTAAATACTAGTGTTAATAAATGTGTTGTACATATCGTATAGTCTGTTGACAATTAATGTGACCACCCAGCTCGCCAAATATCCTGACAAGATTTAGTAGAACATAATAGGTACCTTTTGAATCAAATGCTCGAGACCCACGCGCCATTTAAATAAAGATTTATTACCCCCCACCAAACACTTCTTATAGGCGGATTTTCCCGGGGGTGGACCTTAACGAGTTATATCTGAAATAAAGCTTGCGACGTCTCCAATGTCATCGGTTACCTTAAAGGGGGAAGGAGAAATGTGGTCAATGTTTATGATTCATATATCAAATGAAGATTTCTAAAGGTAGGTGTTTTTAATGACAAAAAAAAATTAAAAAATACCTGTCTTCCTATATGGCCCTAAAAAGCAGAAAATAAACCTGAAGCGTATCGATGGTGCAATCAGTCACTGAATTCGTATTCACATCAAACGAAAATAAGGCACCGACAGTCTTTTTGAGTAGGTAACTGGCGCCATGTATTCCATTCAAGTGAATACGAACTCAGTGACTGAGTGCACCCATCGATATGATTTTGGTTTATTTTCTACATTTTAAGGCGCGTTTAAGAAGACAGATATTTTTTTAATTTCTTTCAATTTATTCATTGTAAATACTCAAACAGTTTTTAACATTTTATATAGAATGCAAAGTGTTTGAAATAATTACTGCATTTGACCAAGAGTCACAAAAAAGGTATTTCATATAGCCAAACTTATGATCCCTGTTTGATGAATTGGTTTGTGAATAATGCCAATGATAGATGTAAATGTTTTTATATGCAGACATATCTCGTTTAGCCCTCAGGATACGTTCCTGAAATCTGAGCTTTCAATGAAACAGCGTTAAACGCGACCTCATGAACAGCATAGAGTATTCCGAAGGGAAATTTATCATATGCATAATAATTTTTAAACCCAGTAACCCGTGGCCGATTGGTTAGCACGCTTGGCTACTGATCTACGGGACCTGGGTTCGAGCCCCGCGGGTAAGGCATGGATATTCGTGTTGTTTTCTGCTGAGGTCCTACCATCCTCTCAAATCTTCTACTGTGGCATATAAACTAACAGGCTCCTGTCAGACCTCTGTGGCAACCAGCTGCTTGAGGAGGTATTTATTTATTTTTATTTTTATTTATGAGAAAAAATGGGGTAATTGCACATATCTCTTTATGTAAAAATTATTTAATATACATATTATTTAATCAGTTCACCTTTCTATTTGTGTTCAAAATAAAATTCAAAGCTAAAAAATTTAATGAAATTCATAAGTTTCACAAGAATATGTGGCAATTAAGAAATTTACCCCCCCCCCCTCCCCTAAAAAAAAGGGGAGAATATGAAACGATTGTTCCGCTCTATCTTCGAAACGCGAGGGCTGAAATTAACAAGCTATTCGTCGTCAAGTTGTTTTACGTCTTTTTGTTTCTCTTTTGGCAATTCGGTGTTAGATGATAAAGCATTTAATGTTCCACGCTTTACAGAACAAGGTCTTTCTAAGTCAGGGTTGGGTTGTTTTACCTCTGAGCAGCACTTTTTTGCACATCATGGGCTAAATGGCCAGGTCACATGGACCCCGAAGGCTCAGAGAAGGCTGGGAGAGGGGACCCACTGGAACAGCTGTTGGGAGACAGCTGGTAGCCTCCCGTCAATGCCATCCAGCGTGTTCTTTAACGTGCACAGGATACTGCTCTCCCGCACACGGACCCCGGCTTAACGTCCCATCCGACGGACAGCGGCCTTTCCAAGCACATCGGTGTCCCCTACTGACCGTGGGCAGGGCGGGGAATTTTGCGGAGATAAATCTCAACGCTGACCCAGCTGGGACTCGAACCCCCCCCCCCCCCCCTCGACAGGGAACCACCTTGTCGTGGTGGGGGTGCTTGTGGCCCAGTGCCGTCGAACTGGCTTGGGCACCGGTTGGACTGCTTGGCTGCTGACTGGCTTGGGCACCGGTTGGACAGAGTCAAGACCACTCCGAGGTCGAAGGTGCTGCTGACCGGTTTAGTGGCCCGGTTAGACAGTGCTAAGACCTCAATCAGGTGCTCTGTGGAGCAAGTTCGGGGCCCTGCTGAACGACCTGGTCCCTCTAATAGGCAAAGGGCCCTTTTTCAAAATCTGGGTCCAACTAAGAGTTCCCGCCCCGGGAGCTTGGCGAACTTGGATCTATATATCTTTGTTCATAGCTAACCGGGGAACAGAGTAAATTTAGGTTTTGACCGATGGATGAGCTTTCCTTCTATAGGACTGCTCGCCATAGGAGTGTCGGAGATGTGCTGCATCTATATGGTATAGTCTTGTCCATGACAGTGGATAGTACACGGCATTCCTTACTGGTGGTGTCGAAAGGCGGAATCAGGGTTTGTCGTGTTTGCTGTGGTTGTCACAGCAAAACAGAAATTAATGTGACTCGAACCTGGGAACTACAGATTACGAACCTGGCGCGCTACCGACTGAGCCACCCCTGCCCTTTCGAAGTCAGGATCGTTCTCACTCAAATTTTCAACTGATTAACTTTTAAGATGTTATTGTGCATATGTAAAAATTAAATTTGTGTTGCATTTAAGTAGTATGGTGCATTTTTTTTAAATAACAGTAAGCTTATCAACTGTTCTCACATTGGCGAACTGACAAAAAAAATGAAATAAATTTACTTTTCTTAAAATAGCGCTCCATCGAAATAGCGCTAAACGAGGCTTGCCTGTATGTGTATTAAGATATTATGTTATCTACCTATTATTACCTTCTACATAGTTTGATATTCACAATAGACTTCAACAAGCATGGTAAATAACTAAACAATAATACAGCCATCCAGCTATTGAAATGGGAAAAATAGAAATAAATAGTTCCAAAACCCATATAACAAAAAATAAATTCAAACGTCTCAAAAGTAATGATCTTAATTTCTTTTTAAAGTTAACCATATTACTAATAAGTTATAGGTCTAATAGTAAGGTATCCCACATTATTGGCTCTCTCGAATTAATGTTATTCTGCATCCTAGATGTTCTTGCTTTAACAGGATTTTTTTTAACTCGTGTATTATAGTTGTGATAAAAAATTAGCAAATTTAAATGTCTCTGTTAATATTTTGGTGAATTCGGTCAAACATAAGCAGAGATATTTTGTATAAATAAAATTTATGAGTAGGTAGAATATTATTTGGGCAATGATAATTTGCCTGTGAGAATCCTGTAACTCTAGGAAACGAATTATTTATGATCGATGAATATACACTGAAGTGTCATTGAATTAAGGATAGCAACCTAGAAGCATGTTGGACCCCCTCTGGCCCTGATAACGACCGCCACACGACGAGGCAAGAACTCTACAAGCTTGCGTAAATGTTCCACAGGTATGGTGACGCATGCATCCTCCAGAGATGTCCACAATTCTCTCAAGAACGTCGCTGAATGGGACACGGGCCCGGGCACTTTGCTCGATGGTATCCCAAAGATTTTTCATGAGATTTGAATCTGGGCTTCTAAGTGGCCAATTCATTATTTCAAAGTCAGCAGAATGCTCCTGCAACCATGCAGTAGCCAATCTGGACCTGTGATGTGAACAGTTGTCTTGCTGGTAGACGCTATCTCCATTGGGATGCATGATGGCCATAAAGGGTCAGCATGAGTTTTGTATACTGGGCTGCATTGAGAGTCGTCGGTACACGTACCAAAGGTCCCACAGACGTCCAACTAAAGACACCCCAAGCCATCACTGAGCCACCACCAGCTTGTACTATTCCGACCTGATATGCAGGATCCATGGATTCATGGGGTTGGTGCCATACGCTCAGTCACCCATTGGCGTGATGAAGTTTAAATCGGGATTCATCAATCCAGGCTATCAGTTGCCAATTTTCGATGGTTCAGTTTCGATGTTCCTTAGCCCAGGCAAGGCATTGATCCCGGTGTCGTGCCGTTAGAAGTGGGACTCCCGTAGCCGAGACGATGAAGTGAGCGTTGCACGGTCCGTGCACTGACTTCCCGGCAGGAACCCGCGTTCAGATGGGAGGTGATTTCAGATAATGTCTGGCCCATATTGGTACATACGATGCGGGTCAGACGGCGAAGGCCACGATCATTCTAGGCTGGTTGTCCTTTGCAGCTTGTCCGGGTGCTTGTTTTTTTCTGCCTGAATTTCCACATTCCCGGGACACTCCTGAAACTGTCGTACGAGAAAATCCAAGTTCGTTGACAATTTCGGAGATCGAGTGTCCCATCCGTCGAGCACCTACGATCTGCCCTCTGTCAAAGCATCTAAATCCCGCGCCTTTCCCCATTACGCTTCTCACGACGAATGCTTGGGAAGCCAAAGTTGACAGCTATATATGACCAGAGTTTCAGCCACGCATGCGCACAAATGCGGGAGTTGCGGTACTAAATTTGGATAACGTCTCCTATCCCTAATTCAATGGCACTTCAGTGTATATTGAACATCTCTACCTTAGCCATAGTCACGTATTTCCTTTCCCCCCTCAGCAGCGTGCCAATAAAGAATGTGTCGTGTGCCACCTTTGGCATGTGTGCCATATGTTCACCATCCCTCTGGGCTAATACAATTCTAAATATAGAATTACTTTGGGAAAGGTTTTGAATAACAATTGATACTTGTGTTCTGATCAGCTTTTGGGAAAAATCCTTCTCATTGCAATCGTCTGCTGTTAAATGTTCCCGGTTCCATATTTCCATTTATTAGATTAATAATTATTATATTAGATTTGTCCATTTTTGTTTTACGTTGGCTGGGTTTAATAAATATTTAATTAATAATAAATTTAATAAAATTTTAATTAATAAATGTTTAATTAATAATAATTTAACAAATATTTAATTAATAATAAATTTAACAAATATTTAATTAATAATAAATTTAATAAATATTTAATTAATAATAAATTTTATAAATATTTAATTAATAAATTTTATATTGAATTAATATTGCTAAATTTCAAGATTTAGATTTTAAATACGTTCGATATTGCCTTATATCTTTAATTTACCTTCTTTTTCACTGCCACAAAAAGTATATTTTTCAAGATATTTTATTTCTAATTTTTTTTTCCATTCGCATAACATGCAAAATCTCGATTTTTTTTTGTCCAGATACTGTATTTAATACCACTAGTGCAGAAAATAAAAAAAGATCCCCAATGAATTCGTTATAAATATTGATATCTTTTTTTACCATGGATATTTCAATTCCTCAAATAGTTCAATGCCCTCTTCTTTTATAATTATAGAAGCATCCGTGAAACTTTTTGAGTCACCCTCCTCCCAACACAAATGAATCACAAAAATTGTTTCACCGATTTTCTCGATTCCTGGATCATCGTAACTCTATCATCGGTTCAGCTACCTCTCACCTTACTCTTGTGATCCTTCATGTTTTCGTTTCATCTTTATTTCCCATAATGCAACTTCTCCCCCGAACGGTGATTTTTTTTTCCATTTCCCATCGTCCTTCAAACGTCCTCGTCTCCCTTGTTCCGAAATCCGACCCCTCCCTCCATCTATTTTTCCCCCTCCCACTGCAATCGGTTTCCTTCAGTGACGTAGGTTTCGCGAGAGGTGACAGTGTCGTTTCTAACAGCTTCCAATTAGCGCGCTCTCTTCTCTTTGCCGAACGACGTCCGACGAGGTCCTCTCCATCCGTCTCTCCTGTCAACATCACTAAGTGTGCTCCGTCCCAGCGTTCTTTGGCACTTCGCCAGCCTTCGTGTCAGCCGACCACGTGCCTCAAGATCATTCCTCTGAGTGCACGCTTCGAGAGCCTAGCTCCGACCCAACGCCACCGACGAGGCAGTTTTTAGTGATGGTTTGTGAATTACTAAAAATCGGGTTCCGGCACTGCAGACGTCAGCAAAGTTTTATTTCTATTATTTGAGAGAAAAATCTAAATAATGCCCCTAATGACAAAGTAAATTGGCCCTCTCCTTTATAACAAAGGTTCAGCTCAAAACATTTGTTCTGCTGCTGCTGCTGCGGACTCCCTACACTGGATGTTAATAGCATGGAGATATGACATTTCTGAAATATTGATGAAACTGATGATGACGACTGAAGGGAGAAGAATTGGCAGCAGAGCATTTCGAAGAGCTCCGTAGTGCGCGTCCGTCCAGCCATCCTACCGACCTCAAGTTGCTGTGGGATATTCAGGCAACTCTGACGGATTGCAAATGGATGTAGGTGCTACTGTTTTTTTGAATTCCAAGGTGAATGAGAATTTGAGTTTTGGGTTGCAAGTGAATAGGAATCTGAATTTTGGGTGATCACACAGGTTTGGGAAACATCGATTTAAATAATGAGACCAACTCTACTTAAGTGCTTGTAAAAAAAAAAAATAAATAAATACCCCCTCAAGCAGCTGCTTGCCACAGAGGTCTGACAGGAGCCTGTCAATTTATATGCCAAAGTAGAAGGTCTGAGAGGATGGCAGGACCTCAGCAGAAAAACGACACATACATACATCCATGCCTTATCCCGGGGCTCGAACCCAGGTCCCGTAGATCAGTAGCCAAGCGCACTAACCACTCGGCCACGGGACGGCTTGTAAGCATCTAGAAACAATTTTCCTGTCTTCTTTCTTGCAAAGAGTCCAAGTCGTAGACGTTCACCGCTATGACATAAAATGCATGCCTAACTTAGCAAAATATGTCCCCACGGATCACTCACTTAGCTCAGTGGGGCACGTGGAGTTTATCGACTCCTCTGGTCGCCGGTTCGATCCCTGAAAGAAAAAGCCTCGTCTCGGCAAAACGCAGTTCTCCTTTTCAAACGGAGCCGCTCAGAGCCTTAGGTGGTTGAAGCGATGTTCTTCGAAGATTTGGATAGAGTTCTTTCTTCCAGCCAAGTTACTAAACCAGGTAATTAATGCCCATTCCCAATGTTATTAATTCCCTGATTTGCGCCTAGATGGCAGCACAAGATACAGACAAAGATAAAATGCTACAAGTGGTGCTCGATTCAAAGTTTCACTACCACAACAAACTTTAGAAAAAGCCAAACTACTATATAGCCTAATTTTAATCTTCAGGTGTATACGCCTGTTTTTGCAATCTCCACAGATTCTTAAAATTCCAGCAACAATGTCTATTCTCCTCCTTTTTTGTTGTTGTTGTTGTTTTTATATTACACTTCACTTGTATCTGTCTCAGAACTTCCAAAAATAATTAAACTCTGAAACTTGGTGAAATATTCAAATTTCACTCTTACTGAAAATTCTTGAACAGCAAAGCCATTCCAAACAACTGGAGTCCACCAGCCTGGTCATTTCAATTTTCTCTCTACTTATTACATTTACCCTATTGTCAGTCTCATCAACAACCCTAAAGAAAAAGTTCATCTCGTCAACATCATTCGCCAAAAGAACCACCTCGTCACTCTAATCACATAGACATTCACAGCCCTCGGTTGATTTCATCGAGTGTTTCTAACCCCCATTACACTGTCTTTAATCCACAGGGCAAAGATGGATGCAGGCCGGATGAGATCTGAACCCACGTCCTCCTCATGACATTATTTCTTATGAGCAAATCTGAAAAAACTGAATCTGAATATGAAACCCACGTCCTCCTGATGACATGTCAGCTGCTCTGACCTCCCAGTCGCCGATCAATCCTTCCTCTACCGCTTATGTGATGCTGAAACTCCATCTAGCAACCTCTGTCATTTTAAGTGAATTTGTGGACTCCATCTCCTCGTATACTTCCTTAGCCATAGGCACATGACGACATACCACGAGAGCCTCCTGGCTGATGTTGTTTTTTTTTGTGAGCAATCAGGATGAGCATCCCTTTCTGGTCCAGCCAATAGTATCAGTATATATTATATGGAACAGTTAAATTCACGGCCCTCGATTGGTTTCATCAAGTATTCTTAACCACTATTAAGTTGTCCTTAGTCCACATGGCAAAGAGGGACTTTCTGAATGGACCAGAAAGTGATGCAGATCCTGACTGCTCAAAAGAAAAAAATCAGCCAGGAAGCTCTTGTGGTATGTCGTCATATGGCTAAGGTTATGTGGGATGGAGCGTCCGCTTTCACTTCTTTTTAGTGAAGTGGTCAACCCCAACCGTTTAATAAGACTAAAACTTTAGATAATCTCTCAAAACTCTCTGACTTCTCATTTCTCAAAGATTAATTTTTGTTGCTGTGGAAAGCTTATGCAGTCATGGGACGGCTAATAATACCAATTAGCCGTCCCATGACCAAATAGTCATGGACTATTTATACATAATAATATTATTAGCCGTCCCATGACCAAAGTGGTTAGCGCGCTTGGCTACTGATCTAAGGGACCTGGGTTCGAGCCCCGTGTTAAGGCATGGATGTATGTGTCATTTTTCTGCTGAGGTCCTGCCATCCTCACAGACCTTCTATTGTGGAACATAAACTGACAGGCTCCTATCAGACCTCTGTGTCAAGCAGCTGCTTGAGGGGGGGTATTTATTTATTTTATTTATACATTTTTCCATATGAAAGCATTTGAATATCAAATTACTGTTAAATAATTCAGTTATTTTAAGTTATCTTATTTATTTTAATATATCGTTTTTCCCCGTCTTGCACCGTTTGTGATTGTGGATGTTTGTAAGATCACTCTTTTGCAAGATATCATAACTGGCTTGATAATCTAGACCGAATTTTGAAGCATCAAAGTCATTCGAAAAATGTGACTCTAAATGATGACAACTGTCTCATGATAAAATGTGAGTTTCTAAAGTTGAGAAAGAAACCAATTTTCCGCTTCACTGCAATGTTGGGTGAATCAAATATCTCTTTTAAGCTCATTGCTAATAACACTTAACGGAAAATCTCCCTTCTCCTCAGAGAATTACTCTGAAGAGTGAGAATCGGAAAAGAACTGACAGCCGTGGGTAAAAATGTTCGTAGAGAGAAACGAAGTCTTTGCAATCAAGACAATATAAACACCAATGTCTTAATCGAGATGGGAATCGAAGCACTTGCAGCTGCATACACTAGCCATTCTACTCTTAGAAGTAATGCGTAAATAGTTGAATAAGTTTCCTCCTCTAGTGAGTTTAAAGGGGCAACGTATCAGCGTAACCCTGTATAGATTGCTTACCCTCAGACACACGAGAATTGCAACAAAAGCAAGACTCCATTCTTAAGGGGGACGTTCGCTTTCAAGAAATTTGATTCAAATCTCTACCTATTAACAACATTAGCTTTTAACGAATAATGCGGTGTCTTAAAGTATAAAAAATTGTCAGAAAGGTTGCATTGAGCTTTTCCAGTTATCCATAAACAAAACGTGTCTGTTCAAGAGTCTGATCAGAATTGTGTCGTGGTCTGTTTCGACGGTACATTTACGTTAATGAGAACATTTTCGTTTACGTCATTGAAAGTTTCTCCTCTGCTAAAGTATCCTTCTCTCAGACTCCCGAAATACATGTATATATATATATCTCCATAATATTTGTATCTCTCCAATAAAATAATTTCTTTTGTAGTTTTTCCCACTTCCAATTTACAACAACGATGTTCTCTGCAGTTTCATTTTCTCATTGCAAAACCCTTCGTCATTTTTAAAACTCTCAAATCTGTCAGTACCGTATTGAAACTCTTTTTTCGTTCTTCTGAGATCTAATATTATTTTTCTCTCAATCACTTCATCTGTATCAGTTCATGCATACTCTTCACTAATGAAACTTTCGGACTGAAAATTAATTTTAAACCAGAGGGGGGAAAATCCGAAAGACATTATCTGGTTCCATTCGAAATGAATTCTACATTGAATTCATCACTGCTTCGTCCTCGTGAGCCACGAATTACGGTAAGCAATAAAGATGAAATCGTTTCGAAGCCTCCAAGTTTCCATTATGGGAGAAAGAAGAGATGGGACTCGTCACTTATTACGGCTGTTGGTAGGATACACTTCAGAGCAGAGCACAGATTAGTAACTGAAGTTACAAAGCGTGGCAGCGGCGTAATATCACACGCTCACAACCTGCTAGAAAAAGAGAACGTTGGCCAAGTTGAATCTTTTATCTCTTCTGTGCTGTTTGCGTTTAACTTTCCTCCCTCCAGCTGTAGTCACATATATTTCAAAATGGAATTATTTTCAATTGCCGCAACAAACCAACTATCCACAGTTCCAATTTTTTCGATCACTATTCTGCAATGAAATGCGTGTAAGCGTTTAATACTTAAAATATTTTGTATCGATGAACCTCCTGAGGAAATGTTCGTTTTACTCATAGCTCGAGGGGCGGGGGTGGCTCAGTCGGTAGCGCGCCAGGTTCGTAATCTGTAGTTCCCAGGTTCGAGTCCCAGCTGGGTCAGCGTTGAGATTTATCTCCGCAAAATTCCCCGCCCTGCTCATGGTCAGTAGAGGACACCGATGGACTTGGAAAGGCCGCCGTCCGTCGGATGGGACGTTAAGCCGTGGCCCCATGTGCAGGAGAGCCATACCCTGTGCACGTTAAAGAACGCGCTGGATGGCCTTGACGGGAGGCTACCATCTGTCTCCCAACAGCTATTCCAGTGGGTCCCCTCCCCCAACCTTCTCTGAGCCTTCGGGGTCCTTGTGACCTGGCCATTTAGCCCATGGTGTGCAAAAAAAGTGCCGCTCAGAGGTAAAACAACCCAACCCAACCCATTGCCACGTGTGTGTGGGAAAGCCATACCCTGTGGAAGTTAAAGAACACGCTGGATGGCCTTGACAAGAGGCTACCATCTGTCACCCAACAGCTGTTCCAGTGGGTCCCCTCCTCCAACCTTCTCTGAGCCTTCGGGGTCCTTGTGACCTGGCCATTTAGCCCATGGTGTGCAAAAAAAGTGCCGCTCAGAGGTAAAACAACCCAACTCATAGCTCGCGAGTGTTAGCGAACAAGAAATGGAAATATTCTCCCAGATCGAATCGAAAACAATCGAAGCATTAATCAAGAGATTTGATAAATTAGGTTTCTTATCTGAGAGACTCTCCTTTGAAAGCGCTTAATTAAAACGTGACTCTTAATTAAAAGTTGCTTTCTAACGAAACGCTTCTTTGAAGATCGAGAGAGTAGAATGCACTCTCTTCCCTCCTTCCTCCCCCCCCCTCCCCGCCCCATCTCCTCCTCTTCGTTTCATCTGAAGAGCCATTGCATCATTCGCCGAAGAAATCCAAAAGAGAAAAAGATTCGCCATTATTGCCGTACTAAGAACAAATTCTTTCTCTGAAGAAGAAACTCTTGGGCAGAGAAATTTTGCTTTCGGCAGCGAGGCTCGTGGATCGTGAAAAGTGTTAAATAAGAGCATATAGAAAATAATTAAGGACTTAATTCAAAACCTCTAATCATAAATGCAAGATTATTTGATTAGGAATTATTTTGTCGTTTATATACTGACCACACGATTTTCGATTGTTAGGATACGTCACAGCTGAAATTGCACGTGAAATTGCCAAGTTTCCTCATCAAGAGTCTCGGAAGAGACCGGATGCAGTGGGATTCCGTAAGAGAAATATTTTCTATTCTGCACTCGCTTCTCAAGAAAATCCTAACTTCAAAATATAGATACGCCCTTCTAAGAAAAGCAAATGGAAACTTTTATCCATTCCTTTCGCAGATATGCCTTGGCACTGCTTCTTAACACTCGTTAAAAAAGATGCCACTTTCACTTCTCGATGCGACTCAGCTCACAACTTCCAGCATTTCATTCAGCCAAATATATTTCTATCTGCAGTAAATCCCAAAAGGCATCGGGGCCAAGTAATGGTAAATAAACCGAGTCAGTTGGAAACATCTGAGAATGGAAAGGGTTGGGTTGTTTTGCATCTGAATGGGCACACAATGGGCTACATGGTCAAGTTATAAGGACCCCAAGAGTTCAGAGAAAGTTTTGTCAAGGGACTCACTTCACAACTATTAGAAGACAGATGGAAGCCTCGCTTCAAAGCCAACCGTCATGTTCTTTAACGTGCATAGGCTCTTCTGCAACGGGTCACGGCCTTGCGTCCCATCCGATGGACGGCGGCCTTTCCAAGCCCATCGGTGTGCCCATTCAAGAAGAGAATGAAAAGATTCTGAGGAATTCTCTAGCTAAACATACAAGGCACATAAAAACCATTCCTAAGGTTCTGGTTGGAAACATCTGCCAAATGAATGCAGATAAAGAGTTATCGAGTAATAAAGTATTCGCAAAAAAACCTCCCAAAACAGATAAAAATAAGGCAAATTTTGCATTTTTTCGTTTCGATGGAATAGGTCTATTAATGAAGCTCAGTGCTAGATGTACATGATATGCAAATATTGGTTTGGTAATGATTCCTTAGGAAGGTGATGTCTGTCGACTTTTTGCTTAGGAAATAGAACGGAGGAGAATTATAATTTGGATTTGCGGATTTCTTCGATCTCAATTACTACATGTATCATCCCAGAAATACCATTTCATACAAACATACATAGAAAATCCTGAAGCAACCATAGGCTACAGAGATCCAACCAGAGTGAGAAATTTAGCTCTCCAAACAGCTCATCCGATGCATTAGCTGAAGATGCACTCAAGCCATGCTACAACTCCTAATGTCTCTCTGATCCTTTTAAATGATTATCAATCGAGATTCAACCAAACCATCAGTTGTCTATTTGCAAAGTACCACCCAAATACTTCAGTGCTGTAATACAACTTACCCGAATTGAGAGAAAAGCACATCACCGAAAATCTATTTATGATCTCCACCTTAAAATGATGATGTTCTTGCAATGCAACGACTTAAATCCGAGGAAGTTTGTAATAACAGTCTGCTTATTAACTACAAAGAAACGAGAATAAATCTCACATCAAGACCAAACTCATTAAAATACCTCTGCTAAGTTTTAAAAGTTGTAAACAACGACTGACAACTATATAAGGACAGCTTCAGCTATCATCTTGGAGTCTCCTAACAGAGATTCAAATTGAACAGAATTTCACAAGATATGGAACCAGATGAACAGGATTGCAAAAAAAAATTCTACTTTTAGCTTTTATTTCCAGAATTGTTTAACTGAGATAATTTTTAGCAGGTATTGTTTTAAATGGATATATTGACTCTCCCATTTCGATGGAATATTTTGAAAGTTTTCCGAATTTTCATTCGAAATCATTGCTCATTCTCCTTTGACGTATTGCACCGACTAATTGTATTAGATTCTTAACAAATAGGCTGATGCCACCTCGTATTTTTGGGGCGGGGGTGGCTCAGTCGGTAGCGCGCCAGGCTCGTTATCTGTAGTTCCCAGGTTCGAGTCCCAGCTGGGTCAGCGTTGAGATTTATCTCCGCAAAATTTCCCCGCCCTGCCCACGGTCAGTAGGGGACACCGATGGGCTTGGAAAGGCCGCCGTCCGTCGGATGGGACGTTAAGCCGTGGCCCCGTGTGCGGGAGAGCCATACCCTGTGCACGTTAAAGAACACGCTGGATGGCCTTGACGGGAGGCTACCATCTGTCTCCCAACAGCTGTTCCAGTGGGTCCCCTCCCCCAACCTTCTCTGAGCCTTCGGGGTCCATGTGACCTGGCCATTTAGCCCATGGTGTGCAAAAAAGTGCCGCTCAGAGGTAAAACAACCCAACCTCGTATTTTTTTTTTCTTTGAAAAAAAGTTGTCATAATCAACTTTGTAATGGGCGCATTTCAACATTTCTATTTGCACAGCTAAACAAGAACTTCCATAGCGCGACTTTCGAAAAAATAACCTCCTGGTGAAGATTTTTGCTTTCACCGCTTCCGGTCGTCATTTCCCGTCTGCTTCTGAACTTTTACGAATCGCTCTCAAATGTTTAAAGTCGGGAAATAGCACTTCGTGTAACAGAAAACTCTGAAATGGCTCTCTAAGTTACCTTAAGTGGTACTTCTAGAATATAAATATACTTTCAGTTGTCATAATCGATGAAAACTACTTTTTGTAGCGGTAATATTCTTCTTCTATATTTGCTAGTGGTTTTTTAAAAATGTGAATCCTGTCATAAACGCACGTATAGAGCATTGTGACAAATACCAGTGTTCCGCAGCTGATGTGCTTTCCTTGCATTTTGTTTAAATGTCACTGTGTTCCTCTAGGCAGTGGAAAGACCAAGGAAGGGCAGGGGGGAAGTATGCCCCCCTTAAGAATTTGAATACCATTATGTATTTTCTAAGGAAGTCAGACTCAAGCACTCCAACTTCCCCATTCCGCCCATTAGAGTGAAGCCTGTCAGTCCCCATTTGAAGTTTCTGAGAACTCCGCTGCCGGCAATGATGAGCTCTCCGGCATCCTCCAAGTGTGTTTAAAAAAACTTTGAAGAATATTTATTTATATAAAAAAATGATTGAGTAAATACCCCTTAACAGCTTAGTGATTAGGCAGCTAGCTACTGTTCCATCGAGGCAAACTCTTGTGTGTTGCGCTAGCCCTATCTGAGGCATTGGTCAGCAGAGCCTTGGGTCTTAGCAGGGCATACCTTTGTGTGAGAAGGCATGTAAAATCCAGGAGTAGTTTCTGGGATTCTCTGCCATGTGTGTTGCAAATGAAAAAAATGAAAATAAAAAAAGAGGAACTTCCACATTATTTGCATTACAGTAGCAAAGAGGAAGTTATGCCAATTATAAAACTCAATTCTTATGGCAGATTTCCACATTTAAAAATCGCAATGCATCTGGTATTAATTTATAATAAAAAAGCGATATCTAAATGCATTGCACTCCACCATCGTAATCAAGAAGAATAGTTGTGAACTATAATGATTGTGGGGTTCATACATTCTTCGAAACTTTGGCCGTGAGCATTTATTCAAAAGGAACCTAATCTTTTATGCGATTTTTTGTTATGAATTTCTGCCAATAACTGAGTGGTCGCATTAACTATTCGTCACACTGTGCAGATATGTACACTCAGGGCCTGACTTACGTATAAGCTATCTAAGCTACAGTTTAGGCCTCAAAGAAATACATTTCAAATTTTACTGTTACAAAAAAAGTTTATATTTAATCTATTGTGCAAACACTCTTCATCTTAACTTACTATTGCTAAAAAATATTTTCACATCAATTTCCTGTTAATTTATTAATGTTCCCTTCAATCATAATAATATTTCGACTTTTCAATTTTTGGGCCACTTAAATTTGTTTAGCTTAGGGCCTCAGAAGGTCAACGTCCGGCGACTTTATTCACATCGTCATTTAATTTAAAATTAGCAATTAAAACATACACCACTAGGGTCTCACACTAAGCACAGAGCAACGCTCTTCACGGCAGGCCATCCCGCCAAGCCGCACACAATCCTCGGACGGAAGATAATTTCCACGGCGGAATCTTATCCTGGTCGAAGCCTGACCTCCGATCTGCAGCACGTTTCAGAGCAGCAGGATGAAAGAACAAAGTCTTTTACTTGGCTCCTCGTTCGTCTCAAGGGCATCACGTGAGCCTATTCCACCTAAACGGGCCAACAGTGAATCGACACGCCGATCCTGGCTACCTGCCAATGTAAGATTGATGAGTCTTGTGCCTCAAGTCTCTTCGGCCTAAGCGTGGAGGAGAGTTACTGCATCTGGCTGCATCTGGCAGTTACAATATTTAAAAGTCTAGGTACAGTTCCCAAAAGATTTTAAAAAATTTTAAGAAGTGGAACTTACAAAAAAATTACATTTGGGAAAAAGAAACTTTGTGATTTGTTTATAAGTATCGCCGATGATAATTAAAATGATGTTCAGCACCGTGCATTTTCACGAAATATGGGAATTAGGAGGAAGAAAAGGAATTGACTGAAGTATTTTTGTAAGTGTCATGGTGAATCACAGAAACAATCGACTGGAAATGCTTGGAATTGCACGCAGATTGGTTAGCGTGTTTCACTGCCGAACAAAGAGACCTGGGTTCAAATCCTGAGGTTAATTTTTTAAAAGAAGTATCCCCTCCTATACAGATTTCCTCCATGACGCCTTATATTGACAGGATTTTATCAGATCTCCATGGCAACTGACTTTTTGGAGAGAAACTTTCTTTTTCACTTTCAGCTGTCTGTGTCGATATTACGAGGGAAAAAAAAACATTCAGTTGATCAAGAAGCAAATGATAATAATGAAAACCTTAGCTACTTTCTGAGACGAAAAGCACGATACTCCAAGTTATCCTCATCAAAGCGCATCTCACAGCTTTAAATCCACGCATCCCACAGATATTGACAGATAATTTGTCTCAACATCCCAATAGCCAAATCGCGACCATCATCTGAATTGTAAGGTGAATTCCTTCCGTAGTGAAGATGCACAAAGCCTTCAACGCTTCCTTAGCTTATTCAAAGTGAAGGAGTTGACTCCATTGCACAGCGAGCACGGAATGTTTTCCCTGCCGCATCCAAAGCCTTCTCTTTCCTCGGTGGCAGGAACATTTCGCTGAATCCCAACGTCTAGCTACTTTGGCTGATTGCATTTTGGTTATTCGTATTGGCATGATCTGGAAGAGCAAAGAAATCTCGTCTACTGTAACAGATATTCTTTTTTGTTTCTGCTTCCGAACAGCGTCCATGCATTTATCATCGTTAGCTCTGCTGTCAAATGCACGGGTAATAGGGATACGTTTGCTGACGTCACTGTGCAAGTGAATCTCCAGGGATGTTCTGTTAGGATGAATCGAGATGACGTAAGACGTAAGGAACCGGATGATGGATGTGCAAGTGGAACCGAGGGAGAAAAAAAAAAGCATTGTCCTCAAGAACAGTTCCTTTTGGGGATATTTGAGTATCTTTAGGATTTACGAAAGGGGGGGGGGTCGAAACAAGCTGTCTTATGCAAAGCTGAAGCGGAACTTATTGAATTGACAGCCAGCTTTTTAATGCTCGTTATTGCTCAGAATATATTTTCTTTGAAAAAAAGATGGAAAAGCAGCAAACTTTTATCGTTACTGGCTGACATCCTAATTCTTTTTATAGTTCTTTCCTAACTCCTTCTTATTTAACATGTGAAGTCGTTTGTACCGTTTCTGACTTTCCAAGTGTCGTCAACCGGCAATCAGCTTTACTTCTCCAAAGTCTTAATGATGGTGCAGTCGAATGATTTCCTTCTCGAAAAACAAGATTCTTTTCACTGGGTTTTAATGAACCTAACCGCCCACATGCGGACATAGCTCCTAGAGCATCGGCGAAATGGCCCTGAGATGACGGCTACTTTTGTCATCAACTTGCTATTGCTTTAATGGGTCTGAGGCCGGGGGACTAACGACGCATCTGTAGCGTCCGTGGGATTTTTTCGTGTTTCAGTCTTTTCCTGCCTGAATTTGCATTCAACAAGTGTTGTTCAAAGTAATCTATCAGCACCTACCTTAGACATGAGATGGAAAGATTCCTTACACTAGACCAGAATGTGATATTGAATGTTAGAAGGACTGGCTCTCACAATCTTGCTTCAATAAACTTTCCAACTCCAGTGGGCCATCAAGAAACTCTCCTTGCTGGGATCAGTGACAAATTATGTGTCTGAAGCTCTCGTTTCTCCTCGGCTTCACTCTGCTGTGAATGGCAAATTCTTTTCTTCAATTAGCAAAAGCGATCAGTTTTTGTCTAATGTCATTGTTCAGTACTTCGAGTCGATTCCTTTGACGGAATAATAATTCTTTCCCTCTTTTTCGAAGAAGGGCCTCTGCCCAAATTTCTATCTTAGAGGATCTTGCCATTCTCTGATTATCTGTGCGCCTCTGGCCTCCTATAAAAGATTTTTCATTCCAACAGCCAGCGAACTTTGCATTCTTAAAGGGACACCGCATTTAGTGCCCATTTTCCAGGAAGGAAAACCCCTAGCGCTCTCAGTACTCCAGAGACCAAATGACAAGCTTCTAGAAAAAAATCCTCATCAAAGCGCGTCTCCTAGAAGCGAGAGTCCCACGAGAGAAAAATCCGTTAGTAAAGTTAGGATTGCCATTTCTGGACCGACTACAAAATCTTTCATGCGTTCGTAAATGGCTCCCTATAAACTTAAGACTTAACACCTCTTGCAATACCGATAATCACATCCTCACTTCCCTCGAATATCAGAAATCAGACTGTTTATTCTTCCTTCCGAATTCCTTCCTCCATTTCTCGGTTCCTCGTCGCATCCCTTTTCCCACCAAGCCATTCTTTTACCTTAATTCCATTTGTTTTGGGAGCGAGGTTGGTCCAGTCGGTAGCTTGCTAGGAATCGGAAATCTGCTGTTTCCAGGTTCGAGACCCGACTGCGCCAACGTTGAGATTTATTTCCGTTAAACCTGCACCCTTTCCTCGGTGAGAATGGGGACACTTATGGGCTTGAAAAGACTTTTGTCCGTCGGATGCGACGTTAAGCCGTGGCCCCGTGAGCAGCAGAGCCACACCCTCTGTAAGTTAACCCTCCAAGTGTTACCCTTTTATTTTTCTGTTCTCTCTGTTGGAAGGCGGAGAGGAGAGCTCAGTCGTAGCGCCCCAGGCTCATAATATGTAGTTCTTAGGTTCGAGTCCCGCCTGGGCCACCGTTAGCTGATTAATCTCTGCAAAACCTCCTGCCTGCCCTCGGTGAAAAGTGGACACGATGACTTTGTAAAGGCCGCCGTCTTTTCGACGGGACATTAAACAGTGGTTCCGTGTGTTGGAGAGCAATACTCAGTGCACGTTAAAGAACAAGCTGGATGTCCTTGACGGGAGGCTGTCATCTATCTCCAGAGATCTGTCCAGTGGGTCCCCTTCCCTAACCTTATCTGAGCTTTTGACCATTTAGCCCATTGTGTGCATATTTATTAGTAGTATTTAGGTCGCAGTATTTATGCGATATTAAAAGTGCCTCTCCGAAGTAAAACAGCCCAACTCATTTGGTTTGCGATTCTGTGCGCCTCAGCAAGTGCATAATCCAATTCTTCATCATTATGAACTAAAAGCCATTCTCTCATAAGACGTGAATCCCATTTCTGTGCTTATATAGGTAACGTAAAGAGACTGTCGATAGCAAATATGACATATTATTACGTAATGAACTTCAAAATCGCAATTTCTTTCCATCTCTATTTCTATACCAAAAAAATCTATCTCTTATATTAAATAGTCAGTTGGGGGTGGTTGGGTGCAACATGATATGTATTTTATACCGCACTGTTATTTCTCTCACAGTCCTCCATTATTAATAGAGATCGCAATTTTTCACACTTGAGGAATCGTTTGGTAACTGGTAGTCTAATCTCCATCATTTTAATAAATTCAGCATTTTTTCGTCTCTATTAAGGAGAAATATATGCAAATAGCAATGCCCTTTTAGATTACTTCCCTAATGTGATGGCACATAGTGTCGTTTTCCCTTCAGTCGCTTCCGGTTCACTCTGCGAATTCTGAAGATCGGAAATTTCTCTTTTGAGGAAGTTTCGCACACAGCGAATTGAATTTCAGCCTAGTTTTGTCACCCAGAGAAGAAGTTCAGTTCTTGATTTTTGTCCTGTGCAGACAAACAGAACTTAAGACATTCAAACCGAGTGGTTAGCGCTCTTGGCTACTGATCTAAAGACCTGGGTTCGAGCCCCGGATAAGGCATGGAAAACTTTAACCAGCCGAATGATTAGCGCGCTTGATGTCTGATCTAAGAGACCTGAGTTCGAGCCCCGGGTAAGGCATGGATGTTTGTGTTGTTTTTCTGCTGAGGTCCTGCCATCCTCACAGACCTCCCACTATGTCGTATAAACTGACAGACTCCTGTCAGACCTCTGTGGCAAGACCTCTGTTATCACCCAGAGAAGAAGTTCAGTTCTTGATTTTTGTCCTGTGCAGACAAACAGAACTTAAGACATTCAAACCGAGTGGTTAGCGCTCTTGGCTACTGATCTAAAGGACCTGGGTTCGAGCCCCGGATAAGGCATGGAAAACTTTAACCAGCCGAATGATTAGCGCGCTTGATGTCTGATCTAAGAGACCTGGATTCGAGCCCCGGGTAAGGCATGGATGTTTGTGTCGTTTTTCTGCTGAGGTCCTGCCATCCTCACAGACCTCCCACTATGGCGTATAAACTGACAGGCTCCTGTCAGACCTCTGTGGCAAGCAGCTGCTTGAAAGTGTATCAATTTTCAGAGTGTTCATGTTGTCGTCTGTCTATCCGTCTGCAGACATCGAACTTTTTCTGTTTTTAGAAACAAATTAAAAATTATTTTTTAGGTCGAATAAGTGTTAATAAAATATTACGATTCGCACTTTTTTATTATTTTTTAAATGAAGAAAAAAGCTATTCTTTTATTTTAATCAATAATGTGATGAGTCCCCCAGCGTGACTGACTGCTCTTCAATAACCCGCGAAGTGCAATAACATACGCTTAACGCATATTGCAAACATCTCTTAGGCCATCCAATCACTCTGGCATGAGACCGTTTCAACATCTCCTCTGTTATGTGTGAAGTCCATTCGTACTTCGCCCATATCATCCCTTTGTAATCGTATCTATCCTTGCTGCTCTGCAAATGCAATGGCTTAAGCCATCTTCCATAAAGTGGGATCGGTCGCGGGCAACTTCTGCCAATCTGCATTCCAGAAACATCCAAATTTACGACCGAAAAATCGAAACACTTAAAATGCGTTTGGAGGTTCATTTTACTGAAAACGTTTCTTTTCGTAAGTCACGAAATTTTTTACCGGCGACTATAATGATGCGCATTTAAAATATAAAAAGAAATTCTTATTTCATAAATTTTGTTGTTGTTGTTCCAATTAATGGAATTTTAATTAATTTCAATTTATTATAATTATGTATTGATTAAAGCATCGATAAGATGATATCTGTCAGTTAAGAATTTACAGTATTGTTGCTAGGTTTTTTTGGTGGAAATGTAAATTTTTTGGTGGAATCTGGGTTGGGTTGTTTTACCTCTGAGCGGCACTTTTTTGCACACCATGGGCTAAATGGCCAGGTCACATGGACCCCGAAGGCTTAGAGAAGGTTGGGGGAGGGGACCCACTGGAACAGCTGTTGGGAGACAGATGGTAGCCTCCCGTCAAGGCCATCCAGCGTGTTCTTTAACGTGCACAGGGTATGGCTCTCCCGCACAGGAGGCCACGGCTTAACGTCCCATCCAACGGACGGCGGCCTTTCCAAGCCCATCGGTGTCCCCTACTGACCGTGGGTAGGGCGGGGAATTTTGCGGAGATAAATCTCAACGCTGACCCAGCTGGGACTACAGATTACGAGCCTGGCGCACTACCAACTGAGCCACCCCCGCCCCTGGTGGAATCTGTAAACTATTAATGAGCATAAGCGATTTTATTCGATTTAATATTTCGTTCGTTCGATTATGTTTTTTTTTTGTTTGTTTGCTTCACCCTAACTGTGGAAAGGTTACGTCAACCGTTTCGATTTTAAGTAACCCTGATTCTTCACATAAAAAAGTCTAAAGTTCCAAGACGACTCGTTCAGCCAATTACAAAGAGAATTAAAGCTCCAAATGACTAAAGTGGCACGCAACAGCAAGAATTAAAGAGTTTCACACTTGAATATCTCTGATTGCGTATCTCTGGCTTTACAACTGTCCGAATTTAATTTGCTCACTTCTAAATCCTAAAGCAACAGGAATATTTGAAAACCTATTTTCAGTATCGGTTTCTTCATCATCCACTTGTTGTGATGTATTATGAACTAAAACGCCTCAGCAACAGATCAACATCTCGTGATACATTTGAGGGGCATTTTAGATATTCTTACTTCTCTTGTTATTCGGCTTCGCGGTTGTTTTTTTTTTTCAGGGATACAAGAGATCTGTTGGCAACAATTGTGTTCCAAGAGACTCGAAAGTGCAATATTTATGCAACTGAATCAGACTTTTCGAGCTCCCTTTTCCCAGATCAACGAGTAATTTTTATGTTATTCTTCATCTTCCAAGAAAATAACTTTCAGTGATAAATTTCCATTTTCATTCTTGTTTTAATTTTTTGTTCATTTTGAATATTTCTTGAGGTTCTCTTCTTTCATGATAATAATTATTTCAAAAGAAGCAATCGCGACTAAAGGTGCATGGAACAAATGCAAAATTAACCCTTCGCATTCCTGTTTGCTGCCCCTCTAGGTTAAGACAGAAAAGTATTTGTTGCTTCCAATGTGACATGAAAGGGATCCTTGTAGTCTTGGAAATAAAATAAGAAG
The DNA here is from genome assembly GCA_038380435.1 of Ryuthela nishihirai. Classification (NCBI taxonomy): domain Eukaryota; kingdom Metazoa; phylum Arthropoda; class Arachnida; order Araneae; family Heptathelidae; genus Ryuthela; species Ryuthela nishihirai. The sequence goes on from JAWZYU010000005.1 coordinate 43,642,919, forward strand.
GGTCTTTGGATTCTTAGAAGTGAAGCGAAAGAGATCATTCGAACTTTGCAGATCAAATCAGAAAGATTTTTGCAGCGTTAGAAATAAATTGAAACAGATACTCGTAGCCTTCGAAGTCAAGGGAGAGAGACCTTTGTAATCCTGAAAATCTTTATTGTTTTACAAAGAGATCCACTTATAGGGAATTACGGCTTATCAACCTTGTTACGGTGCATTAATCGATGAAACTGAATCCTCTATTGATTAGGAGTCTCAGGCATAAGAGAAAGCTTTTGCAATATATGCTTTACCTCTCTCTTCTAGGAAAAATGCTTACAACATGACAAGGAAGATGCAAGAGACTCCTTAAATATAAACATTGGCAAAAGCAAAAGTAAAACCCTTCTTTGGTGAAGCGAAAATGGGAGATAGGTTGAAGGAAAACGACGAAGCGATAGCAAGTAAATCAGCCTTTAACTGGTCAACAGCTAAGAAATCAAATATGCAAACAATCTTACGGACTACACAATCTATTCGGCAAATGGATTCCTCGATCCAATCCAGCGAGATGGAGGAGCCATTCAAATGTCACATGATATGACCCTTCGCGAGATGCATCGCGTTGGCAAATAACTGCAGGAGAGTCTCTTTGACAGCTCAATTCTCTCGCTATCTGGAGGGGGGGGAAGAGAATTCTAAGGCGAAATGATCATTTGAATCAGTTCTTGTTTTTCAGGACATTAGACTTATACTATGCATGCGAACGATATCAAATTCAGGGAGGGGGTGGAGGAAGTTAAAATAAATCGAAAGAAACATCAACGGGCATCTCACGCGGTGTGAGCATGTCCTTTGTGAAGAGGAACTCAAAAGAAAAGTGTGGGCTGTTCGAATCGTTGAAATGGAGATACGAGAATCTGAAAACATCAGAAAGATGCATCTTGGGGAATGAAAATTAAAATGCAGTTAGAAACGTGTACAGTAATTTAATACGATTCTTCTAAAACTTTTATAACTTCTCGAACAGAATGAAGAGTACTTTGCATCCTTTCGCAACAACTAAAGCAATATTTCATCTATTTGAATAGCTGAAATGATATTTCAGCATCGGTGAAGTACAGAAGTAAAAATCTTCTAGCAGCCCAAAATGGGCCAAAGAGGATTTTGATCTATCAGCAATTATAGAATTACTACACGGAAATGTCACTCAGAACATTTCACTCTTGCGGCCCAATGAATTGGAAGGAAGGAGAAACCAAAATCAGATGAATCTGCGCTTCACTGTTGGAATTTATGTCTCTTTCCTTGAATTCACGTACAGGAGGACGCTTCCTTCGTGTTTAAAAGAGCTCTTTCCATTTGATATTGCAGAAAAGAATGGAAATAAAATATATAATTTTGGAACAAATATCCATATTTTCTTGTAGGAACTTTCAGAATCATGCTAACTATATATCTGAAAGAAGAGGGGATCGATGGAGAGAAAGCATCACCAGAAATGTAGTGTTTGGTAGAGAGGATTCAGTTCAGTCAAAAGACGCTAAAAGCCAATGTTCCCATTTAAACAACAGAAATATGAATACGGGAAATAGCTTAAGCTACTATTAACGGGTGAGGAGCAATCGTGAATTAATCTAGATATCTATCATAAGTAATGTTTCAATCTATTGCCTACTGAATATTTCTAAATCCTTGTAACAATGAAGGCAACACGTTCGACATTAAACTTAGCAAGTCTGCATTCACTGATAAAGGACCTAGTTTAAACTGAAATGAAATAAGAAAAGTTTGCTGATGATGCAGCATGGGTAGACTACTACATGATAAACTCTTTATTAATGATGGAAAATGGAAATTTCTTTAAGAACTGATATTTAATCAAAGAATATACTATTTGTTCTTAAAATTACAAATGTTACAAAAACAAGAAATATTTTTAGAATTATTATTTTATTTTTCTCTTAAGAGAGCAACCAGCATCACTTAGGGATTCTCCTTTGTGATTGACTCTGCCTTTGGATCCGCTTTTGATTGAGGAATGCGCAAACAGTCGCTTGCAACATCGGAAGACGAAGCTGAGCACTGCGAACGAATGTTGTTTGTGCAGCGGAAGTTGCATCATGACTCGAGATTTTGCCCACGTGGGATCGCTGCAGACAGCAATCGATCAGCCTCCTCATGCGGTGCAGAATTTCCATCCAATGGAGGAATTGGAAGTGAGGAATAGATTATGTGACAGAAAACGTTTCAAAATATTTTGCTAAATATGAACCCGTACTTCTAAGTGCATCAAATCACTATAATGTAATAGTAACTATATACTTTTATCATAAAAGTATCAGAAATCCATTCACTTAAACTTTCTTACCAAAGTGGCTCATTGGTTAGAGAGCTTAGCTAAGGAGCAAAGGAACCCGACTTCGAGTCCCCGGATAAGGCAAGTGTGTTTGTTTCCTTTTTTCTCTAAGGAGTGTTATACTTCGTATTACCGTAACTATAGTAACAAAATTTTTAGATAATAAATCTGTCGCCCCAACAAATATTCATAAGTACGTATTAAAGATTTATTTAAAGTACAGTTAAAATTGATTACATCAGAATTACAATCAGGCAAAACGATCACCTTTTATATCGACAGCTGCTTTTGGTGATGTCGATTGTCTGTAAGATAACGCATTACATTCGTTGGATAATTCGCTACTGCTTTCACAAAAAATTAGCTTCAGTGTTTCAATATTGTACCATGGCATTCCTGAGGGCCATTAGTTATTCTGCAGAGTCGTGTCACATCCACAACGCACGAATCCGTTCTCGGGGACCACCTGCACCCAATGTTGCGGCATTGTTCCCTAATGACTGTCCCTGGTTTCAAGCGGATAATGCACCCGTGCATTTTACGAAACGTGTCAAGTTGTGGTTTGCAGCGCATGAGGATGAGATACAGAAGCTACTATGGCCACCTCAATCTCCAGAATTCAAAATTATTGAACTTTGTGGGAATATCTGGAGCGCAAAGTCAGACCACACTTTCCACCTCCAGCGTCACTGGCACAGTTGGGCCACATTTTTGAGGAAGAATGGTCCCACATTCCATTACCATATGTGCATGACTTGTATAAGTCTATTCCACATCGAACTGCTTCTGTTCAGAATGCCCGAGGTGGGCCTACAGCTTATTAATAAAATGTTCTCCACAAACAGTACATGTTTCCATTATTTTGATAAACCTCTATAGGTCTCTTCCGCATTGGTAGTTGTAAGGGCAAATGGGAACTTCTCCTACAGGTAAATATATATGATGACGTTTCCCTCTCAGAACAAGAGGATCAGTCAAGCCATCTGCACAACCCCTCAGGCGAACGGAGATGTATGTGTCGTATGCTCTTTGCCAGCTGTAAACGACAATGATAACATAATATGCAGTGGACTTTGTAAAAATCTATTTCACTTTTCTTGTATCGGAATGACTGAAAATTTTTTTAAAAAGAGTCATCTGAAGCCAAAGGTAGATGGAGATACTACAAATGCCGAAACCAAAGGTCTTTAAATATGTTAAGCCTAGAAGCGGAAGGCAATCCTGCCACAGTGCTCCACGTGGAAAATGTAGCCGAAAAGCGGGCAACACAGAGCGAGGGAACTGACGACGGGAAGCAGCCAGAACAAGAAGCGAGAGATTTTGTGGGTGAACAGATCAGTTGTAGTGATTTGTGTCAATTGAAAGAAGATATTGTTGTAATTCTGAGGACTTATTAAAGCAGAATTAAAAGATGTTAGGAAAGAGTTACTTGAAGTTAAGAATTCAGCTGACTTCTGCTCTTGTAAAATCGATGATTTTTCTAGAACCATAGACTCGATTGCGAAGACTGTTTCTGACGTTAAAAAAGAAAATGCCATCTTAACGCAAAAAGTTAATTCGTTGGAAACGAATGTAGCTAGACTGAAAAATGATATTATGGATTTACAGCAAGGTCGAGAAATATGAATATAGAGATTGTAGGACTAAAAGAAACACCAAACGAAAATTTACCAGAATTAATTAAAACAATTGGCGATAAGTTAAAGATAACTTTTGATGACAACGAAATTCAAGTGGCACACAAAGTGCCATCTAGAAATAAAAGTAAGACGAGACCAATCATCGCACAATTGGATTCGCGACGAAATAGAAATAAATGTGTCGAAGCATTTAAATAAAATAAAAATTTAAACGGAATAGAATTAATTGGAGACGATGGTGAAGGACTGGTTTTCGTCAATGAACATTTAATCCCTGAGCTAAAGCATGTGTTATATGAAACTAAAAAGTTTCAGCGTGCTAATGGATTCAAATGCGTGTGGACTAGGGATTGCAAAATATTTTTGCGACGTAGTGATACTAGCCCTGTAATACGTGTTAGATTCTTAGAAGACCTAAATGCTATTCAGGTTTGATAGTTACCGATTTGCATTTTTGTATTTATTTCTTTTTCTCTGTGATGTTTGTTGGTAATTTTTCTCTTATTCAGTTAAATATATGCAGTGCTAGAGCACATTTTGATGAATTTTTGACGTACTTGGGGACTTTTCAGGAAAGACCCAGATTAATTATATTGACAGAAATTTGGATCTACTCCTGGGAAGTCTCGCTGTACAAAATAGACGGTTACAAGTGCTTCTCATTTTGTAGGGATGATTATAGATCAGGTGGAGTATTAATTTATGTTAGCTGCGTCATCGATGCTATACAACAACCAATCACAATGAATTGCGCAGATATTGCGGTTTTAAAACTTGAAATTAATAACAAAGAGTGGACATTAATGGCTGTATACAGATCTTCTGACAATGTATTTAATTTTATTTCCGAGTTAAACGGAATCCTAGAATCACTTGATACTCTTAATATTCTCTATCTTGGAGACATTAATATTAACTTATTAAACGACAACACAAACACTGATGAATATATTGGATTATTAGCAGAAAATGGTTTACTTAATATGATAGAAGAGCCAACCAGAATTACGGAGAACTCGTCTACATGTATTGATCATGTATTCTCTTTCCGCAACAGCCTGCTTCTCGACTGCCTGGAGATCTACCGACCCTCCGGGGTCAAGGTCAGTCCTTGTAGCTCGATCGTTTCTCCCCCGTACTGGGGGAAGTACTAACTTGTTCTACTGAGTTATACAGATATCCTGAGGCTTAGCGTACTGCTCTGCCAAAGGAAGTTTACCCCTAAAGGTTCAATGAAGAACCAAAGATTTATATAATTGTAATATATTTCTGGATGACATTGGAATTACAGACCACTACTTATTTAAGGTTAATTTAGATATTAAAATTGAACAAAAATTAAATATTGATGAAATAAAAATGGTGGATTTAAAACGATTAACGAACTTAATTGCGAATGTAAAATGGGATGACATATATATTGACGGCTCTGTTAATGCTTCTTTTAAAAATTTAATTAATACGCTAAGCCATTTAATTGATGATTCAATGAAAATAAAGAAGAAACGTTTTAAAAAAATTAAACCGTGGATGACAAATGAATTAGCAATTTTAATAAATTATCGTAACACTCTGTATAAAGAAATGAAGAAAAATCCTACAGATATGTCGCGTAAACAGTCGTCTTCCCGATACAGAAATTTTGTCACTAGTGCCATAAGGGAAACAGAAACACAATACTTTGCTAATAAATTTTCCAAAGCAGGTAAAAACCAGAAAAAGTAGTGGAATGTAATAAATGAAATATGTGGTAACTTTAAAGAGAAAGAAAACTACCCCCGTGTAATTAAAAGTAAAAACGAGTTAATTAAATATGATGAAGACCCTTGTAAATTTGCAAATTTGTTCGATGATTATTTTGCCGGAATTGCACGAAATTTGAACAAAGATTTGGTTCACACAAATGCTCATTGGGAGGAAGACGAAAAACAAACTGCGGTAAGTTCTTTCTTCTTAACGCCAATAATAGCTAAAGATATTAGGACTCAAATTACACTTCTACCAAAAAATAAATCTCCAGATTTTGAGGGCTTAACCGCAGAAATAATTCATCTGTTGGGAGAAAAATTTATCGAAATACTTGTAAATCTATTTAATCTATCGATTGAGCAAGGAATTTTTCCTGATGTTTTGAAAAAAGCTACTATTGTTCCTATTTTTAAAGACGGTTACCCAAAGGAATTAGGGAATTATAGACCTATTGCATTACTCTCAGTAATATCTAAAATTTTTGAAAAAGTAGTGAAAAATAAATTATATGAATATCTGGAAAAGAAATGTTTTCTCAGTAGCAATCAGTTTGGGTTTAGAGAAAAAATGGGTACGGATGATGCATTATTGCAGGTAACAAATACGATTTACACAGCTATGAATAACAGTGATCATGCATTAACAATCTTTCTGGACATTAAAAAAGCATTCAATACGGTAAATCATCAAAATTTAATAAAACATTACAAGCTGCTGGAGTTAGAGGAGTGGCATTGAATTGGTTTCGCAGTTATTTAGCTAACAGAAGGCAAAGAGTAAAAATAAAAGATACATACAGTGCTTGGACTAAAGTTGAATACGGAGTGCCCCAGGGATCTATTCTGGGTCCATTATTATTTATTATTTATATTAATGATTTAGATTCCATTAACTTAACAGGTAAACTAACGATTTTTGCTGACGGCACTTGCCTGACATATGTCTATGTTTCTGATTCTCCGATTATTTTAAACAAGCAAATAGTGATCTAGAATTAATTAGAAACTGGACCACAAGTAATTTTTTAACAATAAATCTGACAAAGACAAATGCATTTTATTTCTCATCATCATCATCATCATCCTCAAGCAGCCATGGGCTACGAAGGTCCAACCAGACCGTGCAATTTAGTTCTCCAAGCAAGTTGATCCTGAGCTACATCTACTGCATCTAGCCACTGCACACCATTCCTACAAGGTTCCGTTTGACATTGTCTGCCCACCGCATGCTAGGTCTCCCTTTCTCTCTACTTAATGAAAAATAGTTCTGCTACAGATATTTTGCACCGCAATAAATTGAAATATCATGATACAAATTGTTCATCGAAAAGTCACTGTAACTGTCCTCAAATTCCTCTTGTGCCGTCAGGGAAATATTTAGGTATTTGGATTGATGCAGGCTTAACTTGGAAAGTGCATGTAGCATGGGTTAAAAGGAAGGTCATCCGTAACCTGGCCCGCATATATCTCGTAAGACGTTTAATTTCATTTAAATTTATGTGTACACTATATTATGCATTAATCCATTCTCAATTAACATATGATATAAAATCTTGGGGAGGCATGTATTTCAATAATTTTAAATAACTTGTAGTGCTGCAAAAGAGATTTATTCATTTATTAACTAAAAGCCCAAAAACGCAACCTTCATTACCTTTGTTTCGAGAAGCAGAAATTTTGCCTTTACGCTATGATTGTTTTTTCGAAATTATTAAATACTTTTACTTTAGAAATGATAGCATTAAAACTGATACGAATAACTACCAATTACGACGAGATAAAAACATAAATTATGAAATTCCTGCATTATATAAGGAAATTTTTAGGCACTATTATTTGTATTTAGCACCGAAATTCCTTTCCTCTCTACCAGTCAGCATGAAAAATATCACGAATTTTCATTTGTTTTCTAAAGTTCTCAAGAACTACATTTTGAAACTGGATGATGTGGAAACTTTCTTGCATTAAACTACTAGAACTGTTTATATGTAACACAGATATGAAATGTTTCTTCCTTTCTGACTTTCTCACTTCTGGATTACTAGAAATTTTTTGTTTTCAGTTTTTTCCTTTTTTGTGTATTATTCAATGTGACGACTGATGTTTTCAATTGAAATTGTTTCTGTATCAAGATCTCACGAACAAGCCTACTCTTGTGAGAGGGACAAGCCCCCTATCTCGACAAGGTGGTACAGTCGCTCAAAAAAGTATCCGAACGCTATGGTTGATTACAAAATTCAGAAAAAATATCTGGCAACGTTTTTTTTTAGAAATTATTGATCTGGCAACCTTTGCGTCACGTGACACGAAGGTTGCCAGATCACTAATTTCTAAACAAATCGTTGCCAGATATTTTTTCTGAAGTCTGTAATCAACCATGGTGTTCGGATACTTTTTTGAGCGACTGTACCTTACCAGGGGAGGGGGGAGAAATAAATATCTACCTGATGAGTAAATGTCTATAATGACAAGACCATATAGTTCCACCTAACGCACTACTAGGGAAATGCCATATTCACCACTATGTACGGTCAGGGCCGAGACAGTACCATATAGATACAGCTCATCACCGACTACCTAATGGCGACTACCTATAGGAGTAAAGCTCATCCATCGGTCAAAGCCTATGTGTAATCTGGACCCTGTCCAACATGGAGAAATTCTAGTCAGCAGGACCGTCAACGTCTAAGATGGAATTCTTAGCCTGTCCAACCGTTGCCCAATTCGGTCAGCATAACCTTCGACTTCATATAGGCCCTCAAGCCCCCCCCCCCCCTCCAAACACACACACACACACACACACCTCGACAAGGTGGTCCCTTATCGGGGTGGGGGCTTCTACAGGTAAGTAAACTTAATTGTCTGAGAACTATACTATATCCCTATTTTTAAAAAAGGTGGTCGCAGTTCTTTTGATAACTATAGGGGTATTAGCCTACTTTCTGTTTCAGGTAAAGTTCTTTGCATGAGTGTGCTTAATAGAATTAAGAATCTGGTTGACAGTCAATTGCGTGATGAGCAATGTGGAATCAGAAGTTGTAGGGGATGTGTAGATCATGATATTTTCACTCAGGCAGATTCTTGAGAAATGTTGGTTGCTAGCTTTGTTGATTTCAAAAAGGCTTTCGACTCTGTTGATCGTCATAATTTGTGGTTGATTGTGAGATCATATGGTATACCAGACAAGTTAGTTAACATAATGAAAGCTCTCTATAATAACACTGAGTCGTGTGTGAGAGTTGGTAAGGCTTGTAGCAATTGGTTTAGCATTGCTTCTGGTGTTCGACAAGGGTGCATTTTGTCCCCTTTTCTCTTTTGTTTGGTTGGTGTTATGCGAAATTCTTTGCAAGGAAAACATTTTGACCTTAAATGGTTTAGAGATTTTAAAATTTCTGATTTAGATTATGCAGATGATTTGGTCTTGTTGGCAAATGATGTTGATGAGATGAATTCTTTCATTAAGGCTGTTGATGTGACTGACTATAGAGATGGTTTGGTGATAACAGAGAGAAAACGAAAGTGATGAAAATTGGTCAGACAGTTCGTGCTTCAGTGGCTCTGAATGCTCATAAACTATATGCCCTTGAGCGTCTCAGTTTAATTACCTTGGGAGTTATGTAACAGATACTGATGATGTGCGGCATAAAATTAACAGGCAAATATGGATTGACTCTGTGACTTTTAGGAATCTATGGAGAGTGTGGTGAAATAGGCGTATGCACCTAAAAACAGAAATTAGACTGAATAATAGTTTGGTTCTTTCTAGGGTTAGTTATGGCCGTGAAACTTGGACACTTCGTAAACAAGAGAACAGAAAACTAGATGATTTTGATTCTAGATGTTTATGAAGTAGCTTGGGCATTAGGTGGTTCAACTTTGTAACTAATGATGAGATTAGGCAAAGGAGTCGGCAACCTCCTTTAAGCAGCATATTGTGCAGAGAGAGACTCCGTTTGTGCCATTTTGCCCAACGTGGACAACAACCATTTTGCCCGTAGTGGTTTGGCCATTTTGCCCGTAGGGATAATTATAGATTAGCGAATAGGGTTATGAACAGTGTGCCTAAAGGCCTCAGAAAGAGGGGGAGACCTAGGATGCGGTGGGAAGACATTGTCAAACTATACTTGCTAGAATTGCTTGCAGTGGCGAGATGCAGCAGATATAGTGCAGAACAGACATGCTTGGAGAACTAAATTGCTCTATCTGGTTGGACCTCCATAACCCATGGCTGCTTGAGGATGATGATGAAACTATAAACACTATGATATAAAACGAAGAGCCAAAACATTATGACCAGCACGTCTTTTATGAAAATCAAAGCAACTGCAGGTAAATGACGGCGCGTGTGAAGGTCATGAAACGGTATAAGTAACACCTGATATTGAGCTTTGTTATCAGTGATATTCTTGTTTTTCAGATGTGAAAGGCAGCGGAATTAAGTGAGTTTGACAAAGGCCAAATTGTAATGGCCAGACGACTGGGTCAGAGCATTTCCAAGACGTCAAGACTTATGGGGTGCTCAAGATCAGCCGTGGTTATTACCTTCAAAATGTTTTCGGAGGAGGTAAAAACCACGAACCGCCAGCAAGGTGTGGGCCGACCATGGTTCATCAATGCTAGAGGTGAGCGAAGGGTATCCCGTATAGTACTAGCGAACAGAAGGGATACTGAGGAGCAACTCGCCCACAATTTGAATGCTAGTGACGGGCGAAATGTGTCACCACACACACACATCGAACCCTACTGAAAATGGGGCTGTGTAGCCGCAATACGCTCAGAGTTCATCGTCGAAAGCACCTACAATGGGCATGCGAGCATCAAAACAGGACCTTGAATGATTGGAAGAAAGTCGTCTGGTTCGATAAATTTCGTTTCCTGTTGCATCATGTGGACAGCCGGGTACATGTGCGTCGTTTACCTGGTGAAGTGTTGGCGCCAGGTTGCACTGTGGGAGGAAAACAAACCGGTGCAGAAAGTGTAATGCTTTGAGCAAAGTTCTACTGGGAAACCCTGCGTCCAGTCATTCATGTGGAGAAAACTATGACGTCTACCACCTACCTAAACATCCTTGCAGACCAGGTACATCCTTTCATGACAACGGTATTCCACTTTAGTAGTGCCTTCTTTCAGCAGGATAATGCGGCATGCCCCACTGCCCGGATTGTTCGAGAATGGTTCGCGGAACATGAGGAAGAACTCCAATTCTTCCAATAATTTTCGCGAAACTGTCTATGCGTATTTTTCTGAAAACTGCCATATTAGCACTTTTTTAACAAATGTTTCGGGTAATTTTTTTTCCAGAATAGTAGCAATATTTGATTAATAATTTAACCAATATTCATCTGATGTTTACTCAAGAGTATCAGATATTTATATTCACTTGTTATCATTCTAACATCATCAGCTAAGTGCATGTTGAGCATCTTGTTAGACAAAAGTCAAAGGATCTCCTTGAGTGTAAATATGTATCATAGCAACAAGGAATTCGGGGTTACGCTTCTTTAATTTATGTTATTCAGTTAACAATCTCTTTAAGGCAACAAACTACTTTAAAGAACTTTAATACTCGTGGATGTATAACTGATCAAAAGTAAGGTTTTAATTTCTATTTCTGAAATGTAGAGAGTTCCAATGGTTTTGACTTTTAAAATCTCTTTAAACAAATTTCTGCCATTGGTTGTAGGCGCTTTCCTCTAACAGGGAATTGGATCAGCCAAGATGATGGCTTCTTCTTCTCGCCTCCTTCATTGAAGTGAAACCAGCAAAAGAATTTGGCATCGGAGTGAGACGGACACTTGCGATGTTTCCGAAGCCCTGATTCCGATTCGGCGCAGTCGGCGCTTGGCTTCATTACATGGGTCGAGGGCAATCATCACAGAGCGAGGCAGGGCGAGTCCATTTCGAAACTCATTTCACTGCCCGTGGCGTAGACTCTTCGTTGCTCTGTGAAGGTAAACACGGCGTCGAATAATTAATTGGAGTCCGCGTGCTCATGAACAGTTTGCTCTTAGTCGATTTCTGCCACGTGCCAACTGCTAAAGGAGAACTGTGCCCGTCATTCACCTCGTCCGTCCACACGAAAGTGGACGAAATCAACGTCAGCTGCTGCTCTTCGCCATCAATTTCGTCTCTCATCCTCTCGTCGCAACAGACATTCTTGGTTGCTCCACGATCACATGACTCCTGCTGAAGCCAAACTCATTTCCCCTTTCCATGTGTTTCTCCTGCAAGACGAGAAGATTTTTTTTCTTCCTCTTTCCCGGTTTTTCTCGTAACAAGAATTAAAAAGTTCTCCTTTCTGCTTTTCGAAACATAAACCTCCATTCTGCCTAAATAAATGAAAAAATGAAGAATGAAGATAATTTATTCCTCTTAACAACCTTCAGCAAGATATATCTCTCCCTTACTGTCAATTCTCCTATTTTATTTTGCTTCCTTCTAAAAGGGAAATGGAGTATTGTCAAAAGCATTGTCAAAAGGGGAGAGAAACGTGTCCCCCCTCCGAGATTGGACCTGATGGTAATTATGACTACCTAACTGGGTCTTTCAGAACTTCAGTGTTAAATGTTATTCTCTTAACCTTAGTATAATATTTGTTAAAATATCTAATTTACATATTATGATATAAACTTCAGCTTTATCAGTACCCTATTTGTTACATATGTATTCTATACCCTTTTTTAACATTTGTTTAGCGAGCATACTGGCAAACTTTTTTTTTTCTTTTTTTTTAATTAGAGCGCTGGGAACGCACGTGGTAAAATCCGTAGAAGCATTTCTGCCAAAGAAAATTGTTCCAACTTCTATCGACTGTGTATGTGATAAGGGAACTTCACCATCTCTCAGCCTCTCAGAGTAATCTCATCATTGTTCAGTTGGGTTGTTTTACCTCTGAGCGGCACTTTTTTGCACACCATGGCCTAAATGGTCAGGTCACATGGACCCCGAAGGCTCAGAGAAGGTTGGGGGAGGGGACCCACTGGAACAGCTGTTGGGAGACAGATGGTAGCCTCCCGTCAAGGCCATCCAGCGTGTTCTTTAACGTGCACAGGGTATGTCTCTCCCGCACACGGGGCCACGGTTTAACGTCCCATTCGACGGACGGCGGCCTTTCCAAGCCCATCGGTGTCCCCTACTGACCGTGGGCAGGGCGGGGAATTTTGCGGAGATAAATCTCAACGCTGACCCAGCTGGGACTCGAACCTGGGAACTACAGATTACGAGCCTGGCGCACTACCGACTGAGCCCCCCCCGCCCCCCATATCATTGTTCAGTTTTAATTTTGAGACCGTCAAAGCAATCCAAACTTTTCCGATTCCCTGTGGGAAGTGTCCTGGCCGGAAAATCAGAGACCTGATTTCGAGTGCCAAATAATATACGGATATTTGTTGCATTGCTTTCTGCTGAGATCTCGTTCTTCACAGATCTTCTCCATGGCGCATTGCACAGAAAGTCTCTTGTCAGATCTCTATGGCAAGCAGTTGCTTGAAAGGGTTTTTTTTTTTGTTATTATTAAAGTAACCCAGACCAGAATATAAGAACCAAAAAATAAAAATAAAACATTTTTTTTCGCTGGCGAACAATAGGATCCGTACTTATTCAGAAAATTCCGTAAAATGAAAATTAAAAATGCCTCTTTTTACCATGACAGACTTTTCACCATCGTTTAATTTGCAAACTTTATCTTTCGATTTCTGTTATTTTTAATTGTTCTTTAAGTGTTTACTAAATTCTCTTTATTGCTGCCTGTTAAGGTTACTAGATTGTTGATAAGTTTGTTTTTTATAATTCCCTTTTATCAGAAATAAGCTGGATGACCATTTCACTTTTTCAAAAAATGAATATATTAAAAAGTTATACAGTAAAAATGTTTTGCAAAGATATGGCTTATCAGAGGGAATTTCTAAGGTGCAGCGGAATTCTTATTTGCGGATTATCCTGCGGTCTTGAGTTGTGACGTTTACTTCAAAATTCAAACGTTAAATAAATAATTTAACCAATCAATTTATTAATATTAGCCATTTGTTTAAACATTTTTGAACCTTAGAAATTCTTTTAATTTTTCCATTTTCTTCGACGTAATTAATAAAAAATATTTGATGTTTGAAATTCTTCCGGATACGTCCTTAATTGTTACTAATTAAATTTAAATCTGTCATCCAAGAAACTCCTGAAAACGTTCAGTTTCCGACTTACGTAACAGTTTGCTTCGTGGCGATCTTACCTAAATCGGCGTCCCATATTAAAGATACGTCTTTGTACTACTCTTTACTTCTATATGTCTCACTATTTCTGTATTGTATTTTGATGCTTCACACTCTTCTATACAAGTAATATTGATTTTGACGGATTTTGATTTTATATAGCGACGGGTGTTGCAAACATGAACCAACATGCACCGGCAGGAACACTGCTTTGCGCCTGCGCTACCTTCAGCCCCTGGGCAAAACCTGAATTTTTTTCCTCATGAGACGTTACGTAAAATCGAGGTTTACGTGAGTCGGGAAATGTTTCCATAGTACTGACAAAAAAACAAGTAAAACGTTAAGATAACAAAATATCTCGTTTCTATTTATAATTTCTGTTTGACATCAACATTAGATATTTCCAGCAATACATACTCGTGCAGCCATCGGATATGAAGATCTTATAAGACTGTATAATTTTCTTCTCCAGACATGAGCTACAGTCGCTGCATTTGCCATCTTAGGCCAATTCTAACAAGGTCCTGTTTGACATTGTCTGCCTACTGGATCCTAAATCTCCCATTTTCCTGAAGCCTTTAGGAACACTGTTCATAGCCTTGTTCGCTAATCTACTGCTATGTATATGGGCAACATGGCCAAACCAACGCAGTCTATCCCAGCACAGCATGCTGCTCAAAGGAGGTTGGTTGGTTTTTATGGATTGAGAAGTATTTAACGAATAGGAAGGAAAAATTGACAGTTGTAAAACATATTAGTGAAGAAACAAATGTAAAGGTTGATGTCCCCCTGAATTCTGTTTTGAGACCTTTATTTTCTTGCTCTATATAAATCATTTTGTACATTTGATTTCAATGACAGAGTAATTTCATTTGAAGATGATGCTGCAGTAATATATTCTGCAGCATCATCTGCAATATCTCTACGAAAAGCAAATTTTAGATAATATAAATAGAAATCGGATAAATATAAGAATGTGGTTAAAAATCAATAACCTCTTTTTAAATGCTAAGAAGACGAAATATACGATCGCGGTTCAAGGTTGACCTGGACTTTTTTCTGTAATTCTCCATATTTATGTGCATTGTGGGAAGCATGGAGTCTGTAGAGGAGTCAGTGAGTGTAGAAAAGCGTTGTTTTATTAAATTTCTTGTGAAGGAGAAGTTGAAACCTAATGAGATTTTGCCAAGTTTGCAAGCACAAGAAGGGGATAAAACGCTGTCAAAAGCAAGTGTCTACGCTTGGTGCAACAAGTTTTCCTAGGGCCGAGAAGGAATAGCAAATGAACCGCGGAGACACATGTCGGCTACTACTGTGACCGAAGTGAATTACAACAGGTTATTTTGGAAAACAGTAGGGTAAGGGTACGTGACATAGCTGCAATAGTCAACATCAGTGTTGAAGTGTGTGAAAAAAATCATCCGTGGACATTTGATCAGGAATTGCTTCGTGTCGCCATTTGCACAGAGATTTTTCATCGCTTTAAGTCTGGGGAAAATGCATTTTTTCAGCAGATCGTGACCATCACTTGGGTTCATTATTTTATTCCAGAAACCAAGCGAGCCAAGGGTTCCCCACGGCAGAAGAAATTCAAGACAGTCCCGTCTGCAGGAAAGCTAATGGTTACTGTATTTGGGATGCAAACGAGGTACCTCTGGTGGATTTTCTTGCATGGGAGCAACAATGAATGCACAGTATTACGCTATCCTCGTAGAAGAGAAGCTTCTACCCGCCATCCGCAAGAAGAGGTCAGAAAAATTGTCGAAACAGGTCATCCTGTTGCACGGCAATGTTAGGCCACATACGACTCATGTGACAACGACAGCTGTGGCTTCAATGGACTGAGAAATACTCAGTCCTGACTTGGCTCCAAGTGATTCTACCTATTCAGCCCTCTTAAGGAGCATTTGGGAGGGAAGAAATTCACTGCAGATGAACCACTTCAGTAATGTGTCCTGCAGTGGCTAGAACAGCAATCCAAATCCTTCTACGTGGCTTGAATGCAGAGTCTTCCACAGAGATGGGATTGTTGGATTGTTTTACCTCTGAGCGGCACCTTTTTGCACACCATGGGCTAAATGGCCAGGCCACAAGGACCCCGAAGGCTCAGAGAAGGTTGGGGGAGGGGACCCACTGGAACAGCTGTTGGGAGACAGATGGTAGCCTCCCGTCAAGGCCATCCAGCGTGTTCTTTAACGTGCACAGGGTATGACTCTCCCGCACACGGAGCCACGGCTTAACGTCCTATCCGACGGACGGCGGCCTTTTCAAGCTCATCGGTGTCCCCTACTGACCGTGGGCAGGGCGGGGAAATTTTGCGGAGATAAATCTCAACGCTGACCCAGCTGGGACTCGAACCTGGGAACTACAGATTACGAGCCTGGTGCGCTACCGACTGAACCACCCCCGCCTCTCCACAGAGATGGGACAAGTGTATTAATGTTAACGGACAGTCCCTAGAGAAGGACCCACAGTTTGGTAAGCGTATTACTATTCGTTTCTTTTGAACAATAAAAGAGTCCAGGTTAACCTTAAGCCGCCTACGCATTTGTATATGACCAAGAGAAAATCAGATATTTTTTTCATGATATGCTGATTTTCAACTCTGAATTTTGTGCTGTAGAAAATGGCAAATGTGACAAAAATTGAGGGAATGAATGCTATAAATATTAGGTGTTTATATGGATAGAAAGATGCCCTGGAAAACACAAATAACTGATGTTAAAAAATTAACTGCATTACACCTAAAATTTATTACATTCGGAAATTTATAAATTTATCGTTATTAAAAATTGTTTCTTTTGTTGGATTAAATGTTATTTGATCTATGGTCTTTTATTGTGGGGTGGAGTATATTTGACTCGAATCAAACCATTACAGATGTGCAGACACAACACGATTAGATATATGATGAAACCGAGAAAATTTGAGAGTGTTGCAAATGTATGCAATGAATTAGATATATTACAAATAAGGAAATTATATGTGTATTAGGTATTGAAATTTATAAGGAAGAAATTTTAATGCTGAAATCTTGCGAGCATTTGAAAGGAATACTCGACTGTTAAAAAGTCTCTTTCTACTTGATTTAAAAACGTACAAACTCTTGTTAAAATACAATACGTTTATTGCTACCAAAGTTTTCTAATGGTTTACCAGGGTATATTAAAACAATAAGGAGTAATAATATTTTCTTGAAGGAATTAAAAAAAATTGATTTTAAATATGGAAAATACTGAAACTATGTTTTAAAAAAGAGAATGAAATGTAATATAAATTCATTAGACGCAAAGTTGCTGTTAAAGTGTTGAATAATGGAGCTTCGTTATCTCGGCATAGAAACTCAATGACTGATTCTAGTTTTGACAAAGAATAACATTTACATTGAAATGAATTGCTAGCGAAATCGTTTAAATGCATTCAGCTATATACGACTCCTACAATCGAAACTTGCGAAATAAGTTTTTTATGAAAAAAAATATCATTGCAAAAAATTATAAATATATAAAGTGTAAAATGAGCAGAATGCTCATCTTATACTTTTCGAACCTTATGCATGAGATAAAGAATTTCTAATTTATTTTTTTTCCTCAGTACTTTTGGAAATCCAGCCCATCCGTGGTCTAGAGTTTAGCGTACCTGACTGCTAACACCAGAGGTCCATGTCCCTGTGTATGTGTTTGTACGTTGCAAGAGAAAACACGATAGGCCCAATACAGCCCATCGTGTAGGGTTCCCTTTTATGAAAACTTTTGCTAAAATACCTAAATCCGTTAACTGACTGTAAGAAGTAGATCTCTGTAAGAATATTAGAACTGCGATTCATTGTTGTTACTTACTTGGTGGAACAACCAAGTAAGCAAAGGAAAATCTCTTTCTTCCATTCAATACGCAATAGCCTTTTCTTTTCCGGCTTTCAGAAATGGAACTTCCATTACTTTTCTTTCCAAATGTTCTGATCGCTTTCTAAGAGAATAAGCAGTAGCGAGCCAATCGCAGTCAAAATGACTTAGTCAACTGTTGAAAACAAAGATTTAACCGATAAAGTGGTATCAGTCAACAGAGCAACTTGGGTACCATAATTGCGAAGTATTTGCAATTTTTTTCCTTAGTTATTCATTTCTGTTAGCTGCATTTTATTTGAAGTTTGGAAATGGTATTACTCCAATTTCGGGAAATGATACTATGATGGTAAACACAAATTATTGACTTGATAAAATATCTCTAAACTTCTGTTTTACGTTTGCTTCTACAAAATTATTGGCCATAACCACTTTTTCGTGGTCTTAGCGCCGTCTACTTCCAACTGCTTTTCACCAAATTAATATCTAATTAAGTTTTGCTGATAAATGTGTCAGATATATGAAACCTTCCCAAAGCAGCTCTAACTGCTTAACTAAAAGGAGGTAATGCAATAATGGCTTTAGCTTCTACTTTCCCTTCCCTTTGAGAAACACTGTAAGCAGACTTCGGCACATCTGTTAAACCTTTCTACCCTACAATGAAAGTGGTCTGCTCTGCACCGTCACGTCGCGCATCTAGCGACACTAGCGACAAACAGCCGGCATCTTGTCAACTGTCGATCCCTGACTGATTCTAGTTTTGACAAAGAGTAACATCCGCTCAGAAAAGAGAACACTTAGGTCCCTCCCAACCCAAGCTACACCTTAAAACACTTAGCTAACTATCCCTCTGCCAAGAGCACCTTTATGACGCAGTAGGTCTGCTGCGGAATTGAAACCGCCCTCCTCTTCTGGCGTCCGTTGCAAAACTCCATTACCAGCCCATTTAGAAAGGAGCGAGGCTGTCAAACAGGCTATCAGTTACACATTAGTGGACAAGTAAAAAGGTCTCGTTTTCGTCGCCCTAATGACAAGCCGGCCCCGGTTGTCATGGCGACAGAGAACTCCCACGTGCCGCGCGGAGGCAAGCCTCGCAGAAAGGTTACGGCTTCCGATGCCGAGATAACGAAGAACAGCGCGAGCGACGTTGCGGAGCAGGGCTCCATCCTCGTTGGCCGGCTGCTATGGCAACAAGAGTTATGGATGTATCAAGGGAAAAGGAAATCCGCTCCTATGACGTCTGCTTTACCTTGACCGCGGAGAGCGTTAGCGTCTGCTAGAAGACCGCGAGGTTCGCTCCCCTGGGGAGGGATAGAACAAATGGCGGGTGGGGGGAGGGGGTAAAAATAGCAAGCGTCCTCGAGCTCCGCTAAACCAAGAACTGTAAGAGTGTAAAGCGAGACATGTTCTAAGGGCACTGACAGGAAAAGTAAATAAAAATCAATGGAGATGGATTCTGAACTTTTGAAATGTAGGCCGACATTTTGGCAGCGTTGAGGAAAGGAAATCTTCCTCTACCTGAGAGCAATGCAACGGAAGGAAAGATTTCGTTATCAGTAGCGAAATTGTTTCGAAACTATGGACGAAGAGTGGAATGCAAGTCGTGACGGAAACACGATGAGTTCGAGGCGAGTTGACAAAGAAACGTTTTTCGCTTTCGCATCGCAAAAGGAAGGACAGTTGGAATCAACAAATCGCTTTCTTCTTCCAAAGAAAAAAAAACCCATCATATGCAATTTACAAATTCGGCAGATAAACTAGTTTATGTAAAAGTCGTAATTTTTTTAACTTGTTGCTGTTTTATAATTGGAGGTTGATTAATTGGGGGATAGAATAACAGATGAGATAATAACTGCTGACCCCTCAGAACGTAAATCGGATAAATTAATGAGATGTTGCAACCATATTTGATTTTCTTTTTCGTCTGCTAGATAGAGGAGAGAGAAATGAGTTGGGTTGGGTTATTTTACCTCTGAGCGGCACTTTTTTGCACACCATGGGCTAAATGGCCAGGTCACATGGACCCCGAAGGCTCAGAGAAGGTTGGGTGAGGGGACCCACTGGAACATCTGTTGGGAGACAGATGGTAGCCTCCCGTCAAGGCCATCCAGCGTGTTCTTTAACGTGCACAGGGTATGGCTCTCCCACACACGGGGCCACGGCTTAACGTCCCATCCGACGGACGGCGGCCTTTCCAAGCCCATCGGTGTCCCCTACTGACCGTGGGCAAGGCGGGGAATTTTGCGGAGATAAATCTCAACGTTGACCCAGCTGGGACTCGAACCTGGGAACTACAGATTACGAGTCTGGCGCGCTACCGACTGAGCCACCCCCGCCCCTAGAGAGAAATGAAGAAGATATTGCTGCTGGCTTGCGTAGGATTTCTCCTAGATGAGACAGAGATGAAGTCCTCTGATCATTTCATCAGAAATGAAGAGCTAATTGCACAAGATACTGAAGCTCTACTTTAGGCGCCTTTAATTGCCATTTATTTCACAAACCAATGACACTGAGAAAAACATTGAAATAAGAAACCATCTTCGTCCAAGGTAGTGTTAGTTGACTGTTGCAATCCCTTTTGCAGCGATTTCGAAACAGTGCTTCCAAAAGCAAAGGAAACGTAAAATTCTTGCATGAATCGCAATGTTTTCCAATTTTTTGTTCTCACTAGGAGAAAAACACACTCAACATGCGAAGTGAAGAAATGCATACCATTTCGTGTTTTGTATTGCAATCTACTACGCACTCTTAGTGTTACTATTTTTTTTCCATCTTTCAGCTCGAAGTAATCGAAGAGGGACCGGGACTTTTAGTGGACGGATTCAGGTTCGACCTTGATGGATTATCGTCTGATCTTCTGTTGAATCGAATTAATGAGTGGGATTATCCAATCTTCGAACTCCAGGAACAAGCCAAGGATCTCATTCTTAGCCAGGTAAATCTGCCACAAAGGACTTTTTTTTTTCCTTTTAGAGTTTTTTCGAAAGATTTTTCGATATTCGTTTACTTGGTGGCTTTGTTGCTTGCGATCGGTTTCTGCAGACGTCGCCACAAGGTTCGTTTGGATCGTATGTTATCTGTTGCCTTATCCCTCGCCCTTATTGTTATCATTAGAGTTGGAATTGCAGTTGTTGTGCGTCTGATGAACACGCAACATTAGCCATTTCTTTATATCAGATTCGTGGATTAGCAATCCAGTGCTGGAGATCAGGCGTCATATTTCATATTTATCCAACCGAAATGGAATTTTTAATTTATCTCTAAAAAGGTTGAATGTCGAGCATCTAATGGGATAAACTCTGATCTGTCACCAACAGCTCGGAGGTATATATGAACATCGTAATATTCTTTTGGGAATCAAGAATGATGTTATTAATGAAAAAGAATAAGATTTAACTCTTCTGCTGTCTGATCCACAACAATGCTTCCAATGTTATGTTTCATTTAGAAAAATTCATTGGCAAATTCTTGTTATACATTTCCGACCTGAATCAGCTCCATACAGCCAGTATGATAGCTGAAACAAAGTGATCTGCACCCTTCATTTAGATAATATTATAGTAATATAGACGATAGGTACTTTCACCGCTGTTTCACAGCCATAATAGCGATTTTCTGTTAGGCCTCAACCAGCACACAAAGGTGACTTTTGGTGCCATCCATAAGACGTAGTACTGTCCTGTATAGTGGAACATCTGATGGCATCATTTAGTCCTACTCAAATCGATCAAATCATCGCTCCTACTCCCAGATCAGCTTATGATCTCTCGAACAGATCCCCTCTGATGTAGCACAAGGCGAGATATCGGTATCTTCTTTTTTCGATGTGAGAAAATTCTATTATTCCTCTCAAAATATTACTGCATCTTTGATGCAGTAAAGACGCTGGCAACTGTCGAACCTCACTCAAAACGTCAATTGCGTGTACATCGCATGTGGGACTGTTTTCTTTTCGCCTTTGAGCTCACCAGGTCAAGACAAGAACACAAAAGCTGCACATCTATTGACGATTGGAAAGCGATCCCCAGCAACCTCAAGAATTCATAGCAAGACATTTTTACAAGGCAAAAATAAAGCATAGGAAATTCGGCATCCGTAGGAAATATTAAACGTTTCTCATAAGTCCTTCCGCTATTTTGGAGTTTATATAATAATTTCTTTAGCATATTTTTAGTTCTTTCCAGGTAAATGATGATTTTTAAATTGACAGAAGATGAAAGAGTTTAGTTATTCTTAAGACAGAGGCGTCAACGGATCAGTTGTTGCTGAATTCAATGCGAAGTATCTGGGACAGCCTCTCATTCATCAAAAACACTTGAACACTCGTTTTCAAACAACGGAAGTGTGCATGGCAGTCCTCGTAGCTGCAGCCAGCCAAAACGTACAACGGAGAAGTCGGTTCAAGGAACGCAGCCGATCACCTTCTAATGATCGCCCGTCGACGCAATAGCGAGAAATGGGGCTCCAGCAAAACCGGATGCCGACCTACTCCGCAGTAATCGCTGCGGACTTCTTAAACAAATTCTTTCAAACAAGTGGATTAGACACCGAAAGCCTTCAAATTATCAGAAAAGTCATCCGATCTCATGCTCTTGATTTCTTTCTCTGAGCTCCTGTGACGTCAGTGGTTTATGTTGACCACTCCAGAATCATGAATGAATTGAAGAACAAATGAACACCAGAATGTGCTAGGATCGCTTGTAGGGAATTGAAAAGAGTTCTGGCATGTTGCATAACTTGTATCCAAAAATGTCTGCAAGTGTCTGCCGACAATTTGAACATTTACTGCAATTTTCCTATGGGGAGGGCTTATCCCCCCCCCAACCTCCTGCATAAAATTACAATAATAAAATCGCATCACTGCAATGTTATTATTTAACTAGAAGAAGAATACTCGCCGCCTGTGGGAGCTATTTCATATTCTATTCAAAGAAAATTAAGTTTTTTTTTTTTATTTCCTGCCTTTTCATCTTCTAAGAGTGAAAATTTGAACTAATAGGTAATTGGGAAAATATAAATAGTTACATTTTATTAACACCAATTCAACATCATCATCATCATCATCCTCAAGCAGCCAAGGGCTACATAGGTCCAACCAGATTGCACAAAAAGAATGTTACCATTTATCTCTTAAAATAAGACGTTTCTCCCCGCCCCCTGAGGGAAAGGGTGCAAATCTTTGCTTCTAATGATCCAATCCTCTTGACCATCCCACTTTACCACAAAAATATCAAATTTGAGCACAATCAGTTCGTTTGCAATTTTCGTTTCAAATGTTGGCTTTCTAACTTTTTTGACCGTTGGTGAGCGCTATCAGAACAGTTAAGTGATTCCGAAAATGCGACTCTTAATATTTCATAATATTTATCAAACCAAGTGGGATTATCTCTAAAATGTTTCTCTAACAAATTATTTATTTAGGAATTTATCTCTAAAAAAGTTGAATATCTGCAGACGACAAAGTAAAAACATTGCCTCGTTCATTTTGTAAAAAGGAAATTTCGTATGGAGTTGCCATCCCAATCTCCCGACCAAAATCCGATAGAACATGCAAGATATGCTCTCAGGAAATGGGATGCTCCCCTGAATCTACTCCTGAAATCCTCCCGGAGTTTCGGCGTGCCTTGGAGGAGTAATGGCGATGACTCCCACAGCACTGGTAGACAGTCACTCAACAGCATGAGACATCGCTGCGAGGCCTGCCTGCTTGTTAGAGGGAACGAAACTAAAAAAGGAGTGGAAAGTAAAGGAGTGGGGGGAAAGTAAAGGAGTGGGGGGAAAGTAAAGGAGTGGGGGAAAGTAAAGGAGTGGGGGAAAAGTAAAGGAGTGGGGGAAGTAAAGGAGTGGGAGGAAAGTAAAGGAGTGGGGGAAAGTAAAGGAGTGGGGGAAAAGTAAAGGAGTGGGGGAAGTAAAGGAGTGGGGGAAAAGTAAAGGAGTGGGGGAAAAGTAAAGGAGTGGGGGAAGTAAAGGTGTGGGGGAAAAGTAAAGGAGTGGGAGAAATTAAGGAGTGGGAGAAAAGTAAAGTAGTGAGGGGAAAAGTAAAGGAGTGGGGGAAAGTAAAGGAGTGGGGGAAAGTAAAGGAGTGGGGGAAAGTAAAGGAGTGGGGGAAAGTAAAGAAGTGGGGGAAACTAAAGGAGTGGGGGAAAAGTAAAGGAGTGGGGGAAAGTAAAGGAATGGGAGGAAAGTAAAGGAGTGGGGGAAGTAAAGGAGTGGGGGAAAGTAAAGGAGTGGGGAAAGTAAAGGAGTGGGAGGAAAGTAAAGGAGTGGGAGGAAAGTAAAGGAGTGGGGGAAGTCTCCCCTCCTCTTAGATCTTCTCCCCTCCTCTTAGATCCAGCCCTGCGTGTGTACCGCCCCCCTTTCTCCCCTCCTCTTTGATTCAGCCCTGTGTGTGTGTGTGTGTGTTTCAGGCTGGTATGCGGAGTCATTTAAATTTCAATATTTCTCATAATTGTGAAAAAAATAAGTAAAAGCATTATATATTTTTCATTATAATTTCAACCTTTTAATCAGTCTTTAGTAATTCATAATAAACCCCAAATAACCCCTTTGAGAACATCGTGTTTAAACATAATCGGTTAAATTAACCTTCTAACTGTTCTAAGTAAAACTACACTGGTTAATAGATAAACAAAGTTCACGAATTCAGAATTCAAAATGTTAAAATCTTGTCGGGTGATTCAGTAGATTCGAAATATTAATCAGTTATTAGTAAGCTTTAAATTCGGTATTAAGAAGAAGAAGACAAAAGAAAAGCTACGGATAAATATATAAAAATCTTTTTTTGTACTAAGATAGTGGATGCTATTCCTTCGAATTTTTCTTTCTCCTATTTCACTATTTGTACTTTTTCGCTAAGAGCCGCAGATGATTAGCGCGAAAATACACTTCGTCCATTTGTTCCTCATCTTCCTTCCAAAGTCCACAAAAGTCGGCGCAATTACCTCGCCCGCAGTCCCCTCTGCTCTTTTTCGTTCCGAAGTGTTTGGCGTTCGCTGCTTGAACTAAGAGCAATGACTCCCAGTTAAATCAATCAGCAATCCTTTGGGGTGTAATAATGAGCAATTGCAACGGAAGGAATTGCTCCGATAATGAATGAAACTGGGAGGCATTGTGCGATTGTGGAATAAAAGGGAAAGAAATAAAAAATGAAGGAACCGCCTTGGCGAAGAGTAATGCAGGAAAAGGTGAATAGCGAAGGAAGAGGGAAATCATTAAACTGGACTGCAAGGAAGAGAGGCATCTGCTCAAGTAAGCAAATGGAATCATCTTTTATAATGGGAGGCAACTGATGTGGATTCAGAATTCCTGTCTCTCCTCGTGGAGCATTCGAAAGCAGAAACAAAATGTGTTGCATTCTGTCGTCACTAAGTAACGAAGACTTCATCTCAACAATATATCGAGTAATAAAATGTAAAGAAATCCTAATCACAAGGTTTAGAGTCATTTTACATTGCCTGACATCTCCCCTAAAAGTTCTAATGGGAGCGGGGGAGACATAGTTGAGTATCTGATTATCAGGGATCACTTTGAAAAAGATCTGTTATTTAGTCCCTTAAAGAAGGGCATACTCACTCCCTTGGATGCGTCACCCCAACTGAGAACACAAAGGGCATTCTCAGGTTGCCAGCGTCGCAATGTGGTTTCCCTCATTTTTAAGGAGACAATCAGCTGACCGAAGGAATACAGAGATGAGACGCCATCTATTTCCTCATCATTCTTGATCCCGGCAACTATATGCTACGTAACTGGTACGGTGAGCTCATGCTTTTCAGGACTCCAAAACCGGAAATCATCAGCGTCTGGAAACGATCCTCAGAGTTTCCTTCACAGCAGTGACAATGTACTGTGTATTGAGGTGCATAATGAACGTTGTGAGCAACAAAGCCCTTTTCTGTAGCGCTGCCATAAGAGCATCAGTGGTCAATGCACGATTCCCTTCAGCTATTACGGTCTTAACGTTGAGATCTCTTCAAAGAAGAATTGTCGAAGCATGATAAAGTTAGCTGTAAATACAAACCACAGAATGATGTTAGCTCCGTGAAATGATTTCCCGACAATCGTATGTGAGGTTTTTGCCTTCCAAATGACAGAATTGTGCAAGTTGATTCCTTTAACTAGACTTCGTTTGTCCAAAGGATATCATTGAGGCATTGGGCGTCCACCTGCGCTCCCATCAATCGTGTCATGTTTCTGCTCTGAAAGATTTCATTTGCATAGTGCCTTCAGAGTAGGAGATGAATATCAGATTATTCGAACTAATTAGCACTTGTGGTGGGCAAAACCCGAAACTTATTCTTGAATGCATGGCAGGCAATTAGAGTCAAACTGAGAATATTCAGATGCTCCTCTCGGAAGTTGGAGATTAATCATTAATATTTGAACTAATGAATATAATTATTAAATACAATTAAATTCAAAAGAAATTTTTGATTGACTTAATATCGAATAAAATTTTAGAATTACTGTTTTCATGAAGCGAAAAGATACTGAAATAGAGAAAAAAAAATTTTAAGAACAAACGAAACTTTTATTCTGATAATTATGTCTACCAAAATTTTATGTCGAAATAAAAGTTTAGAGCATTTAATGCGGTGCTTAATATAATAAGTTAATAATTTAATTAATAAATAATCAATATAATAATTTAATTAAGAAATAGTAAATGTAATAATTTAATAATTTAATTAATAAATAATCAATATAATAATTTAATAAGGGCTCAGTTGTATGTAATGCTTAATAAATAAATAAATAAATTTTCGGATCATTGTAACGCTTTCTCTGTTTTCATTTTGCAGACCTGCTACAGAGTCTTCCACGAAGTTGGGCTTTTCGAAGCCTTCAAAATCCCTCTACAGGAATTCCTCAACTATTTCCACGCACTTGAAAACGGCTACAGGGAAAAACCATGTAAGTAGAGGAAAGGCATCCGGCCATTGCTCCTGCTTCGCTCTCATTAAAAGCTTTGGCGGATTAAATCCGATATGACATCGTTCCTTCCATGCTCCATCGTCAGTTCTGCGCGCAATCGCACAAATTTTGGCGCCTCCACTTCTACAATCAATATGCTTATGTTTTGTGCAATGGCGCTTGTTTCGGGTTTCACGTGCACAACTCGGGATTGAGTTCGGTTGTTCTACCTTTGAGCTGCCCTTTCTTGCACACAATGGGTTCAATGGCTAGATCACGAGGACCCCAATGACTCAGAGGGAGGTTGGGGGAAAGCCGACCCACTGGACAGCTGTTGGGAGACAGATGGTAACCTCCCGTCTAGACGATCCAGTGCATTCTGTAACGTGCCTCTCCCTCAACGGACCACGGCTTTAATGTCTCATCAGACGGACGGCTGCTTTTCCAAGCCCGTCATTGCCTCCTACTGACCGTGGAGAGGGAGAGGAGGTTTGCCGAGATAAATCTCAACGTTGGCCCAGCTGGGACTCGAACCTGTGAACTGCAGATTACAAGCCTGGCACGCTTCCGACAGAGCCATCCCCGCCCCACACGACTCGTCTGCTCAACCAATTGAAATGGTCGGAAACAACAAATTTTCGGAAGATTTCCGCTAAAAATAAGATCCGTCCATTTGCATGGTGATCTTTGCAGGCTGCACTTGAATTCTAGAGATACAACCACTGTGGAATCATTGCTAAATCTTGATTTATTTTTTAAATTATCTGATGAAAATCATTTGGTAAATTGAAAGCTTCATACCAATTTAAAAACAATTCAAAATGTTATTCTTCAAAATTCCCACCGATGTGCTTAGTGGACAAGAGCTCCACATTTATGCATATTAAAACACTCTGGAGGACTTTGAGAGGAGGCTATCGTTTGTCTCCTAACAGCTGCCGAGTGGATCAGCTTCTCTGGGCACTTGGGGTTCTTGTGACCTGTGATGTTAACTCTTCGTTTGTCGGTCCCTCGGTTCGATCGCTATACGCGACGGGTGAAAGAGTCTTTCGGATAGAATCAAACGGTTTATTCACAATTGCAGAGA
Organism: Ryuthela nishihirai; assembly: GCA_038380435.1. Lineage (NCBI taxonomy): Eukaryota > Metazoa > Arthropoda > Arachnida > Araneae > Heptathelidae > Ryuthela > Ryuthela nishihirai. Next base: position 43,670,685 of record JAWZYU010000005.1, read on the forward strand.
CTCGATACTGAGGCTCCTCCCCAATAAATTAGTCCAACTTCAGGCTTTACTTAAAAATAACAAAGATTTATTTAACCTTCCAACGTACTTGCTGGACGAGGACATATGCTCAATTACATGGATTACAACAACACCAGCTTACTATGCCTGTTCAGCTGTATTTACAGAGCCAATGCCGCTATTACCTGTCGGCATTTTCCAGCTTTACAATTTCTCGTCCGTCTCCTTCCGAAACTAGACCGGCTCTCCCGTTCTCATCGTTGCCAAACCCTTTCTTCCTTTCTTCCTCTGTATCACCATCTGGGCGTCCGTTAGCCCTCAGGGACCCGGGTCACTTGTCAGCGGACGCTAGCCGTTCCCTGTACACTGCTACTGCAATTAACTTCCCAGATGGCCGGGACAGAGAGCCTCCCCGTAGCCCCGTAGTATGACTATTTTGTCGAATTCCAAAATAAATATACATAGCCTGAACAAAAAAAATCTAAAAAGGCCTCTAGCCTGACATGACCTGTCCATTGTGTGCAAAAAGTGTTACTCAGAGGTAAAATAACCCAACCTCCGATATTCATTCGAAATCCCGTGTTGTTTGTTTCAGCTAAATGTAGACTATTTTTAAACGCAGTTTAATCCAATTAAAGCTTGTTCTTGTTCATCTCATTCAAATTTCAAAGGAATATTATTTATATAAATTCTTCAACAGATTTTCGTATATTAAAATTATATATATATATTTGTTTCATAAGATGTCTTAAAAAAAGCTTTTAGTTTTTCATAATTTCTTTTATGATAATCCGGAAATTATTCCGATAAATTTATTAATGATGATGATTTCGATCTCTCAATTAAGAGTTGTTTAGCCACAGAAACCGATCGACCCCCTTTGGTTCATTTCCATCTCATCCTTCTTCTCCCTTCATCCCTTTCCTGGCTCATCCCATCCCGTATCCTTTCCAATTCATCCCAACCTGATTGTAACATCAGCTTCGTCGCTTTCGGGTTGTTGACGAAACCTGCAAAGAGAGAAATCTTTTTCTTGCAGCTAAGAATTCCCTCCCATTGAAGTGAACGCCAAATCGCAATGCAGTCAAGAGCAGCCTCGTTATGATGCTGATTTCTGTCCTCTTTTCAGATCACAACCGCATGCATGCCGCCGATGTGCTGCACGGCGTTTACTACCTCACGTCCCAGCCGATTCCTGGCTTCACCCAGATCCCGTCAGATGCGACAGATTCGCCTCTGCACAAGTCAGTAGGTAAGAGAAGATCTACTCACCTTTAAATTAAGATTCACAGGTCGTGATTCACCTTCTACAAATGTCTCTTTTGTGCTTTGTATTCCTCCTGTGAAATTTCGTTTTCTTTCCTCCTTCTCCCTTCAGCTTAGACTCGCCTCCTTTCAAACTGCATAGAAATTATGATTAACCCTTTGCACGTGGTATCATCCGGTTTAGAAATCTTGTTGTTAGATTTATATTTCAAAGGAATCACGAAGTGGACTCTGCTCCGCGCTATCGCTTGAGAAGAATTTTAGGATGCTAAAATCTGTGATGAATGGATCGTGTGCCACAGAATAAAATGTGCATTTACGAAATACTGCGTATTGTTATGACCCCCCTAGAGTATATTTAGGGCGGTACAACTTTTAGGCCGTGATGCGTACTTTGCTGCTAAAATCAAGGCAAATTCCTGGATCAATAATCAAATGGATAGACATTTGTAATAATGAGAACTGAGCTGATTGTACAATTACAAAAACACAACATTTATTAACGAAAACGCAACATTTACTCACAACATAGTTCCCACTTTTGGGACCAATTCAACAGCGCCTGTGGCGCGGCCCTTTTCAATCAAGGGAAACCTTGTGCGTGGTGGAGAGCAGTCCATAAAAACAAATAAAGTTCATGATGAACGAGCTACTTGCTTGTGACTCTAATAGACCTTAACAGTTAAGAAAGTCCCAATCGGGACAACGTGAAGGCAGTTCACAGGAAAACACACTAAGGTGGAAAAACGACCTCATATTCAAGAAAGATCCCTCTACCTTATCAGTCCGACGTCTCTAGGGAAGAGCATCGCTGGCAAGCTGAAGGCACGGGCTACGTAGCACTCTCGCCACTCACTCATTGTTCATGCTGGGGGACTCTGCTCGCTGGAGAGGCTCGTTTGCTGTCCACCACACAGCCCGGAGGAGAGGAGAAGACGGAGTTTTTCAAGAATGTTTTTCTCTGCTTTTCTCTGGTCCCATCGTGGAGGTCACCTTTTGGATCCGGCGTGGATGATGCCTATTGGTTGAGCTGGCAGAGGTGCGAAAAAGCACCCATCTAGTGTTTTTCTGTTTTTCCACTCTGGTCACGTATTTCCAGTCCTGGTGCCTGAAGGAACCAACGGATCCATCAAATGTTCTATGCCAATGGCAAGTCTTCCTCAGCAAGAGCTGAACGCAGCAAAATGTCACAATTTAAAATGGAAGGTGATGTTTGCTGCTAGTCTTTCTTTCAAAAAGTCCTGTCCACGTTATAAAATCACGTGGGCATGACAGTATCTGCCTTCTTCCATCGCAAATGAAACCATGATTTTTATTTAAACTCTGAATGATGCTTATTAGATTTGTATTAAAGGGAAATATGCAACGCCCCCTATCAACTAGAGAATTTTGAACAGTATAATAAGGACCGAATCAACAATACCAAATTTTACGATTATTTATCATAACACTGGAAACTTTACTACTTATTAATATTTTCAAATGTATTCTATTTCTTGGACAGCTGACGTCGGATTTGATTTAAGCATCATTTTCGCTGCGGAATTCTGATGACTGACTTCAGAATTAAATCTTTCAGTAATCCCTCGGGCTGCTGAGGGAGACAGAAATGAGACTCTTGCTTCCTGTTGCAGGCTTTTCACAGGTACTCTCGGATCGCATTTCATCTTTATGAATGTCGTTCCACAAGAGCCTGTCAAATTCCTGAAAAGTGAATATATTCATAGAATGGACTTGAATGGACTTGAGCCTGCGAGAGAGATGAATTGCATAGACGAATTAACCCCTGCGAGAGAGACGAATTGCATAGACAAATTAACCCCTGCGAGAGAGACGAATTGCTAGACGAATTAACCCCTGCGAGAGAGACGAATTGCATAGACAAATTAACCCCTGCGAGAGAGACGAATTGCATAGACGAATTACCCCCTGCGAGAGAGACGAATTGCATAGACGAATTAACCCCTGCGAGAGAGACGAATTGCATAGACGAATTACCTCCTGCGAGAGAGACGAATTGCATAGACGAATTACCTCCTGCGAGAGAGACGAATTGCATAGACGAATTAACCCCTGCGAGAGAGACGAATTGCATAGACGAATTACCTCCTGCGAGAGAGACGAATTGCATAGACGAATTAACCCCTGCGAGAGAGACGAATTGCATAGACGAATTACCCCCTACGAGAGAGACGAATTGCATAGACGAATTACCTCCTGCGAGAGAGACGAATTGCATAGACGAATTAACCCCTGCGAGAGAGACGAATTGCATAGACAAATTAACCCCTGCGAGAGAGACGAATTGCATAGACGAATTAACCCCTGCGAGAGAGACGAATTGCATAGACAAATTAACCCCTGCGAGAGAGACGAATTGCATAGACGAATTACCCCCTGCGAGAGAGACGAATTGCATAGACGAATTAACCCCTGCGAGAGAGACGAATTGCATAGACGAATTACCTCCTGCGAGAGAGACGAATTGCATAGACGAATTACCCCCTGTGAGAGAGACGAATTGCATAGACGAATTACCTCCTGCGAGAGAGACGAATTGCATAGACGAATTACCCCCTACGAGAGAGACGAATTGCATAGACAAATTAACTCCTGCGAGAGAGACGAATTGCATAGACGAATTACCCCCTGCGAGAGAGACGAATTGCATAGACGAATTACCCCCTGTGAGAGAGACGAATTGCATAGACGAATTACCCCCTGTGAGAGAGACGAATTGCATAGACGAATTACCTCCTGCGAGAGAGACGAATTGCATAGACGAATTACCCCCTGCGAGAGAGACGAATTGCATAGACGAATTACCTCCTGCGAGAGAGACGAATTGCATAGACGAATTACCCCCTGTGAGAGAGACGAATTGCATAGACGAATTAACCCCTGCGAGAGAGACGAATTGCATAGACGAATTACCCCCTATGAGAGAGACGAATTGCATAGACGAATTACCCCCTGTGAGAGAGACGAATTGCATAGACGAATTACCCCCTGCGAGAGAGACGAATTGCATAGACGAATTAACCCCTGCGAGAGAGACGAATTGCATAGACGAATTACCCCCTGTGAGAGAGACGAATTGCATAGACGAATTACCCCCTGCGAGAGAGACGAATTGCATAGACGAATTACCCCCTGCGAGAGAGACGAATTGCATAGACGAATTACCTCCTGCGAGAGAGACGAATTGCATAGACGAATTACCCCCTACGAGAGAGACGAATTGCATAGACGAATTACCCCCTGTGAGAGAGACGAATTGCATAGACGAATTACCCCCTGCGAGAGAGACGAATTGCATAGACGAATTAACCCCTGCGAGAGAGACGAATTGCATAGACGAATTACCCCCTGCGAGAGAGACGAATTGCATAGACGAATTACCCCCTGTGAGAGAGACGAATTGCATAGACGAATTACCTCCTGCGAGAGAGACGAATTGCATAGACGAATTACCCCCTACGAGAGAGACGAATTCCATAGACAAATTAACTCCTGCGAGAGAGACGAATTGCATAGACGAATTACCCCCTGCGAGAGAGACGAATTGCATAGACGAATTACCCCCTGTGAGAGAGACGAATTGCATAGACGAATTACCCCCTGTGAGAGAGACGAATTGCATAGACGAATTACCTCCTGCGAGAGAGACGAATTGCATAGACGAATTACCCCCTGCGAGAGAGACGAATTGCATAGACGAATTACCTCCTGCGAGAGAGACGAATTGCATAGACGAATTACCCCCTGTGAGAGAGACGAATTGCATAGACGAATTACCCCCTACGAGAGAGACGAATTGCATAGACAAATTAACTCCTGCGAGAGAGACGAATTGCATAGACGAATTACCCCCTGCGAGAGAGACGAATTGCATAGACGAATTACCCCCTGTGAGAGAGACGAATTGCATAGACGAATTACCCCCTGTGAGAGAGACGAATTGCATAGACGAATTACCTCCTGCGAGAGAGACGAATTGCATAGACGAATTACCCTCTCCGTGAGCTTCGATCTCTTCCTGTGGAGGAATGGACTTCATTATCGCAAAACCTGATCATCGTCCTTGTTGACAGTATGAGAACGCGCTGCGTGATTTGTATGGTTGTAACGGGGGATCACACGACACATTAATATCACCTGTCTCCTCATTTCATTTCTTCCATTATAATATCATATGCAACACTCAGGAATATTACAAGATATCCTTATTATCCTACTTGCTTTTAGTCTTGCCACAGTATCTTTCCATGTGACATTTAATTATATTCGCTGAAAAAGTTTCTAGTTATGTTTACTTTTATCCATGTCCTTAATTTTGAGCACCAGTGCATTTGATTGATGTCATACACGAAAAGTGAATATAATGCCTGTAAACTGTATAAATTTCAAAAACTTTACATGAAAAACATGAGATATTTTCGATGAAAAAGAATTGAATAAGTTCGTCTTCCTCTGAGGAGAACTAAAGCTGATTTCTTGTCGAAGACCTTCATTCACTGGAAGACCTTCATCATTTTGCAGGAGCTGTCTGAACTAATTCTATTAAACACAAGAATTGTACGTGGAACAGAAATAGACTGGTTGCCCTATAATTATCAAAAGAACTGAGTTCCTTTTCTACCTATCTTCCTATTGCTTTTCACTCAGTTTCTGAATTTGTCAAAACAGTTGCATCATATCATTCAAACGTAACTTACAAACCTAATGATTTATGGGCCAAATAAAAGCTTGTAAAGCGGGGAATGTCAGAGGCAATAAAAAATTTACTCGCTCTGCTTTCTTCCCCCCCCCCCCCAAGAAAGAGGAAATTGGAAAGTCGTTCCTATATGTTTTGAATTCAAGTGCCTACAGTTACGGATTAGGTGTCGAATGAAAGCTCATTTGAGGAACGTCGTAGACTGCTTTCAACCAACAGCATTCAACTAATCCCATTACAAATTTCTTAAGAGACAAGCCAACAAGTGGTACAGAGAATGTGATGAACTTCTTCTAAAAGATTTCATGGTCATTGAAAGAACGGACTGGGGTGTCGCAGACTTAGGCAAACACCTGTCCGACTCTTTTGTTTGTTCTACACAATCATTTCCCCTGATACCGAGGTGACCAGGACCCCAACAGAAGAGAATGGTGGTTGTGGCTGCCAAATGATGGAGCTGCTGGCGGAGCTTGAACAGAGCAGGGTGAGGTTGATGTCTCACCGAGATCAAAGCCTGTAGTGAGCTAAGCGAGTCGGTATAGAGCACACACTGACTCTATCAGCATTATGTGGCCCAAGGCGAGGCTGATAGCGTGCAACTCTGCAGTGAAGATGGAACACTGCAGTGGGATCTGGTCTGCAATGATTACATCACAACAGACCATCACTGATCCCACTGATGTGCCGGACTTCGACTGTGCATCTGTGAAGACAGGCAAGAAGTCCGGGTACTCAGCACGATGGCTGAGCACCCGTTGCCAGTTGCCGGTACATGCAGTCTGGTGTAATAAACGTCTTGGATGAAAAATACCAGTACGAATTGCTCGCCTGGCACGACACACCGTATGGTTGCATCAAGACAAAGCTTCGAGTCACAGTCATCGTTTATCGCACATATCGTCAATGGATGGCAGAGGAAATCAGAATCCGAGCTGTACCATTTTAGGACCTTCTTGTAAAGTCACTGGATGCTGAGTTCATGAACTTTTGTGCATTTGGATTCTTGAAACGGGCTCTGGCTAAATGTCGACCGCGGACTATTGATGCATTGTGGAAAGCTTGCAAGGAGGGATGGGACTAATTAGATATGACAGTGCTTCACAGAAGGTCACTACAGTGGAACAGTTGGCTTAGGGCAATTATTTCTCAACAGGGACACTAGATCGAGCATGATGGATGGTCGCTTAAAGGTATGTGATATTCTAGCACCAACACCATTGTCATAAAACATATTCAAAATTTTGATCAGCCATGTGACAACAAAGCCCGAGTCAAGGAGAGCAAAGGGTAAGAAAAATGGCATTGGGATTCCCATAAGTCTGCGATCAGCATTCCGCAGAGGGCAATCCCGTAGTCACAAAGGTTAAACATTTTCTGGCACCGATTACATAATTGGCAGATAATTTTAAAGTTACACACATAATATGGTTTGTGCGGGAATGGTTCAATCGGTAGTTCGCCAAACTCGTAATCTGCAGTTTCCAGGTTCGAGTCTTACTTGGGTCAGCACTGAGATTTATCTCTGCAAAAAAATCCCTGCCTTGCCCTCGGTCAATAGGGGACACTGATGAGTTTGGAAAGGCCAATGTTCGTCAGATGGGACATGAAGCCATGGATCCGTGGTGTGGGAGAGCCATACCCTTTCCATATTAAAGAACATGCTGGATGGCCTTGACGGGAGGCTACCATCTGTCTTCTAACTGCAGCCCAGTGGATCATCTCCGAACCTTCTCTGAGCCCTCGAATCCCTTGTGGCCTGGCTATTTAGCCCATTGTGTGCAAAAAAAGTGCCCTCAATCCTTTTGGTACCGCTTCGGCGTGCATGGACAAGGCACAATGGTAATAAATCATGCAGTGCTGCTTAGATCGATTCAGCTGAAAAGCTTCCAATTAACAGTAACTAAAAAGTGGAGAGAGACCAAAATTGGATGTCTTTATTACCTCATTCTCCTAGGCTAAGAAGGAAGGAAAGGGGTCCCAGCTGATTCCTGCTGCTCTGGCGCTCCAGTCCTCATCTCAGTAAGGCAGACTCTTTTCTGTTTCTCCTGTGGTCCATTGCCGACTGATATTGGCTTAAAACTCTAATTCTCATTCAGCTACTTGACCTAACTCTATTGGGGTTGCGGCATCTTTTATCTCCACGCCACCCTACTGTTTGACGAAAGACGCAGCACAAGACCATCGCTGTTGGATGTAGGAGGAAGAAGAGCAAGGGAAGAAGTCAGTTTCGGTCAGTGAATGGCTCCCTTTCGCGACTAGTCTCAGGTCAGACGGAGTGAGATCGTCAGAGCTTCTGATTGGATACCATTTGTGTCTTCAGCTGCCAGATATAGGTTGCGGCAGTAATGTTTTTATATAGCTATTCCTGTAATTGAGCTGAAGTGATGATTTCTGTGAATTTATTATTATATAATAAATATTTAAGAATAAATATTTTTTTATAATAAATATTATATAATAAATGATTATTAAGAATCGGACCATTTTCTGTCCATCTGGACTCTTGCAAACTGAGAATAACAAGGTTTTACTGGTGGAATTCTTGTGTGAGGACATCAAGAGAATAATCTCTGTGCAAAGTCCTCACATTCCAATTACCTATGGGGAGAAAATAGTTAGTGGGATGTTTAAAGAAGCTATAATGATCTAATGATCTAAATGTCTTGTAATTGAACAGTGTTGTGGATTTGAAACGTGCAATAAGAATATAAACTGAAAATATTTCTGCAATGTTATGCAGAAGACTGGAATTGAATGTGTGAAAATGCGAGTCGTGGTGCGGAAACTTAAGTAGTTCGCGAAGTTTTCCATAGTGATCTGTAGAGGGAAGTTACTAAGGAATAAAAAGGAGTGTCTTCCCTTAAAAGCACAGATAACTGCATTTAAAAGAGCAAATTTAATTCAGAAGAATTTGTAACATTAGAATTAAATTTTTAGTATATCATATTTTTACAAACAAAAGGAGTTAAATTTTTCACAATATTTTTTTCTGTTATTAATTAGTCATTAATAAACCATTTTTTTGCCATTTTTAAAAACATCAAATGGATGTTTTTTTACTTCAAGACTTATACCTCAGATTTCAAGCATTTGGAAATTCTCTCGACATATTAAGTGGCCAATATACGCTGGTGCGGGTGGGTTTACTCATCCTGAAAGGAGAAATTTAAGATTATTTTTAAATATCTAAACTTTTGCTTGTCCGACTGGTCTATAGAAAGCCCAGAAAATTTGGGTTATAATGTCCAAATTAACTCTACAAATTTTGTTGTTCCAAAATACATACAGAATGCAGAATTAACAATAATTTATCAGTTTCTGTGATACTGAATCAAAAGTATAGATTAAAAATTCTTTCTAAAGGTAAGTACCTAATACTAATATACTGTTTAAAAGGTCCATCTTGTTAGAGTCTATGTATTTTCTGATAGTGTTCATGGATATTCAACTGCTGAAATGCGTTGTTTTCAGTAGCACAAAGGCGAAATGGAAAGCGCCGCAGGAATTTTTCCAACCCTGAAAATGATCAACAGGACATCAATACCGGACAGGAATCCGGCAAAATCTCAGACCAGTACCTGATCAGAAAAGCGGGTCTTCAGGACTCTAGTCGTGGTTCGATTCGCAGGTGTGTAGTGAAAGGCTACACAAAAAGCCTTTCTGATGAAGATTCTCAAAAGTATTTGATGCAGAGTTTATTTTAACTGGAATGAATCCACATCATTCCAGAAGTGCTATGTCCTGGGTAAAAATAATTTTATTTTGCGAACAGGGAGTAAATGTCTCACTCACTGCTATGTTCTTTCCCTCTTTCGCTTCCGCCGGTTTGGAATATCTTCATCAATAGTCGTCACGTCAGCTCAAAACTACGCACTCCATACCACACAGGCTCACAGTTGGCCACATTCTGCTCTAATGTATGTCAGTACATATAATGCGCTTGGAAAGGAAATGCGATTGGTGTCTTTGAAGAGGAAAGACGATCGGTGTCTTTGAAGAGACAAGGCGGTCGGTGTCTTTGAAGAGGAAATGCGTCGGTGTCTTTGCAGATGAAAGGCAATCGGTGTCTTTGGAAAGGAAAGCGATCGATGTCTTTGAAGAGGAAAGGCAATCGGCGTCTTTGAAGAGGAAGGCGGTCGGTGTCTTTGAAGAGGAAATGCGTCGGTGTCTTTGCAGATGAAAGGCAATCGGTGTCTTTGGAAAGGAAAGCGATCGATGTCTTTGAAGAGGAAAGGCGGTCGGTGTCTTTGAAGAGGAAATGCGGTCGCTGTCTTTGGAGAGGAAATGCGTCGGTGTCTTTGTAGATGAAAGGCGATCGGTGTCTTTGGAAAGGAAAGCGATCGATGTCTTTGAAGAGGAAAGGCCGTCGGTGTCTTTGAAGAGGAATGCGGTCGGTGTCTTTGGAGATGAAAGGCGATTGGTATCTTTGGAAAGGAAAGAGATCGATGTCTTTGGAAAGGAAAGCGATCGATGTCTTTGAAGAGGAAAGGCAATCAGTGTCTTTGAAGAGGAAATGCGGTCGGTGTCTTTGAAGAGGAAATGCGGTCGGTGTCTTTGGAAAGGAAAGCGATCGATGTCTTTGAAGAGGAAAGGCGATCGGATCTTTGAAGAGGAAAGGCGGTCGGTGTCTTTGGAGAGGAAATGCGTCGGTGTCTTTGGAGATGATAGGCGATCGGTGTCTTTGGAAAGGAAAGTGATCGATGTCTTTGGAGATGATAGGCGATCGGTGTCTTTGGAAAGGAAAGTGATCGATGTCTTTGGAGAGGAAATGCGTCGGTGTCTTTGAAGATGAAAGGTGATTTGTGTCTTTGGAAACGAAAGTTATCGGTGTCTTTGAAGATGGAAGGCGATCGTCGTCTTTGAAGATGAAAGGCGATCTGTGTCTTTGGAGATGGAAGGCGATCAGTTTTGGAGAGAAAAGGCGATCGGTGTCTTTGGAGAGGAAAAGCCCGTCATTCGGATGGGTCTTGGCATGAAGTAGAGCCACACTCTGTGCTAGTTAAAAAACCCACTGAAGAGTTTCAACTTCAACCTTCCATATATCAGTAATATCTGTGCAGTAATTTGTCTAGGCCAATTCATCGTTTTGAGGACTCTGCAGCCTGACCAATTGATTTTCTCTGTAGCAAAGAATTGCCACTCAAGGGTAAAATATCTTAACCTAACTAACTCTATGATTAGAAAAGTTTCAAGAAGGAAATTAACAATTTTTTACCTTTAAACAACAATAGCACTTCAATTTCTAATCTAAAAGGAGTTCTTTTTTAACTGCTTAGTTATATTAGATGCTTAATAATCCTGATCAGAGGCCATCGCAGGTATCTGAACCCTCACTTAGCCAGTTGGGCATCGTCAATCTTAAACTGGAATAATGTGTCTCATGCAGGCCATATGGCTCTTGAAAAGGTCCACTTGAAAAGGTGCTTCCAGAAGTTCTTACCAGCATCGGTGATTTCAGCCTTTAGAGGAGGAGAAACATGTCTTCAGGGGGCTGTTTGATATTGTTAAATAAACCTAGTTTCTTTAAAAATTCTACTAATCATTTTCTCTTTGCAGGAACGTGGAACGTGAGGACGTCATATATCGATTATTTTCCTAAAGTCCTCACGCAAGAATTCCAGTGTTATAACCTAGGTATTCTAGTCTTGCAAGAGACCAGATGGACAGGTACAGGTGATATACTTAAAACTAACTTTAAATTTCTCTTTTCAAGCAGGAAGTGTGTAATGCTCAACAGTGATACTCAACTTGGATATGACTGCATTAATGAAAGATTTCTTACAGCAAAATTTAAATAAATATTAAATACTTGAATGTCATCTATTGTTATGTTCCCACAGAAGACTGTGATGAGAACGAGAAGGATATGTTTCATAGCCAGTTTCAGGATATTTTGAATTCTGTGAAGAAAGGAGATATTTCTCTTGTGCTAGGTGACTTCAATGCTAATGTTGGTACTCACTCTAATCTTTGGGCATGACATTTAGGTCCTTTTGGCATTGGTTGTTCCAATGGCAATGGGGAACGTCTTCTACAGGTAAGTAAACTTAATGGTTTGCGAATAATTAACACGTACTTCAAGTGCCGTAAATATACATGAGTTTCACCTGATGGGTTGCACAGGAATATGATAGATTATATTTTAATTAACAGCAAATGGGCTAGTTCATTTGGAAATATTAGGTCATACAGGAGAGCCGAAATTGGGTCTGACCATTGCCTGGTCAAAAGTGTTTTGCAGCTGAAGCTTAAGAAATGTTGCGCTAAGGTTAAAAAAATTAGCTATAACACTGAAAGATCCAATTTAGCCAAAACATATCATGATAGGATATGACAATTATTGACATTATGACAATCGTGGTTTGCTTACTGCTGAAGTTGAGAAAGGATGGGATCAGTTTAAACAGGATTTTCTTGAAACCAAAGGCACTCTTTTGTGTAAAAGGAAACAGAGGAAACAAAATTATTTTAGTGATAAGGCTAAGGAACTTATTTCTGAAAGAAGGGCAGGATTAATATGAATCAACACCCTACTAGTCCTAACAGAAGGCATTACAACGAGCTTAATAAACGTGTAAAAGATTAGTTAACAGCTGATAAGAATCTTTGGCTTGATAGCTTGGCTGACAACGCAGATGAAGCAGTTAGACAGCACAACAGCAGGGAGTTGTACCAGACACTAGACAACAAATTGAAACTTTTCTATAACATTGTCAAATAGGATGTTTTCAACTAATTAATTTGAGAGTTTTTGAGTTGTTTCAATTTCGTCCATCAGCCCTGAAATATCTATGCAGAAACACAAACCATCTTGCATCTTATAATAAGAAGATAAAACCAAATTTCTCTTTCTGAACAGAGAAACTCTGGTATTCTTGGCAAAGAAGATTCCGCTCTTGACGTCTTGAAGCTAAAACCTTAGCTTGTTGTTTGGGAAGTCCTAGGTCTCGAATAAGATCATTTATTTCATTTTGCTGAATCAGATGAGGCTCGTCCAACTTTTTAGAGGTGTATGTAGGATCAGAATCTGTATGTGCCTCAAAATCTTCCTTTGATGAATGTGAGTCTATCTCCTCCCAGTTGGTGGAGGTGTTGGTATAGGAAGATCTTCCCCATGAGGTACTGGCCTTATATTTGATGGCACATTTGGATATCGTATTTTGCTTTTGTTCTTTTCTGAAAAGCCCGACACTTTTGTTAAACAAAATTAGCAATCATGCGAGTGACTATTTGGCTCATGTCAAACCATTGGAAGTGCAAAGGCATGGATTTTATCTTACCTTTCACCCATTGTATTTTAAAATATAATTTTCACACACATAACAAAACTTATCTGGCATATTAAAACATCCGCGACGCTGCCTTTGTGACATTTAAACGACAAAATTTACTCTTCAACGTACAGTACGTGTTCCTCCTACGATGAAAGCCAGAGTGGAGGTCTGAGATTAGGTTACTGTTACGTTTTCTCCCACTTGGCAACCAGTGTTGCCAGCCACAAAAAGTAAAATATCTAGTATCTTCCCAGTCGCCTGGAGGTTTTGGTATAGGAAGATCTTAATAGGAATCAAAATGACCAATAACATAAAAACCTGACGTGCTAGCCATTTTTTAAGGCCAGATCTCAAATCAGCACCTGAAAAATATTTAAAGACAGCTACAATTATTCATCATAATCATCATCATCATCCTCAAGCAGCCATGGGCTACGGAGGTCCAACCAGACCGTGCAATTTAGTTCTCCAAGAAAGTCTATCCTGAGCTACATCTACTGCACCTGGCCACTGCACACCAATTCTAACAAGGTCCTGTTTGACATTGTCTGCCCACCGCATCCTAGGTCTCCCCCTCCTTCTGAGGCCTTTAGGCACACTGTTCATAACCCTATTCGCCAATCTATAATTATTCATACGGGCAACATGGCCAAACCAACGGAGTCTCTCACTGCACAATATACTGCTTAAAGGTGGTTGCAAATTCCTTTGCCTAACCTCATTATTAATTACAAAGTTGAACCACCTAATGCCCAAGATACAGCATAAGCATCTGGAATCAAAAGCATCTAGTTTCCTGTTATCTTGCTTACAAAGTGTCCAAGTTTCACTACCATAACTAACCTTAGAAAGAACCAAACTATTATACAGTCTAATTTTAGTCTTTAGGTGTATACGCCTATTTCTCCACACTCTCCATAGATTCCTAAAAGTCCCGGCAGCAATCCCTATGCGTCTGTTAATCTCATGCCGCACATCACCATTATCTGTTACATAGCTCCCAAGATAACTAAACTGTGACACCTGCTCAAGACTGGAACCAATCAGATTAACTGAATGCCAATTAACTGAATTAAATTAATGAATCAGATTAACAGCCTGCGTGACCAATTTTGATCACTTTAGTTTTCTCTCTGTTTATAACCAAACCTACTCTACTACCAGTTTCATCAATAGCTCGAATGAAAGAGTTCATCTCATCAACATCTTTCGCCAAAAGGGTTAAATTATCAGCATAATCTAAATCAGAAATTTTCGTATCTCCAGTCCATTTAAGGCCAAAATCTTTTCCTTGAAGTGAATTTCGCATAACATAATCAATAACCAAGCTAAAGAGAAAAGGAGACAAAATGCACCCTTGTCGAACACCAGAAGTAATGCTAAACCTATTGCTACAAGCCTTACCAACTCTCACACACGACTCAGTGTTATTATAGAGAGCTTTCATTATATTAACTAACTTGTCTGGTGTACTATATGATTTCACAATAAACCACAAATAATGACGATCAACAGAGTCGAAAGCCTTTTTGAAATCAACAAAGCTAGCAACCAAAGGTTTTTGAAATTCTAAACATTTCTGAAGAATCTGCCTAAGTGAAAATATCTGATCCACACATCCCCTACCACTTCTGAATCCACAATGTTCATCACGCAATTCACTGTCAACCAGATTCTTAATTCCATTAAGCACAATCATGGAAAGTACTTTACCTGGAACAGAGAGTAAGCTGATACCCCTAGTTATCAAAAGAACTGCGATCACCGTTTTTGAAAATAGGGATAACAATAGCTCTGGTAAAATCCTTAGGAACCATGCCTTTATCATAAAAGATATTCAAATTTTCAGTCATCCAAGTGGTAACCGAAGCATTCCCAGCTCTAAGCATTTCGCTAGTAATTTCATCTACACCTGGGGATTTATGAAGTTTAAGTTTAGAGACAGCCAAAATAACTTCAGATTGTGTTATAGGTCCAACATTAAAGCCACCAAGGCATCTATCATCATTGCAAACAATGGGAATAGAACTAACCGCATTGTTTAGAACATCACTGAAATGCTGAGCCCACCTAGCCATGACAGAATCCTCACCTTCTATAACCTTACCATGTTTATCCTTCAATCCCTATATAACTGTCCGTTTTCTACCTCACAAAACATTAACTATCTGGTACAGCTCTCTGCTGTTTTGCTGTCTAACTGCTTCCTCGGCTTTGTCAACCAAGCCATCAAGCCAAAGATTCTTATCAGCAGCTAACTGATCCTTTACATGTTTATTAAGTTTTCTGTAATGTTTTCTATTAGGACTAGTAGGGTATTCATTAAGGACATTCCTGCAGTTCTTTCTTTCCAAAATAAGCTCAAGTACCTTATCACTCAGATAATTCTGTCTGTTCTGCTCCTTTTTTCCTAAAAGAGTACTGTTAGTGTCGAAAAAAGCCTGTTTAAAATGATCCCATT
Organism: Ryuthela nishihirai; assembly: GCA_038380435.1. Taxonomy (NCBI): domain Eukaryota; kingdom Metazoa; phylum Arthropoda; class Arachnida; order Araneae; family Heptathelidae; genus Ryuthela; species Ryuthela nishihirai. The sequence continues at coordinate 43,686,403 of JAWZYU010000005.1, forward strand.
GTTCCTCAACTTCAGTAGTAAGCATACCATGACTGTCATAATGACTAAGTAACCTATCATGGTAGGGTTTGGCTATAACTGGGTCTTTCAGAGCTTCAGTATTAAAAGTAAATTTTTTAACCCTAGCACAACACTTTTTAAGTTTAAGTTGCAAGACACTTTTAACAAGGTAATGGTCAGATCCAATTTCAGCTCCCCTATATGACCTGGTATTCCTAACAGAACTAGCCCATTTGCTGTTCATTAATATATAATCAATCATATTCTTATGCAGTCCATCGGGTGAAACCCCTGTGTACTTATGTATGTCGCGGTGTTTGTAATAAATGTTAGTTATTCTGAATCCACTGAGTTTACTTACCTGTAGGAGACGTTGCCCATTGCCATTGCAGCTACCAATGCCAAAAGGGCCTATTACTCCTCCCCAAAGGTCAGAGTCAGTAGCAACTTTGGCATTGAAGTCACCAAGAACAAGGGTAATATCTCCTTTCTTGACAGAATTCAAAATATCCTGAAGCTGTCCCTAAAACCTATCCTTCTCATCCTCATTGGCATCCTCAGTGGGGGCATAACAGCATATAACATTCAAGTCTTTAACGCTTGTCTGAAATTTTGCTGTAAGAAACCTTTCATTAATGCACTAATATCCTAGAAGAGCATCACTAGCGTGTCTGCTGAGAAGCAGACCCACGCCTTGGTGATGCTTATTGTCGTCCCTCCCTGAAAAGAGAAATTTAAGATTATTTTTAAGAATCTGACCTTTATCTGTCCATCTGGTCTCTTGCAAGCCGAGAATATCCAAATTATAATGGTGGAATTCTTGTGTGAGGACATCAAGAGAAAAAGCTCTGTGCAGAGTCCTCACATTCCAACTACCTATGGAGAGAAAATGGTTAGTGGGATGTTTAAAGAAACTATGTTTATTGAGAGAGGGAATGCCGACAATATCAAACAGCCCCCTAATCGCAGACATGGGGCAAAGACCCGTTCCCCCACCACTAAAGGCTGAAGCCATCTACACTGGAAGACTTCCTCCAATGTAGAATTTGACGATGCCAGTAGAAGCAAAGAGTTCAGGTGCCTGCGATGACCTCTGCTCAGGATTATCCACCAGCTGATAAACATATCCTGTGAATCTATTCACTTGGGGCTGTCAACCCACAAACAAACAGAAAACACAGCGGAAGATTTTCCCTAAAACCTTGCAAACCAGTGTTATTAATGTTTTTGTGGGAAGAAACAGACAAGTACACAGGGATTAAGGGATAAACATGGCAAGGTGGTTGAAGGTGAGGATTCTGTGATGGCTAGGTGGGTTGAGCATTTCAGAGAAGTTCTAAATAATGTGATTATTTTTACTCCCATTGTTTGTTATAAGGATAGATGCATTCCTGACTTTAGTGATGGCCCTATATCTCATTACAAAGTCACCTTGGCTATCTCTAAATTGAAGCTGCATAAATCCCCAGGGGTGGTCAGCACTGAAAATAAAGTCACCACTGAAATGCATAGAGCTGGGAACATTTGTGTTGACTGACATTTTGAATACTTTTTATGAGAAAGGTGTGTTTCTAAGGATTTTACTATAGCTGTTATTATTCTTATTTTTTTAAAAAACGTGATCCCAGTTCTTGTGATAATTATAGGGGAATTAGTTTACTTTCTGTTCCAGGTAAAGTTCTTTGCATGATTATACTTAATAGAATTAAGAATTTGGTTGATGGACAACTGCATGATGAATAGTGTGGATTCAGAAGTGGTAGGAGATGTATTGATCAAATATTTTCACTTAGGCAGATTTTTGAGAAATGTTTAGAGTTACAGAAACCTGTAATTGCTTGCTTTATAGATTTCAAAAAGGCTGTTGATCGACGTAATTTGTGATTGATTGTTAGATCATATGGAATACCAGATAAGTTCGTTAGTGTAATGAAAGCTCTTTATAATAACACTGAGTCGTGTGTGAGAGTTGGTATGCCTTGCAGCGATTGGTTTAGCATTGCTAGTGGAGTTAGACAAGGGTGCATTTTGTCTCCTTTTCTGTTTTGTTTGGTTATTGATTATATATTTGAAATTCTTTTCAAGGGAAATATTATGGCCTTAAACGATCTAGAAATTTTAAAATTTCTGATTTAGATTTTGCAGATGATTTGGCCCTGTTGACTAATGACGTTGATGAGATGAATTCGTCCTTAGGGCTGTTGATGACACTGGTAATAAGAATAGGTTTGGTGATAAACAAAGAGAAAACTAAAGTGATGAAAATTGGTCAGGCAGATGGTGCTTCAGTTGCTTTGAATGGCTGCACTCTTGAGCGAGTGTCTCGGTTTAATTATCTTGGGAGCTACGTTATGTAACAGATACTTGTGATATGCAAGCATGAGATAAATAGAAGAATAGGGATTGTCGCTGGGACTTTTAAGAATCTATGGAGAGTGTTAAAATGGGCGTGTACACCTTAAACACTAAAATTAGGCTGTATAATAGTTTGGTTCTTTCTAAGGTTAGTTATGGCAGCGAAACGTGGACTCTTTGTAAACAGTATAACAAGGAAACTTGATGCCTTTTATTCTAGATGCTTGCGCAGTATCTTGGGCATTAGGTGGTCTGACTTTGTAAGTAATGATGAGGTTAGAAGGTTGGGTTGGGTTGTTTTACCTCTGAGCGGCACTTTTTTGCACACCATGGGCTAAATGGCCAGGTCACATGGACCCCGAAGACTCAGAGAAGGTTGGGGGAGGGGACCCACTGGAACAGCTGTTGGGAGACAGATGGTAGCCTCCCGTCAAGGCCATCCAGCGTGTTCTTTAACGTGCACAGGGTATGGCTCTCCCGCACACGGGGCCACGGCTTAACGTCCCATCCGACGGACAGCGGCCTTTCCAAGCCCATCGGTGTCCTCTACTGACCGCGGGCAGGGCGAGGTTAGAAGGAGTGATCAATCTCCTTTGTGCAGCATATTGCGCAGAGACTCCATTGGTTTGGCCATGTTGCCCGTATGCATAGCTTCAGATTAGCAAACATGATTGTGAACAGTGTGCCTAAGGGTTTTAGAAAAAGGAGGAGACTAGAAAGTGTTGGATGGATAATGTCAAACAGGAGCTTTCTAGGATTGGCCTAGAGTGACCAAATGTAGCAGCAGCAGTAGCTCAAAAGAGACGCGTCTGGAGAGGAAAATTACACAGTCTGATTGGACCTCCGTAGCCCACGGCTGTATTAGGATTTTGTATGTATTTATGTATGTATAAATGTAGTTTCGTCTCACTCCATTACGGTTGCAAACAATCTCCAAACCTAGTCATTACTTAAGATTAGGTAATAAAGAATTGCACGATATTGAAGCACAGCAATTCGTTTCAGACCTGCTGTGCTTCGATATCGTCGAGGAATGGAATCCTATACTGTTACAGTAGTGAAAATACTGGTAGGATAGTGTGCCGCCATTACTCAAATATCCTCGTGGAATCCCGATATCGTCCTGAGTAATGAATAAGATTAGAGGTATGAAATATTGTATATGGGATTGCAATGCATAAGGATGAAACTAACAGTTAAAAAACAGTGTTTTTTTAGACTGCAAATTGAGCTAAAAAAACAGTGTATATCTTACTTTTTAGAATAGTAACTCTTTTTTTGTGAATGGGTTGAGATTAATTTCCGCTGAATCCTCTCCCCCCCCCACTTATTCTCGGTCAGGATAGGAGCACCGAGGGACTTGTAAAGGCCGCCCGACGTCCGTCGAATGGAACATAAAGCCGTGGCTCCCTGTGCAGGAGAAAAACTTACAAGTTTTTAATATTACTATATTAATATTTTGTGCACGTTAAAGAGCATGCTGAGTGACCTTGATTGGAGACTGCCATCTGTCTCCCGTTAAGCCGTGGTCCCGTGTGCGGGAGAGACATACCCTGTGCACGTTAAAGAACACGCTGGATGGCCTTGACGGGAGGCTACCATCTGTCTCCCAACAGCTGTTCCAGTGGGTCCCCTCCCCCAACCTTCTCTGAGCCTTCGGGGTCCATGTGACCTGGCCATTTAGCCCATGGTGTGCAAAAAAGTGCCGCTCAGAGGTAAAACAACCCAACCCAAAAAGCCATCTGTCTCTCAATTGCTATTCCAGTGGGTCCCACTAGAACTTCTGGCCATTTAGCCCATTGTGTACAAAAAAGTGTCGCTCAAACTCCTAAAAAATTCCTTTTAAAAAGGTTTTAAAACTCTTAAAAACATGTTTAATAAATGCGCAGATTTTCTGTTGACAAAAAATTTAAAGAAATACTTTTGTGGAAATTATTTTCTAAAGACATCATATTCCTTTACTTCTTATGAATCTTTCTATAGTCTCTCATTCATCAGAATACACCGTTCGCAACTGTTCTGTATAGACGTCAATGTTCATGGACTGTAACTGCATTTAGAATAAGTCAATAAGTTTAAAAAGTAAATAATTTTCTATTTTAATTTGAGAACAACTTTAATCTTATTGAGCAAGAAGTCTTATCAGTTCAGTATTTGAAATGATTCCTACATTAGAAAATCTGACTCCTTCCACAACAGAAAGGAATTCCATTCCTTCTTCGGTGAATGGAAGGCGAAGGAAGCGCCATCTCTTATTCACCGCAACACGGTCTCTAGAGTATCCGAATCGCCGATCGATGCCACAGGAATTGCACTCCGCAAATACGCGGCATCAAGCTGGCCAGCTCCAATAACCTGGCTCGCGCCCGTCACCGGTGTGGAGCTTTCCTCTTGGAACACCTGTTGTCCCGTTGCCGTGGAAACCCGGTTCTTTCTCTCTGTGTATTGGCGAGTGGTTGCACGCGTCGAAGGTCACACCAATGCTCCGGAGAATCGGAGTTTAATTTAGGTCCGCTCTCCAACCTGTTGCGGAGCGAGCCTGATGCCAATCTCTTCTTCTACAGGCGTTTCTTTCCTCCTCCTCCTGTTGGAAGTGGAGCTCACGCGGCCTTTCAACACCGCCTACGCCAGAGCTGCTTAATCCGTAGTTTTACAATTATCTCCTTTCTACGATAATCCTCGAGAGCAAATCGAAAAAAAAGAAAGAAATCCTCCTCCTCCTCCGTTTTTTGTGAGTCATCGCATCCTGCAATCGGAGTCTCGACCCTCGACCACTGCGACGCGAATTGAAGTCTGCAGCACGTTGTCAAGTTCTCGATCGATTTGCCATTGTTTGCCCGTCTGCTTTCGTAAAGGATTCACGACGAAATGAATTATTCGAAGAATCAATTTTGAGCAACAATTATTTAGATGAGAAAAAGGTTTTCCGTCCCTGCTCTTCGACTTCTGCTTGCGGAAAGATTCATTCAAAAGAAACAGGCAAATCCTCTTTAAAAAGAGCGAGGATTATTTCTTTACATTCATATGTAAAATTTAAAAAAATAAATATTTCTTCAAGCAGCTGCTTGCCACAAGAGGTCTAACATGAGCCTGTTAGTTTATACGCCATACTAGAAGATCTGTGAGGATGGCGGGACCTCAGCAGAAGGACAACCAAAACGTCGATGCCTTACCCTGGGCTCGAATCCAAATCCCTTTGATCAATAACCAAGCACGCACCTCAAAGCAAAGATACGTTTTTTATTGCGCTTTGAAATAAAAACAAACCAAAAACAATACTTTGAAATTGCTATCACACCTGAAATAACAGAAAATTTGTATTTCAGCTCAAAAATTAACAACTTGCAATAGCCATTTTTGTTTTAGTTATGAAACTACGAGAAAACTCCTCCAACACAGGAGGTCTCCGTTATCCGTAGTTAAATGAGAACCGGAAAATCCCCTTTAAGTGGGGAATTTCCACACATAAAAATAATGTAAATAGAGGTTAATAAGGATCAGAACATCTCAATAAATATTTGATTACACATTCTTTTAAGAAATTTTTCTGACTTATCACTTAGGTAAGATATTGATCTATTTTTTTTCTATCAAATTAACTTTAACTTTAATAACAAAATAATAATGCATAAAGGAAAAAGAAAACAGACAATAAATAAAACAATCAATAAAATTGGACGATCAGTTAACATCATCACATAGCAAAAGAAAACAACAAAATTTCAAGAAATTATAATAAAGAGTTCCTACAGAAACCAAGAACTGTCAAAGTATTCGTCCGAGTTTTAATATGAATTTTCACATTTCCATTTAACGCAAACGTTGTTTAATAGCCTTACATCATAATAAAACAAAATATTAATATAGTAATATTAAAAACTTGTACTATACAAAACAGGTACATAAATGAACAACCTGAATATTTCTTCATAATTGTTTAACACAAAAAAATTCCCGAACTTTTCTTTAAATTTTGATAGATTGACTTCCATTTTTTCATTTAGATCTAAGCTATTGTACAATTTCGCTGCTATGTGCGAAAAATAGCGTCTTAATATATGGCTTCTTTATGTGGCAATATCATATAAAATTTATGCTCTCCTTTTCCCAGAGTTAATAAAGTGTTTAGTAACCAATGTTTATTCATAAAAAAAATTCAAGTTTTATATAAATAAATCTGTCTTGGGTTGTGAAAATGATCAGTTCCCAGTAATTTTTTAATCTGTAAATGTCATTTTTTTATGTAAATTTTTATGTATTTCTTTTCATTATGTAAATTTATAAGTTAACATTAAATGTTAATTATAATTTTTTTATGAACAGAAAATAAATTACGTGAATTATTTTCATAATCACCTCCCCAAACACATATACCATATAGTAATAAGGAAATAAACTATAAATAATACAAAATATTTTAAAATTATTTTGACATTATTTTCTTTAAGTAATAAAATCTGTATAAAACATATCTTACAATTTTTGTTAATTCATTTGTGTGAGTTTTCCATTTTAGTTTTTATCTAAAAGCACTCCTAAATACTTGTAAGATTTTTAACTCTTTCCAAAATAGAACAATCACAATACCGGAAATTAACACAATGCAACTGATGCTACTTAATATCAAAAAAGTATTTGTCTTCACTAATTCAAAATATATAAATTTAGTTTTTTCTGTGTTTAAATATAATTTTTACTAGTGAACCACAAACGAATAGTCAGCAAATCAGACTGAATATAATCTCGTGACTGATGCAAATTATCAGCATTATAAACTATCCCTGCATCATCTGCAAAACAAGTTAATGTACCATTCAAATTTAAGCTGCAAAAATCATTCAAATAAACCAAAAATAAAATCGATCTTAAAACAGACCCTTGTGGAACATCTGTTTTTACAATCAAATAATTAATGATTTTTCCATTTAGCCTTACAGATTGTTTTCCACTTGACAAATAACTTTAAAACCAAGTATAACTAATTCCTCTTATTCCACTAATAGTTTTTTCAGCCAAACTGCATGATCAACAGAATCAGAAGCTTTTCTAAATATCTAAAAGTAACGCAAAGTATTTTCTTGTCATTAATTTCAGTATAACGTTTTTTTTGTAACATCCAATATCCCTTTTTCAGCGTTCCTGTTTTCTCTGAATCCAAACTGAGTATCACGAAAAAAATTAGTCTTTTTTACAAAACTTTGTCACTCTATTTTTTCGTTACCTTTTCAATCACTTAAAAACGAATATAGATATAATTACATAATATTTCTTTATTTCCTGATATAAATATTGGTGTAATAACAGTTAATTTCAAATCATCATAAAATATTCCATTTTCTATAGATACATTCACCAATTTTGTTAAAAGGCTAAGATAATATTTAACAATAATCTTTAACATTTGAACAATAAATCCATCATATCCTGCACTTTTATTATTGCTTAACCCTTTCAGGACCATAAGGTTTCTAAGAGTAAATATTAGTATGTAACTGTTTATTTTAGTTGTTTAGACGTAAAATAAATAAAAATCATAAGAAAATTACATAACAATATGTAGATTTTTTGGAATTTTATGGGAAATATTTTTCCCAATGGACTATAAAGGTAACACAAATTATAGTTAGGCTTATTATGCAATATCTTTTATTTATTGGTTTATTATAACAAAATGTTAACTAAAATAATACAAAATTATGAAATAAAATTACTATACAAAATGATGTGCTAATTATGATATTCTGCGAAGCAATTTCTTTTGGTAGTGAGGCAAAGATGGACATTGCACATAGTACATATATTATGCGTCCTGACAGTTCTGTTTTTGTTTTCTAAACGTTCCCGTTTACGTAATTGCGTTCGGCATACGTTCTATTTTGACATTCTGTATAAAAAATGCAGATAAGGTTATAATTAAATACGACAATCACCAATTTTAAAATGGGAAAAATGTTTCCCTTGGTCGTGAAAGGGTTAAACTTCTTATAATATCTGTAACTTCCCTTTCACTAGTACTGTCAATAAAAATATAATCTAAAGTACTATATGAATGTATACAAAGTTTATGAATGGATGTTTCCCATTCTGATTTTTCCATAACTTTTTAACTGTGGTAATAAAAGCTAAATTCATATCACTGGCCGTTTGTAGTAAATTTTCACATTCAGAAAATTTTTTAGTTCTTTATTCCAAGTAAATCATTTATAAGAATCCATTGCTTTATTTGGTTATTCTCACATTTATCTAATTAATTCCTGTAATATTTGTCTTTGACATATTTAATTTTTTGTTTTACAGATTTACAATAATTTTAACAATCTGTTTCAATCTGTATGTTGCCAGGATAGTTTTTATAGTGAATGTATAATTTTCCCTTTCTTTTTATATTGTGAATTAATTCACTGGATATCCAAGAATGCTTACCCTTTTCTCTTTTTGTTTTATTAAATAGAAATTGCTTTATAGGTATTTTATTTAGTTTTTCAAAACGTTCGTTGTAAAACTCATTGTAGTTACTCTGTGTATTGAGTATTCTTCAAAATTTAAATCTTTAACATAATTTTTAAATTTTAGTAATCAACTGTATTTCTTACCTCTTTATTTCTTTGTATATCAGATGCATAATTTAGAGGTAAAACTTCTGCAATAATAGGAAAATTATCTGATAAATCACAATCATATATAGCTACTTCAACTGTAATATCTGTTACATTTTTAACAAACATGTGATCCTTCTTTACTTGACCTATCTTGACCTATCTTCTTAGCTTGACCTATCTTTTACCACTCTTGTAGGTAAATTCACATAATTCCTAAATCCAAACCCCTATTTGTCTCAAGGCTCAGTCGGTAGCGCGCCAGGCTCGTAATCTGTAGTTCCCAGGTTCGAGTCCCAGCTGGGTCAGCGTTGAAATTTATCTCCGCAAAATTCCCCGCCTTGCCCACGGTCAGTAGGGAACACCGATGGGCTTGGAAAGGCCGCCGTCCGTCGGATGGGACGTTAAGCCGTGGCCCCGTGTGCGGGAGAGCCATACCCTGTGCACGTTAAAGAACACGCTGGATGGCCTTGACGGGAGGCTACCATCTGTCTCCCAACAGCTTTTCCAGTGGGTCCCCTCCCCCAACCTTCTCTGAGCCTTCGGGGTCCATGTGACCTGGCCATTCAGCCCATGGTGTGCAAAAAAGTGCCGCTCAGAGGTAAAACAACCCAACCTATTTGTCTCAAATATAAGACATTAATTTTACCTTCTTTTCTGTGTGTAACGTATGCGCATGAGTTTGTATATGTGGATGCTTACAGTATTTTGTTTACAAGAAACATTAATTACACATGGACAATTTGTTGTAATACATCAGTGAGTTTTATTATCTTGCCATCAAAAATAGAGGCGTTGGGCTTGATTGTTCGGAAGGAGTTTGATGTTGGGAGAGAATTAGGAGGAGGAGGCAGGACTAGTATTGGTGGGATCATTTGCTGACATCTCCTCATCTTCTACTCGTGATGTACCGTGAAAACTGTAAGGACCTGCCTGAGGTAAAGATTCCTCCATGACAGGTTTGTGTTTTGCAAGCAACGAGTCTAAAGTTGTTTGGTTTCCATCTAACCTTTTTACTTGTAAAATTGCGTTGTTCGATGACAAATTATCTCGTAGCTCACATTCAACCTTGACAGAACGATCATATAGGGAATCATAGTTTCTAAAATAATCCAAAGCCTCATCAATTTTGCTAAAGGCTTCTCTTAAACCTTTAACTGTTAAGCTCTTTTCTTCCGAAATGAGTTGTAGTCGTGATTAGTGATATACGGAAATGATTCTCGGAAGTGCACGGAATTTTTTCGTAGAGTTCCTCAATAATTTGGCTCCGTAAATGCTGGGAAACGGATAACCTGTATATAAATATGTATCCTGAACGTAACTTTAGCATTAAATTAAAATGTTCTTTGATTCCCAATGTCGCGAGTAGATTTAATAAATTAGTGAAAAGCGAACTACCATAAATTGCGTGATGCTGTCAAATCAAAATCTGAACTCTCCCCCTTCTTACCCCTTACCCCTCTGTAAAGCCACATAATGAGTCGGCAGGAATCCCCTCCCCTCTCATTTCACGCTACGCAACGCTCTTCGCTGTGTAAGTGTTCACTTATTGTACTATGATCCTAATCGCAAGTACAGAGCCGTTATACTCTCTATAGCGCATATTTAACTGACAGTATAATAAATTAGTTGGTTTTTGTCACCAGAAACGGAAAACAATTTACTAAGGCCAGAAAAAATGAAATATTTTAGCATTACGTAACGCCACCTTCTTTCCTCCGTATAATGCGACTTAATAAAATCGCTTAACCTCTCCTCCCACCTTCTCTTCTTCCCATCTTTTCTTCCTCCCACCTTTCTCCCTCCCTTCTCTTCTCCCTCTCTTCGGCCCACCTCTTCCTACCACCTTCTCTCCCCCTACCTTCTATCTCTCCCACATTCTCTTCTTCCCACCTTCTCTCCCTTCCACATTTTCTTCCTCCCATCTTCTCTTCCTCCCACCTTATCTCGCTTCCACCTTCTCTAACTCCCACCTTCTCTTCCTCCTACCTTCTCTCCCTTCCATCTTCTCTTCCTCCTACCTTCTCTCCCTTCCATCTTCTCTTCCTCCCACCTTCTCTCCCTTACACCATCTCTTCCCTACCTTCTCCCCCTCCCACCATCTCTTCCTCCCACCTTATATCTTCCTATCTCTCCCACCCTCTCTCTCTTCCACCTTCTCTTCCTCCCACCTTAATTCACTTCCACCTTCTCTTCCTCCACCTTCTCTCCCCTTATCTTCTATCTCTCCCATCTTCACTTCTTTCCACCTTCACTCCCACCTTATCTCTTCCTATCTTCTATCTCTCCCTCTCTCTCTTCCACCTTCTCTTCCTCCCACATTCTCTCCCCTATCTTCTATCTCTCTCCCACCTTCAATTCTGTCCACCTTCACTCCCACCTTATCTCTTCCTATCTTCTATCTTTCCCACCCTCTCTCTCTTTCACCTTTTCTTCCTCCCACCTTAATTCGCTTCCACCTTCTCTTCCTCCACCTTCTCTCCCCCTATCTTTTATCTCTCCCACCTTCACTCCCACCTTATCTCTTCCTATCTTCTATCTCTCCCACCCTCTCTCTCTTCCACCTTCTCTTCCTCCCACCTTAATTCGCTTTCACCTTCTTTTCCTCCCACCTTAATTCGCTTTCACCTTCTCTTCCTCCCACCTTCTCTCTCCCTATCCTCTATCTCTCCCACCTTTACTCCCACCTTATCTCTTCCTATCTTCTATCTCTCCCACCTTCACTTCTTTCCACCTTCACTCCCACCTTATCTCTTCCTATCCTCTATCTCTCCCACCCTCTCTCTCTTCCACCTTCTCTTCCTCCCACCTTAATTCGCTTCCACCTTCTCTTCCTCCCACCTTCTCTCCCCCTATCTTCTATCTCTCCCACCTTCACTTCTTTCCACCTTCACTCCCACCTTATCTCTTCCTATCTTCTATCTCTCCCTCTCTCTCTTCCACCTTCTCTTCCTCCCACATTCTCTCCCCTATCTTCTATCTCTCTCCCACCTTCAATTCTGTCCACCTTCACTCCCACCTTATCTCTTCCTATCTTCTATCTTTCCCACCCTCTCTCTCTTCCACCTTTTCTTCCTCCCACCTTAATTCGCTTCCACCTTCTCTTCCTCCACCTTCTCTCCCCCTATCTTTTATCTCTCCCACCTTCACTCCCACCTTATCTCTTCCTATCTTCTATCTCTCCCACCCTCTCTCTCTTCCACCTTCTCTTCCTCCCACCTTAATTCGCTTTCACCTTCTTTTCCTCCCACCTTAATTCGCTTTCACCTTCTCTTCCTCCCACCTTCTCTCTCCCTATCCTCTATCTCTCCCACCTTTACTCCCACCTTATCTCTTCCTATCTTCTATCTCTCCCACCTTCACTTCTTTCCACCTTCACTCCCACCTTATCTCTTCCTATCCTCTATCTCTCCCACCCTCTCTCTCTTCCACCTTCTCTTCCTCCCACCTTAATTCGCTTCCACCTTCTCTTCCTCCCACCTTCTCTCCCCCTATCTTCTATCTCTCCCACCTTCACTTCTTTCCACTTTCTCTCCCTCCCATCTTCTCTTCCTCCCACCTTATCTCGCTTCCACCGTCTCTTCTTCCCACCTTCTATTACTCCCATCTTCTCTTCCTCCTACCTTATTTCGCTTCCACCTTCTCTTCCTCCCATCTTCTCTTTCTCCCCCTTATCTCGCTTCCACCTTCTCTTCCCTAGCTTCTCTTTCTCCAACCTTCTCTTCTCTCCCTACATATGCTATATAATTAAAGTGCGACCTCAAAAATGTGGCTACATCTTTTCATATTTTTTTCGGATTAGATCATTTCGAATTTTTTCTTATGTTCACTTTGTATCTTTCGAACTAATCATGAATTTGGACACAATGTTAAGTTTTGAATTCCTTATACAATATATTTTCGAACAGAATTTCATTTTTATCATCCTACAAGGGGCCGCTTGCTTTTGATAACTATTGATAGTAAATGTTAAAAGTTAAGTCACTTTAGCAATATACATAATGCTTAGATGATTTGGGAGGGCATAAAATCATCAATCCAATTAGGGGCGGGGGTGGCTCAGTCGGTAGCGCGCCAGGCTCGTAATGTGTAGTTCCCGAGTCCCAGCTGGGTCAGCGTTGAGATTTATCTCCGCAAAATTCCCCGCCCTGCCCACGGTCAGTAGGGGACACCGATGGGCTTGGAAAGGCCGCCGTCCGTCGGATGGGACGTTAAGCCGTGGCCCCGTGTGCGAGAGAGCCATACCCTGTGCACGTTAAAGAACACGCTGGATGGCCTTGACGGGAGGCTACCATCTGTCTCCCAACAGCTGTTCCAGTGGGTCCCCTCCCCCAACCTTCTCTGAGCCTTCGGGGTCCATGTGACCTGGCCATTTAGCCCATGGTGTGCAAAAAAGTGCCGCTCAGAGATAGAACAACCCAATCAATCCAATTATCTGTATCTCTTACTTCCACCTTCTCTGCCACCTTTCCTCCCTTCTGCCCCTTTCGGAAGTCCCTTTTCTCCTTCTTCTCATTATGCATTGTAATGAATATAATAAATTCAGAAATGCTTTAAAGGAGGGGGAGGGGGGAAATAGTATTCCTCAAAGTGTCCAAAGTTATGTTACCTGATGTAGCGTTGTGAGAGTTACTAAAAGGAAGCCGAAGATTGTACGATGATAAAAGGAAAATTTACGAGGAATTCGAAACTGAAAACGCTTCCAAATCGCAGGTTTAGTTCGAAAGATATCAAAAAATATATACTTTATAAGAAGTCGAAAACTAATGAAAAAGCATAAATACATTTTTTTCATTACTTTACTTATAATTTAAGTTTAACTCACGATATTGGTAATCAGCAAAAAGATTCGAATTCAGCATCAAATTTCCATTCAGAATCAGTGGCATAATATCAGAAAAGTCTATTAAAAGGTAAATGGAAATGGACTAGTGAATTAAGTAAATAAACGAAGAAGTAACACGTAAGAATAATCCGTGGTACATGAATCCCATTATTAGAGAATATTTTCTCAGCCATATCCAATTACATTTATGTGCAGTACAGATATGTAAAATGTAGAGCACAAGAGAAGGAACGTAACCAGCTCTACAGCTATGCAATTATGGCTGAGTGTGTCAATCAATCCCAGCTGCGTTTGCTATCACCGATTAAATCCTTCAGACTGCACCGTACCGTTGAGAAAGAAAACTTAATTTCTGCAGAACGCGAAGAGCTAATAAACACCTCAAAAAATTGCCCGAGAATAATGATTCCTATCCCATTTAGTTTTTTTTTTATTAGAGCGAATTTTGTGTAACTCACAAAACTCTGAAACAGAAAACTAGCTCATTTGTAGAGGAATTAGCAGACTTTTGCAAATAGCTAGACAATACTATTAGAAACGACATGTTTTCGAGGGTCGCAAATGACGGCTTATTTTAAAGGACTCTGTAGAAACACAACTGTACTGCAGAGAAAATCGACATATATCTTTATTAGGAGAAATAATACATCATATACAAAAAAAATTACAACACAAATCACATTGTTGAAATCACAGGAAAATATTAAATTCCAGATTATAAACGGAGACATAGTATACCCAAAAATTAAATAATTGATATATTTATTTTTTTTATTGATATATTGTATTGAGTGGAAGATGCAAAAATGTACACTAACACCCCTCAAGATATCAAAAACATGAAATACAAATTGCGAAATATGAATTCAGCAGTGTATGTACGTGTACAAACATACTGGTATGTACTGTATATGTACAGTACATACATTGCTGAATAGTAAGCATTTGCGAGGATTCGGAAAAGAAACAGCGAAATATTTACTATGTGGTTAACAGCAACAGAAGAGGAGAACGAGATGTCTTTGAATTTAAGGCTGAGAGAAAAAAGAAAGGGATATAAAAAATAGATGCTAATCACAGCGTTACCTGCTGCTCTTTTGGCGTTGATAAATCAATAAATATTTTGCGGAAAACATTTTCGCCGACATACGGGATTTGAACCCGCATCTCTCCAGAAACATGCCAGAGTACTTTTTATCCAGTTGAACTAATGCCATTCAACTGGGAGAATACTCTAGCATGTTTCTGAAGAGATGCGGGTTCAAATCCCGTATGTCGGCGAAAATGTTTTCCACAAAATATTTATTGATGTGATTGTGAAGTGATGCAATTGTGAAGCTACAGTAACCACTTTGACAGCATATAAACACAATACCTAAATGAAAATTAAAACTTGAAACATTTGAAAAATTCAGATAAGTCGACTTCCTTTAGTCGAATGTCAAAAATGAATGAAGTTGGGGGCATCACAACATCAGGAGGTAAAGAGTTCCAGATGCAACCAACTCGCATATGGAGGAATGATGTTCGCAATTTGTTCTAGCATGAGGAATATGAATATACAGTTGATGCTTTCTTTTCTCTGCTAGGGTCCAAGATACGAATTAAAGATTCGGCTACATTTGAATAGATGAGGCTGTTAAGGATTTTGTAGCAAATTTTTAAATCACGAAACCACCTCCATTCCAAAGAATGAATGTTGAGAGCTTTTAATCGTTCTTCGTAGCTTGAGTTGGAAAGTCCAGGTAGTCTCTTGCTAAACCATCTGTGAATGGACGTTCAACTAGACTGATGTCAGATGTACAGGGTGATTCAGTTAAGCGTGTATAAACTTCTGGGAAGGGTAGGTTGCACAAAGACAAATCGGAATCATATAGCAATGCAGGGTCGGTAACGGCATCTTCACGCGGTAGATGGAACAATGAATCTCTTTTGTTGCGATCTTATGCAACCACGGCAATTCCCGGTTCCGCTTGTACAGCACTACCTGGTTATGAAAAGCCGTGCTTATCTAGAGCTGGGGGCAAGGAATACGCCCTATAGGCGCACCTCAACCCCAGCCTCACATGGCAGCAGTCCTATAGAAGGAAAGCTGACCACCGGAGGAAACCTTACTTTAATCTATTCCCTGGTTAGCCATGAACGAGGATATATAGATCCAAGTTCGATCGGCGTCCGGGGTGGAGACTCTTAGTAAGACCCAGACTTTTTGGACAGCTCGTGCCTACAGGCGGGTTCAGACCTTTCGGCAGAGCCGTCGAACAGACCACACAGGTCTCCTGAGAGGTGAGGTCTCCAACGCCGTCACCATCCGACCGGCAATCAAGCCGGCCGGCAGCGTCTTCAACCTCGGTTGGCTTCAGCAATGCTCCAGCCGGGGACCACCCCAACCGGCAAAACCTTGGCAATGCTCCAGCTGTTGCCCACTACAGCCGGCAAAGCCTTTGGCCTGCTCCAGCTGGGGATCATCCCGACCGGCAAAGCCTCAGCCGGGTTGCTGGGGTAGATGGAACAACGTCCTCGCAGGTAGATGGAACAACGTCCTCGCAGGTAATTTATCTCCGCAAAATTCCCCGCCCTGCCCACGGTCAGTAGGGGACACCTATGGGCTTGGAAAGGCCGCCGTCCGTCGGATGGGACGTTAAGCCGTGGCCCCGTGTGCACGTTAAAGAACACGCTGGATGGCCTTGACGGGAGGTTACCATCTGTCTCCCAACAGCTGTTCCAGTGGGTCCCCTCCCCCAACCTTCTCTGAGCCTTCGGGGTCCATGTGACCTGGCCATTTAGCCTATGGTGTGCAAAAAAGTGCCGCTCAGAGGTAAAACAACCCAAACAACAACCCTCGCAGGTAACCGTCATTCGCGAACCGTCCGCAGAGGCAGTAGGATGGTCGATTACACAAACGCGGAGTTGGCCGATATGCATCTCGCATACGGGGCTGCGGACTGCAACGGGCGAGCCGCTGTGCGCGTGTACCAGAACAATACCCGATGAGGCGTACTCCCAACCACCAGATGTTTGCACGGCTGCATCAGAGGTTATGTGACAGTGGTTCCTTCCAGAGACCTGCCAGGAGTCGGGAACGATGGGCACTGACCCCTGACATGCAGGAGAATGTGCTACGTCATACAGAAGACACTCCAAGTGCCAGTACTCGAGCAATCGCCCACCGGGTAGGTCTTTCCCAATCCACCGTATGGAGGATTATGCGCGATAACCAATTGCATCCATATCATGTGCAGCGCATCCAGACATTGAAGCCTGAGGATTTCCCACAGCGCATTGCATTGCACAGCACAGAAGCAGGAAATTGGAGAACCCCAATTTCCTGCTTCTGTGCTGTTCACAGATGAGGCATGCTTTACACGGGAAGGTAGCTTCAATGCACATAACGTGCATGCAAGGCCGGTGGAGAACCCCCATGCTACACGAACACGTGCAGCACAAAACCGTTTTGCTGTAAATGACTGGTCCGGCATTGTCGGAGACCACTTAATAGGCCCATACCTCATGCCTATTCGTCTGGACGGAAGGAGTTACCGGATATTTCTGGAGGACGTCTTGCCAGAACTTTTGGATGAACAACAGGTCCCTCAGTCGCTGCGCCGTGCAATGTGGTTCCAGCACGATGGGGGCCCCGCCCATTTCAGCCATGAAGTTCGTCAACACTTAAACGTGACATTTGGACAACAGTGGATCGGGTGAGGTGGTCCCGTTCATTAGCCTGCAAGATCGCTCAACCTATCATGCCTTGATTACTTGTTGCCTTGGTTATACCAAAGGACTGGTGTTCGACACCCCCGTTGAAAGTGCTCAGGAACGCCAGGAATCTTCCAGAATGTACGTGATTCCATGAGCCGACGATGTCAGGCCTGTGTTACAGCTCGTGGTCGCAACTTCGAACACCTTCTGTGACGTCTGTGCATTTCGCAAATGTACCTATTGTGATTAATAAAAAGCATTTTGTTCACTTACGTGCTGCTCTTTCATTCACGTCCTCTCTGTACACTAGCACATGTTGATGCCGTTACCGACCCTGCATTGCTATGATTCCGATTCGTCTTTGTGCAACCTACCCCTCCCAGAAGTTTGTACACGCTTAACTGAATCACCCTGTATATATCAAAAGAAATATTTTCTCACGAAAGCATTTTAGTTTTCTTCTTTGACATGATATTGCTACGAATTTTTAATAGGAAATCTTCAGCTTGGGGTCAAAAGAATGTTTAGCAAAAAGAATTCATAAATGAATAATTTACTGCAAAAGTATAAAAACCACACACATAAAATAGATTCGACTAACACAAATCCTATCCCTGCATCAGTATCAAAGAATACTTCAGAAAATCCACCAATACTCCAAATAGTCATATTGCAATTCTTACAGTCTCTTTTCAAAGCATAAAGGAAAGCATTTTACAACATTCAATAAGTATCGTAATTATCTCTGAGAATAAACCTATAAATTTTCAAGATTAACTTTATCAATTCTTTTCACATATTAAATTCACCACGCACCAGACGATTAACTCTTCCTACAGAGAAGTTAAGGTCACCTCTGCTTGCTCGACTAGCACATTGCCTCTTCTGTTTGATCGTCAAAACTCTTGAACTAAGATCTTATCAAAATCTTATCACTAAGATTAACACAAAACATGCACTTGCAGCTCCCACCGACAATCGTAGAATCATATTCGATGTACTGGGTAATAATTTAACCCCTAACCATCTCCATCATAAAGATATGCCTATTTGGCATGAGTAAGAACAAAATATATAAGTAAACCACCCTTAAGTGGGCCCTAAGGGCAAACTCTACCGACAACTTTCCAATTTTCTCTTTTAAGCATTGTTAAAAAAAATTCAAGTTCTTGTGTCTGTTCCAATCAGCTAGTGACGTAATTCTCACGCTGAAGTACACGCGAACGTCAATGACACATCAATCATGGTTTTATTGTAGCACGTTCATCTGTCGTAACAATATCATTGTTGTCTGATTCGTTTCGTAATTCAATAGATTAAAGAAAAAAACACTCCGTTATGATATTATTGGGATACTGCTATGCTGTTACGATAGTGATTTGTAAAATAACAATAAAGTTAACAACTGCACAAACATATTAGCACTGCACATTATAATATACCTTATGCAGTGGTCAGACAAACTGAATGTCTAGAAAAGAAAAAGGACTTGATGTGAGATGATTAAAGAAAAAAGCAAAACAAAATAAATAGAAATGAAGATGATCTGATAAACGAGGGATAATAATAAAAAAAATCATCATAGGAAGTTTTAAAGTTAAAAAAACTCTCCTAAAATGACTTTAAAAAGCTAGTGTTTGAAGCCAACGCTATTGACGTAGCGAAGTGAATTAATGGAAATCATTCTTTTTGCCTTTCCAAAGCAAGATTTTCTTTTGTGTTTCACAGAAGCAGCCACGACGCATGGGACTTTAGTTCACAGGCCGAGCTTCGCCGCCGAGGTCACTTACGGAGTGATGGGGGCCAACTACCCGGCCTTGGAACTGATGGCGCTGTACGCTGCTGCTGCCATGCACGACTACGATCACCCCGGCAGAACAAACGCCTTTCTCGTGTCAACGTACGCTCCGCAGGTAAGACCTTCTTTGCCTTCTGTTTGGCTTTCGATTTTTACACTCATCCAGACTGACATTTCACACGACACATTAGTCCCATATTTCAATTGGAATATTATTAAACCTCAATCCCGTCGCCGAATAGTTTATGGTGTGCTTCCCGAAAAAAAAATCTATTCTTCAGTTACGTGTCAATAATAGCCTGAACAATGGAGTATTGGATATTAAAGTAAAATTATTAGAATCGGAAGGTGAAAAAAAATTATTTTTGCATGAAATTCCTTCAATATTTTTGTCGTTCGTCCGTGGCTGTCTTCGGGAGATCTGGGAATTTTTGCGCATGTGCACGGAACAGCCAAAGTCAAGGGCTCTCTTCTGAAATCCCTTGGCCTTCGAAACTAGACTATGCAATGTTTCTAGCATTGGAAAAATATTTCAAACATGTGTAATGCTGAAGCCGTCCCATGGCCGAGTGGTTAGCGCGCTTGGCTACTTATCTAAGGGCCTGGGTTCGAGCCCCGGGTAAGATATGGCTGTTTGTGTTGTTTTTCTGCTGAGGTCCTGCCATCCTCACAGACCTTCTACTATGGCACATAAACTGACAGGCTCCTGTCAGACCGCTGTGGCAAGCAGCTGCTTGAGGGGAATACTGAAATAATTCTAATTTCATTAGAGGATTTCCCGAAATATCTCTTTCGAATGATCTCTGCGCTTCATAATATTGGGGCCATTTGACTGTATAGTTCTTCTTTAAAGTTGCCACATTATTTAACTCTAAATATTGCGATATAAAGTTGGCTGTGTCGAAATGCAGACAGGGAAATTAAGCCGCTTATTCTATTAAATATCTTCTTCGGCTTTTCTTCATACCCGTTATGAAGTTATTCACAAAGAATTCATTTTCGTGGATCTAGAAAATTAGAACTCTTCCTGATTAAAATAATGGGATTCCGGAGATAAAAGATTGAATTTTTCTCCTTATCAAACAGAGCAAAATTAATCAATAATAAATTAACACATTACCTGTTGACATATAATTCAAGAGAAAACATTTCTCCAATTATATGTCAACAGGTGATCTGTTGAATTTATTATTGATTAATTCTTACATTGATAATGCTTTTGCGTGAATGACTTCCTTATATTTTTTAACTGGGAAGCTTGGATTCGGGGAACAATTTTTTTCCACAATTTATTTCTTGAACATCAATTAACAAATTGTTGTCTTTACAATAATATTGAATTATGTGAGAGAATTCATAAAGCTCATAACGATTGATTGTGCATTACTACTGGAAACAGAGAAGCTTCGACAGCAAAATGGCGATGTAACGAATGATGGAGTAGCGAAATATTCCGCATGAGGAAATTTTATTCCTTTCTGCCAATTTCCTATGTACCTCGATGCAAAACGTTTCATTTTAACGAATTCCAATTCTAACACAGATATTAGTTTATCATAATAAAATCATCCTGATTCTAGAAAATATCATCAAATACCGAAATTTGCAAAAAGAAAATCCTTAAACAGAGTAGATTTTCCCGTCTTTAGAGGGGCTGGTAGGGGGGGGGGGGGGGTTACTCATTCGGTAGCGCGCCAGGCTCGTAATCTGCAGTTTACAAATTCGAGTCCCAGTTCGGCCAACGTTGAGATTTATCTTCGTAAACCTCGCCCCCCCCCCCCCTGCTGCCATCTGTGAGTAGGGGAGAACTATGGGCTTGGAAAGGCAGCCATCCATCAGACGCGGCGTTAAGCCATGTCCCATGTGTAGGACAGCCGTACCCTATGCACGTTAAAGAACACGCTGGATGGCCTTGACTGGAGGCTGCCATCTGTTTCCCAACAGTTGTCTAGTGGGTCCTCTCCCTCCACATTTCTCTGAGCCTTCGGGATCCTTGTGATCTGGCCATTTAACCCATTGTG
This sequence comes from Ryuthela nishihirai, assembly GCA_038380435.1. Lineage (NCBI taxonomy): Eukaryota > Metazoa > Arthropoda > Arachnida > Araneae > Heptathelidae > Ryuthela > Ryuthela nishihirai. The sequence continues at coordinate 43,707,721 of JAWZYU010000005.1, forward strand.
TGCAAAAAAAAGTGCCTCTCATAGGTAAAATAAACCTAAACCCGCTATATTTAATCATTTGTTAAATTCAAGTTATTTTTATGGTTAAGTTCGTTAATTGGTTTAGTATTGTTATTAAGGAGGAGGTTAAAAAGGTTCTTGACACGTCTCTGAAGATATCCACTCGTTCCTCCGACGCTAACGAGCTACGACTTGTCTAAACTTGCCATTCATCATCATCATCATCATCAAGCAGCCATGGGCTACGGAGGTCCAACCAGACCACGCAGTTTAATTCTCCAAGCATATCTGTCCTGAGCTACATCTGCTGCATCCGGCCACTGCACACCAATTCTAACAAGGTCCTGTTTGACATTGTCTGCCCACCGCATCCTAGGTCTCCCCCTCCTTCTGAGGCCTCTAGGCACCTATTCATAACCCTATTCTCCAATCTATAATAATCCATACGGGCAACATGGCCAAACCAGCGGAGTCTCTCTCTGCACAATATGCTGCTTAAAAGAGGTTGCAGACTCCTTTGACTAACCTCATCATTAGTTACAAAGTTAAACCACCTAATACCCAAGATATTACGTAAGCATCTAGAATCAAAAGCATCTAGTTTCCTGTTATCTTGTTTACACAGCGTCCAAGTTTCACTACCATAACTAACCCTAGAAAGAACCAAACTGTTATACAGTCTAATTTTAGTCTTTAGGTGTATACGCCTATTTCTCCACAATCTCCATAGATTCTTAAAAGTCCCGTCAGCAATACCTATTCGTCTGTTAATCTCATGCCGCACATCACCAGTATCAGTTACATAGCTCCCAAGGTAATTAAACTGTGACACCTGCTCAAGACTGCAACCATTCAGATTAACTGAATCACAGCCTACCTGACCAATTTTCATCACTTTAGTTTTCTCTCTGTTTATAACCAAACCTACTCTACTACCAGTGTCATCACAGCTCGAATGAAAGAGTTCATCTCATCAACATCATTTGCCAAAAGGGATAAATCATCAGCATAATCTAAATCGGAACTTTTCGTATCTCCAGCCCATTTAAGGCCAAAAGCTTTCCCTAGAAGTGAATTTCGCATACCATAATCAACAACCAAACTAAAGAGAAAAGGAGACAAAATGCACCCTTGTCGAACACCAGAAGTAATGCTAAACCAATTGCTACAAGACTTACCAACTCTCTCACATGACTCAGTGTTATGATAGAGAGCTTTCATTATGTTAACTAACTTGTCTGGTATACCATATGATATCACAATCAACCACAAATTATGACGATCAACAGAGTCGAAAGCCTTTTTGAAATCAACAAAGCTGGCAACCAAAGGTTTCTGAAACTCTCAACATTTCTCAAGAATCTGCCTAAGTGAAAATATCTGATCCACATATCCCCTACCACTTCTGAATCCACATTGCTCATCACGCAATTGACTGTCAACCAGATTCTTAATTCTATTAAGCACAATCATGGAAAGAACTTCACCTGGAACAGAGAATAGGCTAATACCCCTATAGTTATCACAAGAACTGCGATCACCTTTTTTGAAAATAGGGATAACAATAGCTCTAGTAAAATCCTTAGGAACCATGCCTTTATCATAAAAGATATTCAAAATTTCAGTCATCCAAGTGGTAACCAAAACATTCCCAGCTCTGAGTATTTCTGTAGTAATTTCATCTACCTCTGGGGATTTATGAAGATTAAGTTTAGAGATAGCCAAAATAACTTCAGATTATGTTATAGGGCCAACATTAAAGCTGCCAATGCATCTATTATCATTACAAGCAATGGGAGTAGAACTAACCACATTGTTTAGAACATCACTGAAATTCTCAGCCCACCTAGCCATAACAGAATCCTCACCTTCTATATCCTTACCATGTTTATTCTGCAATCCTTGTATGCCTGTCCGTTTTCTACCACATAAAACATTAACTATCTGGTACAGCTCTCTGCTGTTGTGCTGCCTAACTGCTTCCTCAGCTTTGTCAGCCAAACCATCAAGCCAAAGATTCTTATCAGTAGCTAACTGATCCTTTACACGTTTATTAAGCTCTCTGTAATGCTTTCTATTAGGACTAGTAGGGTATTGATTAAGGACATTCCTGCAGTTCTTTCTTTCTGAAATAAGCTCAAGTGCCTTATCACTCAAATAATTCTGCTTCCTCTGCTCCTTTTTTCCTAAAAGAGTACCGTTAGTTTCCAAAAAAGCCTGTTTAAAATGGCCCCATTCTTCCTCAACTTCAGTAGTAAGTAAACCATGACTGTCATAATGACTAAGTAACCTATCGTGGTAAGCTTTAGCTATAACTGGGTCTTTCAGAGCTTCAGTATTAAAGGTAAATTTTTTAACCCTAGCACAACACTTTTTAAGTTTAAGTTGTAGGACACTTTTAACAAGGTAATGGTCAGATCCGATTTCAGCTCCCCTATATGCCCTGGTATTTCTAACAGAACTAGCCCATTTGCTGTTAATTAATATATAATCAATCATATTCCTATGCAGCCCATCAGGTGAAACCCATGTGTATTTATGTATGTCGCGGTGTTTGTAATATGTGTTAGTTATTCTGAAACCATTGAGTTTACTTACCTGTAGGAGACGTTGCCCATTGCCATTGCAGCTACCAATACCAAAAGGGCCTATCACCCCTCCCCAAAAGTCAGAGTCAGTACCAACTTTGGCATTGAAGTCACCTAGAACAAGGGTAATATCTCCTTTCTTGACAGAATTCAAAATATCCTGAAGTTGTCCGTAAAACATATCCTTCTCATCCTCATCAGAATCCTCAGTGGGGGCATAACAGCAGATAACATTCAAGTCTTTAATGCTTGTCTGAAATTTTGCTGTAAGAAACCTTTCATTAATGCACTCATATCCTAAAAGAGCATCACTAGCATGTCTGCTGAGCAGCAGACCCACGCCTTGGTGATGCTTTCCATCCTCCCTGCCTGTAAAGAGAAATTTAAAGTTATTTTTAAGTATCTCACCTTTACCTGTCCATCTGGTCTCTTGCAAGCCTAGAATATCTAGGTTATAGCGCTGGAATTCCTGCATGAGGATATCAAGAGAATAATCTCTATGTAATGTCCTCATGTTCCACGTTCCTGCAGAGAGAAAATGATTAATAGGATTTTTAAAGAAATTAGGTTTATTGAGATTGGTAGGGCCAACAATATCAAACAGCCCCCTGATCGCAGGCATGGGGCAAAAACCTGTTCCTCCTCCGCTAAAGGCTGAAGTCACCAATGCTGGTAGGAACTTCAGGCACCACCTTTTCAAGTGGACTTTTTCAAGAGCCACATGGCCTGCCTGAGACACATTACTCCAGTTTAGGCTTGACGATGCCCAACTAGCAAAGTAAGGTTCAGGTACCTGCGATGGCCTGTGATTAGGATTGTCCACCAGCTGATATAAGGTATCCCATGCCTCTGTTCACTTAGAGCTGGCAACCCAGAAACAAACAGAAAACACAGCGGCAGATTCTCCCTCAACAGAGACTCACCAGTGCAGCAAGTCCAGTATTCATAATCAAACTCAAATCCATAAACAAATCCAGTCTAGTAGAGATAAATGGTCAGCACCAGGAACCTGTGAAGTTGACCACTCCTCAGCAGGGTTGAAAAAGAAGAAAAAAGTGGCCATAAATGACCAGATCAGTAGGCTATACTGAACTGGCAGCCCTCCCCTTCCGTTCCCTTCCAAAAGAGAATATCTCTTTTGAAAGGTACTAACGGCCTGCACCACGAGAAGGCGGGGTCGGACATTAGGTGCTAGACCTGGCCGGTTCTGTGCATCATCACTAGGGATTTTATGTATTAAAAATAATAATAACGAGCACTCCGAAGGGAATGTGCCATGGATATCTGGAGCAGAGTACGCGGAAGAAACCCATATTAACAGCTCTGCACAAGGCTGCACAGGTACAATGGACGCGGCGCCACAAAGACTGGACTGTTGATTCTTGGAAGCGTGTGATCTGGTCGGATGAGTTACGTTTTTGCTTGTACTCCAGTGATGCAAGGCGACGGGTACATCGTAAGCCGCATGAAGCTTTCCATACGGACTGTGTGCAAGGTTCTGTTCAAGCTGGAGGAGGCTCTGTGATATTCTGGGGGGGGGGGGGTTCACGTACGAGGAAATGTGTCCTTTGGTTGCAGTGACGTCACACTTGAACCAGAAGGGTTATATGGAGCTACTGGACGACCACATGTTGCCTTTTGTGCATCTCCACAGTGAACATCAGAAGGATACCCCAGCCTTTCAAGAGGACAATTGTCGCGTGCACAGGGCTCTAAGTGTGTCGGATTGACACGACGAGCATTCTGAAGCCTTCGAACATCTCGACTGGCCTGCCAAATCCCCGGATTTGAATCCCATAAAAAAACTTGTGGGACTTTTTAGGGCAACGAGTGAAGCGCCGTTCCAGCCATCCGGCCAATCTGGCCGAACTGCAACATTTGCTGCTGGAAGAGTGGATGAATATTGATGTACACTACATCCACACACTGTTGGCATCCATGCCAGACAGGATTTAGGCTGTTCATTCGGTCGCACAGAGCCGTCACGCGCTCTTAGGTGACATTCAGCCAGGGGTGACTAATTTTTTGTCCGGTGAGCTTATCATACAGCTGATAAACGAGAAAGACATCACACCAAACGATTATCCAAGGAAAATGCAGATGAAATCAACCCGACAGAGAACTGGACACCTTAACCCTTTTCTGTGCAAGATATAAAAATTAGATAGCCCAAACTGGTGAGCACTGCCCTGCGAAAGAGACTGTTCACCGCCTCGTTCACCGCCTCGAATGCACAAATACGATAAATAAACGCAAATACATTGAACAAATAACTTTAGCAAAATAACCACAGAAGAATTTAACCTACCAAACTTATTACATCACCTTACGGTAGAAAAAAGGAGAAAAATCTGGAATTTAACATTCGAGTTCTTGAGGCAAACCCACCTTTTCGATCGTACTTAACAGAGACCAATTTGTCATACTAAAAATTACGCTCATATAAATCTACTCTTTCCCGTTTACATAAAGCGGTTGCCATCCATATATAAAAGAATCAAGAACTTATAGATGCACATGATGGAAGCAAAAGCTACAAACCACGAAGGATGAAAAAAAAAAAGACTAAAATGCAGCACACCAAAATCAGAAGAAATCAAGCTACATCCTGAAGCGCAATCTATATACGCTCCGAGCCAATTATCGATGAACGATAATGCAACCCCGAACGCAGAGCGCATACACTGCATCAGCAGCAACTTTGGCGCTCCTGACTATTTATCGATGACGTCTTACTATATCGCCACGCTCCCGCAACTTTGCCAACTGTAGATTTCGACAGCTAAACTTACATAAATTAAAACATTAAGTTTAAGCAACGAAGCTACATTACAACTAAAGCATACCTGAAATAGGATGGAAAGATCACATACGACACAAATAGACTACAAAACCGAAGATACACGAAGGATATAGCATAACCTTATGCACAACTTTCGTCCTCTTCTCTATCCTTTAACACTTTTTCTCCATCCGATTCACAACCAATGAAAACCACACTGAGGTGCCGACAACGGAAGACTAAAGGAAGATTAAGAAAAACATCTTACAGCCAATGAGCAAATAAATAATCATATCAAACTAGAAGGCCAACATATTAAGTGAAAACAAAACAGAAGGCCCCAAAAGCCCTAACATTTGTTCTTCTCTGGATGATTAAAAAAACCGGCTTCGTTATAATGAATATTTCCTTGTATCGAGTGGCAACAATCATCAGGACTATGTTCTGGCTTCTGATAAGAGTGCAGTGACCTGGGCCATCGACGATTGCACCGCTGTTTGCTGCCTTCTACAGCATAACAGATATTCATGATCACCAATTCAAGTAATGGCTCCTTAGGCTGCAAACGTGCGGAATAACTGATATCGGATTCGCGATTTGTTGCCCTTTCTAGCTACGGAAAAAGCCGAGACTCGGATTTCTCCTTCTGTCTTGCACTGAAAGATAAACAGATTCTCTCGACGCCAGACGACTTTTCAATTCTTCGACATCCTTTAAATTCCGGGCAGTTGAACATTTCCGTTATTGATTGATGTCGATTGGAGCGTCTCTTAACTTTCAAAACGTATGCAAAGCAACCTCGCCTCAGCTGGTGGAAACTCAACGTCATTTTTTACCTACTTTACTAAATTCTCTTTTAAAAAGGACTTCAAGAAACTACTTAGAAGCCTTTTTATTTCGCTCGACGAAGCCAAGCCCATAACACTTATCAAAACATCCCTTTTTCGCATCTATCTTCCGCTTACAATTTAGGGTTGAAATGTTTTCGTTTCATCTTCAATTTTAGTAATCGATAACTCTACAATCTGCTGATCACTTTTTTTGTAGCAAAAGGCGTCATCTCGCTCCCTTTCCGAATGATCGATTCGACAGCTGAGATCGATTTATGGATGAGAGAAAAGGAAGTCAGCATCAGGTGAGCGGAAGGGAAGTCTGCGGCAGGAAGTGAAACGTGTACATCGGTGGCGAAAAGGAAGGCGGGAGATTTGCATCGGTGAGGAAAAGGAGCTAGCAGAAAGTAATGGAGGTGAAAGTAATGGAGGTTGATTCAAGAGAAAGGTGAATCTCTGCATCTGAGAAAGAAAATTTCTCTCAATGTCGAATATGAATCGATAAAGAAGGGAGCAGACTGATAAGTGAAAAAGGAAAAAAGAAAGTTTCTGTCACTGAGGGATAATGAGGAGTTTGTGGTGGATTAACCGATGCCTAGAGAACGGGCATCACTGAAGAAGGGAGCTGGAGGGGGTGAAAATGGGTTGCAAGTGATGAGGTTGGAAAAGAGTGAAAAAAAACAGAAGGGGAGCCTCGTTCAACATGGTAGAGAGTAGAATACTATATATCATGTTCAATTGTAACTCATCATCATCATCCTCAAGCAGCCATGGGCTACGGAAGTCCAACCAGACCGTACAATTTAGTTCTCCAAGCAAGTCTATTCTGAGCTACATCTACTGCATCTGGCCACTGCACACCAATTCTAACAAGGTCCTGTTTGACATTGTCTGCTCACCGCATCATAGGTCTCCCCTTCTTTCTGAGGCTTTTAGGCACACTGTTCATAACCCTATTCGGCAATCTATAATTATCCATACGGGCAACATGGCCAAACCAACGGAGTCTCTCTCTGCACAATATGCTGCTTAAAGGAGGTTGCCGACTCCTTTGCCTAACCTCATCATTAGTTACAAAGTTGAACCACCTAATGCCCAAGATACTGCGTAAGCATCTCGAATCAAAAGTATCTAGTTTCCTGTTATCTTCTTTACACAGCGTCCAAGTTTCACTACCATAACTAACCCTAGAAAGAACAAAACTATTATACAGTCTAATTTTAGTCTTTAGGTGTATACGCCTATTTCTCCACAATCTTCATAAATTCTTAAAAGTCCCGGCAGCAATCCCTATTCGTCTGTTAATCTCATGCCACACATCACCATTATCTATTACATAGCTCCCAAGGTAATTAAACTGTGACACCTGCTCAAGACTGCAACCATTCAGATTAACTGAATCACAGCCTGCCTGACCAATTTTCATCACTATAGTTTTCTCTCTGTTTATAACCAAACCTACTCTACTACCAGTGTCATCACAGCTCGAATGAAAGAGTTCATCTCATCAACATCATTTGCCAAAAGGGATAAATCATCAGCATAATCTAAATCGGAACTTTTCGTATCTCCAGCCCATTTAAGGCCAAAAGCTTTCCCTAGAAGTGAATTTCGCATACCATAATCAACAACCAAACTAAAGAGAAAAGGAGACAAAATGCACCCTTGTCGAACACCAGAAGTAATGCTAAACCAATTGCTACAAGCCTTACCAACTATCATGACTCAGTGTTATTATAGAGAGCTTTCATTATGTTAACTAACTTGTCAGGTATACCATATGATCTCACAATCAACCACAAATTATGACGATCAACAGAGTCGAAAGCCTTTTTGAAATCAACAAAGCTAGCAACCAAAGGTTTTTGAAATTCTAAACATTTCTGAAGAATCTGCCTAAGTGAAAATATCTGATCCACACATCCCCTACCACTTCTGAATCCACATTGCTCATCACTCAATTGACTGTCAACCAGATTCTTAATTCTATTAAGCACAATCATGGAAAGAACTTTACCTGGAACAGAGAGTAGGCTGATACCCCTATAGTTATCACAAGAACTGCGATCACCTTTTTTGAAAATAGGGATAATAATAGCTCTGGTAAAATCTTTAGGAACCATGCCTTTATCATAAAAGTTATTCAAAATTTCAGTCATCCAAGTGATAACCAAAACATTCCCAGCTCTGAGCATTTCTGTAGTAATTTCATTTACCCCTGGGGATTTATGAAGTTTAAGTTTAGAGACAGCCAAAATAACTTCAGATTGTTATAGGGCCAACATTAAAGCCACCAATGCATCTATCATCATCACAAACAATGGGAATAGAACTAACTGCATTGTTTAGAACATCACTGAAATGCTCAGCAGACCTAGCCATGACAGAACCCTCACCTTCTACAACCTTACCATGTTTATCCTTCAATCCTTATATACCTGTCCGTTTTCTACCTCACAAAACATTAACTATCTGGTACAGCTCTCTGCTGTTGTGCTATCTAACTGCTTCCTCGGCTTTGTCAGCCAAGCCATCAAGCCAAAGATTCTTATCAGCAGCTAACTGATCTTTTACACGTTTATTAAGTTTTCTGTAATGCTTTCTATTAGGACTAGTAGGGTATTCATTAAGTACATTCCTGCAGTTCTTTCTTTCCAAAATAAGCTCAAGTGCCTTATCACTCAGATAATTCTGTCTGTTCTGCTCCTTTTTTCCTAAAAGAGTACTGTTAGTGTCGAAAAAAAGCCTGTTTAAAATGATCCCATTGTTCCTCAACTTCAGTAGTAAGCATACCATGACTGTCATAATGACTAAGTAACCTATCATGGTAGGGTTTGGCTATAACTGGGTCTTTCAGAGCTTCAGTATTAAAAGTAAATTTTTTAACCCTAGAACAACACTTTTTAAGTTTAAGTTGCAAGACACTTTTAACAAGGTAATGGTCAGATCCAATTTCAGCTCCCCTATATGACCTGGTATTCCTAACAGAACTAGCCCATTTGCTGTTAATTAATATATAATCAATCATATTCTTATGCAGCCCATCAGGTGAAACCCATGTTTACTTATGTATGTCGCGGTGTTTGTAATAAGTGTTAGTTATTCTGAATCCATTGAGTTTACTTACCTGTAGGAGACGTTGCCTATTGCCATTGCAGCTACCAATACCAAAAGGCCTATTACTCCTCCCCAAAGGTCAGAGTCAGTACCACTTTGGCATTGAAGTCACCTAGAACAAGGGTAATATCTCCTTTCTTGACAAAATTCAAAATATCCTGAAGTTGTCCATGAAACCTATCCTTCTCATCCTCATCGGCATCCTCAGTGGGGGCATAACAGCAGATAACATTCAAGTCTTTAACGCTTGTCTGAAATTTTGCTGTAAGAAACCTTTCATTAATGCACTCATATCCTAGAAGAGCATCACTAGCGTGTCTGCTGAGAGAAATTTAAGATTATTTTTAAGAATCTGTCCTTTATCTGTCCATCTGGTCTCTTGCAAACCGAGAATATCTAAACTATAATGGTGAAATTCTTGTGTGAGGACATCAAGAGAAAAAGTTCTGTGCAGAGTCCACACATTCCAATTACTTATGAAGAGAAAATGGTTAGTGGGATGTTTAAAGAAACTATGTTTATTGAGAGAGGAAATGGCGACAATATCAAACAGCCCCCTAATCGCAGACATGGGGCAAAGACCCGTTCCCCCACCACTAAAGGCTGAAGCCATCTACACTGGAATACTTCCTCCAATGTAGAATTTGACGATGCCAATAGAAGCAAAGAGTTCAGGTGCCTGCGATGACTTCTGCTCAGGATTATCCACCAGCTAATAAATATATTCTATGAATCTATTCACTTGGGGCTGTCAACCCACAAACAAACAGAAAACACAGCGGAAGATTTTCCCTCCACAGAAGCCCACCAGTGCAGCAAAATCAGGATCCATAATCTAGCTCAGAGCCATATATCTGTCCAGTCCACTGGGTTTATATGGTCAGCACCAGGACACTGTGTGGTTGACCACTCCTCAGCAGGGTAGAAAAAAAAGTAGCCAGAGTTGTCCAGATCAATAGGCCAAACTAATCTGGCAGCCCTCCCCTTCCGTTCACTTCCACAAGAGAGTATCTCTTTTGAAAGGTACTAAACGGTCTGCACCACGAGAAGGCAAGTTCGGACATTAGGTTCTACGCCTGGCGGGTTCTATGCGTCATCACAGGGGAATGGTGCACAGCTCTCCTTCCAATGAGTACCTAGCTACCATTTACAGACTCTCTGATCACAGCAATGTGCATCTGCTGTATGAAGTTATTTATCTGCTGTATGAAGTGACGACATCACTTTTACACCTTATGCAACATTTAAATCAGCAACTCTACCATCTGTGCCTGAAAAGTATATACACTGCTGAAAGTGGAAATCGCAACACTACAAAGGAAACGATGTATACTCCCGAAACTGACGGGACGGAAGTTATGAGGGTAGATGTGCAAATGCTCCAAAAACGGAACGTGAGAATGCAAGGTACGTGCGTTTATTGCAGAGTCATTAGTACATAGTAGACCCACCTCAGGTGGTTATACAAGCATGTAAACATCTCGGCATTCCAACAATCAGATCGTTAATGGTTTCCTGAGATATGGCATTCCAAACAGCATCTAATTTCGCACGCAACTATACCAGGTTAATCGGCGGACGCAGCTGGGGAAGGACAATAATGGCGATGGACTCATAAGGTCCCACACATGCTCAATTGGCGACAAGTCTGGGGAGTATGGTAGCAATGGGAGAATGTCCATACCTTGGAGACTGTCCATCGTTGCACGTAGAGTGTGTGGGGTGGCGTTATCCTGCTGCAGAATCAGTTCAAGAATGGTGGTAAGGAAGGTTCTTGCAACAGAATTATCGATATCATGTCTTGCCGTTAGCAACGCCAGAAACATGGAACAGAAGGGTGCAGCCACCATATGTGATGCCACCCCATACCATTGTACCATAATGGGGAGCCATATGGCTGCTAATGGAATAGGCTTCCTCATGTCATTGATGACGCCAATGCCATGTGGACAAATGGCCATCTGGCATGCCGCAACAGAGTCGGTACTCGTCTGTGAACAACACTCTCCTCCATTCCTTAGTTTACTGTTGCCTCAACTCGACACCAGTGGCGACAGCATAACCAGTGATGTCACTGCAATGGCAGAGGCCAGAATGGACGTCTCTCCCTCATTCCTGCATTATGAAAACGTTGTCTAATAGTTTGCATGGAGACAACAGTACCCATAGTGGTCGACTGCATCACAGGTTCTGTGATGAAAGGGTCACCAAACGGCTCTCCTACAGAGCATGCAATCATCACATCCTGTGGCCGGCGTGCCGGTCCCGTACCTGTTCTTTGTGTATTTGGTATCCATGATGTTGCATGAGAGGCACCATTGCACTGTGCTCACATTGCACCCCATGCATGTGACAATAGCTCAAAGCTCAATCCGAACTCTCACATATCAACGATTCGCTCTCTCTCGGAAGGCGTCAATTGCGCATAAGAGTCCCGCCAGCATCTCCAAGGCATGTTCGGAACATTTTCGCAGCATGCACTCCAACCTCACTGTGGGTCGTGGTATGGGCGTATATAACTCGTGGTCGCCTGTTATTTATACGGCTCGGCTGGGTGTCACGTGCCATTTGCTGCGGAACTTTGATCATTTGCATATCACCGATGACTAATTGCCTCCTGCGATTTAAATATCTCTACTTCCATTTCTTCTGGTGTTGCAATCTTCACTTTGAGCACCGTAAATGATCTTCCATCATCTCTGCAATAGCAATTTGGACAGATTCACAACCATTCTCGTGATACAATTAACCAAATGCCACTTCTACAATACTGTTTATATCAGTTTCCTAATTTTAATTTTTGTTTTTTAAACATAGCTCTACCATATTTTTCCTGCTTAACCACTTTTGGAGTCTTCCACAAATTGATAATTTTTTAATAATTGAGATAGAAACTTTGGTGTTTGGAAAAGGCAAATGAATGTCGATAGTGGACCGTCAGCCGAGGGTGATGAGAAGGCGAGACCAGGTCACCTGGAAAGGGATTAGGGTGAGAGATGGCAAAATGAAGGACACAAGAATTGGATTGCTTAAGGATTACTTTAAGGAGAAAGGAATTTTCAGGGGAAGATTCGTAAATAGTGAGATGGCGATGAAATGAAGAAATCAAGAAATACGAAAGATTCTTGTGTAGAGGAAACGTATCAATGGACAGGATGATCTCTCGTAAGGGTGGAATTGGGAAAAGGAAATGGAAAATGCAATTCCTCGAAAGTCCTTTATGTTCATGATTTTGTTTCTATTCTTTCTCTTTCTCTTTTTTTATGAATCCTCTTACAGAAGAAGCTCACTTTTTTTGTTTCGCTTCCTCTTTAATGAACAATAGTGAGCCTCACACGTCCACAAATGCATCCTCGCCTCGTGAACTATTAGAAGTCGGTTGCAAAGAATAGTCAATTCGAATACGAGAATAAGTTGACCACGGGATGAAAGGAAATAATTGCGGAGGAATCACAGCGTGTAATCTATTTTGTCATAACATTTGAAACATTTAATGAGTTCATACAGCTGTCTAAATCAGAAATGCTATGTAAGAAGCATCACTGAGTTGCGATGTTGCATCAGGTGTTTTTTTTTTCCTCCTCTTAGGCGGTGCTGTACAACGACCGATCGGTGCTCGAGAATCACCACGCGGCAGCAGCTTGGAGTCTCTTCCTCTCGAAGCCGGAACACAATTGGCTCTGTCATCTGGACAAGGCCGAATTCAAACGGTTCAGGTTCCTCGTGATCGAATGTATACTTGCCACTGATCTGAAGAGGCATTTCGAGATCCTCGCCGAATTCAACGCCAAGGTAAGATGAATCCAATTCTTCCCTTTAAATTGCGTAATGCCTGACATGGAGAATTCATTAAAACTTTGTAAATCCTCTCCCTTTCAACCTCCACATCTCTAAACTCTTCAAAAGTATGAACATTATTGCCAAGAGTCATCATCGGGATAAGTGGACTTTTGTGAAACCGATCAAAACGAAACTTCTTAATGCCTGCTCACCTTATTCTCATTAAAAGCTTCTCTTCTTCTGCCACTGATACGACGATTATCGGATTCTTTCGACTTCGTCAGGACTCAGTTAACGAAACGATTAGGCTTCATGAAGATCTCTTTTAACTTTCTCCAATACGCTCCTAAAAGAACAGTCCCCTTCAAGAAGCACTCTCTATACTTAATGACGAAATATATCATTCTAAGGTTTAAATGCAAAGTTTGTCACGTGGAATAACAAACTGCCTAAAACTTCTTCACAATCAGGATTTGTCTTAGATCTCGTGCAAATGAGAACTGACTTTGTGTAGAAGAAAGGAGAAGTCCAGATTTTTGTTCTTCAGAATTTTGTGAGGAGCTTTCGTGACTGAAAACTTTTGCCAATTCCCTCACCAAAACTTATAAGTTTCTGTAAAAGGATCTTTAGAATTCAACGTCCTGTAAATAAAAATCATATTGTTTTTCGACAAAAGTCACTTACATTTGTACTATGTATGATATACAGGACCAAGCCCATTAATTTTTCCTTTTGATCACACCAAACAGAAAATAGGACGATCGCATTAACAAAATTTCAGGAGCTTTTTTCTGGGTTCACGTTCAGTCCTTTCTTCTATAAATCTTTATCGGAATCTCCCGACAGCAGTTCTTTATTTATTTATTTATTTATTTATTTATTTATTTATTTATTTATACACCTAGCAACCATGGTGATGTTAGGGCCAGGCCCTTCTACAACAGGTTCAGTTAAAAACAATACAAAAAGTATAAAGAAAAACAAGAGAATATTTTAAATATTATGCATATCAAACATATAAGTTTTCATTATTCAATGAAGTGTCATAGTTAATTAATTTAATAGTTTTATGCTTAATAGTAAAATAAATAAATAATAATTTAAAGTTTGAAAATAAAGATCTGTGTGAGGTCCTGCCATCCTCTCAGATCTTTTACTTTGGCATATAAACTGACAGGCTCCTGTCAGACCTCTGTGGCAAGCAGCTGCTTGAGGGGGTATTTATTTTATTTTATTTTTAATAGTGATATATTTAATATGTGCATACATATTACACGTATTCCGTACCAAAGTCAGGCTGTGAAGGAACAAATTTCCGTTACAGAACGTTCGAGTAGAAAGATTGAATTTAACTACTGTAACCATAGAAACTGAAATCTGATTGGTCGATCTTTCCCATTATTGAGGGGAAATCCGGTTATATCCTGTTAAAGAAGTCGCGAGCAGGAAGTTAATAAGAAAGTTGTAGGTTGCATTTCTGACGTCATCTAGCGGAAAATTCAACATATCATGTAAAGTAAACTGATTTATTCCTAGTTGAGATAATTACTGATAATAAATTTTACGTTCTTTGTCATAATGTGAACAGTTCAATAAAATATGTGAAATAGTTTTTTCACAGTTACAGTAAATAAATTTGCGCTATCTGATTTCTTTATCTTGTACAAGTAGCTGTTTAACTTTGCAGTACCAGTTCTCAATCTTAATATTTTGCAAAAATTCTTTCTAGACATTTTAATTTTTAGCAATGAACATATATTTTGATCAAGTTGATATCTAAAATGATGTTTAATAGAACTCTGAACTTTAAAATAATTGTTGAGCTCTACTTTTTCTGATGACTTAGGATAATTTTTAATTTGTATATTATATATAGGAATATCAGTAGTGTCAGTTTTTGCATCTTTGGTATATGAGTCAGCTAAAACATTTCCTTCAATTCCACAGTGACTAGGTAGCCACTGAATTTTAATAATTTTTCCTTTTTTATATAAATCATTACATAAAGGTAATATATCACAGATTGAACTAGGATATTTATTTTCCAAAATATTTTTTTCTATCGAATATAAAGCAGATCCGCAATCAGCCAAAATAACAAATTTATTTAAAATATACTGTTCTTGTATCCCAAAGTAAAGAAGAATAAATTGCAAAGAATTCTGCTTATATAATAGTACATCCTTTTATAAATTTAAATGCTTTATAAATGTTTAATTTAGGTATGCAGAAAGCTGCTGTGGCAGTATATGAGTCAGGAAAAAAGCTCCATCTGTATAAATAGCAGGAAAATCTTGATAGGAATTGTGAATATATGAATTACTTGAAGTTTTCAAAATAGAAACATCAGTATATTTTTTTGTGGATATGTGAGGAATATCCTTGAAGATGATTGGCAACTGAACATTCAAGTGGGTTCATTACTAATGATGTCTCTTTTATGATTTTTATCAAGAATATAATTAAAAGCAGCCTTTTCCTTCACAAAATTAATTGCAGGGTGAAAAAAGTTTTCAGTTTTAAATAGATTGATTAGAAAATGATCATGGTTCTTGAGATGAAGTCCTGAAATAATAATGTTAAGTAGTAAATATGGTGCCCTGATCTGGAAAGGTGAAATAGAGGTTTCAGCAATTAAAGCTAGATTAGGAGAGCTTTTCATCAGGCCTAAAGCGAATCTGATGAATTTATTTTGAATTATGTTGAGCTTTTCAGTTCTTTGGCTGATGAGAGGGAAAGAGCTTGGAATCGAAAGAGAAATGAATGGATGTAGAAAAGAGATCTCCTTAACTGCGATCTCTTTCTTTTGCAGGCGAATGACGACGAAGCCCCGGGGATCGACTGGATGGCCGAGACAGATCGACTCTTGGCCATGGAGATGTGCATCAAGCTCGCGGATATCAATGGCCCTTGCAAAAGGCACGACATCCACGTGCAATGGACGTACAGAATAGCAGAAGAGTTTTATGAACAGGTGAGTGATGGAAAATTTTTGGAGTTTGAACTTCCTCTATTTCTTTCCCTAATGACCACTTGACCGTTGCACTACGCTCGGAAATAAGCTATGATTAAGAAGAAAGAAAAAACGAAAACACTAACAGGGAAACAAAATGAATCACTTTTTCTTTTGAAACAAAACTGCAAATAGACGAGTAGTGATTCCTGTTCGAATCTATTGTCGAAGTTTCAACATCTGTATCCATCAAATATTTTCTCCTGCTAAAACTTATCAATAAAAAAACAAATCTAAATTTCAAAGCCACTTTTAATGATTTGCTTCAAGTTTTCATGAGAAATTTGTTTATTTCGCAATCAAATCTTTTCCTTTTTATCTCATTTCGTTGAGCTTATTTGCGAATTGTGATCAACTTTTCATTCCCTATAATACTTATTTAATTTGAAACGGTTGCTCCTTCGCATAATGCTCACGCAGTGTTTCGAATTCCCCCAATTGACTTCCATCGTCAATTCTCATTTCTTTCCATTTCCAGGGTGACGAAGAAGCGAGCCTAGGGCTTCAGGTGTCTCCCTTCATGGACCGAAAGAAACCTCAATTGGCTAAGCTGCAGGAGTCCTTCATCAACCACCTGGTGGCCCCCTTGTGCAACGCCTACGGAGAAGCGGCTTTGCTCCCTGGGGTGTGGGTCGAAGGATCTGACAGCGGAGATGAAGGTGAGTCCAATGGCAAGTCGATCGTCAGACGGGGGTGGAAAGGAATTCAATTATTGATTAGATGGGACCTAGATCCTTAGATACAATTGAAACACGTATACTATGCAATACGAAAATAAACAATCCGAAACGAAAGCATGGACATTAAATATATTAGATTGTATTCCATAAGAATACATTCTGACACAGAAAAATTCTTATGGAATCTTAGGCCTATAATTCCATGCTCGATTTTATTCAAAGTTTAGCCTCAATAAAATTTCGTTAAAAGAAATTGTTTTTTCCTTTTAGTTAATTAAACGAAGTTAAGAGTTGTAATTCATTATTTTAGGTTGATACAATGTTCCATTAACCTTATGGATTGCGTTAGTGCCGTGCAAATAGGTCAGATTTTAAATCCCCTAGTCCACAGGAGAAGGTTACTTGTATAGTTCAATAGTAAAGTATCACAAGTGATATCCTGTAAACAGGCACTTGTGCAATACTTACCAGAAAGAAATGAGTTTCGCTCTGAGTGGGACGTTGAGGCAGCTTGTTTTCCTTTTCTGACATAGATGGCGTCACAAGCGAAACAGAAAAAGAATAGATTTAAGTCACAGCTGAGCAATTAGCTGAGAAAGAGTTAGTCGCTGATGATTTAGTGGTTAGAACATCTCACATGTATTTAAGAGACGTGGGTTCGAATCCCACTCAGGACGGAACTCAATTTTTTTCAGTAAACTGTTTCATTATCTGAAGTATTGGTTGGTGTTTTATAACGAGAGAAATTTCCGCACACAGTGTAGGAAGGAAGTGCACTCTCTGGACATTTTTGTGCAAGAGAGTCGTACCTTGTGCAAGTTAACACACTGGATGGTCTTGACGGGAGCTTACCATCTGTGTCCTAACAGCTGTCCAGCGGGCCCCCCTTTCCCCAACTTTCTCTCAGCCCTTGGGGTCTTTGTGAGAGAGCCATTTAGACCATTGTATGGAAAATATTGCTGCTCAGAGGTAAAACAACCCAACTCTGTGCAGTTTTTCTTCCACTTGCATTTAAAAATCTTTCCTATTCCACCTTACCATTTCTCTCTTACTACTTGATCAACAGGAGGCGGGGGTGGCTCAGTCGGTAGCGCGCCAGGCTCGTAATCTGTAGTTCCCAGGTTCGAGTCCCAGCTGGGTCAGCGTTGAGATTTATCTCCGCAAAATTCCCCGCCCTGCCCACGGTCAGTAGGGGACACCGATGGGCTTGGAAAGGCCGCCGTCCGTCGGATGGGACGTTAAGCCGTGGCCCCGTGTGCGGGAGAGCCATACCCTGTGCACGTTAAAGAACACGCTGGATGGCCTTGACGGGAGGCTACCATCTGTCTCCCAACAGCTGTTCCAGTGGGTCCCCTCCCCCAACCTTCTCTGAGCCTTCGGGGTCCATGTGACCTGGCCATTTAGCCCATGGTGTGCAAAAAAATGCCACTCAGAGGTAAAACAACCCAACCCAACTTCATCAACAACTGCGCTTTGAGCTTTTTAAACTTCATTACCTCCTACTTCGTTCGGAAAGAGTTAAAAATCTTCACCTCAGGAATTTAAGAACTAGGAAAAGGATGTGGAATGTAATTTTAAATGTATAAATTTGCTTGTTACTGAAAAAATATCGGTTTTTTTGGTGATATATGTCTCGTATATGTTACGTTTAAAAACGAAAGTTTTTTTTAAAACTTCTATGTTCTACTAATTAATGTAGAAGTCCGCAGTTCAGTCTATCATCAAAGAGGCTGGCAAACAATTCTCGCTCTCTTTTTTTCCCTTCATTCTTTTCTTTTTCTCCCATCATTCCAATGGTAGTTTTAGTGATCCTCTGACGACTGGGCAGCGAAGATGATCTGCACTGAAAACTGCTCAAGCCCATTTTTCTGTTAGCTCTTTGGGTCCATCATCAGCAATGATTGCATTTGAAACATCCCTGCTAAATTACGGTCTGATTTCAAATCGATGTCTGTGAATGAAACTTTTTTCCTTTGAACCTAGCTCCTCAGATACCTTCGATTAATGTTATTCATATCAGAGTATATATAACTGATGATTTTCACACAGGTCCTTTAGATGTAGATCCTGGAGAGACATCAGACAGCAAAGATACAGAAGATGAGTTAGCCGACAGTGACAGCAGCACACCTAGTGGTGAGTTGTAGAGAAATTTTAATGTCCAGTCTATGTAATTAGTATGAACAAACTTATGTAATTGATACGAATTAAAAGTAATTTAGTGAAAGCTGGTAGAGTAACTAGGAAAACGTACAGCCTCTGGTAACTATGGGATGCTCGTTTTCAAAGAAAATGAAGTTTTTCATTTTCCGAATTTTGCACGCTCAAACAATAGTACTTCGTACTAATAGATGATTGTGAAAGGTAAATAATGTATTATTAGCTCTCTACACCACAAAAGGGAATTCACCTGCATCTTGCACGTAAGCACTAAGCTCCCCTTTCCATACCAAAATTTCTGTTCCCAAATCTGAGCTACGCTTCTGCGCTCTCGTGACATTAATGATTTTTATCCATTCTTTACATTTATAATCTATATTTCATATTTAACTGTTTTTAACGAAACAGAGTGCAATAGCGATAACTTCAGCATGCCACGAAAAGAACATTACGACGTTATCCTTAATAGTAAACGCAGTGTTAAGATATATCGAAACTCATACGAAGAAAGATTATTCAGACGAAAGTTTCGAACTGACTGAGAATGAATTGAGTAACAACTACGAGGTGGAAGTCTAATTTGCATCGAAATTTAAAGGAGTAGCAACACTCCCAGAAGGAGATGAAGGCAAGTTGCTCTACTCTATATATAAATTATATGTACGAGGATACATGTTTATGAGCGAATAAGCGTGCATATAAGTAGCATCATTATTCTGGAGTAAATCAAATCTCGATCGACTGTATCGGTCTGATATCTCGACCGACTGTATCGGTCGATAAATCTTTAGACCGAATGTATCGGTCTGATATCTCGACCGACTGTATCGGTCGAGATTTTGAGTAACCCAACCGAGTGTGTCGTTTGGGTTACTCAAATTGCACCGCGTGATTCAGAAAGAGATCAGAAGACATTTAAGGAGGGAAGAGACTTTTTGAGAGAGTCGGAAAGTTCCAATTCAGTAGAAACGAGATCGTGCCCTCATCGCTTCACAAAGCATGGGCTGATTGGCAGACGTAGAAATAGGGCTAATTCGAGGAATGGCACACAGCAAGTGGAAGAAGAATCGCAACTCCCAAATAAGACCGAAGCATGGGGCGATGACATCGTGTACACACGCACTACTTTACAAGAGTTGCTGTTACAAACGCAAAGAGTCTAGAGGTTGAATACAGGCCATCAGGAATGGTGAAGATGTGAAGAAGGGCCCTCTTACCTTTCGTCACTCAGATGTATCCCACTCTGGCAAAGAAAGGGCACAGGTTCTCTACAGTAACCTCCTGATCATGTTAACAAAGAACTTGGACCCTTCATCATTTTAAGATGGACTCTTCATCAATTGACTCGTAATCGTGTTAATGTGGACTCTTCATCAATGGGCTCTTTCTTGTTAACATATTAATTTGATCACTTTAACGTGGACGGTTTGTCAATGAGTTCATGATCATGTTGCCTTGGGAATATTCACCATTGAGTGATTCATCATATTAACATAAGGTATTCATCATGAACACTTCGTCACGGTAACATAAAATATTCTTTAATAAGCTCTTGATCAAGTTAACAAGGGCCATTCGTCAATGAGCTCTTCACTAAGTTAAATGGACTATTCGTCAATAGGCACTTGATTATACTAACACGGGCTCTTCATCACTGAAGGCTTCATCACGAAAACAAAAGATATTAATCATCTCTTGATAATATAGACTATTCACTAAATGCGTCTTAATCATGTTAGCCAGTGGAGTCTTGATCATGTTAACACAACTGTTTGTCTGTTGTTTCTATAGTCTTTTTAACACGAGTAATCGCCAGTGGGCTTTAATATTTTTCACCGACTGACTCCTGATTTAGTTTCGTCCTTCACAGCAGGTGGGAACCGTTTCGGCACATTTCACGAAATTCGCTCACAGAGAGAAGATTTTGCAATGAGGAAGGATTTGCAACTCTCACTCATTATGATCCTTACCATTTCAACAACATAGGAAACATTCTTCGTCATTTGGTGCTTCTTTCACTTGTACTGTCCATTAAGAAATGTTTTCATATCCTTTACGTACGATAATACACAATTCCACACTGCTCAGATTTCTGCAGATTAATTATAGGAGGGATGAGTAATCTTTCTCTTCCATGGACTCCACAACCTCCATGCATTATTTTGTACAGTATACGTCTGGGATATCCTATCCACAACCCCAGGTTTTCTGTTTACATCCCATTAAAGACTTCTGAAATTAATTCCACAAGAACTAAGTATGTTCTTTGAAAAATGCCATAATAGGACAGAGCCAACAGCGGAAGAGTAACATACTCTAATCATGCATCAATTAATCCAATTTTGGTGTTGTTGTTGTTTTTTGTCTGTTTCTCTTACCTTGGAATCAACAATTTCTCTCTGCTCCTCAATTAGCCGGACACTGGTTCTGCTTATTTCATTTACTGAACGAATTTTTGTTCCTAAACGAGTGTTATACCTATGCTCATTTAAACGATGCAATAACGCAATTTTTTCTCTCATGATACTGCAGCAAATACCTCTTTACATACTTTCCATGTGTATAATTTGCTCTTTAATTTTGTTAATAATTTCCTTCTTAACTACACACCTGTTTACACAAGGGCGATTATCTTATGGACGCTGACCTGATGCCCCAGATTTCTAAGGGTCCTCATTTCAGTTGCTTTTAGGATGAGTGATGAATACCACAAAATGGGGGGTGGGGGTGGCTCAGTCGGTAGCGCGCCAGGCTCATAATCTGTAGTTCCCAGGTTCGAGTACCAGCTGGGTCAGCGTTGAGATTTATCTCCGCAAAATTCCCCGCCCTGCCCACGGTCAGTAGGGGACACCGATGGGCTTGGAAAGGCCGCCGTCCGTCGGATGGGACGTTAAGCCGTGGTCCCGTGTGCGGGAGAGCCATACCCTGTGCACGTTAAAGAACACGCTGGATGGCCTTGACGGGAGGCTACCATCTGTCTCCCAACAGCTGTTCCAGTGGGTCCCCTCCCCCAACCTTCTCTGAGCCTTCGGGGTCCATGTGACCTGGCCATTTAGCCCATGGTGTGCAAAAAAGTGCCGCTCAGAGGTAAAACAACCCAACAACCCACAAAATGGATCGATGATCAATAACGATTTGGGTTGAGAGTATAGGTGCTAAAGAATACATAAAACACACAGAAATTGATATTGAATAAATATTGAATTAATCGTTAGTTTCAGTTAATTAAAATAATTATTACGCAAATTTCTAAAAAAGTATATTTATTTTATTAAAAGGTTAGAAACTTATTATTAAAGTTTAAATTAAATTCTGAGGTAAATTTTTCTAAAGCATTACCGTTGTGAAATGTTCTAGCTCCCATAGCTCTTTAAATGCTGAACGAATATCGCTGAAAATCGTTATTCAAATAGATTGGATTATGATCTTTAATTCATCATGAATTACATTTTTCTGCTAAATGCATGTTTTAGAAGCTTTGTAGCTTCATAGTTTGATTCCCATTAACATAACATGGAAATTCTCTGATATTTTTGTAGGGCAGTGTACATGTCAATGATATAATTGCCAACTATTGGGCAAATATCGAAGCTAATATTTTCAAAGATGAATTTAGGCAATTTCTCCAATTTGTGAAGTTCATACCAGAAGAAATAAACAAGGAGATATATATTTAGCTCAAAAGTCAACATTTCCAAACATGGACAAATTTTGAAAATATTTTTGTTAATGCAGTCGGTGAAAGGTGTTTTTTCGTTTTAAACCGAATTAAAAATATCTTCAGAACAGTTTAAGCGAGCGGAAGAAGCCTTAGAAGGGGGAGGGGGGAACATAAGTCCCCCTCCCCCTTCTAAGGCCTTTAGCATACAGCGTTCACAATCTTAGGTTTTCCTAGATAAAATGAGTGGGCGGGCGGTGGCTCAGTTGGTAGCGCGCCAGGCTCGTAATCTGTAGTTCCCAGGTTCGAGTCCCAGCTGGGTCAGCGTTGAGATTTATCTCCGCAAAACTCCCCCCCCTGCCCACGTAGTCATCGGTCAGTAGGGGACACCGATGGGCTTGGAAAGGCCGCCATCCGTCGGATGGGACGTTAAGTCATGGCCCCGTGTGCGGGAGAGCCATACCCTCTGCACGTTAAAGAACACGCTGGATGGCCTTGACGGGAGGCTACCATCTGTCTCCCAACAGCTGTTGCAGTGGGTCCCCTCCCCCAACCTTCTCTGAGCCTTCGGGGTCCTTGTGACCTGGCCATTTAGCCCATGGTGTGCAAAAAAGTGCCGCTCAGAGGTAAAACAACCCAACCCTTGTCTACAGGACTTTTCCCTGTGATCATCATCATCACCTCAAGCAGCCATGGGCTACGGAGGTACAACCAGACTGCGCAATTTAGTCTCCAAGTATATCTGTCCTGAGCTATATCTGCTGCATCTGATTTGATCTCGATTTGAGCGGTGATTTCCCGGAGTCTATCTACAGTGTAAATCGAGTGATGGGATTGTCTTCTAGAGACGTGCCTGAGAGCTCTCCTTTTGCAACATTTTCAGTATTTAACAATGTGATTTGATGCATAATAATAAAGAGAGTTACAAGTTATAAATAATATAATTTTGTCAACAAAACTATTTATTGCATATTACAAGAAGTGTCTCTTCATTGTAGAAATGTTCCGTCTGAAAGTATTTCATTCGATTTCGTTTCTCTTCCTCAGCTCCGAGGAGACGCGGCAGCCGACCTCTGCGAAGGAGGAAAGTCAGCTGTCTTCAGACCCAGCATCTGCAGGAGAATTACGAGTTCTGGGTGAATATTCTGAAGCAGGATCAGGAGCAGCAGGAAGAGGCAAAAGCGGTATCTCCCGCCGAAGAGCCTTGCATGTTGGGGCCACAGGAAGACATGGAGACCATCGAGGAAGAAGAATCGTCTCCGCGACCCTCGCCACCGGTAAGTCTCACCAGAAGGATACAATGATTTAATTATTGGATTTAATCATAAATATCGTTGGTTCGCCTGATAGCAACTTAGAGCTTTTTCAAAGACATTACATGCATTAAGAAATTTTTTAAGTTGAATAGTAAATTTTTCTTTAAGCACGTGCATCATTGCACCCTTCACAAGGTTTGTCTAAGGGAAACAATTTCCACCACCCTCCTAAAAATGGAGAAAAAAATTTAAAATCCTTTTTATAAGTTGGGTATTTAAATGGTTATCAGAAGCCTTTCACTAAATGGTGTGTAAGCTTAGATCAAAATATGATGTTCTATTTATTACTTGGTCTGAAAATGGTACCTAGGTATAAACTGGAAGGAGAACTGTATACCAGTCCCCAGTGATGATGCACAGAACCGGCCATGTCTAGCTAGCACCAAATGTCCGATGCCGCCTTCTCATGGTGCAGGCCGTTAGCACCTCACAAAAGAGATATTCTCTTTTGGAAGGGAACGGAAGCGGAGAGCTGCCAGTTCAGTATGGCCTACTGATCTGGTCATCTATGGCCATTTTTTCTTTTTTTCAACCCTGCTGAGGAGTGGTCAGCTTCACAGGGTCCTGATGTTGACCATTTGTACCTACTAGACTGAACTTGTTTTTGATTCTTTTTTGAGCTTGATTATGGATCCTGGACTTGCTGCACTAGTGGGCCTCTGTTGAGGGAGAATCTGCCGCTGTGTTTTCTGTTTGCTTCTGGGTTGCCAGCCCTAAGTGAACAGAGGCATGGGATACCTTATATCGGTGAATAATCCTTATCACAGGACACCACAGGTACCTGAACCTCACTTAGCTAGTTGGGATCGTCAATCCTAAACTGGAGTAATGTGTCTCAGGCAGGTCATGTGGCTCTTGAAAAAATCAACTTGAAAAGGTGGTGCCTGAAGTTCCTACCAGCATCGGTGACTTCAGCCTTTAGCAGAGGAGGAACAGGTCTTTGCCCCATACCCGCGATCAGGAGGCTGTTTGATACTGTTGGTCCTACCTCTCTCAATAAACCTAGTTTTTTAAAAATCGTAATAATCATTTTCTTTCTGCAGGTACACGGAACATGAGGACGTTATATAGAGATTATTCTCTTAATGTCCTCACGCAGGAATTCTAGCATTCATCATCATCATCATCATCCTCAAGCAGCCATGAGCCAGACTTATTATTAATGATATATGCCAGACCGTGCAATTTAGTTCTCCAAGAAAGTCTGTCCTGAGCTACATCTGGCCACTGCACACCAATTCTAATAAGGTCCTGTTTGACATTGTCTTCCCACCACATCCTTGGTCTCCCCCCTTTCTGAGTCGTTTAGGCACACTGTTCATAACCCTATATGACTAGTAGGGCATTGATTAAGGATATTCCTGCAGTTCTTTCTTTCTGAACTAAGCTCAAGTGCCTTATCACTAAGATAATTCAGCCTCCTCTGCTCCTTTTTTCCTAAAAGGGTACTGTTAGTTTCCGAAAAAGCCTGTTTAAAATGGTCCCATTCTTCCTCAACTTCAGTAGCAAGCAAACCATGACTGTCATAATGACTAAGTAACCTATCATGGTAAGTTTTGGCTATAACTGGGTCTTTCAGAGCTTCAGTATTAAAAGTAAATTTTTTTACCCTAGCACAACACTTATAACCTAGATATTCTAGGCTTGCAAAAGATCAGATGGATAGGTAAAGGTGATATACTTAAAAATAACTTTTAAATTTTTCTTTTCAGGTAGGGAGTATGGAAAGCATCTCCAACGTGTAGGTTTGGTTCTCAGCAGACACGCCAGTGACTTTGTTTTAACAGTTTGACTTTGTAAGTAATGATGAGATTAGAATAAGTTATCAACCTCCTTTGAGCAGCATATTGTGCCAAGAGAGACCGTTGGTTTGGCCATGTTGCCCGTATGTACCCATAATAGCAAACAAGTTGATGAACAGTGTGCCTAAGGGTTTCAAAAAAAGGGGAAGACCTAGAAAGCGATGGGCAGACAATATCAAACAGGACCTTGCTAGAAATGACCTAGAGTGGCCATCCATGCAGCATGCAATAGCTGAGAACAGACACGTCTGGAGAGAACAATTGCACAGTCTGGTTGGATTTCCGTAGTCCATGGCTGCATGAGGATTTTGTATGTATGTATGCATGTATGTATGTGTTGGGTTGTTTTACCTCTGAGCGGCACTTTTTTGCACACCATGAGCTAAATGGCCAGGTCACATGGACCCCGAAGGCTCAGAGAAGGTTGGGGGAGGGGACCCACTGGAACAGCTGTTGGGAGACAGATGGTAGCCTCCCGTCAAGGCCATCCAGCGTGTTCTTTAACGTGCAGAGGGTATGGCTCTCCCGCACACGGGGCCACGGCTTAACGTCCCATTCGACGGACGGCGGCCTTTTCAAGCCCATCGGTGTCCCCTACTGACCGTGGGCAGGGCGGGGAATTTTGCGGAGATAAATCTCAAAACTGACCCAGCTGGGACTCGAACCTGGGAACTACAGATTATGAGCCTGGCGCGCTACCGATTGAGCCACCTCCGCCCCAGTATGTGTGTGTGTGTGTGTATGTATGTATGTATGTATGTATGTATGTATGTATGTATGTATGTATGTATGTATGTATGTATGTATGTATGTCTTACGTACGTAAATTACAAAATAAAAATCTACAACAAAGTTAAAATCAAAGGACGGAAAGAAAAAGATGCAAAAGGGTATAACAACAACAATGGGCATAAAAGATCCGTGTAAACAGAAAAACAACAATGGGTGTGTAGGACCCAAACAATAAAAGGCAACAAGTCTGTATTCCTCGTTCAATTTATTACCTCTCAGTTCATATTGTCTTATATGGGGCAAAAATAACCGTTAGGATAGTGCATAGTCTGTAGATGGCACCTGCATCAAATAAGGTTTGAATACCAACGATGCAACGATAGCGGTAAACATTAGTGTCGCCTTGTGCCGTACTACGGAGGGAGATTCCTGCTCTTTATGCTGGAACGTCCCACCTCATTTTGAGGAAATATTCCACTAAACCAGAGGTTCACAAATCTGTTTTCGTATACCACCAAATACTTAGCAATTGAATAGTAAACACAGAAGATATCCTGTAGAAATTGGACTCATATTTGGAAGAAGTGGGTTCGAATCTCTGTTCGGTATTCCGGTATTTCGTAAAAAACTAATTTTTTTCAGCTAACTCTTCATGAATACATAGAAAATGTTTTGTGCCAGTATTAGATAAATCTGAACTTATAAAGTGTCGTTTGGCTAAACATTTTCATAAAAAAAACATTTTCCAACAATATATATGAATAAAGTAAGTAGTATTGAGAAATAGCATCGCTATTAATGATTGCAGTACCAACCTTTGGTATAACGTGCTATATTTAAGTACCGAAATACCAGTACACCGAAAACTAGAAATGCTTTCGATGAAACAAAAAACTTGAATACGCCATAAATTAAAAAATTGCTGTTCTTGCAAAAAAACAACAACTTTTGTTTAAAAAGATGTGAAACAAAAAAATGTGATTATTTGGTGATGAAAGAGGAAAGAATTTGGAGTTAGTTCTTAACTCTTTCCTCTCACTGTTCGTCGACTAGTGTGAAGTGGGTGAGAGCGCTCTCTGCAGCTGGGAATGTTTGCACACAAATGAGCTCGCGACTCAAACCATTGACGCATTTTGTTTTTAAGATCGCATTTTTAAAAAAAGATCAAATATCTAATCTTTATAAATCTGCGTTTCCATTTGTTATTTTGTTATATGTTGATAAATTTTTATATGTGAAATAAATGAAACAGTTTTAAATACCGAAATCACCATAATTGTCATTTTGCTGCGGTATTAATCTCCATTCTCACTCTGTGAACGTAGCTATTTAAAAACCTTCGGACTTTTCAGGTGATACATCCGAACACAGGGAATGTGTATTTTACCGATACTTAGGACCGAGTATTGGGGCAAAAGTAGAATTAGTACGAAATCTATTTCCGGGTTCGAATTACCAACTTGTGCTTTGAGCAAATCCATATGTGAATGAATGCTGCTGCTCAACTCTTGCACCACTAGCAGAATCTTCGTCTACTAAGAGTGGTAAGCATACCACAGTTTGGTAATCGCTGCACTAAGCAATACATACGTACGTACAGTCGCTCAAAAAAGTTTCCGAACACTATAGTTGATTACAGAATTCAGAAAAAATATCTGGCAACGATTATTTTTAGAAATTAGTAATCTGGCAACCTTCGTGTCACGTGACACGATTTCCAGATCACTAATTTCTAAAAAAAATCGTTGCCAGATATTTTTTCTGAAATCTGCAATCAACCATAGTGTTCGGATACTTTTTTGAGCGACTGTACCTATGTATGTATGTATGTATGTATGTATGTACGTACGTACGTACTTTTCGACTTTGAAAAAGTTCTCTAGTGAAAAATTAATGTTAGAGAATGGAAAAAAAGCAAGCCCTGCAGAGAATTTTCATTTTTTTTTTAATACATTCTGTTGCAATGGAAACCCGTTTCGTCTCCGTCGACTTCGAAAGGAACTCTTCCTTCGCCCCGTCGTCACCGTTCTTCTGGAGTATTCCGCACGAGATTTCCCTTACGCGGAAACGGAACTGGACGACTCGAGCAGACCTCCTCCAGGCGATACTGCGCTCGAAACATCGTAAGAAAAATGACTCCTGCGAGTGTAACGGATCGATGTCCGTTTGAGAATAAGTGTCGTTGGGACTGGAAGAGCTTCACGTGATCACATGATTCGCAAGAGATAATTGCTCTAACTTTTCCTCGAGACATTCTCAATAACAATTAACAAAACTGAAGAACGTATTTTTACTGAGACCATAACAATTAGTAGTAAGAATAATAACCTTATCATCTGAAGGGCATGCCACATAAATTACCTTGATTGCAGTAAAATCGAAGAACATAACATATGTACCAAAATCAAAATACAACAAATGGCATTTGTCCTCATTCTGGTAATGTAGAAAAGCACTTGAGAAACGTTTCTAATGAGTCTATAAAAAAAGTAGTAGTAAAATAAGATATAAATTTATACGACTACCAGTAGTTTCGGCTAAACCTTTTGCTAACGTTCCGTTTAGCAACAAAGTTGTCAATTAAAATACCTTTTATTTTATTCCAAAACCACGTTATCAGTAATCTAATTGTGTAAGCCATGTACGAAGACTTGGCATGAGATCCTCTATTGGCTTTTGCTGAGTAACTTAGGAAGGAAAATTATTCGATTGCTTGTCAAGTGACCCTGACAAGCAACCGAGGATGAAAAAAAAAAAGAAATTAATCCCTTATAATGTAGAATAAGAAAGATAAAATAAAATAAAAGTAAATTCCTCCTCAAGCAGCTGCTTGCCACCGTGGTCTGACAGGAGCCTGTCAGTTTATATGCCATAGTAGAAGGTCTGAGACGATAGATAAGCAGAAATTATATCGTTTTGTTAGATCCTCATTATTTCTTAACCCTTTAACAGCATAAGATGGCCCCTCAGTGCGAGCTCGTGTCTGTGGTGAGGGGACCACCTTGTGAAGGTTCCGCTGGCTCGGGTATCTACCTGCACAAGGTCCTGAACGCTTTCCTGCATATTTGCTATACGTAGAGACCCGTGTACCCTGGAAAGGAGGATCCTGGCAGTTACTCAGGGGTCCCCGTCTTTTCTCCGCAGCTCATGACTGAGAGGGTCCCCTTTGATTGTCTTGTCATTGGGGCTGGGCAGCGAATTCCAGAGCCACTGCTCAACTTGCTTTGTCCTCTGCTTCAGAAAAACGGGAGCTTCTGGGGTAGCCCCCTCAGGATCAATCGGCTGGTGGGCTGGATCTGCTAGGCTCAACTGGGGAGCAGATGGGTGCCTTACCCACATCCGGGCATCGGTTGGCGAGTTTCCCTACAAATTTTCTAATTTTATGGTTTTCTTTCATTTGTGAGGGCGGCTTGTTTCTCACATTTCTTTATTTTGTGGGAACTCAGATGACTTTCTCACATTGCTCTTTTACTTTTACTTTTCTTTAGTTGTGAGGGCTTGGCTCACTGGCTGTTGGATATGGTGTCCGGACAGCCTGGCGCTGGATTGGACATCCCCTTGTTGGACTTCGTGGTTGATGGGGACAATGGGCACTGAACCATAAAACACAATGATGAGTTCCAAAGATGCAATATCATTGGCGAATGCCGCAGAAAGAGCTCGGCACGAGCCCCGTCTTCTGTGTCTTCATTATCAGCGTCGCTGTCATCTTCTTGTGTTTCTCTATCCCCAATGTTCCTGGTCATCCACTCTACAGGTGATCAGGTGATTGGGCCCCCTTTTATTTTAGCAAAGGTTTGAAAGGTCTTGCGTGAGAACCGAAATCTGTCAAGCGCCTAAGATCTGGTAACTTGCAGGTGGAAACTGTATTTTCGAAACATTCAGGGCTTCTTTTGAATGTTACAGCAATTGGTGGAATGGCAGTCCCAGTCACTCCACACAAGATGCTTAATTCCTCCCAGGGCGTGATCTCTGAGTGGGGTCTCCTCAAAGTTTCTGAGGAAGAAATCCTCTCGGAGGTTTCATCCCAGGGAGTGACAGCAGTCCACTCGGTTTAACAACACTGTGATGGAAAGTTAGTACCCACCCGGGGATTGATCTTTATTTTCAATATGCCACACCTGCCTACTTCCATCAAGGCAGGATACTTACATTTCAAGGAACGGCAGTATATATGTCAAACCCTCTGCATTGGTTTTAATGCCAGAGGTTCGGCCATGCCCACACAGCATGCCAGGGCAAACCTACCTGTGCTCGTTGTGGCAATCATGATCATCTCGAACCTGACTGCACAGCAAAAAACGCATGCTGTCTGAACTATACTGACGAACATCAGCCTACTCCTGCGACTCTCCAAAGCGGCTGGAGAAGAAGGAGGTACAGCGTCTCAAAACGCTTAATAACATCTCATATCTGAAGGCAAGAAAGCCTCACTGTACTGCCTTCGCCACCCAGCAAAGTCTCCTATGCCGGGGCAGTGACCAGAAAGCCCGTCGTTGTGATGGCTTCTGGAGCGGTGCAGACAGATATCAACATACCACCTCTGAATCTTTCTCGCCCACAGCTAAGTTCACAGACAAGTCCTCACATAGGCAAAACCAAAATCTGTGTCCATCGCAGCATGAACTCCAGTTTCCATTCCCGCAGTGGTGCCTTCCACTTTCACCACTGGAAGCCCCCTGCAGCTCATGACTGACAGGGTCCCCTTTGATAGTCTTGCCATTGGGGACCTGTCCATGGCGGGGCTGGGCAGCGAATTCCAGTCCTTCCTGCCCACAAACAGCAAGACTTTCGAAACTCAAAGGGCCCCCACCATGGCATAAAAAGAAAATTTTATCTCCTCCTCATTTGGCGGTCTCTGATCCACAAGAGGCGGATTGCCATCCGCCTATTTATGGGATTTTCGTTGACTGTCTGCTCCGTCTATCTACCACTCAGGAGTCTCGTCTTCCAGGAAGACATTGAAGGTCTCGTCACGCAGCTGCCTTTCCCCTTTCTCATCATGGGGGATTTTAACGGACACAGTCCGCTTTGGGGCAGTGCTGACACCAACGTGAGGGGTGAGGTCCTGGAGCAGTGGCTCTTGGATCCTTCACTCTCCCTGTTGAACATGGATGTCATCACCTACTTCCACTGCCTAGCCGGCACCTTCACTGCCATTGATCTGACCATCTGCTCCTCCTCGACCTTCCACTCTTTACACGAGAAGTCGAAGGCAATCCATACGGAAGTGATCACCTCCTTATAGTGTGCACCATCTCCCATGGAGGGCCTTGCAGCCGTTTCACGTGTATCCCGGTGGAGGCTTGATCGGGCTGACTGGAGTGGCTCTGAGCTCCTGCCTGAGCTCAATGAACACTCTGTCAGCCAGGAGAAAATGTTGCAGTGGTGGAGATGACGGACTGCATCATCCATTCAGCTGCCTCTACCATTTCCTCAGACCTCAACTCGATTTCCACAGTTCCCAAAACCGTGGTGGAATCCGACTGCACCACAGCTCGTAAGGTTCAGAACAAGGCTTAGGAGTGTTTCGGAGATATTCGATATCCACCGACCTTGAAGCATTCAAACACGCCAGGGCAAAAGCCCATTTCGTCCAGCGCCAGAATTAGAAGGAATCTTGGATCAAATATACGTCTTCTATCACCTGTATGACTAGTTCTAAGGTCATGTGGGATAAGTTACGGAAGATGGGTGGGAAGTTCCACTCATTATCGATCCTGGAGCACAATGCTGGTCCTCGAGCAATTGCCGATACTCTGGGGTAGCCTTTCTCCTCCATCTAATCTTTATCCTCCTACTCACCCGAGTTTCTAGCCCTCAAGAGCAAGACCGAACGCTCTCCACTGTCCTTCCATTCGAATTGCCCAAAGCCTTATAACAGGCAATTCACAGCAGAGGATCTTCGCCTTGCTCTGCACACATCTCGTGTATCTGCCATTGAGCCAGACAACTTACATTATGCTATGCTCCAACATCTTTCACCACAGAGTAAGGATCGGATCCACCGACTCTTCAACCACATTTTCATCGAGGAGCAGTTTTCAGACTCCTGGAGGGAGGCTATCGTTTTAGCCTTCCCCAAGCCAAGCAAAGATCCCAAGATTTCTTCAACCTATCGTCCAATTGTTTTGACTAGCTATGTGTGTAAGGTGTTGGAAAGAATGGTAAATACCAGGCTGACCTGGTATTAACCATTATTTCCAACACCTTACACGCGTAGCTAGTCAAAGAAACGTGTGTGGGGCGGGGGTGGCTCAGTAGGTAGCGCGCCAGGCTCGTAATCTGTAGTTCCCAGGTTCGAGTCCCAGCTGGGTCAGCGTTGAGATTTATCTCTGCAAAATTCCCCGCCCTGCCCACGGTCAGTAGGGGACACCGATGGGCTTGGAAAGGCCGCCGTCCGTCGGATGGGACGTTAAGCCGTGGCCCCGTGTGCGGGAGAGCCATTTTCTGTGCACGTTAAAGAACACGCTGGATGGCCTTGACGGGAGGCTACCATCTGTCTCCCAACAGCTGTTCCAGTGGGTCCCCTCCCCCAACCTTCTCTGAGCCTTCGGGGTCCATGTGACCTGGCCATTTAGCCCATGGTGTGCAAAAAAGTGCCACTCAGAAGTAAAACAACCCAATCCAAAGAAACGTGTTGGAAAGAAAGCCATGATGTTCCAAATACCAGTCTGGCTTGATTTTTTGGAATATCATGGCCCTCTTTCCTGCTTTCGAATCCCACTCATGGCAAAAAAACAAATTTTTTCAACTTATTATTTCACGAGTTCCATGTCTACAGGACTTATCCTGTGATTCTTTACTACTGATTTATTGATTTAACGCACTAAGCGTGAGTGACAAATATTAATTCCATCTGTATTGAGGCAACCGAGTTGTCCACTTCCCTGGTAGATGGCGCCACTGTGCGAATCAAAATAAAAAAAAAAATCCGGAAAGCTTATAAGGTCACACAAGATGAGAAAATGTTAGCCATTTGTGGTGTAGGGGTAGCATAACTCGTATGTTTCCTGGAGACGTGGGATCGTAATTCTACTCATGGCAAAAACTCAGGCTTATTATTTCATGAGTTCCTTGTCTACAGGACTTATCCTGTGATTCTTTACTAGTGATCATGGCCTTCTTTCCAACACCTAGTGTGGCTTTCGCAGACACGGGTCTACTTTAAACTACCTGATCTGCCTCGAATCGGCGATCAGGAATTCGTTTTTACGCAGAGAGCACCTGGTGTCAATTTCCTTTGACATCAAAAAAGTGTACGACACGATGTGGAGATTTGGTATTCTTCGCGATCTCCATAGCTTCGGCTTCAGAGGTCACATGCCGATCTTCATCGCAAATTTTTTATCTTCTCGTACTTTTCGAGCTTGTATTGGCAACACTCTGTTACGCCCTCTCCCCCAGAAACAGGAAGTGCCACAAGACTATGTCTTGAGTGTTACACTTTTCGCTGTCAAAATAAATTTGATTACACGATAACTTCCTCCGACTGTAGGCAATGCCCTCTATGTTGACGAATTTAGCATCTTTTGCTCGTCATCCAGCATGAGGGCCATTGAAAGTGAACTGGAAACTTCCCTGAACAACTTCTCAGTTTGTGCGATTGAAAATGGGTTTTAGTTCTCCCCACAGAAGACAGCTTACATGCACTTTTGCCGCAAGCATAATCTTCATCTGGATCCCGAGCTGTGGCTTGGGGGTAACATCATTCCATATGTGGCAGATACCAAGTTTCTCAGTCTCATCTTCGACCCGAAATTGGCCTTTTCACTAAACATCCTACATCACAGGCCCAAGTACATGCAGGCATTGAACATCCTCAAAGTACTGTTCTCTCTCTCTTGGGAGGTGGACTGATGTTCTTTGCTCCATCTCTACCGTGCACTTGTCCGGTCAAAACTGGACTGCGGATCCCAGGTGTTTAACTCCACCCGGGATTAGGTGGTTCACTTCACCGTTCCAGAGTCTTTATGTTGAGACCAACGAACATTCCTTATCTTTTCACCGTCAGCAGTTGTCCCTGCAGCATGCTGCAATATTGCAATCCCTGCCAGGCCATCCCACCTGGGACTGAGTTCCCCAGTGGGAAATGTTATACCAGAATCGGCCCACTGCCATTCGTCCTTTTGGTTTGCATGTGCAAGGTTACCTTCAAGGCATTAACACCATTCTCGATAGCATTTCCCAGTTGAGAGCCGAGCCACTACCATCGTGGCTCGCTGTTTCTCCTTCCTGCGACTTTTCTTTTTGCAGGACAGGGAAGGCTTTTACGCCCGACTGTGTGCATCAGCAACTCTTTGCCAGCCATCATTCTGATGCCTGTCTTCACAGATGGCTCAAAGTCCAGCACTTCAGGATTGGGTTGGGTTGTTTTACCTCTGAGCGGCACTTTTTTGCACACCATGGGCTAAATGGCCAGATCACAAGGACCCCGAAGGCTCAGAGAAGGTTGGGGGAGGAGACCCACTGGAACAGCTGTTGGGAGACAGATGGTAGCCTCCCGTCAAGGCCATCCAGCGTGTTCTTTAACGTGCACAGGGTATGGCTCTCCCGCACACGGGGCCACAGCTTAACGTCCCATCCGACGGATGGCGGCCTTTCCAAGCCCATCGGTGTCCCCTACTGACCGTGGGCAGGGCGGGGAATTTTGCGGAGATAAATCTCAACGCTGACCCAGCTGGAACTCGAACCTGGGAACTACAGATTATGAGCCTGGAGCGTTACCGACTGAGCTACCCCCGCCCCCCAGCACTTCAGTGGGATCGGAACGAAGAATTCAATTTACTCGAATTCATATTACGTTTCATTGTCACGTGATAGTAGTACGTTATTTTACGAAAGTGCTCAGTTCAATGCCATGCCGAACGCATTCAGTTTGTAACAATAAGGTCGATTATTACAAAGACAGCCCTGAATACGTGGCCTTGGAGAACTAAATTGTAATCTATTTGAAACTTCGTAAACTTTGAAATGTTGAGTAATTTTTGGTTTCACATGTACGTAAATGAATGAACCTTTCTCTATGTAAGTAGACGGATAAAACTTCTATCTGAAGGTAAATGGCTAAACCTCTCTTTATGTATGTAGCTGGTAAATCTTTCTGTACATAGGAACGCACATAAAATTTATGCTCTTAGCAAAATTATCTTTTTTTTTTTCCATTTTTTGCAGTATAAACCAGTGTAATTTGATAATTATTTTTAACCCAATTTTTTGCTCGTTATTTTTAACACCTGTCGGTTTGTTTAAAGATTGCATGCCCTCAATGCTGCTATGATTTTTACCAGCCATAGTATTAAATTCTTTTATAGTCTTTCGAAATGTTGGCCATAAAATATCAACATTTCAGTTTCAAATTCCCTTGGAGAGAGATTCCAGTTTGTTTGTTTGTTTTTCATGTAATCTTTTTTTTTTTAATGTAGGTAGGTTTGTCTCATACGGAAGTAATCGTTAGCTCAGCGAAGAAAGTTATGAATGAAGACTATTCTGAATGCAAGTGCTAACAAAAATGGGACTAGGTTTATTCATCGTTAATGGAAAACGCAGACACCTTTAGTGTGTCACCGATATGATTAAGTGGAACAATTTTATTTTATTCATGGACGTGACTAACTATATATTTTGTTTTCTATTCAGAATTATTGATATAGATCTTGTGAATAAAGTAGGAAAATTTGGGAAATTTTTGGGGTATTTTGTGCTTATCAATTTCAAAATTAAGAATAAAATTTGAAGCTTTTATCTCATTCCCTTTTTCTTTTTGCAGAAAGATGGTTGTTGAGAAGATCAGCAGAGGACATCCGAGAGCCAGGGTACTTCCGCCATCGGTTTCCAAGGCACTTGATTACGAGACGAGGACCTTCAGCCTCATGCAAAGTGAGAGTGCCACTGCACTCAAAGGAAACTGCTTTTCCTCGCCAATAGATGGCGCTACTGGCAGGGACAGAGGCGCTCCTGCAGAATGTGTATCTTGAAAGACGGGAATTCTGGATCGCGAAAGAAACAAAACTGCGGGAAATATAAACAGAAACAGATCCTGTTGGCAGCACAATTCTCCTACAGACATTAAACCTGAGATAATTACGTGACGGCTCTGTCTCCAAAAGATGTGTATAAAGTATCCCTTATGAATAGCTGAAAAAAAGGTACGTTATTTTTAAAGAAAAAAAGAAGAAAACTGTCAAGCCATAAACTTTGTGATGAAAGAAGTTAGATCGCTATTTTTGTACTGTACGCATTTGTGAATCAAAATTAATAGGAATTTTACGATGGACATCCTTTCGAACATATCATAAAAGTACAATATTTAAATCTTGTGCATTACAGTAAATTTGTGATATATTATTACTGCTAGCTTAAGTGGCTTTACTCAATTTAGATAATAGCCCCCATCTAAAACTTTCATAATGCCCAATATACACTGAACCTCGTAGTTTAGATATGTAGTCTAGAGAGAAAATGCGATTTGAAATATTTGTGCATTATAAGCAATCATCAGACTTCAGTGCTTATTTACATAGCTGAAGAAACGGTTCGTTAATTTCCTAATTATAACACAGAATCTTAATTTTGTATAATACACCTAATCCACGAAAAAACGGATCATTTATCCGATGTAAGTTATGAATGTCACGGTTAGGTTGTTTTTTCATTGTTTTAAAAAGTGAAAATAGCATAATTATTTATATCTGTCTACATGATAACGTAAATGCAGACCGAATTTGTTGATAACAGTCAAAAAGCGACACAATCTTTGCTAGAACATCCAAAAATTCAAGGCTCGTTAAATTTGTTTTGTTCACTCCTCTGAACAAAGCTGCGTGATTTTATTTTTTTATCAATTTTATGAGCTCTGAAAAGGATCTAAGTCTGCTCGAGATCAATTCTTGCTTCTTCACAGTTTCAGAATTATTTCCTTCTTAAAGTATTATTTCTCTATGAACGAAGAAAAAAATTCATTTTAAGGTTAATTTTAATCATTTAAAGTCAAGGCTTCCATTTTAAAGTTAACTTTTCGGATCCTGAAACAGATTATTTCCTGTCATTCATCACGTGGGTAAAAAACACCAAAATCCTGGAAAAGTAATAAAGCAGCAAAGGCTGAAAACGAGCGAGAATTAGGAACATCAAAACTTTTCAATTGCATAATACTCTCACAGAGTCGGGACATATTTTTATTTTGGCAGAAACTAAATTTTAATCCTCTTTTTAGAAAACCGAAAATTCATCGTATTATTTTTTTTTAATTTAGTCGCTTGAAGTTTTTTATTATTCAAATGCTGATCATCAGAAACAAAACAAAATATTTATGTACTTATATGGAAAATTTTTCAAGAACTGGGTTTAAAAGCATTGTTAAAATTAAGAATTTCATTTTAAATCAAAATGATGTCGCTCATAAAGTTCTATGGTATGGCTTCCAATTAAACGCTTCTGTAGTTTTAATTGTTCCAAAATTGATGTCCTGTTTTCTGCAGCATGCGTCTGTTGAAGACGAAGCTACAGCCCATCAGCTTTGACTAAGAGCAGCAGACTCGCATATTCTCTTTAAATCTAAGCCAATGGATTTCGATCTGCTGCTTCGGGTGCCAAATGTGACGCAATGGAAAGATGAAGCCATTGCCTATGTCACGAGCTGAGGACATCATTAGTTAGTCCAACTCTCCAAGGCAGAACTGCGAACGATTCCGTTCAGCGAATTTCTTCTCCACTTCCTTCATTTCAGAGTAGAAAATTATGAATGTGTAATTTTTTTCGTGCCTGTAAATGAAATTGTCTTTTTCCGAAACACAACTTGTAGTCAACAGCAAATACAGTGAAAAATCTGAAAAATTATTATTTTCTCTTCTATTAACTCTGTTGGAAAATTTTAGCACCTTTACAAATTGCCGCTATCAGGACTATTTGTTATTATGCATTAATATTTAGGTGGAAGTGCAGATTTTATTTTCAATTTTAGGCTAAAAAGAGTTAAAATGTTTCACCCCACAAGAAATATTTGCCCATTCACAATTAATCGGGTTTTAAAACTCATCGTTCGATAATAGGTCGTTAAACCCAAAAGATTTAGCTGGCAATGTCAAGCACAAATCTTTTCAAAAATAAAGAAGTTTTAGTCACGTAATCAAACGACTTTTATCAAATGCAAACTTAAGTGAAACTATAAATTATATCATCCATACGTTACGCAACACTGTGCTATCTAACCTTCCTCCCCAACCACCACCACCTAGGAGCTGGTGGTGGCTCAGTCGGTAGCGCGCCAGACTCGTAATCTGCATTTCCCAGGTTCGAGTTGCCCTTGGGCCATCGTTGAGATTTATCTCTGCCAAACTCCCCGCCTTGCCCTCAGTCAGTAGGGACACCAGTGGGATTGGAAAGGCCGCCGTCCGTCGTATGAGACGTTAAACCATGTCACCGTGTGCAGAGAGCCATACCCTGTGCACGTTAAAGAACACGCTGGATGGCCTTGACGGGAGGCTACCATCTGTCTCCCAACAACTGTTCCAGTGAGTCCCCTCCCCCAACCTTCTCTGAGCCCTCGGTGTCCTTGTGACCTGTCCATTTAGCCCATTGTGTGCAAAAAAGTGCCGCTCAGAGGTGAAACAACCCTACGTTACCCTTGATCGGAACCCCCCTCCTCATTCTCCCCTCTCCCTCCCGTAGCAGTTTTACTTTTGTAAGGGTCTTCACTTTTTGTGATGGCAATCAAAATGCATTTTGTTATCAGAAAAAAGAAAAAAAATTACTGATTGCAAAAATTAGTATTGAGTTACGTAACCTCATCTGAAACCGCATCCCCTTTCCCTTATGCAACGCGATTGAACAGAATCTCTATTCTTCACCCCCTTTCAAATGCCTAATATATGGACGACCCCTTTCCAATGATATCTTGAATCAAAAATAAAATATCCGTTCAACAGAGACGATTCAAGCCTTTGATCGTAAGAGCAAGGCATCGTTTCAAATGTAACGTTTTCGGAAAAGCGATTCTTCAACATAAAGAACCGCTCGTATTTCTTATTCATCTGGTCACAAGTATCATTTGCAATTTTGTTTTCAATGCATTAATGCCAAATAATTTTAACTGGTTAAAAGTGAGGTTGAAAATCATCCGCTGCAATATTGTGAGATGCCATTTCTATTGGCCAGAGACTATTTCCACAGCCGACACACAAATAAGTTGCCACTGCGTCCATTTATCTTCACCCTCCTTCTTTCATTGCAGTGCCTTAAATTACAGATCAATAGAATTTTCCTTCAACATATATGAGAATCCATCATCTCATTATCGATCTCTGTAATCTGTTAGGAAATATCTGAATAAAAGCCATGTTCAGTGTCCTAATGATCAGCGTGTTTCGTGGGTCATTTGTGACCTTCTGCTCCCATGGGGAAGCAGGTTGTTTGAAGAGTCACTGATTTCCATCCCTTTCCAATGTCAGCTCTGCTTAGCCGCCACATCATGAAGGAACCTGAATTCCAGTTTCGGATAAGATTATGATGCCTGTTTTTCTCTTGCATGTTGTCTTTCTGTTGAATTCGCACAGATCTTCTCTCTTTAGTATCATACTAAAGGACTGATGTTCAGCGTTTCGTAGAATAGCAGTCTGCTTGAGGAGTAATTTAAGTGCCGCCAAGCTGTATTCTATAAAGTATGCCATCAATAACCACCAGACACAAATTGCTATTTTAACTGAAGGCTCCCCACACAGTGATTTCAGATGTTGACCCGATATGATGTTCCCTGATGCAAGTTAGATTGCCCCTAAACCCGGCGGCTTGTCTACAGACGCACATACGATTGATCGATCTCATTGGGTCCCAAACAGAAACGTGATTCATCACTGAAGACATCCTGGCTCTGTCTGCTGTTGATAGTCGGTGGATCGGTTGATTCGCCCGGTTTCAGACGTTCGTCTAAAACCACCAGAGCCTTGGCACCATGTCCAGGCACCTTCTTGTGGCCTCCTGTTGCCAACAGCGTGCAAACTTTTGGGAATCACGACCTCCATGAATGACGATTCGGCGCATTTACCATCCAGCTTCTAATAAGCTCCGACCCCTTTCAAATTTCGTCAGCTGTACATAATAACGCCTTAAGTGCGTTAAAAGTATTGCACAGTCTTCGCAAGTCATTCGTTCGCCATTTTGCTTGCCTGCTGACGATTTATCCATTTTTAATAGCCCCTTCAAAATGATCGGCTTTTTACTCCGCCGATCATCTTCGCATGAAAATCATTTACGTCACAACTCTGCATGCAAATCGTCCGATCAATCCGCCCATTCTTTCCAGATGGGACAATTTCAGTGACGAATGACGATTGCAAGGTTTTCCGCAATTCAGAATCCTACTTCAATCCTTCTCCAATTACTCTTTTTTCTACAGTCTTCATCTCACAAATTTCTATATATATATTTTTTTTTTCATTCTTCTCCAATTACTCTTTTTTCTACAGTCTTCATCTCACAAATTTCTATATATATATTTTTTTTTTCATTCTTCTCCTTCTTCCCTCCATACAGGATTCCCTTGAAATTCTCCTGCTCTTCCTTCTTCAGATTCTAGAATCAATTTCAATTTTCTTCCTTCTCCATATTTACCGTCTCAATTCCTTCTTCTCAATTCTGAATATTTTTTGACTATGAAAATAAATATTCCCTCAAGCAGCTGTTTGCCCCGGAGGATTTTGACCCTCCATTAAATGTATCATGTCCTCATTTCCAGTGGCTTAACTAGAAAGGGAGGGTAGTCGTCCCAGGCGCCACGATACAGAGAGAAGTTTTGATTTTCTTCCTAACTGCAGCCAAAATTCCACGTTAAAACTCAAAAATTTAAAGCATTGAGAAATTAAATTTGGACCGATTTTCTGTTAAGCTGTCTGTTGTCGTCCTCAAAATGGCTAAAAAATGAAGTGCAATCTTTGCAATGTCAGCATTTGTTGCATTTGGACCATTAAAAATAGTTCGATTGTTAACGCCTTACCAGGTGGAAAGCGAGGAACGGCCATGCACGTGGAATGCAATTTCTGCCCCACTAAGTTCCATCAAAGGTGGATCCTGAGCCATGTTTCCGTTTCATTGTGAACCTCTATCTACATTAAAAAGAATTCAAGAAGAATGATACATCGATATGCATTTTTTCTTTATCGATCTCGCTCTTTTTTCCACAGATACCGAAATCATTGATATCGACTGCTATTGATCATACCCTTTACTCTGAAGAATTCAAATTTGAATCCATTATAACCCCAAAGGATTTCGGGACCAAGACTTAACAATCAATGCATTCTGTTATCGTTTTATTCACATTTCTTACATCGAGGAGCAACTCGTCTGAAAACTTTCCTCGTGTCACTCAAGCCGAACTTGTTCAGTGACTGCATTCTGTTGAGAAAGGATCCTTTCAGGATTCATTCACCATTCGTGACTCCTCGTCGGACCAAGATCTCGGCGCTAGAAAAGAGTTTTCGATGACTAGAAATGGGGGGGGTGGGGGACGCTCGATGCCTTAGAGCCTTGGCCAAAGGATCCTTTGTGCTGGCATAAACAGACTGGTATTTTTTGGGGGCGTTTGCACTATTAACGACGTGGAGCACTAAGGAAACAGGCTGACATGTTTCGAAACTGGAAGTGAATTTTGCAAAAATGTAAAGGGTTAGGCAAATGTAAATTTCGTGCTTTAACATTAAATGCAGGGCCGGACTTACATATAAGCTAACTAAGCTACAGCTTAGAGCCTCACGATATAAAGGGCCTCAAAGAAATGCATTTCTTTTTTTACTATGTCAAGCCAAATTTTTATTTACATTTAAATTAATCTATTAGAAACACTGTTCATCTTAACTTTACAGAGTCATCATTGTATACCAATTCTGGTGTAATATTTTCATCACATCAGTTTCGTGTTTATTTTTTAATCTTCCCCAGAATCAGAATAATAAATGTACATTTCGACTGATGAAATGTGAAGGTATCTGACGAGCATTTGCTGATCAGATGGGGGCGCCGGTGGCTCAGTCGGTTGTGCGCCAGGCTCGTAATCTGCAGTTCCCAGGTTCCAGTCCCTCCTGGGCCAGCGTTGAGATTTTTCTCCTCAAAACTCCCCACCCTGCTCATGGTCAGTAGAGGACACCAATGAGCTTGGAAAGGCCGCCGGCCGTCAGATGGGACGTTAAGCCGTGGTACCATGTGCGGGGGAGCCATACCCTGTGCACTTTGAAGATATGTCTAGATGATCTTGACGAAAGGCTACCATCTGTCTCCCAACAGCTGTTCCAGTGGGTCCCCTCCCCAACTTTCTCTGAATCCTCGAGGCCCTTGTGACCTGACCATTTACCTCATTGTGTGCAAAAAAAAAGTGCCTCTCAGTGGTAAAACAACCTAACTCTTGTGACCTGCTCATTTAGCCCATTTTGTGCAAAAAGTGCTGCTCAGAAGTAAAATAACCCAACAACTGACCAGATGAATCAGAATACCCAGTTAAATGAATCTGCCAACAGCTATTTAGTGACTATTTAAAAAATTTTTCCAAATAATGAAATTTATAAGGTGTACATTTTTTTAACATGTGAATTATCTTCTATCTGTAAACTTGTAAATAGAGTAGTGATTCTTCAGTTTGTGCACAAACTTTTGTTGCATACACAAAGCAAGTGCGCATTCAGAGGGAGGGGGCTTAAACTGTGCTAAAGCACCCCCCCCCCCTTAAATCGTTGAAAATTCGGAATTGAAAAATGAGTCGTGTTAAGTAAAAGTCAGTATAATTATTATACAACAGTTACGATTTGTCAGGGTACAGAAATTGGGGATTCCCTACGACTTATTTTTAATCTGCAATTACGAAACAAGGAACATGAAGTCAGACACTAATCACTAAGCGATGGATTTTATCAAGGCATTTGTAAAAGTTTTATTTTCTGAGCTAACATAGATAGAGTTGCTTTCAACAAGGCAAGACACTCTTTTTGCTTAAAAGAAGAAAATAAGTTTTTCTACATAAAGTGCTTCGATGACTATATAGAGGAAAAGACCACCACCCCCCATCCCCAGCCACCCCCTCCCTCTTACCGACAACACAAATATCTTGAGCTTGCTACTGTTGGTGTGGCGTGCCAATAGTTTTTCAAGGTTATCCAAAAAATATCCTTCGGTTCAGCACCCTCCCTCAAAATAGCTTAGGTTCAGGGCCCTCGCTAAAAAATCTTAGGTTGAATATCCCCTAAAAGCATTTTCGATTCAGCACTCCCTAAGATATTTCTATATACGCGCCTGACACAAAGTGAAATTGAAAATGAAATCTCCCCTGCCCCCCACCTAGAAAAAAAAAAGACGCAGAACGGGATTGCTCTATTAAAGATTGAACAGAATAATGACCGACTTTTGCAGACGAGATTCTGCAATCCTATCTCTTCATTCGCTCCCTGAATCGCAAACGATCGAGAACCACTCCATTTCCAAGAAGAGCACCAAGTCCTGAGCGGCAGATTGTAGAGTGCCGATGGAGATCTTGCTGAATCTAATATTAAAAATTCTGTGGCAACAGTTCACTTTGCTGCCAGGCCACTAAAAGGAATTCAGAATTCTCGTTAAAAGATTTGTACCTTTTAATTTGCAATTAGGGAAGTGAAGAGAACGATCAAGTCGCTCGTTTCATGTTGATGGCGACATTTCACTGCAGGAATTGATTCCCGAATCTCTTCTATTGAGATTAATCCGAATATCTCTTTCGTCCCTAGAAGAAAAACAATCTTTTCCTCTCTCATTACTTCCTTGCTTTCGACGCATCAAAAGCCACCTTACTTCCTTCCGGGTGGCTGCAATGGAAAACCACGATCAGCCTTGTATATATATATTCATAAATGTGCCATAATATATATATATATGCTATTTTGTGTACCTTTACTGTACAATATATCCAGATGTGACGTAGGAACGATTTGGGAAATCAAAATGTATTCAGAAATGATGAGGTGAATTTAAGTTTTACGCTATTTTGTAAATTCTGCTTCCAAACAAGAAGGATTTTGCCATTATGCGAACGAGTCGAGTTGGGCAGAGAAAGCGATGGAAGAACTGAAGAGTTGGACATCACGTGCAGTGGGTTTCATGGTCGAATCAAATGATTCTTCTGCGAAAAGGAGTAGGAATTCGAATATGAGCTCGGCATAATGAACGTCGCCAATGTTTTCTTTCCGTTGGCTTGAAGCTGTTAGTAATGCTGAGGTGCGAGTACATCATAATTTAGGATTTCTTTGCAAAACAACTGATGGCAAGTTTCAAGGAGATAGTTCCATTTCAAATTTCGCCTTCATCCAATCCATTCCTTCGATTCTTTGTCGTTTGCTTCGCCAACAAACAAATGGTGAAACAATCGAGCAACGTGATCTCAATGGATTCGGCTGTTCATTATTGGCGCGTCTTTCGAAAATGTTTAGCCTTATGATGTTAAGCCTAAATAGCTGAAAGTTGCTGTAAACAAATTGCGAAGTAAAAAATATTTT
Source organism: Ryuthela nishihirai (assembly GCA_038380435.1). Lineage (NCBI taxonomy): Eukaryota > Metazoa > Arthropoda > Arachnida > Araneae > Heptathelidae > Ryuthela > Ryuthela nishihirai. Next base: position 43,752,685 of record JAWZYU010000005.1, read on the forward strand.
GGCTAACTTAAACCTCACTACATCGCTTGAATCTCTTTTCGAGCATCGCCTCACATCACGGCATTGATTTTAATGGGGAATGTCGTATTCTATGGAGGGTTAATTGATTTCCAATATGAGAAGGAGCGCATTTCACTTCTCTGAAATTCCGGACCAAAAAGGCCTAACAGCTGTGGCATCCCAGGTCATTTCAAGGAGGAAACTTTCTGAATTCGCATCGTAGGCTATTTTAAGAAACTTTCTGAATTTCATCTCGCTGCTTGAGCCTTAGTAGACAGCAGAGATCCTCTTCAGATGGAGAACAAGAAATCCTCCTCTGGCATTTGCCGCGAAAACAAAAATGTCCTCTCCTTAGCGTTTAAGACGCTTCTATCACGTGATTGATGGCATCTTCTATACAGCCATCAGAATTGTAGCAGACACTTTTGCGAAAAGAAAACGAGTAACCCATCTGTTCGTTGATATATCTCGTAGTCTTAAAATATTATACTGGGCCATAAAACCCCAAACGAACAAACAACTTAATTATAAAGGCAAAAGAATTCATTCAAAAGTTTTTTCGCATCTTGTCGATATGAAAACTTTAAGATAATTTAAGAATAATTTTTTTCAAACAAGTTACCAACTCTGAATTTTATTTCCTAAATTTCAAAATCTTCGAATCCAACCTTGTTTTCAGGGTTTGTGTGGTAACAAAAATGGTTATTCATATCGCTAACAATTTCCAGCAAACGCCTTTAACTTACTGACATGTTGGAGCAAACGATAGTTTCGAAACTGAGCCAAAGTCCCGCAGAGCAGAAACAGATAATGTAAAGCTTGAATACAGATTGAAAACATCTGAATGCACTAAATTCGTGACAGTAGATTGTATATAAGATGTTAAGATGGCCTGATATTGAATGTATATATTTGTGTGTATGGATTGTACCCTATCATAAAGCATTATGGTGATCAGATACAAGTCATGTTTACTCTTGTATTTCTGCAAAAAATAAAATGCTATGTCGGTTTCAAGGTGACCTTGAAGGCCAACATGTACACAAATGTCACTCAAGTAAATGTAAATAGCTTTGAAAGTTCATAGTATAAAAATACCAAAGTTCTGTTCGTCCAATGATATTCAGTCAAATTAATCTCCTGTATAGTTTTCTCATTGTGATTTACGTTCGTTTGTTTCATTGTTTTATGTTGGTCACAAAAAAGTTTTTCTGAAGTAAAGTTCTAAATCATATTTTTATTTGAGTTTTAATATTTTTTTTGTGCTTTTAGGATGTTTAGATTATACCAATGTTTAGAAATCAACAAATTCCAAACGTTTCTCAGTGAGTCCTCTCCCTTCTCAAAGTGAAGAAAAAGGAAAAGGACTTCCATCGTTTGAGCAGTGATGATGCAAACGATTGCGAACTTCTTGAACGAATGAGTTTGAATCTCCAGCGCACGAGCTTCATGCCACGTGTGGTGCTCGTGGCCCCAGGGCCAATCGGCTCCTGCTTGCAGCTCAGCACGCGATGACGTCATAGAGTGCCGGTTTTTCTTCCTGTGGGGAGCTCGCGACCTCTCCCTCGTCGTCTGCCGATGCGACATGATGCGAATTTAATTGTCCTTTCGATATAATCAGTTTATATTTGGAGATGGGGAAACAGAGATTATTATATTTCGAACGGAACTTTATAGAAGTTCGAAAATATCCATCTTGCCGTAAATCGATATATGCCCGCTTTTTAGCTTCGATCAGATCTGATTTTGAACTCCATGTCACAAAAGGCCCCATTAAGAAGAAATGCCTCCCCCCCCCAACACCCAGTTCACTGAAAGCTTTCATGAATCCCTGAAGATCGATTGCCATCTCACTAAAGACCAACCTTCAGTTGCTCTCGGCGACTGTTAATTAAGAGAAAGTTTGTTACTCAAGTGAAATCAGTTCTTAGAGTTTCGTAAGATTTGGCATTTCTAATTGCGTCGTCTTGTTGCCCGAAGGCTCGTAGCGCCGCCACTTACAGAATGAACGTCTCCGAAATGCCAAGGGCTAAAGAAGTCATCCAAATTCAAAACACCTTAAAGCACATTTTCAGAGACTTTGATACATGCATTTATTCAACATTCGAAGAGAATTATTCAGAATGGGAACTTCTGTTATTGAGAAATCTGTTTTAAGACAAAAAGGGGGATTTTCCAAAGACTTAATAAATACTAGAAATAATTTCTTGAATTTTTTAGCAGAAATTCAAAATAGATTATAGAAATTTTGATCTGGAGGATCTGTACGCTTAAATTAACATAATGTTATTTATCTAGTGCCCGAGAGTAGAGTTGAAACCAGGGTCATCCCTCTGTCAACATGAATCAGTCGTCCGAATTATAAAAAACGCCCCCAAAATGAGCAGGCCAAGTGAGAACGAATCATTTTAGTGATTCGTTATCAAGAATGAATCACTTTACCGATTCGTTCTCACTTGGCCTCCGCTCATCCGGGGCGTTTTTTATAATGCGGACGAGTGAATCACGTGATACGAAGATTCATATTCAAGAGATTCACCACTATGAGAGAAACAAACTTTTGAACTTTAACGATACGGAAGCCGTTAATGTGCACATTACCTAGGTAAAATGCGGAAAACTCTTGATTCCGCACATTAACGGAGCAAATCAGTTAATCTGCAGATTAGCTAGGTAATGTGCACATTAACGGCTTTCGAGTTTTAGCGGTAACATATGTATTGATTTCCAAAAGGGAAAATTTTTGGAAATTAAGTATTTTCGATCAAATTTGCTTCATCAATTTAAAAAAAAATCGTTCTGATGAAAAAATATAATAAAAATTCGATAATAAATAATCAAACGTATAAGAATACAAAAATATAATAAACATGAAGTGTTTATTATTTGACTTTAGGCATGTCCGACAAAGATCACTTCCCCTAATCCAAAATTTTACACTGATCTCATTTCGCCCTCCCCAACAACGATTCAAATCAAGAACGTAATACTCGCGAATGGTGACGTATGTAATCGTCACTTTAAATTGCTGAAATTATAAAGGGACATATTTCTTTAGATTACTGCTAAAGTTTTCCATTTTAACGAATTAGAACTGATTCCTCAAAGCATGTATAGATTTACTCGTTTGAGACGGACAAGGCCACTGAAACATTTCAACCTCACTTCGATTGGTTTTATAATTAATTATTCGGTATTTTTAAGAAAGAAACGAATATCAGAATTTTTTCTCTTTTTAAAGAGCAGAAAAGCTTTTAACAGGAAAACAACAATAAAAGATAATGATTCTATCTAAATGAAAAAAAAAACGTTTTTCTGATTAAAACAATAAAGTGTTTTATGATTTAAAATCTGAATGTTTTGCAAATTATTTTGCGACTTAAATAATTTTAAAAATTTTGTTTGTTTTTTTTGTTTTTGGCAGTCATTCCATCTGTGATTCACACGTTTAATTCTTTGCAGTCTTCAAGGATTTTTTTTTTCCAAGGCAAGAGATTGAAGTTCTTTGATCTTCATATATCTGACGGAATCTTTAATTCTTCTTTCATTTTGATTTTGTAAATTTTTGAGTGTTTTTAAAGATTTTTGAGATGTTTTGAATTAAATCTTTTACCTGAAAGAAACGCAAAAAAAATGGCACAAATGAAAGTAGTAATTTGTTGATCGAATAATATTTTTCCTTCATTGTCCATCAAAGGGATCACGTGCATTAAAAACGACTTTATTTTGTGGCAGTGATGGTGTTTTGTTTTGTTTTTTCCTTTTTCTCTCCGATCGAGCCGTTTACATTAACGGTATTTGTCGAAAGTATCTTTCTGCCTATCACCTCAGAAAGACTTATAGCTTATATGACGTCATCTCCAGCTCTACCGCACATTTCTGTATCACGTTTTCTGTGAGGCAAGTCTGTACCAAGCTGATGTAACTTAAGAAAACATGCTGTGTAAATAAAACAATTGATGTAATGTTGTATGGAAATCTCTTTCTCACAAAACCTTACTTTTTCCCTCATAATTAAACACCAAATGAATATAAGTAAACAGTTATTCACCTGACTGTTCCATCGACCATGACGAATCTGCGCTGATAACAGAGAACAGATTGCTCATTATGATTTATTGAGTGCGCCTTTGCGCTTGAATCGTTAAAGAGAAATTTAGCCACCATAGCCTGTTGATTACGATGCGTATCGTAAATTTCCTACACTTTCTCAAACTGCTTTAATGAGCATTGAACTTGTTTCAAATAAATGTGTTCCGCTAAACCTCATTAGCACATGCAACAGATTTTGCTCGATGTTTCTTGTGACTGCAAACAAAAACAGGAAAGGTTCAGGTGGATCAAGGAGAAATTATGAAACTCAGAGGGAAAGAGCTTTCGGATCGCTTAAAATAACATTGTTTTTGTAGCTATATATTGATGAACTGGATAAACTATTAATTACTGGCAAATAACTGGCTATAAAGTAACTGAGTCGATTAAATCAATAAATCACTCGAACCTTGAGATACCGCTCAAGATTCAAGTGCATAAACGTTTCGATTTTATTTTATGTGCAAGTAATATTATTTGCATTTTCTAAAGTAAGATGGGGTGGAAGTTCTCTGTGGGTAGCGCGCCAGGCTCGTAATCGGCAGTTCCCAGGTTCAAGTCCCACTTTGCCAGCGTCGAGATTTCTCTCCGCAAAACTCGCTGCCCTCAGTCAGTAGGGGACACCGATGGGCTTGGAAACACAGCCGTCCGTCTGATGGGACGTTAAGCCTTGGCCCCTCCCAAGGCTTGAAACTTAACAGATAGTGCTTACATTTGCTAATATCTGTCTCTGAACAGCTGCTCAGTGGATCCCCTTCCCCCAGTGGGCTCAGAGAATTATAGGTTATCAGTTAATTATAGAAGAAGTATTTGCTACTTTTTTTTTCTAAATTTGTGAATTCCAAGCGCCTGGCAATGGCTGTCGTTACTAATGCTAGATTAAGTGGTCAACTAATACCCGAGAATCCAGGCCGGATATTTCTTTTTTTTTAGTTTAAACCCTTTCTGCCATTTGTCACATGTACAACTGCAACTGTTGTGAACATGAGCTGCTGTTCGTAGCTTGTCTTTTTTGCTTGAAATGAACGATGTTGAAAAGTTCAGTTTTTAATGCAAAACTAAGCCCCAAGACTGTCCATTTGGTATGTCGCAGAGAGTTTAGATTTCTGATGATGATTGGTGTTGCACGAGATCCTAGCTGTTCATCATCACCAAGGACGTATCCGAGGGGCGGTCCGGACACTCCACCCCCTCGTCTACTTACACGAACTCTCGAACTCGTCTTCCTGCTTTAAAATGCAGAACATTTGTCTTTGTATAATTTCAGGCCCATATTATTTGCTCAAAATTAAAAAATAAATTTGAGAAACAAATAACTGTAAAATTGTATTCTCTATAGGCGCGCCAGGCTCGTAATCTGTAGTTCCCAGGTTCGAGTCCCAGCTGGGTCAGCGTTGAGATTTACCTCCGCAAAATTCCCCGCCCTGCCCACGGTCAGTAGGGGACACCGATGGGCTTGGAAAGGCCGCCGTCCATCGGATGGGAAGTTAAGCCGTGGCCCCGTGTACGGGAGAGCAATACACTGTGCACGTTAAAGAACACGCTGGATGGCCTTGACGGGAGGCTACCATCTGTCTCCCAACAGCTGTTCCAGTGGGTCCCCAACCTTCTCTGAGCCTTCGGGGTCCATGTGACCTGGCCATTTAGCCCATGGTGTGCAAAAAAAGTGCCGCTCAGAGGTAAAACAACCCAACCCAACGTATTCTCTATAGAGAATATCATTTTAGCCTTTTTGTCCCCTGGAATACTTTAGTAATTGGGAAACCCTGCTGTAGTCTTTTTCTCGGACAACCGAGAACCTGAAATCAATCCTTAATGATCGTTTCTATCTCCAAGTTGTCTCTATCCAGAATGAAGTCGGAAAATATAACATTTGAACAATTTCCTCTAAGTTGAAATGCTGCTCAATGGAACTGAAATGAACTGCTCAACCTCAGGCGACAAAATCTCCTTTCCTCCTTCGCTCACAATCTTCCAAAAAATCTTACCGACTTCTAAACACAACGACAAAATCTTTGTAGGCAATCATAATGGAATGAAAACTATAAAACAAAAACTTACTTCTTCAACGTATCATAGGGACACGTACTTTAACAGATGGAGATAATCAGGGCTCAATCACCATGAAATGCGACCAGTGATGGAAGTAAAAAATTCATCTCTCTTGCCTTAAAATCGTCCACGCACTGCATCCTAAGTCCCCCCCCTCCCCCTTCTAAGACCTTTAGCACACAGCGTTCACAATCTTAGGTTTTCCTAGATAGAATGAGTGGGCGGGGGGGGGGTGGCTCAGTTGGTAGCGCACCAGGCTCGTAATCTGTAGTTCCCAGGTTCGAGTCCCAGCTGGGTCAGCGTTGAGATTTATCTCCGCAAAATTCCCCGCCTTGCCCACGGTCAGTAGGGGACACCGATGGGCTTGGAAAGGCCACCTTCCGTCGGATGGAACGTTAAGCTGTGGCCCCGTGTACGGGAGAGCCATACCCTGTGCACGTTAAAGAACACGCTGGATGGCCTTGACGGGAGGCTACCATCTGTCTCCCAACATCTGTTCCAGTGGGTCCCCTCCCCCAACCTTTTCTGAGCCATCGGCGTCCATGTGACCTGGCCATTTAGCCCATGGTGGGCAAAAAAGTGCCGCTCAGAGGTAAAACAACCCAACCCTAGATAAGATGCAGATTAAAGGTATTTGCTGACTCCTTCTCCTGTCCACATCATTACTTACAAAGTCAAACCACTTAAGCAGTATCTTATACATTAAATATTAAGTTTCAACTATACTGCTCACAAAAATTAGGGGATATTTCAAAATGAATATGAAGCGATAATATATCCCCTAATTTTTGTGAGCAGTATAGATTCAAAGATTGCAATTTTCCTGTTATCTTTCTTGCAAGGGTCAAAGTTTCTCTACCATAACAAACGCCAGAAAGATCAAATTCTTATGGAGCCTGATTTTAATCTCTTGATGTATATATACTGTATATACCTGTTTTTCCAAAATCTCCAGTGATTCTTAAAAGTCTATGCAGCGATGCCGATTGTTTATTTCATTACGCACATTACCAGTATTTGTAGGGGGGAGGTTTGTTCATTCGGTACTGAGTCAGTCTCCTAATATGCAGTTTCCAGGTTCGAGTCCCAAAAGTGCCAACATTGAAATTTAACTCCATTAATCCCTCACCCTGCTCTGGTTGAGAAAGAGGGCACAGTGAGCTTGGAAATGCCGTCATTCGTCCGTTAAGCCAAGGCCCCGTGTGCAGGAGAGCTATTCCTAGTTCATGTTCAAGAGCACGCTGAATGGCCTTGAGGGACACTATTATAACATCTCTCTTCTGACAGCTGACCACAGGATTTCCTCAAAACTTCTCGAGCCTCTGGGATTCTTGTGACCTGGCTCTTTAGCTCATTGTGCACAGAATGGCCAGCTCACTCTCAGAGGGAAAACAACCCTACCACTATTTTTCTAGAGATAATTTAACTGAAACTTTTTCAAGAGTAAAGCGATTCAAAAGAATGCTGGGTCCATTCCTGAGTCCTCTCAATAAGCAATGGAAAGTTTGCTGGACATCCACTCACTAAGCAAAACAAAGGTTCCTGTGTACCCTCATTAAGCAAGGCAAAGGTTCCTGATCCACTCTCACTAAGCAATGAAAATTTTTCTGAGACCTCATTAAGCAATGCAAAAAGTTCCTAATCTCCCTCAATAAGCAATGCAAAAGTTCCTATTCTTCCTCATTAACCAACGTAAGAGTTCCTAATCACACTCATTAAGAAATGCAAAGTTTCCTTGGTTCCCTCTCACTAAGCAATCCAAAGGTTTCTGGGTTTCCTCATTAACGAATCCCAAAGTTTCTAATCTCACTCATTAAGATAGGAAGGTTCCTAATCCCTCACATTAAGCAAGACAAAGATTTTTGGGCTTCCTCACTTAGTATGCCAAAGTTTCCATTACCCCTCATTTAGTAATGCGAAGGTTCTTATTTTCCTCATTAAGCACTACATAGCTATATAGGCCATCTCATTAAGTAATGTCAAAGTTCCTAATCCCCCTCATTAAGCAATGCAAAAGTTTCAAATTAAAAAAAATTCAAAAATTTAGAGCATCATTAAGCAATTCAAAGTTTTCCGGAGGGGGCTCATTAAGAATCCAAAGTTACTCAGCCCCCTCATTAACCAATGCCACATTTCGTAATCCCCCTCATTCAGCAACAAAACTTCCTAATCATCCTCATTAGCTAATGTCATAATTCCTAATCCCCTTCATTAACCAATTCCAAAGTTCATAATCACCCTCATTAAACAAGGCAAAAGTTCATAATCACCCTCATTAAGTAGTGCAAAAGTTCCTAATCCCCTTCCACTAAGCAATGCAAAGATTCTCAGTCCCTCTCATTAAACAATGCAAAGTTTGCTGGAACACCTCACTTAACATGCGAAAGTTTCCATTCCCTTCATTAAGCAATGCAAAAGTTTCTAATCCCTCTCATTCATCAGAGCCAAATTTGCTAATCCCGCTCATTAAGCAATGCAAAGGTTTCTGGGTCCCCTTCACTTAGTAATGCCAAATTTCCCATTTCCCCTCATTAAGCAATGCAAAATTTCCTAATCCCTCTCATTAAACAATATAAAGGTTCCTGTTCCCCCTCATTAGGCAATACAAAGTCCTTAATTCCCTTTATTAAACAATTAAAATTTATCTAGGCTCTCTCAATAAGCAATATGAAAATTCCTAATCCCTCTCATTAAACAATATAAAGGTTCCTGTTCCCTCTCATTAGGCAATACAAAGTCCTTAATTCCCTTTATTAAACAATTAAAATTTATCTAGGCCCTCTCAATAAGCAATATGAAAATTCCTAATCCCTCTCATTAAACAATATAAAGGTTCCTGTTCCCCCTCATTAGGCAATACAAAGTCCTTAATTCCCTTTATTAAACAATTAAAATTTATCTAGGCTCTCTCAATAAGCAATATGAAAATTCCTAATCCCTCTCATTAAACAATATAAAGGTTCCTGTTCCCTCTCATTAGGCAATACAAAGTCCTTAATTCCCTTTATTAAACAATTAAAATTTATCTAGGCCCTCTCAATAAGCAATATGAAAATTCCTAATCCCTCTCATTAAACAATATAAAGGTTCCTGTTCCCTCTCATTAGGCAATGCAAAGTCCTTAATTCCCTTTATTAAACAATTAAAATTTATCTAGGCCCTCTTAATAAGCAATATGAAAATTCCTAATCCCTCTCATTAAACAATATAAAAGTTCCTGTTCCCTCTCATTAGGCTATACAAAGTCCTTAATTCCCTTTATTAAACAATTAAAATTTATCTAGGCCCTCTCAATAAGCAATATGAAAATTCCTAATCCCTCTCATTAAACAATATAAAGGTTCCTGTTCCCCCTCATTAGGCAATACAAAGTCCTTAATTCCCTTTATTAAACAATTAAAATTTATCTAGGCTCTCTCAATAAGCAATATGAAAATTCCTAATCCCTCTCATTAAACAATATAAAGGTTCCTGTTCCCTCTCATTAGACAATACAAAGTCCTTAATTCCCTTTATTAAACAATTAAAATTTATCTAGGCCCTCTCAATAAGCAATATGAAAATTCCTAATCCCTCTCATTAAACAATATAAAGGTTCCTGTTCCCTCTCATTAGGCTATAAAAAGTCCTTAATTCCCTTTATTAAACAATTAAAATTTATCTAGGCCCTCTCAATAAGCAATATGAAAATTCCTAATCCTTCTCATTAAACAACATAAAGGTTCCTGTTCCCCATCATTAGGCAATACAAAGTCCTTAATTCCCTTTATTAAACAATTAAAATTTATCTAGGCCCTCTCAATAAGCAATATGAAAATTCCTAATCCTTCTCATTAAACAATATAAAGGTTCCTGTTCCCTCTCATTAGGCTATACAAAGTCCTTAATTCCCTTTATTAAACAATTAAAATTTATCTAGGCCCTCTCAATAAGCAATATGAAAATTCCTAATCCCTCTCATTAAACAATATAAAGGTTCCTGTTCCCTCTCATTAGGCTATAAAAAGTCCTTAATTCCCTTTATTAAACAATTAAAATTTATCTAGGCCCTCTCAATAAGCAATATGAAAATTCCTAATCCGTCTCATTAAACAACATAAAGGTTCCTGTTCCCCATCATTAGGCAATACAAAGTCCTTAATTCCCTTTATTAAACAATTAAAATTTATCTAGGCCCTCTCAATAAGCAATATGAAAATTCCTAATCCTTCTCATTAAACAATATAAAGGTTCCTGTTCCCTCTCATTAGGCTATACAAAGTCCTTAATTCCCTTTATTAAACAATTAAAATTTATCTAGGCCCTCTCAATAAGCAATATGAAAATTCCTAATCCCTCTCATTAAACAATATAAAGGTTCCTGTTCCCTCTCATTAGGCTATAAAAAGTCCTTAATTCCCTTTATTAAACAATTAAAATTTATCTAGGCCCTCTCAATAAGCAATATGAAAATTCCTAATCCGTCTCATTAAACAACATAAAGGTTCCTGTTCCCCATCATTAGGCAATACAAAGTCCTTAATTCCCTTTATTAAACAATTAAAATTTATCTAGGCCCTCTCAATAAGCAATATGAAAATTCCTAATCCTTCTCATTAAACAATATAAAGGTTCCTGTTCCCTCTCATTAGGCTATACAAAGTCCTTAATTCCCTTTATTAAACAATTAAAATTTATCTAGGCCCTCTCAATAAGCAATGTGAAAATTCCTAATCCCTCTCATTAAACAATATAAAGGTTCCTGTTCCCCCTCATTAGGCAATACAAAGTCCTTAATTCCATTTATTAAACAATTAAAATTTATCTAGGCCCTCTCAGTAAGCAATATGAAAATTCCTAATCCCTCTCATTAAGCAATATAAAGGTTCATGTGCCCCCTTATTAAGCAATCCAAAGTCCTTAATCCCCTTTTTAAATAATTCAAAGGTGTCTAAAGTTTTCTGGACCCCCACATTAATATTTAGGGTCAACACCAATACCTGTTAAACAGCTCCCAAGATAAACTGAGACACTTGCTGAAGAGTGCAGCCATTCAAAGCAACTGAAGTACCATAGACCTGACATCCATCATTTTAGGTTTTTTCTCTTTTTCTTACCAGCCAACTCTATTTAGCAGTCTCATCAACAGCCCTAATGAACGAATTCATCTCATCAACATCATATGCCAAAAGGGCTAAATCATCAGCATAATCTAAATCAGACATTTTCATATCTCCAGTCCATTTAAGGCCAAAATCTTTCCCTTGAAGTGAATTTCGCATAACATAATCAATAACCAAACTAAAGAGAAAAGGAGACAAAATGCACCCTTGTCGAACACCAGAAGTAATGCTAAACCAATTGCTACAAGCCTTACCAACTCTCACACACGACTCAGTGTTATTATAGAGAGCTTTCATCATGTTAACTAACTTCTCTGGTATACCATATGATCTCACAAAATACCACAAATTATGATGATCAACATAGTTGAAAGCCTTTTTGAAATCAACAAAGCTAGCAACCAAAGGTTTCTGAAACTTTAAACATTTCTCAAGAATCTGCCTAAGTGAAAATATTTGATCAATACATCCCCAACAACTTTTGATTCCGCACTGTTCATCACGCAGTTGTTCATCAACCAAATTCCTAATTCTTTTAAGTATAATCATGCAAAGAACTTTACCTGGAACAGAAACTAAACTAATTCCCCTATAATTATCACGAGAACTGGGATCACCTTTTTTAAAAAAATAAGAATAATAATAGCTCTAGTAAAATCTCAAGCAACACCTTTATCGCAAAAAATATTCAAAATTTCAGTCAGCCATGTAACAACAGAAATGCTCCCAGCTCTCAACATTTCAGTGGTGATTTCATCCACCCCTGGGGATTTATGCAGTTTTAATTTAGAGATAACCAAAGTGACTTTAGAGTGTGACATAGAGCCAACATTAAAGCCAGTAATGCATTTATCCTCATTACAAACAATGGAAGTGGAAAGAAACTGTAAGCAGTGGTGGAAATGGAGTTGAATGCAATTGGACTGTGTCCCACTTGTTCCGATGATTCACAAAAACTAGTTGTGATCATGACATAACACTCACCATTCTAGACAAACCTCTGAGAAATGCTCCATTCCCAAGTACTATGTATGTATATGGCGAGAAATTTTGCTAATCGCTAAAGAAAGTATATTTTTTTTCTTGGGGGGGGGGGGGGGGTCGTAGAATCCATGTCTTTTGCCATACCCCTAGTTCAAAAATTCCATTTACAGCACTGACTGTAAAAAATCTTTCATCAATGAAGTCATTTCGAAGAAGATCGTCACTTGCATGTCTTCTGAGAAGCAAACCTATACCTTGAAGATGCTTTCCATCCTTCATCCCTTAAAAGAGAAATTTAAAATTATTTTCAAGTGTCTTTATCTGTCCATCTGGTCTCTTGCAAGCCTGGAATACATAGGTTATAACGCTAGAATTCCTGTGTTAAGACGTCAAGAGAATGATCTCTATGCAACGACCTCACGTTCCACGTACCTGCAAAGAGAGAATGATTTGTAGGATTTTTAAAGAAACTAAGTTTATTGAGAGGGGTAGGGCCAACAACATCAAACATCCCTATGATCGCAGGCATGGGGCAAAGACTGTCCCTCCTCCGCTAAAGGCTGAAGTCACCGATGTTGGTAGGAACTTCAGGCACCACCTTTTCAAATGGACCTTTTCAAGAGCCATATGGACTGCATAAGACACATTGCTCCAGTTTAGGATTGACGATGCTAAACTAGCTAAGTGAGGGTTCAGGTACTTGCGATGGCCTCTGATGTAACTGTGGTGAGAAAGTAATCAGTTAGGTTTTTAAAGCAACTAAGTTTATTGAGAGAGGTAGGCCAACAATGTCAAACTTCCCCTAATCACCAGTTCCCACAATGGTGGTAGGAACTTACATGAACACGCCTTCAGAAGTTGATCTTTTCAAGAATCAGAATCAATATAGAAACTGCCATGCCTGAGACATATTGCTCTAAATTCAACGATGCTCCTAGAAGCAAAGTTTCTGACATCAACGATATACTCTGATAAGATTTTCCACCAGATGATATATGGTATTCTCTGCATCTGTTCAGAAACCCACAAACAAATAGGAACATAAAATAAGTACACATCTTTCTTCGTCGGAAACACACCAGTGCAATAGGTTCAAGATCCATAATCATTATCAAAGCTGTTAGACCACGCCGTCCAACCAGTTGCTCATAAAGCAAATGATCAATGTATTGAATTTGGCTCAAATCTTCCCATTTTTAACCAAACATTTTTAGCTGCATAACTAACCAAGTTTGCCAATTCACAATGCTCATTAATCTTGTGTGATTTTGTTCTTTAATCACGATAGTTTCTTGATTCTTTAAATATATTGTTGCGAATTTAAGATGGATAGGCACTGAGCGTGAGTACTATTAATTATGTTTTCAAACCAATTACAATACAATGCAAATTGTTACAAAAATATGGATGAAGTATCTTATAAATAAATTAACTACTATCATACATAAGTCATTAACCTTTTTGTACAGAACATACAATATCAGCTCTGTCTGTCTACTAAAATACTACCTCTTCACTTTGTTTACCATGTCACTTGAATATCTTCAGACGTAAACAACCTCTATCCTGTGCTAGTTCACTATACTTTTATTACTAACAACAGAAAATAAACACCCGCGCACACACTAATAAATATACTAATTATTTTCACTTAACGCGCACTGACTCATACTATCTGAACGTCCTTTCAGATCTCACAACTTTAACACACTGCACTGCTATCTTTTTCATTCTTCCGAATCGTTCTAAGTTCCAATTCGTTGGCTAAATTGAATCTCACGTAGAAGCACACACGAGGGTTCAAGTCACGTTACGTCATAAAATCACTGTTGCTCGTTCATCTGTCGTTTTTGTTTTTAAATTTTGTTTCAAAATTTTGATCTTTAATCACGATAGTTTCTTGATTCTTTAAATACATATATCATTTTTTTTTTTCAAAACATCATTCATTAGAAATGTTTGATTTCAAGTAGAAAATTTTTTCTGCTGTTCTTTAAGAACTAATTTTTTTTGCGAGTGGCCCTTCGCTCGTACCAGGGTGTTTCATTTAATTTTCCATTAATTTAATTGATCAATACCAAACCCTGTGAAATTTTTATCACTCCTCAGCAGAACAAGAGTGACCATAGATGATCAGATCAGCAGTCAACACTCATCTAACAGCCTTTATCTTCCGTTCCCTTTCAGGACAGAATATCTCTTTTGAAAGGTGTTAACTGTCTGCATCACGAGAAGGCGAAGTCCGATATTTGGTGCTACACTTGGACGTTTCTGCGCATCACGAGAAGGAATACCTATACAACTCTCCTACCTATATATGCCGAGGCAAATATTTAAAAGAATAGGGGAATAAATACTCACTTGCTTTCGCCCATTTCTTCTATTCGTTCACAAGTGTATGCTAAGCATAAACAGAGACAACTGCTTCTCAGCCCCACTTTTATACAATCACCAGAGGATGCGGAGCACAGAAAAAGAGCCTATGCTTCTGCATCCTCCTTATTTTTAATCACCTGTGAATGGAAAATGTAAAAGAAAACAAGCACCAGACCTTAGTTGATAATTCACCACGCATGTATTAGATAAATAACCAGGAAATACGAACATAAAATAAGTACACAATCTCATTTGTTACTTCCTTTTTCTGTATTCATCAAACACCAGAAAATGAGAAAGCTTATAAGTAAATCTCCATGGAAACTAATTTTTTCTCTGCTTGGTTTGTATTAAGCAAAAGATCTCACTACTTTTTCGTTTCCTCTGTATTAAGTGAAAGATCGTACCTGCCTCTCCACTTCTCTTCTATTAGGTGAAATATCTTACTTGCTTCACTTCTTTTCTATTAAGCGAAGGATCTTACTTGCTTCTCCACTTCTTTTTCTCCAATTCTTTTCATTAAGTAAAATATCTTACTTTTTCCCCACTTCTTTTGTGTTATTAAGTGACAGATCTTACCCGCTACTTCACTTGTTTTGTATTAAGTGAAAGATCTTACTTTCTCCTCCACTTCTTTTGCATTAGGTGAATGATCTTACTTTCTTCTTATGAATTAAGCGAAAGATATTATTTGCTTCTCCGCTTTTTTTGTATAAGGTAAAAGATCTTACTTGCTTCTTATGTGTTAAGTGAAGGATATTATCTGCTTCTTCACTTGTTTTCTGTTAAGTGAAATAACCTACTTCTCCACTTTGGTGTTAAGCGAAAAATCGAAAAACCTTATTTGCTTCTACTTTCTTCGTATTTAGTGAAAGATCTTTCTTGCATCTCCACTTCCATTTTTATTAAGTGAAAGATCTTACTTGCTTCTCCACTTCTTTTGTATTAAGTGAAAGATCTTACTTTCTCCTCCAACTTTTTATGAAGTGAAAGATCTTATTTTCTCCTCCAACTTTTTATGAGTGAAAGATCTTACTCTCTCCTCCAACTTTTTATGAAGTGAAAGATCTCACTTTCTTCTTATTTCTATATCTAGTATTAAGTGAAGGATTTTATTTGTTTTGTTTCAAGTGAGAGATTGTTGACGTGAGAAAAACGAAGAATGAAAATTTAGCGATAATCGCAAAAGCTGTTAAAAGTTGTACTTTTCTTAAAACATTAGTATTTTCGCTAACGATCATTACTTAAAGTGATTGTAAATAAAACGTCTAAGTCTTTGTTTTAGAGTAGTCCCCCCCCCCCTCTACGGGATCATCCGATTAGTAACCTCATCCAACAGGTAATTAAACTCCAATTTTTCGCTGTTTTCTGAATGCCATTGAACGGAATTTCAGCACTCTGCGGCAGGCTGCAAGGAAAAGTATTCCGCTGGACGAACAGACAAACAAAAGTTGTTTCTTTTCAATAAAATTATTCTGGATGTTAATTAGCACATATCTGAGGAAGCAACGAAAAGCGAAAACAGAGGCGATGCGAAAGCGATGCTTTCGTATTTCTGATGATGTGTCGATCGACTCGAACGAAATTTAATTAGTTTATTAAGGTTGGGAAAGAATGGACTCGGTGAAGTGAGGCTCGCTGAGTCTCGAGCATTGAGCCATTTTGGAGGGTTTTCAGCTCCAATCTTCAATTAGTCCACTTGTTCTGTCTCGTGATGCGAGTCTTAATGAAGGCAGCGCAACATTCGCATCCGACGACACCAGCAGAAGGAAATCTTCGCTGCGCACATAGGGCAAACGATTATTTCTGAGTCATTGTGAACAAACTAGCGGTGACCACAAATGCATCAAAGGAAGTCCATTCGAACGCATCCACATACTTCGCATAATGATTTTGGGAAAACAACATCTCTTCATCCAATGGTAATTGGAATTTTACGATGAAGCATTCATTATGCTTAACCTTACCCGAGGACCGTATATTATGTTGGACTTTATTGTGAGTGATGCACATTGGGTTTAACCATGTGTGAAGATCACAGATTGAGTTTAATTTAATTAAGGCAACAAATTAAGTTTAATAATCCGATGAAAGCTGCACTTAAATTTTATCCCTGGTTGGCTAAGAATTATTCGTAATAGTAATAATACCCTTTAACCTTTTTGGTGACTCTCCCTTCAATCAGCAACTGAAAACTCTCTTCTCAATCCTCTCTAGCCTGAGATCATCTTCGGATTACAATCACCGAGATGCTCTCCCGACATCCTCTCTGTTGAACTAGCACAGGAGCAAATCGAGTTTCGCTTCACGAAAATAACATCAATTGAATGAAGCACGAAGTGTTGGGTTGTTTCACCTCTGAGTCGCCCTTTTGTGCATGCAATGAATTAAATGGCCAGGTCACAAAGACGCCAAGATGAGTAGGGAAGTGGACCTACTGAACAGATGGCAGCCTCTCGTCAAATCCATTCAATATGTTCTTCAATGTGTACAGGGTATTTCTCTCCAGACCACGGAAAAGTGGTTTAACATCTCATCCGACGGGCGGCATCCATTCCAAGCCCATCGGTCTCCTCTCTCTGATTGACGGTAGAATGGGGAATAATGGAGATGCTTTCTCGGCATGCTTCAATTTTTCAGAAATAAACCAGAATTTATTTAGTTTTGGAAACTGAATTATAAACCGTATTTCAATGCAATCAAAAGTAAATTATTTCTAATCCAATCGGAGAATTTATTCAAAAATTATATGAAGATATATTATTTTCTTTCCTTTCAATAGAGTATGGGGGGAAGAATTCTGGAACGAAAATGCATTTACATCCTCGGAATTTTCAGAAATTGTTAAGAAAATATCTTATTTTTCTTGAATAATCTAACGATTATTTTGTAATTCACATTTTTGGTGATCCGTGCTTAACTTTTGATGAACAGTGTGCAATAATGCACAGATATATTTACACATATGAGGCCAAAATTTTTATAATATGCGTAGAAAATTGTTGTTGCCAAGTGAGTAAATACTTCTGCATCAAAATTAGCGTTTAGTTGTTTTGATAACAGCTGTTGCAAAAGCTGCCTGGAGATTGGAACACGAAGGAAAAATAACCAACTCCCAAATCTGAGAAGAGAAGAAGCCTAAAGTGAGCGACGCCTCCAACAGGACAGGCAACAGTTGAGACACTCGCCTGTGTACACAACTTTTGATAATCCCAACAGATTCCCACTAAGACAATGCTTTGATCTCCCCACTGTGCGCAATATCAGGGTAGATGTCCACAATGACATCTGCTCCTAACCCCACAACACTGAAAACTGCGACTTGGATGGTGGCGTAGACGATTGATTGGAACAATATCTGATTCCTCTGTTTTCCCTTTCTCTGTGCACAGATGAACTGGGCTCCCTTTGCATATCAATGGCTAATTGTACAGCAGAGGCAACATGATGCAATGGATCCTAGTGCATCTTGGAGATTGTCCAAGACAGTGGCGGTGGTGTCTTGGTCTGGGGAATATTCTTGTGAGATAAAATGGGTGACAACTTATGAAGAGTATCGTTGTGAATGAAGTTGGGTTGTTTTACCTCTGATCTGCACAATGGGCTAAATGGGCAGGCCAAAAGCACTGAAAAGGCTCAGAGAAGGTTGGGAAAGGGGATTCAGCTTCATCTCTTACTGAACAGCTGTTAGGAGAGAGATGAGAATCTCCTATCAAGATCACCCAGCACATTCTTCAACGTGCAGAGTATGACTCCACTGCACGTGGAGATACGGCTTCACGTTCCATCGGAGGGCTGGGTGGCTCAGTCGGTAGCGTGCCAGGCTCGTAATATATGTACAGTTCCCCCTAGGTTCGAGTCCCATCTGGGACAGCGTTGAATTTATCTTCACAAAATTCCCCACTCTGCCCTCGGTCAGTAGGGGACACCAATTGGGCTTGGAAAAACCGTCGTCCGTTGTATGGGACGTTAAGCCGTGATTCAGTGTGGGGAGATCCATACCCTGTGCACGTTAAAGAACACGCTGGATAGCCTTGACGGGAGGCTACCATCTGTCTCCCAACAACTGTCCAATGGGTTCCCTTCCTCCAACCTTCTCTGAACTTTCGGGGTCCTTATGACCTGGATATTTAGCCTACTGTGTGCAAAAAAAGTATCTCTCTCTGCGTCCCCTTTAAGACCGAGAGCAGGTGAAGGTTTAGCGGAAATAAACTTCAACAACAATGGCACAAGTGAGACTCAAACCTGAGAACTGCAGATTACGAGCCTGGCGCGCTATCGACTCTGGATGAAGTACACCTTTCAGTGTTATTGTTGTTCCTCAAGGTAATGGAATTATTCAACAAAATAATCCGTCGTTATTGGAGGAATATTATACAAAATGGTTTTGCAAAGCATTCGGAAGACTTCCCTTCCTCGTATGGTCAGCCAACTCATCAAACTTCTGTGGGATGATGAACAAATGCCATTCCAAATGGTCGATGCATCAGTAGACTCTGTTACTCAATTGTGCTGTTTGTTTAAAGTCAGCCTCTGGGCTCCGAAGATAATATCCTCGTTCCAATCTCTTTCATCAGTTATTTCTGCCCGAGGAGTCGCACACGGAATTGGGTGGGTGGTGCCATTTATTCAGTGCCATTGAGTATATTCAATTCTTTCGCTTACTACTGTTAATGCCTGTCTAGGTCTTAATTGGATAAGTACGTGTAATAAGAGAATACTGCCTTCTTAGATTCAATTCTTCTTATTACCCCCTGTTATGTAGTCGGGTGGTGCATTTCCCCTAAGAATGACACTACGGAATTTTCAACAGACTTCTCCGTTTTCTTCGTCCTGATCAAAAAAAATTCCCTTTTCAACAGGCAATCGAGCTACACAACACTGAACTATTAATCAACGTATTATTACATTGATGGCAACGCTGCATGAGCTCCAACATCGTTGCTAAGGCAGCCGAAAAACAGTGTTGTTCTCCGGTATCAAGGAAGCGAAATGATTTCGTTATTTGAACATCCCCGAGCTGCGAGGATCTTTTTTCCTTCCCCTTCTACTTCCCTCTGCGATTATTTCTCCTCACTGCTCTGCAGTGACGTATCGACTGATAAGAATACAACATTAAGCTTCCTAAAAGGAAAATGTTCGAGCTGTATTTATTTAACAATATTGTTTGAAGAGTAATAATAAATCCCGATAATAAAAAATTCGTCAGCTATACTAAATATCTAAAATTGAAAATCTTTGCTAAAATACGATTTGTTTGGCAACACTCTAATAAAACAACAGTTACAAAACTAAAAAGTTAAAACTGCTTCAACTGCGCAGTCTCCAAGTCTCTCCACTCCCTAGGCGAAGGTTAGCCAACTGCAGTCTCATCCCCCGACATCTTCATCAGATTTGCTGATGTTAATTACGTAATAGCGGTTGAGTACAAGCAAACAAATTTAAAAGCGTGATATGCAAATCAGAGAACATTTAAAGCGCCTGAAAAAACGTCGAATCGTCCGTAAGCATTTTCCGACTTTCATTACTCTCGTCCGTGAATCTTTGGCCCACGTGAAACAATTTCGCAATCATATGATGTCTGTCGATTTCGGTGTCGAGGAGACAAGCAGGCGCTTGCACCTCGATATCTCTTCAACCAACTGCTGGAGGGAAGGAGTGCCCTCTGGTGGCCACAGGTGCACGGCAGGTGCCTGATTTTCGGTACACATGAGGGTTCAGCTGCTCGCATTGCGTCAGGAGGTGTGCTGGCCAGATGGAGAGGCCTTTTTTTGTCCGTAACAAGAGCCAAGACCCTTTTTACCGCCCTTAATTAAACACCTGAAAGGATCCAAAAGAAGCAAAACGTTATCTTGATGGATCCACGAGGAATGTCATCTTCGTCTCCTTCGGTGATCTCTATCTTTTGATGACATTGATTTTGAAGGAGATGTTTCAATCGAATCGGACACAGGTTTCGTCCGCTGGAGTTAAAATCAATTCCTTAACTGAAATGTCTGTAATACCTAAACAAGCAGTTCAAACTCACAAATAATTGAAGAAATCAATGAATAGGGCTGCAGCCTTGAAATACATCAAATTTAAAAAATACCTATCTTCCCATATGCATCCTAAAAAGTAGAAAATTAACCTAAAGCATATCGATGGTGTAATCAGTCACTGAGTTCGTATTCACTTCAAAGGAAGATAAGGTGCTGGCAATCTTGTTGTGTAGGTCAATCAGCGCCCTCTCGTCCTTTGAAGTGAAGACGAACTCATTGACTGGTTACACCATCGATATGCTTTAGGTTTATTTCCTACTTTTTAGGGCACATAGAGGAAGAGAAGTGCTTTTTAAATTATACATTTTTTCTTTGTCGCTAAAAATACCTATTTACAGAAAATTTATTTGATATATGATGACTCATAAACATCGATCACATTTCTTCTCCTCCCTTTTTCATTTTATTTTTTTTTTGGGGGGGGGGGAGGAGGGAAAGTCGAATTTGAAATAGTTTTTTCATCGCGTCCCCTTTTGAGGTGAGCACATGGATGCATAGGGGGTCATAATTCGAAGTAATCTACGATGAGCTTTCACTTGGCACCTAACTCGTAACTGTAGGCCCTTGCTTTCCAAAGATATTGTAAAAGAACAATTTTTACATTTCCTGTTTTTTATAGGGAAAGAAAGCCAAAGGAGTGTATTTTTATTGCTGGCAGCACCCGCCGCATATTGATCTTTCATTTGATATACAACCTGTTACATTCGGCCCTCGCTTTCGAAAGATATAGTAAAACTATCCTTCACATATTTTTTCTTTTTGGGATGAATGGCATGGTAACATTTCCTTCAGCTTCACTGCATCGCTTTATCGTTGTTAAATGTAACCCACACCTGGTCTAGTGGTTAGCGTACCTGATTACTTGCATGTTATATGAGTTTGGTTGGGTTGTTTTACCTCTGAGCGGCACTTTTTTGCACACCATGGGCTAAATGGCCAGGTCACATGGACCCCGAAGTCTCAGAGAAGGTTGGGGGAGGGAACCCACTGCAACAGCTGTTGGGAGACAGATGGTAGCCTCCCGTCAAGGCCATCCAGCGTGTTCTTTAATGTGCACAGGGTATGGCTCTCCCACACACGGGACCACGGTTTAACGTCCCATCCGACGGACGGCGGCCTTTCCAAGCACATCGGTTTTCCCTACTGACCGTGGGCAGGGCGGGGGAATTTTGCGGAGATAAATCTCAACGCTGACCCAGCTGGGACTCGAACCTGGGAACTACAGATTACGAGCCTGGCGCGCTACCGACTGAGCCACCCCCGCCCCTCATGTTATATGAAAAACCAAACAATCCCCAATAGAACTTCTAGATTATCTCTGTCCTTTTTGTAAGGCAGTACTTTCTTTAATAAAATTCTCTGCTAAAAAATAGATAAGCGCTTGACATTGAATTATTAACCTTTAAAATACATTGAGTGCAATTTTTTTTAATAATACAGTATATTGTAGTTGAGGTTTGAGGAGTTCCGGAAAGGAAATAATTAAGATCAGAGGAAATAGGTGAGTCACATTAGTTTGATAGAAAGGAAAAAGAAATGAAATCGAATCGTTATAGATAACTGATTGTCAGTGATATTTGGGTGCCATCTTCACAGCGGGAGATGTTTTTCCATAACCATTGCCTTTCTTGGTGGGGTGCCGATGATAGACTTCTGGGGTCAATGTTCTCAGTGCAAACGAAAAACGCAACTCTGCAGGGTTTATGCTGCCAAGAGTCCATGAGTCTTCTTTGCTGCCGGAGGCGAGAGCAAAAAAAATACACAAAATTACATTTGAATATGTTGAAAGTTTGAGAAACCTCGTGTGATCTCATTTTTGTGAAAATCAGATTTTTTCTGATATAAGAAGTTAAGAGAAATGCGCCTATTCAAAATTAGAATCCAACATGCCGCATTAATTACTCGTATTGCAGCTATGACAGGATAAGGAAATGTTCGTCGTATCATTGATTCGTGCAGTTTCTCAAACAAACATTGCAAATGGCGTTGAGGTGTTTAGTGGCCTTTTGCTCCTCAACGAATAGTTTTCAGTGTACGTGTACCCTTCAGTAGTGGCATCCAGTTGTGTGTTATAGTCGTACTATTAAGTCAGAATAACTTCCATAACAACAAAAAAAATACAAGACCAAATTTTTGTATTCCTCCACATAATTGCCAGGGAAATTGAAACATTTGTCTCAGCGACACAACATCTGTTCGATTCCTGCAGTGAACGAATCAACGCTCACTGTTTGCCCCCATCAGCGAACCTCGGCTTCCCCTCGACATCTGGTCGAAAGCGTTTACGTGTTTCGCCTGGAACTGCTTCTTCAGCTGCCCGTGTCGGCCACTAGGCGTAATGTCTGGGTTCTATGAAGGGTGGTGGAGACATTCCCAGCCGAACCACTCCAAGAGTTGAGTCGTCAAATAGGCGGTATTTGGATGAACTTTGTCTTGTTCATCCATAAGGTCTGAGTCTGAAACCTCTTACAGTTAGTGATGGTTAGCCACTGGCATCGTTCTGCTGCCCAGAGAATCCTAATCACTACCGTCGGTCAGAAAGGAGCCATCTGATGCGCTTGGAAAGGAGACCGTCCATCCGATGGGATGTAAAGCAGTGGCTCTGTGGGCAGGAGACAGTATGCCCTTGGCTGGAAGTGGATCTCTTATCCCTACATAATTCTGAGTTCTTGGGGTGCTTGTGACCTCGCCATTTATCTCCTTGTGTGCACGAAATTACAGCTCAAAGGAACAACTATAATCACAACACCAACCCTTTTAACGAGACTACATCTCGAGGCATGTCACCTTTTTCAACTGATGCTATTCCTTACTGCGACGCTTTTTAATGTCACGGTGCCACGTCCTCTACGTAACAGATTCTAATACACGTGGCTGCTTTCACATTCCATTTTCATTTTGTCCGCCATGCGCCATCGGACGTTTCAGATTGAACAGCGCTCGTGTTTCGTAAAATAAGAAATGAAATTGTATCCTCGTATTTTTATCCATGAAAATTGGAAAACGATTAAGCCTCCCTCTTCGCCCATCACGAGGCGGAAAGAGATGATTCGACAGGACGGAATTGTCCTCAGTTTATTATCTTACTTATCATTATGAGAGAACTTCTCTGAACAACACCGACGAAAAAGATTCTTTCCTAGTGACTTTCTTTAACTCCATTTCTGAAAATATTAAACCTTTCCATGTTTGAGATTTAGTTCCGTAGAAAATAGAAGTACAATATCAAGATTCTGATTAGCTTTAGTCTCGAAAGGTGTATATATTTGACAGCACATTCATTCATTTTGGTTCCATCCACAGGGAAATTTAACGAGAGTCAAGCGAAATAAAAGAATGAAGACGCCAATGGCTTCTGCATCCCCGATGATGGCTTCTAGTAACAGGCAATATGACAAAAAAGGGAACATATTTATTGATCAGTAATTTATTAAATCCTAATAACGTAAATGCAAAAAAAGTATAAAATATCAGAGTATAATAATAAACTTGGTCGTTCTGTGGCCGAGTGATTAGCGCGATTGGCTACTGATAAAAGGGACCTGGGTTCGAGCCCCGGATAAGGCATGGATGTTGGTGCTTTTTTTCTGCTGAGGTCGTGCCATCCTCATAGACCTTCTACTATGTCGTATAAACAGACAGGCTCCTGTCAGACCTCTGTGGCAAGCAGCTGCTTAAGTGGGTATTTATTTATTATTATTTGATAATAAAATAAGGCAAAATTAAAATTCAGAAAAAAAGAAAACACAAGAGAAATTTGCTCTTGGAATTTGAATCTACTCAATTTGATAAAATCAATTATGATTTGATTTTCTCAACGAGGTTAAAATTTCTAATCAACTCAATCGTATATCAATGCATTATTAGCATTCATATCAAGTCAAAAGGATATGAACATGTGTATATCTTTAAGGATAGAAATTCGGAAAAACAACCTATTTAACCTCGCAATCAGATCCTAGTTGGAGATTTTAGACATCAAAAATATCAGAAAACGCGAATTTCCTAAATACGTAGAGTTGCTAACCGAGTTTGGTTTCTCACCTATCATTACTTGCGTCACCATGGAAGACATCATTGGTGACTCTCTCCCTCTAAGACATCATTGGTGACTCTCTCCCTCTAAGACATCATTGGTGACTCTCTCCCTCTAAGACATCATTGGTGACTCTCTCCCTCTAAGACATCATTGGTGACTCTCTCTCTCTAAGACATCATTGGTGACTCTCTCCCTCTAAGACATCATTGGTGACTCTCTAAGACATCATTGGTGACTCTCTCCCTCTAAGACATCATTGGTGACTCTCTCTCTCTAAGACATCATTGGTGACTCTCTCCCTCTAAGACATCATTGGTGACTCTCTCCCTCTAAGACATCATTGGTGACTCTCTCTCTCTAAGACATCATTGGTGACTCTCTCCCTCTAAGACATCATTGGTGACTCTCTAAGACATCATTGGTGACTCTCTCCCTCTAAGACATCATTGGTGACTCTCTCTCTCTAAGACATCATTGGTGACTCTCTCCCTCTAAAACATCATTGGTGACTCTCTAAGACATCATTGGTGACTCTCTCCCTCTAAGACATCATTGGTGACTCTCTCCCTCTAAGACATCATTGGTGACTCTCTCTCTCTAAGACATCATTGGTGACTCTCTCCCCCTAAGACATGCATTGATCATTAACGTCCGACTTGATATTAAATTTGACACAAATTCAATGGTTCTTTGCAGAAGAATCGGATCCCGCCACTTAATTGTTTCAATTTTTGGGAGTAAAAACTTGGGAATTCGTCCAATCACACTGATGACCTAGACAGTAATTTTGACACAAAACTTATTTTAGATCATAAAAAACATATGCAAAGAAATAAATCTAACAAACTGGCTAGACAGAGTCGCTGGAAACGAAACCCCAAATTCAGAATCAATAGGTGTATTTTACGAAGCATTCATAAAAAAATATACCGCGATTGTTAACAATAACAAAATCAATAAACTATCGGATGGCTCAAAAATTAAACAACGCAATTGTAGCAAAAACTGGATAAATCAGAAAATAAACTTAATACGAAAAAGTGACTCGGCTTGGATTGATTACAAAAATAACAAGAGAAACAGAAATTTTAAATTACTATACACAAACTTAAGAAACACAGTCACGTCGCCTATTAGGCAGGAAAAGAAAAAATATTATTTCAAACAATTTGAGTCCTGTAGAAACAATCCAAAGCAAAATTGGGAACTCATCAATCAAATTATCAATAATAAACCTAAAACTGTCATTGACGATTTTATCATGAAGAATATGCCACAAGGTATGTCTGAAACTCACGCAGCAGAGAAATTTAACCCCTTTGCAGACATTATTGTCAATCTTAGAGACAGATAACAATATATGCAGAATTTCTCTACAATTCCTAAACGTATCCAACCATCCAGTTCCTCAATTTTTATATCTCCCATTTCAAACAAGAAACTTAAAAAATTTTAAGTGACTTAAATGAAAAAAAATCATTTGCATACGTCAGGTACACGTGAAGCACTTTAAAACCTGCAAACTCCCCTTGGCTGATCCCTTGACGAACTTCATCAATGAATGCATATCTACGAGAAGCATTCCTAATAGACTTAAAATTGCTGTTTCAAGGCCAATTTACAAAAGTGGAACCCAATCCAATTGTACTAATTATAGGCCCATTGTCATTTTCCCTGTACTGCACACTTTTGTTTGTTAGAACATAATTGTAACGAAGACTGATTTATCCAGTCTTTGTTACAATTATGTTTAATTTTTGAGCCATCCAGTAGCTTATTAATTTTGTTACTGTTAACAAACTTGAAAGATACTTTATGCAGCTGATATTCTAGCGAATTTCCTGAAAAATAGCGGTATTAATGATAAGCAATATGGTTTCCAAAAAAGGAAAAAAATCCAATTACACTCTAAACCGAGTTTTCTGACGTCATTAACGAAACTTTAAACAAAGGAAAAAAAGGAGCGTTTCCTCTTTCTGGACTTTTGTAAGGCATTTGATACGTTAGATCACGATATCCTACTTCAAATATTGTGTTCTTATACGAGGTATTACCCTTAAATGGTTTGAGAATTATTTAAAAAACAGAATGCATGTTACTAAAATTAACGCTGCTTTTAGTAAGAAAAGAACAGTGTACACTGATGCTCCACACTGTTCAATTTTTAGGGCCGCTCTTATTCATTATTTACATTAATGATCTAGTAAACCTTAAATTGAAGGTTTATCCTTACAATTACGCTGATAACACCGCCTTTGATACTTTGAGAGTATAATTTAATATAACTAACATGAATAAAGATTATTATTAAACAACTCATCAATTTTGTTGCATTGCAGCAGCCATTCTTTTAAATGTCATATAAACGTTCTGCAAGTAATATAAATCCCCCCTCAAGCAGCTGCTTGCCACAGAGGTCTGACAGGAGCCTGTCAGTTTATATGCCATAGTAGTGGCATATAAACTGTGAGGATGGCAGATCCTCAGCAGAAAAAGGACACGAACATCCATGCCTTACCGGGGGTTCGAACCCAGGGTCCCTTTGATCAGTAGCTAAGCACGCTAACCACTCGGCCACGGGACGACTCTGCAAGTAATAGTCAACTTTAATAGTAGTAGTCAACTTTAACAAGGAATAACTTGTCAGCAGCACTCTGTCTAGCAAGGAGATCATCTCATCTCCCTTTGACTTCCTACTAACTATTTCCTTCAACAGTCACAGCGAGGATGATAACCCCGACGATATTTATTTTTGTTGAAGGAAAATTATTTCAGTTGAACACAGTTTCGTAGCCTGTTATTCTTCTCGTGAGGAGAACATACAATAGCATTTTGTCTACGAACAAGAAATGTCAATAAGCAAGAGTCAACTATAAATATGGTGGCGAAGTTTGCATCAGGGAAATTCCCTGTCTGGATATCCTTTAGGGCAGCGTTTTTCAAACTGCGGGTCGCGACCCATTAGTGGGTCGTCAAATCAATTTATGTGCCTTGAAATCAATTTAATGGGCCTTGAAATCAATTTAGTGGGTCGCGACCAGCATTTTTTTAATGAAATAGAATAGAAGATATCAGAGTGGATCTCACAGACTGGGTCGCGATGTAAAATGTATTTCTTAATATGTGTTTGAAAAATCCTGCTTTAGGAAGAGAGGAGTTAAAATGAGGATCCAGCTAATGATCCAGCAAAATGAGGATCAAGCTAAATGACGAAGCCAGTTCAGTCATTTAGCTTTCAAGGAATGACCAGGTCATTTAATTATTCAGCTTTACATTGATAGTTTGGAAGAGTTCCGGGGAGCAGAAAAGCATCTATACATCCATCTATATAGATAGGATATCAGGCCTATAGCCAAGGATGTGTTCCAAAAAACTGTAAGCAAACAGAACACATCCCCCTTCCTCCAATTTGTCATAAATTTTTTCCTGTTCGATTCATCTCCTTGCTCTCCCTTTTGTTATGTTCTAGATCCGAGCCTAGGTCGAGCATTTTTTTTTTCCTTTTTTTTTTTGTGGTCAGTTCATAGAAATTGAAACATGAATTTTGATCTGTGCACAACTGACTGTGATTTCCCTCTAATTATGTTATTGTTCCTGAAAGGGTGAGGACAGATGCAATTTTTCGACTCAATGTGCCACCAGGTAGCGCTGTATAATTTTAAAACGACTGGACATAAAAGAAAAACGTGAATGAGTTCGAGTATCTTTTGCTTTTGAAAATATTGAATCATCGCAGCAATCGATATGCAAACGATTGATATCGTTCATTAGTGAAATGTTTTCCCAAAATTCTTTTCCTTCAATGAAGCGGTTATCATTTCCATAAAAAAAAATGAAATTCGTGCAATAAGACCCCACACTCTAATGACATGCGTATTCATTCACCTGAAGCATTGGTCACATTTCGTAAGGTAAGGATACTGGGATACAGTGATATTCGAAACAGCGGAATAACAAACGACATTCAATGGAGGAAGATTAACCGAAATATGTAATGATTGAAAATCGCACCTTAAAGCAATTCTTTCCATCCCAAAGACTCCTCAGTGCGTATGAACCTTAGGAGCAATTGTTTGGCGACTAGCCCGACCTGAGTTCCATCCTGAGGATGCTGCTGCTCCTGCTTCCTTCCCCCACTTCCCTTCCTCTTTGGCCATTATGGAGGTTTTCATGTCGGCAGCCGAAAAAAATAGTGGCTGGTTCCGTCTTCGTCGCACAAGACCAGGCGGCCACACCACATGGTGCCAGGTAAAGGAGCCGCGCACGATGTGGCAGCTGGTGGGTGTGACGTCACGGGACGGCGTGCTGCTCGCCACGCGCCAGCCGGGTGTGCGGGAGCCATCAGCTGTGTCCTCTCGCGAAGAAAAGATGGCCCGAGAGAAGAAAAGGGGAAGGGAAGAAGAACAGCTGAGAGGGACAATGCCCGCAGCAGGAAGGTGAGGCCCCCGAAGGGAGGGAAATAATGGTGGAGGGGGGGGGGGGGGGGAGTTTCTCGTAAACACTGCTGCACGATGCCTCGTGGCAAGAGTAAGGACACGAAGTCAAATGGGTCAGATGCAGCAGAGCGAATAAGGGTTGGGGTTTGCTTTTCAGAGCGATCTGTTTCGTAAAATATCGACTTCTTTTGCTGGTTTAATAAGATTTAAATGTTCAGAGCTTGATAGTTAGAAAATGAAATCAAGCTGGCAAAAAAATCAGATTTCCAGCTTTTTTATTGCTGCGACGAAGAGAAAATCCTGAAATATCAAAAAGAAATGGCAAAGCAAGCTAGAATGAGCTAAAAAAAATCAACGGAAAATAATAATACCAAAATCATGGTGAATAGTACACCTTTAAAAAAAGAATCGAATGAATAAACAATGAATTGGCGAAAATAATAAACACAGAAAAGAAAAAAAAAAACAAATAATAAAAATAGAATTCTTATAGAGCAGTGGTTCTCAACCTTTTATGCTTCACGTACCCCCTAGAAATATGTATGTAACTGGCGTACCTCTTGTATAGATGGGGCGGGGTGGCTCAGTCGGTAGCGCGCCAGGCTCGTAATCTGTAGTTCCCAGGTTCGAGTCCCAGTTGGGTCAGCGTTGAGATTTATCTCCGCAAAATTCCCCGCCCTGCCCACGGTCAGTAGGGGACACCGATGGGCTTGGAAAGACGTCGTCCGTCGGATGGGACGTTAAGCCGTGGCCCCGTGTGCGGGAGAGCCATACCCTGTGCACTTAAAGAACACGCTGGATGGCCTTGACGGGAGGCTACCATCTGTCTCCCAACAGCTATTGCAGTGGGTCCCCTCCCCCCAACCTTCTCTGAGCCTTCGGGGTCCATGTGACCTGGCCATTTAGCCCATGGTGTGCAAAAAAGTGCCGCTCAGAGGTAAAACAACCCAACCCAACTTGTATAGATAGATAAAACTAGAGTTAAAATATAACAATGGTTATTTTCACTTTGTTACTAGATCTAGCGACTTTCGAGCTCTCACGGCGTACCTCAAAAATTTTTACCGCGTACGACACGTTGAGAACCCCTGCAATAGAGAATAGTGAGGGTGGTAATATTACAAAGAAGAGCTAACAGAGTAAAAATTATTATACGAAATAACGTTAAGCCATCACGTAGTAGACAGATTTCAACTCTTCGTTACCAACAGTTAGGATTTACGAGCATTCGAATTTTCACGTGCTGGATTGATGTCTGAATATGATTGTTCAAAATTTCTTTCATTTGAATGTATTCGTCCCTTTGCTTCTGTTGAGAATATTGTGAATGTTGTGTTTTAGAATCGCTGCTTCTTACATCTTTCGGCATGCAGTTCATTTCAAACATTTGAAGCAATATACCTACAGAGAGAGAGAGTGCGAATTGCAGTGGCAGAGGTTGAAAGGGAGAGAGCTCTTCAATGAGCTAGTGGACGAGGCCGTCAAATATCTAAACTACTTTGAAAATAAAAGAAACTCTCTGCTCCCAAGAAAGAAGAATCCATGAAGGAGAGCAGCGCAGTTTCGAATATGACAAGCTTAAAAATAACATCAGGGATTGAATTGCATGCAGGGAGAGAAAGTCTGCCACTGAAATACTTTACGCGAACATACCAAGATTATCCCTTTTACCAGCAATGCTTTTAGAAATATCCCCCATCGATTAAATATGATAAGATAGATAACTCTTATAAAAGCAGGGAACCTTTTCAGATTACGTCTTAACTATCGAAGCTTTGATTATTTGCAATCCTGTTGCCATAATTATGTGTTAAAATTAGAGAAATAAAAATAAAGTATTTCTAAAATATAATTTCTAAAATAATAATGAATAAATAGCAAATAAAGGACGAAAATTTCACAAGAGTTCTGTACTGATGAAATTATAAATTTACAAGTAAATGTAGAAAATCTATTGAAGGTTAAATGCATAAAAATACTAGTAATATTAGGAAAGATAAGAATAACATTTACAGAAAATTTTTTTAGATCAGTTAAATGAAAATAATTTAGATCTATTGAAATAATGTATGCAACTAATCAATGTAAAAATTTTTCCATCTTATCAAGGTTCAAAGATATAATTATATTTTTTTCAGAATCAGATGATAATTTCTAATTGTTTCGATATTACTTGGAATAAAGGAGAGAAATTTTGGAGATAAAAATAAATAATTTTCCTTGTGCAAATGATGCATCCTATGATTATGTCATTTTACTTAAACTCATAATTACTTGTGGATGTAAATATATTTTCATTGGTAAAAAAGCATTTGACAATTTCAAAGATATAATCATGTCTTAGATGTAAAATTTGCATGCGTCAAAAGAATGCCAATGTTGGGTTTACATTTGCACGATTAGTCACTAAACGAATAAATAACTTTTGAAGAATTAATAACTGTTGAAAGATATTATAATACATACTTCCCCCCTTCCCCCCATGATTTTATTCCATAGGTTAATGGGGAACGTATGAAGGTATAAAATATGCTTAAATTTTGGTGATGGTATATTTTTTAGTGAGCTAATACTAAAATACTTTCTTTTTCATCAATGATGCATGTTCTTTCCAAGTTAAACAAGCATCGAATCAAATGCCTAAATATTTTATTGATGGCACCTTAGGAATTTTAGGACAATTACTCTCTTGATTACTATGGTAATTTAACTCGTGACAAATTAATTTATTATTATTTAGTATAGAGGTTAATCTAGTTGTTTTTAAATAGAAGAATATGATTTTTGTTTTATTTATATTAATATCTAATAAATTCCTAATAAACCAGCTACGGGACCGGGAGAGGGAACTGAAAATAAGCTTCAGCTTGCAAAGATCTCTTTTGTGTTTTCCCTTAACTATTGATTCAATTGTATTTTAAGATGAATGAGATTTATTTCAATTCAATTTCCGGTATAACGGATGTTTCTAAGCAATTTCACTTCTCGATTTCTCTCCATTGTATCACTTATTATCAGCAAACCATGTCATGTAGACGAACGTTGCACACACTGGCAAAATAAAATCAAGATATTTATTCCTATTTGCTATTATTTAAACCTATCGTTTGTGAGCAGGCTTGTCCGGAGGATTAAGAGTCAAAAGGGATGACTCACAGAAACAAAAGAAAAAATTTTGCCCACTAATTTTTTTGTTTACAATTATATTTTCTGTACTAAATTAGTTTTTATTTATACATACGTAGCCTAAATGCAAATTCCAGCCTATAATCTATCTACTTGCGTTTGGGTTCGTTTAGGATCACAACCTCCAGATTTGATCTGCGTCTAAGGTAACGGGATGCGTGAATTTGCTTTTGAGCCCACACTATCTTATTTTCAATAAAAAAAAGTACCATCGGTATTTGATTATATTTATGTCACGAAATAAATACATTTTGAAGAGAGAGTTTCATAAAATCGACTTCACCTGAAAGGGAAGATGACAACCTGGCATCAGCTTAAAAAACAGTTATTGCAAAGAGTAACCTGACATGCTCCTGTCAGACCTCTTTGGTAAGCAGCTGCTTGAAGAGGCATTTAATTATTTGCTATTAACATGGACGTCCAATTGAACGATTTTCTCAAGAATATGAGAATCGATGGTATCTGGGCTACATGAAGTGGAAAAAGAATTTAGAATTTGTGCTGGTGTCAGAAGGCAAATCAGTAGGACAAATTGATCTGGCAGCTGTCCCCTTCTGTTCCCTCCCCTTCTGGTGGGAGAATACTCCGTGAAAGATACTAACGGCCTGCACCACGAGAAGACGATCAGACTTTAGGCGTTAATCTTGGCCGGTTCTGTACACCATCGCACAGGAATAGTGCACAGCTCCCCTTCCAGTTACTCCTAGAAGATTCAAATGAACGAATAATATTTTATGAAGAATATTATGAGGAATCCACTTTAAAAATTCAATAACAGGGAAATTAAGGAACTCAGAAATAGAAATGTAATAATAGAGATGTGTAATATTATTATTATTTATTTATTCTCATTTACATTTAGGACAAAGAAGTATCTAGAAACTATGTAGTTTGTACATTCATTTTCATACAAGAACACACCCACTAAGACCGAAGTTACTGCTGGACCTGCCTCAGATAGAGCTAACACTATGAGCATTAATGTTGAAAGTTTTAATCTGAAATTCCCGATTACAAAAAAATTCCTTCTTGTGTTGCCATTGTTAATCTTAGCTTACGTATTAGAGGTTTTTTTCCAACGAGAAGCACTTTTGCGCACAAAAGGGACTAAATGGCCAAGATGCTAGGATACGAAGAGGATCCCCAGGATAGTGGAGGGGATGCACTGGACAGCTGTTAGGAGACATAGAAACCTCTATTCAAAAGCATACAGAGTGTTCTTTAACGTAAAACTCTCTTTACAGAGAACAGCGACTTAACATCCGTTCCCACGGACGGAGAAAATCGAATTCTTTCGATTTTCTCTTTCTCCCCAAGAGAGTTAGGTAAGAAAATAGGACTTGCATTTCCTTTCTTTTCCTTTCTTTTCTTATTCATGAATCAAATTTAGCAGGAGTCATTATAAAGATGAATCTAATTTTAGAAACCTCAAAGAAAATTTTCACAAACGTTAAACTTTGACGAGTATCTTTTCTGCTTTGCACTTAACTCAACGGAATTGTTTGTTTTTTTTTCAATAACCGTCGATTTACGATAAAAAATCAGATTTTCAAAATGTGATATGTAGCATAAACAATAAATATTTATATATTATTAATAAATCTTCCAACTCTTAATGTGCAAGAAATTCACATTTTTTTTTCGAAGATCCGAGGCTCAAAAAGGGAATTTCTCCAGTATGTAACGGAGGAGGCTGCACTGATGGTTATGGCGATCTACCTGATCCCACTCCCCCAGAAACTCAGTATTTGGATATATCAATATTAAGAAGGAATTTCAAATTGTCCTCATGGCTGCTTTTTTGTGGCAGACGATTAACTCCATGACCTCCATCACCGCACGGCAGAGACAATGACATTCATCCCCTTTGCAATTATTTCTGATGTTCCGTGGTCGAGTGGTTAGCACGCTTGGCTACTGATCTAAGGGACCTGGGTTCGAGCCCCGGATTAGGCATGGATGTGTGTGTTTCGTTTTTCTGCTGAGGTCCTGCCATCCTTTCAGATCTCCTACTGTGGCATATAAACTGGCAGGCTCCTGTCAGACCTCTGTGGCAAGCAGCTGCTTGAGGGGGTATTTATTTATTATTTTTATTTATAAACTTATTAGACTGGTGAAAATCGGGAAGGAGCTCGCGTCTGTTCAGAAACCTTCAGCTCAATGGAAAAATGTCTGCGAAAAGGAAAATAAAATCAAAAACAATTGGATACTCCTTTTCACGAAATTGCAAAACCGAAATGTTCGATGTGAAAGCATACGATGCCAGTGCTTTCAGTTGTTGAGAAAGGAAATGCATTCTCTTGCACTGCAGTCCGAGCTGCGCGATGGCGGCCCTCGGCACCAGGCGGGTGGTGTGCAGGTGAGGTGTGACGTCACTCTACCGGGATTGACTGAGGGTTGATGCGGGCCAGCTGGAATCCGCAAGAGGACGCTCATCGTGCAGCTGGAAACTTGGGCAAAGCGAGGGGGGGAGGAACTCGAAACAGAAACAGACAAAAACAAAGGCCATTCATAATTAAATTAAAATTCGATCTAAAGATCTGACGCTTTGAATTCACAGATCCAGTCTCAGTTTCAGGGCTATTCACCAAAAACTACCATATATACCGATGTTACATTGCTAATATCGGTCTAATAGTGCTTTTCTACAATTGTTTCCGCAAATGGACAAAATAGTTTTTAAAACAGAATTCGTCAACTCTAATCCTTAAAAATAATAAAAGGGCATGTTTTATTTTCTGAAATAGGTCCTTGAAGGTAAAAATGAAATGTTTAATCCCATTTTCCTTTGGCATGGAATGTGACAAAGTACCACAAAGATGAATTGAAACCTGATAAGACATGGATGATGGTCTTCTTGTCTTTCTGAGGTTTCTATCAGATCCCCGTGGCAAACAAATCCTTGAGGGACTATTGATTCCGTTTCATTTTCTTTTATTTCATTAACATTCTCTTCCAGGTATACTAACATTTGTTCCTCTTTCAGAATTAGTATACCTTGATTCATCACGCTTGCAAGGCGTCGACAAAAATGTTTCGGAACAGAGGCAATTTTTTCAATAGGGGAAATTTGAAACGATTAAAACAACGCCTGTTTCCAACAATGCCCTGCTTCCTCTCCCGTAAGCAGAGCAATTCTTAAAAGATCAAAAAAGCGCAGAGAATGTTCGATGTCATTTTTAAAATCTGTTATTTTTTTTGTCTTTCTATATTTTAAAATGTTTAGCAATATTCAAATCAACACAAAATTAAAAATAGGGCAGAGCGATTCAAAATTCGCGCAACCCATATTAGAAAATTTCATTTGTTCTCAATTTAGGTTTACAAATTGTTAACAAAAGGTTACAACAGGTGTTGAAAGTGAATCAGGAAAGTGTTCAATGAAGTCAGCTTGAATAGTTAAAAATGATTGGGTTGTTAAATAACGTTCGACTATGTATACACGTTAGGCCTGGGAAATTTTCATTTTGGGCAACTAGTACAATACACGTCACCACAAAGAACTGACAGCGTGAGAACTGAACAGTGTTGCATATGTCAGCGACTGAAGGGTTGCCAACGTTAGAATCGATATTCAATTCCGTTCAGTTGGAGCGAAATAATAAACATTTGCATTTCGGGTTGCGCGAATTTTTAATCATTCTGTACTATTAAAATAGTTTTCTTACATTTCCATATTACAAAAGCCAAACTTCCACTCAGTTAATACTCGTCAGTGGGATAATAACATTAATATTTTAAATAATTAAAGTGACTGCATTTTTAAATAAAATTGCAAACTAATGCAGGAAAAGATTTAGAAAAAAAATTTACGGGGACCAAGAAACTGGATTGACCGGAAACGGATAAGTACATAATTTTTCCCTCTATTTTCATGGACTTTAAAAAAAATATTCCTGAAAAAGATGTTTAAAACATATTTCTGTTTTGGCCGGTTGTTAACATTCTCAAAGTTTACGACCACCACTATCCCCGGTTTTAGTTAGGTGTCGCTTCCAGTTTTAAATACTTCAAATAAAAATCTTTTTCGATAATCTTGAATGACCCAATTTCTTAAACAAGTGATATGCTGTAAAATTATGTAAATGCTTTCGATAATATCCGATACTAGACGGGAAAAAAGCAAAACAACGTACACCTTCAGTACATGCATACAAA
This sequence comes from Ryuthela nishihirai, assembly GCA_038380435.1. NCBI lineage: Eukaryota > Metazoa > Arthropoda > Arachnida > Araneae > Heptathelidae > Ryuthela > Ryuthela nishihirai. The sequence goes on from JAWZYU010000005.1 coordinate 43,789,151, forward strand.
ATCTTCAAGCACCACGGGTAGGGGCGGTGGTGGCTCAGTCGGTAGTGCGCCAGGCTCGTAATCCACAGTTCCCATCGTCGAGTCCAGCATTGAGATTTAACACGGCAACACTCCCCGCCCCATCCACGGTTATATAGGGATCACCGATGGGCTTAGAAATGGCGTCGTCCATGCGATCGGATGTAAATAATAATAATAATTTATTCCATACGGTGAGTTAGAGTAAAGCCAAGGCACAGGCAATTTTGGATATTAATTTAAACGCTCAAGTGGCTTGATGGCCCGGTACATTTGAGAAATTAAAAAGAAATATTGATGATATTACAAAAATGCAAACACGTTTACAGGAATTGCATAATTATTTGATACATATAAACGAAAAGACAAGTTGCACAGATGAAGACAAACATGTAATATGAAATATAAGAAACATAGTAAACTTAGGGGGAAGAAAAGGAAGATTTAAGACAACAGAGAGTAATATTTGATGAATGAACACGGAAAACTAAAAGGATTGCGGATAATCCAGACAAAGGGCAAAGATGGGGAGTGGGAATAGGGGTGAATAGATGTTGTTGGTCGAACGTTTCAATATTCTAATGGGAGTGGAGTAATATAGTCTTTGAAATATTGTTTTAGAATTGAAAGAAACGATATCACTCGGTAGAGAGTTCCAAGTTGAGGTTGCTTGAAAGGCAAAGGAAATTTCACCGTACTTAGCTTTGAAAGTCTTGGGAGTAGAAAACATTTTATTATCAGAGCGAAGGATGTGGAGATGTCGTAATCGAATATAGGGTGTAATAATCGAATGAAGGGGATGAGACTTGTTATAAATAGTGTCGTGAATAAGGGTAATAAACCGCAGCTTTCTTCTAGATTCAAGAGTGGGAATTTGGTAGTTGGAACGAATATCAGTAAGTGTTAGGGATTCTCGTTTGCTAAAATAGATTTTGAGAGCTTCATTTTGAACTTTTTCTAATTTATAAGAGTTCTTTTTATTAATACCAAAAAGAGTGGAAGCTCAGTATTCGAGTTTCGGTCGGATGTAAATTTTGTAGAACATTGGGGCATAGGAGGATATACAGTTTCGAATGTACCTCAATGTATAAGTTCTGTTAGAAGCTGAAGCGACGGTTTTATTAATGTGAATTTCAAAGTCAAGATTTTGATCTATCGTCATACCTAAGTAATTCATGGAAGTGGAAACTGTAATATGGGTGTTATTAATTTTAATGGTTTTGTCAAGGGGGAGAATTTGCAGTTGAAAGAAAAACAATATTGGTTTTCTTGATATTGACAATGAATCCATTTTTAGTGTACCAATGACGTACATCATGAATATTATTTTCTATTTCTTGTTTCAGAGAAGTGAAAGAACTTGAGGTAAAAGAAAGAAGACAATCGTCTGCATACATAAAAATATTGTAATTAATGGGGGATTATAGAAAATCATTATCGAAAAGGTTGAAGAGAAGTGGGCTAAGAATGGTTCCTTGATGTATTCCCCGAATGATTTTAAGAGTGTCCATGTTAACTCATTAGTTAACACGGACACCGATGGGCTTGGAAAGACTGCCGTCCGTCGGATGGGACGCAAAGCCGTGGCCCCGTGTGCGGGAGAGCCATACCCTGTGCACGTTAAAGAACACGCTGGATGGCCCTGACGGGTGGCTACCATCTGTCTCCCAACAGCTGTTCCAGTGGGTCCCCTCCCCCAACCTTCTCCTAGTCTTCGGGGTCCTTGTGACCTGGCCATTTAGCCCATGGTGTGCAAAAAAATGACGCTCAGAGATAAAACAACCCAACCCAAAGTTAACACGGTCGTTGAGATAATTTTTAAATTAGGAAAGAGCTGAGAGTGATAGATTAAGATTATAGCCCAGTTTTTGCAAGATAAGTTTGTGTTCAAGTGAATCAAATGCCTTTGAGATGTCAAGGGAAACCAGTCCCACAACCGTTTTCACTTTGCTGTCTAAAGCCAATCTCCATTGATTAACAAGAAGTGTCATGAGAGTTTCTTTTGCAAGATAAGCTTGTGTTCAACTGAATCAAATGCCTTTGAGATGTCAAGGGAAACCAATCCCACAACCGTTTTCACTTTGCTGTCTAAAGCCAATCTCCATTGATTAACAAGAAGTGTCATGAGAGTTTCTTTTGCAAGATAAGCTTGTGTTCAACTGAATCAAATGCCTTTGAGATGTCAAGGGCAACCAGTCCCACAACCGTTTTCACTTTGCTATCTAAAGCCAATCTCCATTGATTAACAAGAAGTGTCATGAGAGTTTCAGTCGACCGATTTTTCCTAAACCCGAATTGTCTGCACGAAAGTAAATTTAAATTTTTCCACAAAAGTTGATAATTGTCTCTCGACGACTCTTTCTAAAATTTTGCTTAAAGCACATGTAGCTGAAATAGGTCGATAGTCCAGAGAGTTAGAAGGATTTCAAATTTTAGATATAGGTGAGATGATGGCTTCTTTCCATGGAACTGGGAATTCATTAGAGTTAAATGAACAATTAATTAGATCACAAAGGGGTGCAGAAATTAATGGGGAAATAATTTTTAGAATAATGACAGGGATTCCATCTGGTCCGGCACTGCTAGTGTTTTTTAGCGAATTTATAAGGTTAAGAACTTCGATTTCGGTAACATTTTTGAGCTTAAAGGTTTCCAGATTATTCAATGGTTTATTGGAATAGGATAGTGACTTATTTGCGTTTGCATAATTTTCTGTAGAAGAGCAGGATTTACAGAATACATTATTTAAAACATTAGCAATGTCTTTAGGATCATAGAAGGAGTTGTCATTGTGAACGATCTTATTAAGTTTGGTTTGGTTTCTTAAGTTACCAGTAATGGAATCAAAAATTCGAAATATTTCATTACCATTTGGATTAATAACGGAAAGTTGATTAAGAAAATATAAACGCTTGGCATTTTCAATACTACTGTTGACCAGATTACGGAAAGTTTTATAGTTCTCCCATTTATATGGTAATTAGGGTTAAGAGCATTTTTTTTTTTTTTTCTAGCATTTTAGATAATTACTGAAATGTGTAGAGGACTGTGCGTCCTCTACACATTTCAGTAATTATCTAAAAGAAATTGTGTGCCTTTGCGAACCTATTGTATGCGAAATGGTTGTAAAATAATTAACTGGCCTAGTGGTTAGGCAGCTAGCGACTGTTCCAGCAAGGCAAACTTTGTGTGTTGTGTTAGCTCTAACTAAGGCAGTGGTCAGCAGTGACTTCGGTCTTAGTAGGGCATGTCCTTGTATGAGAAGACCTGTATTAAGCTAGGAGTAGCTTCTAGGATTCTTCTCTGTCCTATATGTCGCAAATCAAAAAAAAAAATTGAAAAATATGTTAAGTAATGTTCTTTATAATAAAGGTATATTTTACCGAAATATGGCAATGAATATTGTTCTTTATATTCATAAACGTATATTTCGTAAAATATAATACTTAATAAAAATAAATTTCTCTCTTTACCTACTTATTACGTAAACACTTTTGTACAACTTACGATAGAATAGTTTATTAGACACGACATAAAATATTTGTTCGCATTTAATTTTCTTCCGCTCTAAGTTAGGCCTAACAAATTATATCGGAGAAAATACGTGAAAAATTCGATTTCCTGAGAGAGGCAATATTGTTTTCCGATTTAGAAACTTCCGGCGTCGGAATATCGCGTGATACTTCAAATGATGACAGTTCCTTTAATACACTAAAACAGAGGTGGGGGGGGGGGAGGAAAGAAATTTCGCCGGGGACAGACGATTTCTTTGCCAAATGGGAACGTGCGACGTGGGGAGTGTCATCTGCTGCATCCTTTAGAGCAGGAAGGGAGGGAAAAGAATTATTAAAGCGCCCATTCCATGCAATTCACAAGAAACGTTTCAAAATACATATGAAACGGAAGGAAACAAATGGAGACTCCAGTGAATAGCCGATCTCTTGCACACACACCTTTTACATTTTTCTCTCTCAGTTGCGTCATCCCCCCCCCCCGTTTTTTTCATATCGGGACTCGGTCCAGAGAATATTATATTCGAGCAAAGCCTGGTAAATCTGTTGCAGTTCATACACGTAAGACATTTTTACAGAAAAGAAACAATGATAAAAATAAAAATGAAAGACTGCTAAATGCAGTTTGATTTTAATGAACGGTAGGTATAAGAGATTGTCGAGTAATGAAGATTGAAAATGAGAAATGAATTGTTGCAAAAATTGTTATCGAGTAATAAAGATGATTAACTATATGTTTACCAGTATTTCTGCTCTATACGTGACAAGCCAATGAGGGTGAATTGGTATATGCTGCATTTTTATCATTCAGTGATAATTAAAATGTTCGTTATTGTTTACAAATAAATTACTTGTTGTTATAGTTGTTTAAATACACTAATTTCTGTAGCAAATGTGAAAAAACCTTTTGAAATTACTGAAATTATGAACAAAGATAGGTCAGATACGTGAGACAAGGGAAGCATCCAAGGTGTCTTCTTACATGGGAAATACAATATCAACGATCTTAGACAAGTAATGAAGAAACCGTGTTAAATCGAACCAGTCAAAAACTGCCCTATTTGAGAAAATCGTGTTAGTCGGGAACTGAGTGTACTTCGTTTTTGTGACACCTACAAATATAAGCTTATATTAAGTTTGTTATATAATAAATAAATAAATACCCCCTCAAGCAGCTGCTTGCCACAGAGGTCTGACAGGACCCTGTCAGTTTATATGCCATAGTAGATCTGAGAGGATGGCAGGCCCTCAGCAGAAAAACGACACATACATCCATGCCTTACCCGGGGCTCGAACCCAGGTCCCTTAGATCACTGGCCAAGCGCGCTAACCACTCGGCCAACTGTAATAAAAACGTATGTTTCAGCGTTGATATTAATTTTAATAATTTATCATCCCACTATTTTCAAATCTGTTACGGACTGATACACCAAAAATTATTATAATAAATTTTATGATAATCGGATATTTTATGTGTCAGCTGTTTCGAGAGAAAGTTTCTCGATATTTTCCTATTGGACAGCATTAGTGCTTAGAGTACAATTGATAATTATTGGATAGCAAAATCCGTCATATTCCCTCTACCTTCAGTGTGTTACGGACTTAGACACTAATAAATAATTTTAAGTTAATCTTTCAATAATTAGGTTTAGAAAAATTCACCCAAAAATTTTCTCATTGGATAGCATTAGGGCTTGAAGTTTTTATAATAATAATTAATAAATGTCCGGTATATTCCCATCATTTTCAATTATATGACGGATTGTTACAAAAACAACCGAAGTTTCAAATTTCAGGATAATTGGGCCTTTTTTTAAGTAAGTTATTAATTTTGATCGCCTTTTCCGCATTTTGAAATTAGATTATTTCCATTTTCTTATATTCAGCATGTTAATTAAAAAAAACAGTCTTTAAAATAAATTTTTAATTATTCAAATTTCTCAGAATTGGATTTCAAATACTTCAATATTATCGATTGTAATTCCTGTCAGATTAAGATTCAGTGTATCGGCATGTGATAATCAGTGTAGCGCAATATGATCCAGTCTGGAGGATTCTCCTTAGTTCTTCTTCAATCGCATCTCGCATTCTTAATTAGTTCCGTCGCCTTGCCTTCTTCCAATGGCCACTTATGTCGTCCCTCGCTGCAGTTGTGACGACCAACGATCCGTAATAATGGAATCCTCTGGCCGTGTGCCATCCATCTGCTGCCTCTTCATCAGCTGCCGCTGCTCCTCACCCTCCACTAGCTGCGATTCGCAGATGCCTCCTCTCATTAGTCGCATCCTCATCTACAGAGTGTGCACGAGTTTCCCTCCTTCAAACAGTTAATTGTTATGCTGACATGGCGGCAGATTTTTGCAATCATAATTCCTCGCTCCACCTTTCTGACAGCTCCTGCTGGCCACTGTCTTTGAGAGCCACATCTGTCGGCTCCTCTAAAGACGGAAGGAAGAGGGGAGGGGGATTTGCGACAACCCCAGATGACCTCTTGAGTCCCGCTGCCGGCAGACGCAGCTACCAGCGTGACGAGTCAGAGACACGCGCCACGTGCCGCTTCTTAGCCGTCAACCAATCGCGGCGGAGCTGACGCGTGGCCGCTGGTGTGGGGGGCACGCTCGGAGAGCCACGCGTCCGGTGGCAGATGGCGCGTGGCGGGCGGCAGCTGACATGGCAGGGGATGGCAAATTTGGGGGAGCCATTGTTCGGTCGCGTGCCCGTGGCCCTCAAAAGCGGACGTCGGAGGCACGCACGGTCAGAACAGTGTTGCTAGTCGTGGTGGAAGGTTCTTGAAATTCTCTCTTTGGATACCAAAACGGTGGAAGTGTTGGATCGTGGCGGAAAACATGGGACAGAGCGGCAGTTGCATTCTGGGTACTCCCGTAAGTTACCATTCCGTTCTATCTCATTTTAGAATCCTGACATTAAAGTTATATATGCCTTTTATCGTAAGAATAATTTCTTGAAGAGCTGGAAATTCGGAAATTTACGAATCAACTTTCCTTTTTGGTGTTCGACGGAGAATAAAATTTTGATTTTGTGATGCCACTGCAATATTCTTCCAATTTCAACACTTTTAACAAGAATCAAAATATCGCGATCACAGTACTTAGGTGACTGAATTCGAAAACATTGATTATCATCGAGAGCTCGAAATGCGAATTCTGCCTCTTTCAGATGATCAAGTTTATAAATAGTTCTTTTTTTATTTTCTGTAGTTGATCATATACATTATATATTTCGTCTTTGAATTTTAAGCGTATTTTTAAATCTATAGTACTTTTTTCCCAATCAATAAGAGCAAAACTCCAAGCATAACACAAAAGTGTTCCCTAATTTATTTTTAATTTTGTATAAAGGTCAGAAAAGCTCATTTTATATTATTTTACAGTTCATTATTTGTTTGAAACCTGTGAAACCACAAGGAGAAGAAAAACTATAAGTTTTAGTTAACTACAGGTTCCACTTCTTCCTTGGCAGACGCTAACTGTTCCTTTGGCGCTTGGAAGCCGTCCTCATCCCCCCCCCCGCTTTTTCAGAATGCTAATAACCGGAACGAAGGTTAAAAAAGTAGACATATTTCACGAGAAAATTTTCAGTCACTAAAACGGAGAGAAAAATGATATAACGGATTAGTGTTCCGATTCTATCCAGTCTCTTGGCCTTTAATTCTTTTTACATCTTAGCCTGACTGAAAGTATTAAGTCTAGAAGTTAAGTAATGATGATAATTTCATTATATTCAGATTCAAAATTATTGTTAAGTACTTTGCAATTATCGGACGAGTTTCCCACTACAGTCTAAATTATTTATAATTAAAAATCAAAGTCATGTTCACATTTATTGAAATAAATTATAACAATAAAATAATTGTTCTTTGCCTTTTAAGAACATTTCTTTTATTGGACATATCGCAAGACGATAATAGTTAGGACCTTATAACAATGTTCTGAAGACCTCTCGTATGAAATTTGCAGTCACAATCAAAGCATGTGATATTAATTTTTGTCTGCTAACTACATTTATTCTAGCTGTTTTTTACGTTATATTAAAAAGAGATTTTTCTGTTTCAGGATTGGCTAGGTCCGTATGAAAAGTCTGGCGAAAAAACTGTTGGTGGTCTCAACAATAAGGAACTGTACGATCGTCTAAGCGAACTTATCCTTCTGAGTTCCGTCACCAATGATTACAGCATCCTTGAAGAGATGCTTCTTTCATCCGAATCAAAGCACTTTGCAAAAAATGGACAAAATGAACCTGTTTGCAAGCTCCAAGGCAGCAAAGGTGGAAAACCGAAGCCAGCTCCTTCACTTTCTCTCGACGAGATTTTGACAGGAACATTACATAAAGAAACGCTTTGCAAAAGTGTAAATTTTAGCAACGATTTCGAATCAAAAGAGGCAAAGTCGCTAACTATGAAGCAAATAATAAACAACGATAAGTGTCTCTTGCATGGCCACAGCCATAAACAAGGTTCACATGCAAAGGATTCACAGCATGTAATTCTCAGTCCACATCCTTGTTCTCAAGAAATGAAAGGACAAATGAATCGGCCTCAACAGACTTCTCTACATCCTGATGCTGCCCACCATAAATCTGCCCTTACCAGTACACCAAAGAAAAGTAGCCTTGCTAGGAATTCAAGCTATCGTGGAAACCAAAGTGCCTCCAAATCTGTCAAGTTCTCTTCAACTGTTTGCAGAATTCATAGTTCAGTTACAGAACAGCTGTCATCTTCTATAGTTCCTCCTCCTCCTCCTTACCGATATCCTCCTACGGTAAGCCAAAGGGTAACAACTTTGGACCAGTATCCTGTGCAAAGTCACAAAACCGATGATATGCAGGCTAAAGGTTCTCCTTCACTTCTTCATGACATAGAAGTGACTTCCGACATCTTAGGAGAAAATATATGTTCTGAGATGTTGCTCACAGACAGAGTTCAACTCAGCTCAACCTCTCATATGTGGTTGCAGGAGCAGATGAAACTGACAGCAAAGGATGGTTCTTCACAAGGACTTGATCTTCTGTCTGCTCTTCCAGTTCAATCTGCTAAAGGTTAGTAAAGTTTAATTATTTTTTATTGTTTTTTAGTTAAAATAATTTCTCTTTGAATTATTTCTTAGTGAAAATGTAAGCACTTTTACATTTTTCTCCTTTTCAACATTTGATTCAAGTTCATTAATGCTATTCATAAATCTAATAAAAATTAGTTTTTTCAAAATAGTAAATTAAATTTTTCAATGCAACTTCACTGCTTTTACAAAAATTCTAATAGGTCACGAATTTTTGGATAAGTATCTGTGCTACACTCATCATTTCTCTGTTAGACAAGTAAATATATCAAATTATGTTATCTGAAATAATCTTGTCATAAAAAATTGTTATACTTTCATTAATTTTCATCATAAGTTAAAATAATTTCTCTTTGAATTATTTCTTAGTGAAAATGTAAGCACTTTTACATTTTTCTCCTTTTCAACATTTGATTCAAGTTCATTAATGCTATTCATAAATCTAATAAAAATTAGTTTTTTCAAAATAGTAAATTAAAATTTTTCAATGCAACTTCACTGCTTTTACAAAAATTCTAATAGGTCACGAATTTTTGGATAAGTATCTGTGCTACACTCATCATTTCTCTGTTAGACAAGTAAATATATCAAATTATGTTATCTGAAATAATCTTGTCATAAAAAATTGTTATACTTTCATTAATTTTCATCATTATATGAACATTGCTTAATTCCTATAATATTTATATGCATGCATGTGATTCAAACACCACATCTGTGAAAGTAATTTAAATTTGATAAATTTCAAGCACAGTCAACTTTAAAATATTGAAACCTTTTCTCCACTTAATTTTGCATGCCTTGTTACTCTGCACTGTTAACAAGTAAATGCTATATTACCAGTTTACAAAACTAATTTTTTGTAAACTTTTTAGCTACAAGGTACATATATGCAAAATGTGTCCCTTTTTTGTATATGTAATATATAGCTAAAATGGTTTAAAAAATTACTGATTTCCCTTTCGAATAATTTAAAACTGTTCATTATTTATTTCATAACTTGACTTGCTTGTACTGTGCAAAAAGAAACAAACACTACAATTTTTTTTAATCATATTTCCTCTTTTAGAAGTCATTAACCACTTGGAAGATCGAGCAGAAGCCATTGTAGAGACATTTGGTGTTGTGCTGAAACACTTGGAGCATGGTGACTGGTCCACCTTCTGCATCAGTACAAGTCGTCTTTGTGATGACATTAGGAAGGTTTTAAAAGACTACAGAGTCTCAGCAGAATCAGCTGATCCCATAGAAGCTAAGGTAAAAAAAAATACTTTGATCTGTGAACCTAGATTAAAAAAAAATGTCTGTGAATTACGTCTCTCTGATTAAATAATAAGCAATACTTAGAGTTTGCTTCTTGTGTCAGGGATATTTATTATTTTAAAGTCAGGCCAGAGCTATTCAAAGACATATTATTTAAAGCAATGTCTAGTAAGTGGTGTCATCCCAAGTTATTAATAGCCAGTTCTCTTTAACTGTAATTTTTATTTTGCTGTTATTTTTCACCCACAATAATACAAAATACATTTAAGGAATTCCCTTTATTAAAAGTCAGTAAAAAATATATATATATATATAATAGTTCTCTTCATGAACATTTGTTTCATTATCAATAATTGTAGTTTACATTTTTTTAATTTTTTCAACAGCCAGCTCAGTGATCAGTATTTTTAACAACTGACTGATTGACACCACAGTGCAAAAGTAGCTTTCTTAAGTATGAAATATAATTTTAATTTACTCGCTAAGATATATATTTAAAAAATATGAAATTTAGTTTCAACCTTAGGATTTAAAAAGTGTTATATAGATTTGTGACTATCTGTTCTGAAAACCTTTTAATATTTAGATAAAACAGATTATACTAAGTTATCAGTGTTTGTAAGATTGCAATAAAAAATTAAAATTTTCAATTTGTTCCAACAATTGCTGCTAAAGATTACTCTATCCACTGCTGTATTAACTAAGAATAATTAGTTTCCTCAATAATTAAAATGAAAGTGCTATATCTTCTGTATATTATTTAATACCATAAATAATGATGAAACATTAAGATAAATAAATATCAAAAAATGTTTTATTTTCTCCTTGCAGGTTAGAAATCATGTCACAGAAGCTCTTAATCAACTCACTGGTCACATTTTGAAGTAAGCAATTTTATGATTACTTAAATAAGGTATTCTGAAAATGAAATAATTATAATAATGCTAAAATATTAGTATTGGTTGATAAATTATATCTTAACTGAATGAGCAGAAAATGTGTTGAATATATAATGATTTAATAACTGCTGTACAAGAACTCAAAGATTTTTCCTGAAATATTTGCTTTCTCATTTATTAAGTTTTTAAACAAACATTAAATTTATTATCCAACATTTAGCAACATTGTTAAAATTCATTTTGCCTATATTAAAAATAAAAATAATTTATTATTCTTAATCATAAAACCATACTCTATAATCTCATCAGTGTACTACAATTACATTAAAATTAAATATGTATATTTTAGTAAAAACATATTTTAGGAAATGTAATATATATTTCACCAGAAAAAATATGTGGCAATGCTTTAAATTTTACACAATTGTAAAATTCAAGCTAACATATTTTCTTTTGCTTGTTCCAGTTGACACAATATATATATATAACTATAAATAACCTCAGTTGTAAATAAATATAAAATTGTAGAATATTAAGCAAATAATAGAATAAATTTTCATATGATTATTATGCATGCTTGTATAAAATAATATATAAATATTAGAATAACTAGAAATTTAACTTCACAATATATTAAACCTTTATATGTTTAATATTTATATCCCATTGCTTATAGACCTGTTTTTCTTAATAGCACAAACCAAGTCTTATCAGAAGAACAATACAAGACACTGCTGCCATCTTTTAGGATTCTTGGTGAAGCTCTTCATGAGTTGATGGAATTTCTTATCACCAGAGAATTAGAGGTACGTGACTTCAATTTTGATTAATCTAATTTTCCTACTAAAATTTTGCAGATTCTGAAGATTTTATAAATGATCAACACCACATTTTTATTCCAATATCATTAACATTTCTTAAGGATTGGAAAAATATTTAGGAAAACAAAAAAGCATCATTCTTGCTTGTATTTAAATTCCTGTAGCTAAAATAACCAGTAACATTAAACACTTTTGTCATCTTAATCCAGCATCTGAAATCTTTAAAAATTTATCTATTAGCATATTAAATATATTTGTTTCTATCATAATGGAAGGTTTTTATGATACATGTTATATAAACAAACACTGCACAGCAAAAATATATTTAATTTTTGTAGAAATATCAATTCATTTCAAAAAATATTTTTTTAAACTTTATAAATTGTACAAAATTATCAGTGATGCATTGCATGATTTCTTTAAAGATATGGTGAAACATTTTTTCTATGGTGATGATCTATGGTGAAATTTTTTTTCTGCCGCAAAATTACGATTTGAATTTTTCTCGATGATTTATTCTATCCTAAAAAAGTGGATATTCTGTGTTTCTGTTCTTCTAAATCTGCATTATTTTTCTAAGATCCATTTTTAACAAAACACTAAATCAAAATACTAGTGTCTACTGAAATGAAAAAACAAGAGTAAGGTTAAAAATTTATGGTAAAAAAAATTAAAAAAAAAATCATCATTTAATTTCATTATCTTTGAAATCCAAGATTATTTAATAAAGACTTATAAAATAAATGCTAAACCTTAATTTTATTCATACTTAAAAATAGTAGTGTATTATATTTTATTTAGTCATTGTTTAGCAGTAACGCATTTGTTTTTGGCTATGCATACAAATGTCTTCAACTGTACACTGATTGCTGTTTGTTTAGTACAAATACTATTCATTTTTCTTGAATTTAATGACGGATTTTCTTTTCCTTTACAGATAATTGTTGAAAGCACACAGCATCAAAGTAGCACTTATTGTGTAAAGATGGCCACCTGTGCTTTAGCAGAAATGGCTTTGTCTGGTAGTCTTATGTGCCATCTGATAACAGAGGTGAGTTTTTATCTCAATTTTAAATGATTAGTAACTGTATGCTTAATTGTTTTTAATATATCTGTAATGATTAGATATATTTATGACAATGTCAGTAGGGCTCATGGTAGATTTGTTCGTTTACCTGGCATTTATTTTTCAAAAATCTCTATAAAAAAATTTAAAAAAATAATTTTAAAAATCCTTAAAATTTATTGTCTGTTAAGCATATATTTTTTGTCCACATAATTGTAAAGGACAGTGGACTGAACAGTTGGCACATTGGTAATTCTCAGAGGTCAATGATCTATCAGGCAACCAAAAACTTACCCATGTGGGTGTGGAGGGGGATGAATCCCCATTAAATTCCCATTGTCTTATGCAAATTCTCAAACTTGTCTATCTGCTTTGAAATCCTTAAGGTGTCTTTGTATAATTTTATTTTTACCCCATGCTATGTGCCTGACACTAAAAATAGATTTAAGAAAGAACCAACTGAAAATTTTATTCCATATAAAATATTATTTAAACCTTTCCTATCCAGCGGAGTATTTTAGTAATTGAGAAACTCTAATCAAGACTCATTCTCTGACACCTCCTCTCCGCCTCTCAACACCCAAACTAAATCCTGGGTACATGCCTGCATTCAGCCAATGATCTAGGAAAACTGTTGAAGTATCAACTATACAGTCTTCTGTATATGTTCTATCACGCCCTTGGCACACACCTCAAGCCAACCTTACTAAGGTCAAATGACTAAATCTGAATTTTAAATTTTTATTTCTGAAAAAATTAGTTTTTCCAATTTTGTTGCTCAATTAAACATCATTGATATAAATGGCATTTTTTGAAAATGTCTTCCTTTTTTCAATTCTGCTTTTTTTTTTTTTGCTTCAAAAACTTATGTTTTTGTGTTCATTTTCTTTTAGGTTGGAGGTGTTCAAGCCCTCTTGGATGTGTGCATGCAAAAGAGGTGGCACCATTTACAAGCAATTGCAATGCGAGCTTTAACAATGTTATGTAACACTTTGAAAGCAGCCACCAAACTAGAACTGGTAAGTACACATATGAAAACATATTTTTTTCTTTTTTCTATGATTAAATAATGAAATCAGTATTTCAGTAGCTATTACAGAATAAGAAGCATTTGAAACAATTCAAATGTTTTAAAATCGTTGATATTTTTGGTGATAGGACCTAGAACATGGAATATACTTAAGTAGAACAATTAACCATGCAATTTTTTAATCATTATTAGAGGTTGCCCGCAAATTACATAATGCATTTTATGGGAGTAGTGATTCCATTATGTTGTGTTCCATGTGTGAAGGAGTATATTGTTGTGTGGTATTATGTGTTGTGTGGTAAAAATACTGGCAAACCAGCATATACAATTTATGGATGACCCATAATCCCAGATTTAATATTCATTTTTCCACAAAAAATAAACTTTGGAAGCAAAAGAAAACAATCTATAAAAATTTCAGAAGGGTTACTTTATACTTTTTGTAAACTCTTCAATAACGTTTGAAATTCTGATTTACCTAAAGTCTCCTTGGTACAAGTTACTTTTTTCACAGCCACTAGCTCTTATATAATGTCACAGTAAATAGCTTATTTGCCAATAGTTACATAACAGAAGCAGCTTTTAAGAAATAATATTTCATTAATTTATTTGAGCAGACTGCTCTTAAATTTCTGCCACAGTTCTTTAATTTAAAAAAAAATGTGAGAGTATATAGTGCTTTCAAAAAAGCAACAAAGTATTATTAACTAACTTAATTTCTATTCACTTATTCAGTAGTTTAACATAAATGTTGAAACTAGAAACCAGTTCTAATAGTTCAAAATCTTTTTTTATCATCCAAATTTTTCATTTATTTTAACCAGAAGGTCGTTTTAGTTCTCTCTGCACCATTTTGATTGTGACAACAATATTACTGCACTCGCTAATACTTAATATAGGAATAAATTTCTAGTATGTTATAACTGCCTAATAATTTATGTGTAGTACTAAAATATTAAAATATAATATTTTCAAGCATTTTCTTTAAAATATCATTGCTCTTTCAGGCTGGTGGTCTTGAATGCATTATTGCTGTTTTGTCATCTTCTGATATTGACGAGACAACTCGATTTGAAGCTATTGGACTTTTGGCTCAGGTGATGAAACAATGGACAATAAATGGATGGCCAATTCAGGAAAAAGCCACAGGACACCTTAACAAGCTGGTTAAAGCCTTAATAGGTAAGTTCAGATATTATATTACCTTATTTATTTCGTATATATTTATGATTTCGTTGTGTAGATTTTTGGAAATGTCTGGAGTAAAGTATAGTGCGAGTTTACAAGTTGAATATTTTGAAAATATGACATATTTCATACTCGTCACTATTAGCAAGAACTGAAACTCTAATCATCATATCAATAATCTGCCATGGTAATTATTTCTCATTGCTTACTGATGTCTAGAATGCTTTAGGCTTCTCTTGTAGATCCATATTCATTATGTTATTAAGAGTTGCAAGACAGACAGAATACTAAGAATAAAATTTGGGAAAAGGAAAAGAAATATAATTTATTATAGATGACATAGTTTTTTTTTAATATATCAGACCCTCCCTTGACACTATCCCACTGTTAAGTATAGAGATTACTTTACTTCCATTAAGGATTTTACCATACACTAGCCATTGGTTGAATCTTAAGACCATCATGGCATATAAAGAAATTGAAGAACATTATAATAGAAACCGGCAGAAGAAAAGCTTTGCAAAAAGAATGTTTTAAATCTTGCCACAGAGATAGTTTACCCTTATTTTGTTTGCCCACAGATCTACCTTTTGAAGCAAATAATCAAAATTTTACGATAATAGAAATTTCCAAAAAAGTCATTAAGTTTCAGCTATTCTACATCATAAGAAAAGAATATATGTTATAAATAACAGTTAGATGTTGTTTATCCAGATTTTGTTTTGAAAACTAGTACTGCTATAAAATGTTCTCAGCTTCTAGTAAAAAAACTAAACAAATTGTCCCCTGAGCAGCTGCCTGCCACACAGATCTGACAACAGCCTGTTAATATAAAATGCCATGAAAGCTGAAAGAAAGCTTGGACCTCAATAGAAATGTAACTTCATAACTCAGAAAATACTGAGTGAATATTTTTAAAAATCATAATTTAAAGAGATTTATTTGATTGAGAACTATAATCTCTCTGTTGATATTTTTTACAAGTTTGTTAAAGGAAATCACAAATCTTCAAATTTCATTTTCCGTTCACCTAACATGGAAGTTAGAATTTTATTCTGGCAGCTATCTGCATAATGGAAAGCATACTAACAGAAAGATCAATATTAGTATTTCAGTTATTCGTGCTCGTTTTCAGGCATTGTTTAACATACCAATTCACTTTTTAAGAAGAAGAAGAAGTTATTAAAAAATCAATATTGGCTGCATAAATTCAATCCCTATATAGTGATATTTGTAAATTGCAGTAAAATAACTTGAAATTAATGAAAATATCTCAACACATTTTCCTTCCCAAATTAATGCACTGAGTCTAGAGCCAGCTGGATTATTTGTGTGGCTTAGTGTAACTGTTCATCTCTACAGAGCATTTTAAAACTTCAAACTGAACAATAGTGAAGCTAATATTCCACACTGTAATTTTAGTCACAGAAATTGCATGAGTATATATATTAAATATTTTTAAAAAATACCCCCTCAAGCAGCTGCTTGCGACAAATGTCTGACAGGAGCCTGTCAATTTATATGCCATAGTAGAGTCTGAGAAGATGGCGGGACCTCAGCAGAAAAACAGCCCAAACATCCATGCCTTGCAACCATGCTTATTAATTAAACAGCCCAAACATTCATGCCAGGGCTCAAACCCAGGTCCCTTAGATTACTAGCCAAGCACACTAACCACTCGGCCATGGGACAGCATACTTCTGTTTCAATGAGTTCCTATATCAGTATATGACTGTGTGGACAATGGCATCAACATGTACCTTTTCAAGTTAAAGGGATTATTAATCTTTTGTCTTTGCCCAATGACAAGTAATATATGTCGTATTCCAAGAATGAATTAAGCTTGCTGAATTCATTAATGTTCAAAGCCAATTCTAGACATATTACTTAGCAATGTCCCAAGGTGAATGAAAACTGCTTTTCTCTGTTTTATCAATGCTATAATATAATTTTTTAAATATAACGATGTAAAAACTAAATTTTAAGTAGTGCAAAATAATGCTCCAAAGTGGATAGGATATGACCTTAAAATATGATAATTAAGTGGTCCTCCAATTCTTTTTTTATCATATACTTCATGGCAGCAGCATCAATGTGATTCCAAGTGGCTGTGCACACTCTAAGAATATTTGTTGCACAAATGAAATACATAAATTTTGAAGAAAAAAAAGTACAGAAAGCTGTCAGAGAATTTTTTTTCCTCCGAGTCAAAAAAATAATGTTGAAGATGGTATTGCAAAAAAAAAAAAACGCTGTACTAAAATAATTTAGATTTAGAATTTTGTGCAGAAAAACAAAGAAAATTATGTTGAATTTTTTATAGTTAAATTTCTTGTACAATAAAGTAAATAATCTCCAAGGAGATTATTAATCCCACCAATTCCCTATCTATCATGTCTTCTCCCATGCTATACAGTGAGATGTTTCCAATTTTTCAACATGAAATTTTCACATTTGTTGTTGAACAGATATATTTTTAACCTTCCACAAAATAAATAAAAACTAGGTGACAACCCTTTCTTTAAAACAGAAAAAATCCACTTAACTGGTTCTTTTTAAGAATTATTTTAATTTTGAAATTATTGCCTTCTCCCTCTCTTATAATTTTTTAATTACTCTTTCAAAGAAAATGAAAAATTTTACCGTTTAATTGTACCCTGATTATTTTTGTTTGCCATTTAAATGATTTTCTTGCAAAATTCACACTTACTGTTAAATCAACGCTAAACGAAAAACGAAATTTATTAAATATATTGTCACTACATTTCTATGAGATGAAAATAAACGTTTATGTAACAGAGATTTTTGTCTTGAAAATAAAAAATTTCATTAACTAAAAACAAGTTGTTGTTAATTAAGTTTATGTTCCTTCTTGAGAAGAACAAAAACATTTCATTGCTATTACTGACTTTATGAACTTATTTTTCCACTGAAAAATATATCCTAACAATTTTAATGTTCAAAGTTGTAACAAAAGAAAAAGTTTGTAACAAATATTATTTTATACTTCAAATTTTAAAAACTTTTCTCATTATTCCAGATGTGGCCCAAAATACTGTGTCTTCTGAAGCTTTCCTGTTGGCAGCCGCATCTTTAACAACGCTGGCTTCCTTGAATCCTGAGGCATCTATGTGGTTAAAGAGTCACGAGTCAGAAATCAAGTTATTCGCTAATCCTGAATCTAAACAAGAGACTTATGTGTAACTCATCTAAAACCTTCTATCAACATATTCTCCATTGAAAGATTTACTTATTATCAATATCTAGTCTTTAAAATTCTAGTCAATTACATATTTTTTTACATAGCCTTCAGCTAGTCAGAGAAGAGCAGCTTTATCTTTCTATTATGTGATCTCAATGGCATACACAATGGAGAGGGGTGGACTCAAATAGTATTTATTTTCTAAGGTAGTCCGTGAAAATTAGATTCTCAAACATAAGAATCCTCCTCCCATTAGACTCAAGCATGTCTGAATCTGCCCCTCCCCCCCCATCAGAGATTTTTGGTATGCCATTGAGCGATTTCATAGTTTTTTAAAAATGTATTTTTGCACTTATTGATTATCTAAATGTTCACCTATAGTCTTTCAGCAATATATTCTAGAATTATGTATTTTTTTTAATTGAAAAATTATGTAATTGTTAAAGTGTAAAATTATTATTGTAAATATACTTGAAATCAAAATATTGAGCATTTATTAGCATAGTCAATACCTGAAGTCTTTCAGTCATATCAGATTTGTATCGTTCTGCATAGTTTATATTGCTTTATGAAATGCGTAATCAGCATAAAGTAGTCACTGTCCGTTGTTTCAAAACTTTGCATTTTATTGTCATCTATGTCATGTAGTTAGATGTACTTACTAAGTAAAGGAAAGCTAGAACTACCAAAGGCTTCTGGGATGTAACCCCTGCAGTGTAAAGCAGCATTGTACATACACAAAAGTTTCGAATATTTAAATGTACAGACACATTGCAAATTGTGCAGAGATAAATGGATGTTTTTGTATATCTCAAAATGAAAATTATAGAAAGAATAAATGAAATTTTTACAAAATCTTTCCATTTACTTCTTTAAACAGAAAACATTCAACATAAAAAAGCGCAGTTTCATTTTTACAGCAGTAGACCTGATTTTATTAAAAAGTATTGCCTTCGAATGTAAGCATTTTTAGTGTCTGGGATATTACAATTAGATATGCGGATTCATAATCATAAATGTAAAAAAATTGTAATAATTCATCAATTAAATATTATATCTAAGAATCTGATTTAATTCTTTAACAACTTTAATAAATATATGTTGTTCAAAGTGAAATCTGGTCGAGGCTCAATTAGCTCATTCATGAAATCTGCCCTGAGGAAGCAGACCACCTGATCGATCATTTTTGAGCAAATTCACTCTCAAAACAATTCTACTTAATTTACTTAATTAATTTACACTAATTGGCCATAGGGAAGTTTACAATAGTGCCAATTAATACATCATCCTTCACCTACAGTAATTGGAGGGAGAATTGGTAAAAATAATTTTCCAGAAAATCGCAAAAATAGGCCTATCTGTCAATATAAAGCGAGCTAGTTTCTCCTCATCTTTTATTTGTGCAGATCATCTCACCGGTTGGGAGATTCCAGCTTCATCAGGCAAACGGAAACGTGCTCTCCACTAATAGAATTGTCACAATTCGTTTTTAGCTTTTTCAATCCCGAATTAATTTTGTCCAGCTAAAAATGTATGGTGCACAATTTTACTGTTATTTTATTCCAGATAAATACCTTTTTTGCAAAAAAGAAAGGGAGATGTAAAAAATAATATACAAAATAAAAAAAATCTTTATTGTCAACGATTTTGAAAAATTTACCTTATTTGAGTTTTTATATTAGTTGAAATATAGTTTTTCATTTAGTGCCATATGCAGGCACGTACCCAAGATTTGGTTTCGCTTGGGAGGGGGGGAGGAGTCGAGAATTCAGTTTCAGGGACGCTCCGAAAATTTAGTTTCGGGAGGGAGAAGAGCGGTCTGAGAATAAGAAAACATGAGATCGGGTCCACATCAATTTCGATAATTTTTGAGATCGAGTTCTACTGAACCTAGTTAAGGGGGAAATTTTTCTGACACACCGTAAATTATTTAAACAGAAATGAATGTCGCAAAACCATTTTTCTGTTCTTAGTATTATATTGCTTTAAAATAATTAGCCATTTTTAAAGATCAATTTATGCTGAGAATAAGACTTGAGTAATATTTCCCAATTACTAAAATATTCCACCAAACAGGAAGGGTTGAAATGATATTCTATATGGAATGAGATTTCATCGTTGTTGCTATTCAATTTATTTTTAGTGTCGGGCATAAAATATGGGGCTAAAATGAAATTATACAATGACAACTGTTTTGAATTTGAAGGCAGATAGACAGGATGGAGATCCCCCCCCACACACACACGCACTTTAGGTGCGCCCCTGGCTATAGGGGCAGTAGGAATGAAAAGTTTTAATGTTTGAAGGGTTAAATTATCCATCCAGTTCAAAAGAAAATAAGTGACAGAATTTGAATAAATTTATATCAAGAATAACTTTAATAAGTAGTATCTCACTTTGATGGAACAGGAACTGTTGATCACATCCATCCAAAGGTATTCTTCAAGCAGCCATAAGTTATGGGGTTCAACCACACTGTAATTGAGTTCCCCACAAGAGTCTATCATGAGCCACTGCCTCAGCGGATTATTTAAAAATTAATTGAGTAAGCTCTCAATGGGTGGGCATGGCGTCCCCATTTGAGAGCTTAATTAAATTTTAAATATACCTTGCTTTGTGCAATCTATGTTATTCTTATACTTTCGAAGTTTATTGTTTTACATCTCAATGTACTTTTTGGATTAGGATGTTTTACTTCTGAGCGGCACTTTTTTGCCCACCATGGGCTAAATGGCCAGGTCACAAGAACCCCGAAGGCTCAGAGAAGGTTGGGGACCCACTGGAACAGCTGTTGGGAGACAGATGGTAGCCTCCCGTCAAGGCCATCCAGCGTGTTCTTTAACGTGCACAGCAGGATATGGCTTTCCCACACATGGGTCACAGCTTAACGTCCCATACGACGGACGACGTCTTTCCAAGCCCATCGGTGTCCCCTACTGACCGAGGGCAGGGCGGGGAATTTTGCGGAGATAAATTTCAACGCTGACCCAGCTGGGACTCAGAACCTGCGAACTACAGATTACGAGCCTGGCGCGCTACCGACTGAGCCACCCCCACCCCTCTCAATGTACTTGGTTTGTGGCTGTGTCAAAGCGTGACTTTTTGAGCAGGGGAAGTATTTGCTGTTAATTATCAAAAGCAGTGCTGCAACCAAATTGGAATGCCGTTCTGGTACTCGATGTTTCCGAATCATTTAACCGGAAGGTCGTTCCGGTATTCTATATTTCTGATTCATTGGATCATCGCCGTTCGGGTACTTGATGTTTCCGAATCTTTGAGTATAGTAGTTCTACATCCTTTACATCAGGTATTATTGAAATATTAGTATTATATATACAAAATTTAGTAACAAAGACGGGGGGGAGGGTGCTGAGGGTGGTTCTCCCCCTCATTAAAGAAATTCATTTTTTGAAAATCATTTATTCGTCGTCGTCCCAGTGTCCAAGTTGTTAGTCTCCTTGGCTACTGATCTTAGGACTCTGGGTTCAAACCCCGGATAAAAGGCATGGATGTCTTCTTTCTTGTGTTGTTGTCTTTCTGCTTAGATCTCACCTTCCTCACAGCCTGCCTGACCAATTTTCATCACTTTAGTTTTCTCTCTGTTTATAACTAAATCTACTCTACTACCAGTTTCATCAACAGCTCGAATGAAAGAGTTCATCTCATCAACATCATTTTCCAAAAGAGCTAAATCATCAGCATAATCTAAATCAGAAATTTTCATATCTCCAGTCCATTTAACGCCAAAATCTTTCCCTTGAAGTGAATTTCGCATAACATAATCAATAACCAATCTAAAGAGAAAAGGAGACAAAATGCACCCTTGTCGAACACCATAAGCAATGCTAAACCAATTGCTACAAGCCTTACCAACTCTCACACACGACTCAATGTTATTCTGGAAAGCTTTCATTATGTTAACTAACTTGTCTGGTATACCATATGATTTCACAATCAACCACAAATTATGACGATCAACAGAGTCCAAAGCCTTTTTGAAATCAACAAAACTGGAAACCAAAGGTTTCTGAAACTCTAAACATTTCTCAAGAATCTGCCTAAGTGAAATTATCTGATCCACACATCCACTACCACTTCTGACTCCACATTGCTCATCACGCAATTGACTGTCAACCAGATTCTTAATTCCATTAAGCACAATCATGGAAAGAACTTTACTTGGAACAGAGAGTAGGCTGATACCCCTATAATTATCACAAGAACTGTGATCACCTTTTTTGAAAATAGGGATAACAATAGCTCTGGTAAAATCCTTAGGAACCATGCCTTTATCATAAAAGATATTCAAAATTTCAGTCATCCAAGTGGTAACCGAAATATTCCCAGCTCTAAGCATTTCCGTAGTAATTTCATCTATACCTGGGGATTTATGAAGTTTAAGTTTAGAGACAGCCAAAATAACTTCAGATTGTGTTATAGGGCCAACATTAAACCCACCAAGGCATCTATCATCATTGCAAACAATGGGAATAGACTAACCGCATTGTTTAGAATATCACTGAAATGCTCAGCCCATTAAGCCATGACAGAATCCTCACCTTCTATAACCTTACCTTGTTTATCCTTCAATCCCTGTATACCTGCCCGTTTTCTACCACACAAAGCATTAACTATCTGGTACAGCTCTCTGCTGTTGTGCTGCCTAACTGCTTCCTCGGCTTTGTCAGCCAAACCATCAAGCCAAAGATTCTTATCAGCAGCTAACTGATCTTTTACAAGTTTATTAAGTTTTCTGTAATGCTTTCTATTAGGACTAGTAGGGTATTGATTAAGGACATTCCTGCAGTTCTTTCTTTCCGAAATAAGCTCAAGTGCCTTATCACTCAGATAATTCTCTCTCTTCTGCTCCTTTTTTCCTAAAAGAGTACTGTTAGTGCCCAAAAAAGCCTGTTTAAAATGGTCCCATTCTTCCTCAACTTCAGTAGTAAGCAAACCATGACTGTCATAATGACTAAGTAACCTATCATGGTAAGCTTTGGCTATAATTGGGTCTTTCAGAGCTTCAGTATTAAAAGCAAATTATGATTATATTTTGCTTTTAATACACTTTTTAAGCACAACACTTTTTAAGTTTAAGTTGCAAGACACTTTTAACAAGATAATGGTCAGATGCAATTTCAGCTACCCTATATGACCTGGTATTCCTAACAGAACTAGCTCATTTGCTGTTAATTAATATATAATTAATCATATTCTTATGCAGCCCATCAGGTGAAATCCATGTGTATTTATGTATGTCGCGGTGTTTGTAATAAATGTTTGTTATTCTGAAACCATTGAGTTTACTTACGTGTAGGAGACGTTGTCCATTGCCATTGCAGCTACCAATATCAAAAGGGCCTATCACTCCTCCCAAAAGGTCAGAGTCAGTACCAACTTTGGCATTGAAGTCACCTAGAACAAAGATAATATCTCCTTTCTTGACAGAATTCAAAATATCCTGAAGTTGTCCATAAAACCTATCCTTCTCATCCTCATCGGCATCCTCAGTGGGGGCATAACAGCAGATAACATTCAAGTCTTTAACGCTTGTGTGAAATTTTGCTGTAAGAAACCTTTCATTAATGCACTCATATCCTAGAAGAGCATCACTAGCGTGTCTGC
Source organism: Ryuthela nishihirai (assembly GCA_038380435.1). Lineage (NCBI taxonomy): Eukaryota > Metazoa > Arthropoda > Arachnida > Araneae > Heptathelidae > Ryuthela > Ryuthela nishihirai. Next base: position 43,812,847 of record JAWZYU010000005.1, read on the forward strand.
TGAGAGAAATTTAACATTATTTTTAAGAATCTGTTCTTTATCTGTCCATCTGGTCTCTTGCAAACCGAGAATATCTAAACTATAATGGTGAAATTCTTGTGTGAGGACATCAAGAGAAAAAGTTCTGTGCAGAGTCCACACATTCCAACTACTTATGAAGAGAAAATGGTTAGTGGGATGTTTAAAGAAACTATGTTTATTGAGAGAGGAAATGGCGATAATATCAAACAGCCCCCTAATCGCAGACATGGGGCAAAGACCTGATCCCCCACCACTAAAGGCTGAAGCAATCTACACTGGAAGACTTCCTCGAATGTAGAATTTGACGATGCCAATAGAAGCAGAGAGTTCAGGTGCCTGCGATGACTTCTGCTCAGGATTATCCACCAGCTGATAAACATATCCTGTGAATCTATTCACTTGGGGCTGTCAACCCACAAAGAAAGAGAAAACACAGCGGAATACTTTCCCTCCACAGAAGCCCACCAGTGCAGCAAATTGAGGATCCATAATCAAGCTCAGAGCCATAATTCAGTCCAGTCCAGTGGATTTATATGGTCAGCACCAGGACCCTGTGTGGTTAACCACTACTCAGCAGAGTAGGAAAAAAAAAGTAGCCATAGTTGTCCAGATCAGTAGGCCACACTAATCTGGCCGCCTTCCGCTTCCGTTCACTTCCACAAGAGAGTATCTCTTCTGAAAGGTACTAACGGTCTGCACCACGATAAGACGGGGTCGGACATTAGGTGCTCGGCCTATTCTCAGCTAATTTAGTAATGAAGCCGCCAGGTGGCCGCATGGTTAGGGTACTTGGGTACTGATCAAAAGGGTCGAGTCCCGGATAATGCATGGATGGTTGTGTTGTTTTTCTGTTGAGGTCCCCCATCCTCACAGATATACTCTATGGCGTATAAACTGACAGACTTCTGTCAGATCTCTGTGGCAAGCACATGCTTGAGGGGGTATATATTTATTTCTTATAATTTAATATGAATATCTTGTTTTTTTACACTGCCCACATGATCTATTTAATAGTACCAATTTTTTTGCAGTGTTATAAAAATTTACAAGCCACTAGTGTGCAGTGATATCACGTTGCCTAGCGGTGACACCGCAGCAGCTGGTATCCGGGTTCGAATCCTGGGTAGTGGCATGGTTTTGTTCTGTGCTATTCTTGTGCAAGGTCTGTATAATTTCGAAGTAGCTTCAACTACCATTCTCTGTTCTCTATGTAACTTATCTAGAAAAAAGTTATAAATACTTCGTTTCCAGTTAGGGCTGCCACCTCTCTGGTTTTCATCCAGAACCTCCAAGTTTTGACATCTATTTTAAGACTCCGGTTTTTTGTAATTACGGTCTTCAAATGATGAAAGAGATGACGCCATTTGTACTATCACGGCCTACGCAGGTTATGAAATATGTAAAATCGTAGACTGTATGCACGATTACCAGGTTCAACCAAGCTCAACCCTTTAAAATGACTAGAGAAACCAGCCCAAAAATATTGCACTTCCCTTCGAAATCAATACTGAACACATTTTTAAAAAAACTATTATCAATTCCTATATTTTTAATGCTAAATTTAAAAAAAATAACAAGATTCGAGTGAAAGTAGAATTATGCACGAAAACTAAGTATAATGTGAATTGTGCAAAACTTTTCGAATATATTCAGAAGCCGGAACAAAAAGTTTGTTAGATAGTTGTAAAGATAATTAAGAGTATCAACATAAATTTAAAAAATAATATATATTTTAATCAATAATATTTTGAAATAAAAGTAATGATTATGCCCATTATTTTTTAAATAAATATATCGTTATTATCTGAATTTTTTTAGGGGGGAGCAAAATTTACTTAAACATTCGGAGATCGTAAAAATGGCTTTAAATCTCAGAAGGTGACAGCCTTATTTATAGTGCTAATCAAAAATTATGTTTAAAAAAATAATGTAGCAACTTTTGTGGGACAGAGAAATTAAAGAAACGTGTATTAGTTTCTATGCATTATGCTACTCCAGTAGCGTAATGTTAGGCGATTAATTGATAAAACTGATTTGGAAATAAAAATCCATTTCTCTATGAATTTGCAGTAATAAAATGAATAAAAAAATAATAAATACCCCCTCAAGCAGCTGCTTGCCACAGAGGTCTGACAGGAGCCTGTCAGTTTATATGCCAAAGTAGAAGATCTGAGAGGATGGCAGGACCTCAGCAGAAAAACAACACATACAACCATGCCTTATCCGGGTCTCGAACCCTGGTCCATTAGATCAGTAGCCAAGCGCGCTAACCACTCGGCCATGGGACGGCTACAGTAATAAAACACTCAACAAATTTTAACATCCCCTCCATCCTTCAAACTCATTACTTAAATTTGAAGAAGCACGTGCCCTACCGTCCTCATTAAATTGTTTTCCGTTATTCTCAGAAATGTTACAATTTTCAGTTCAGCAGAATATAAATTATTTACAAAAAATATATTTGGAAGACGAAAATTTGAAAACCACAAACATACGCTGTTATTTTCTTGCAATGAAATGCATTTCCAAGTCTGATTTCTTTGATTTGTCAGCCCGCTTTCCCCCTTTCTGCCTCTGGTGGTAATCAAGACCGAACCCAGACAATGACGCGGATGCGAATGTGCATTGTCCGTCCATGCCTTATTCGGGGATTGAACCCAGGTCCCTTAGATCAGTAGCCAAGCGCGCTAACCACTCCGCCACACGACGTTACTAGTTCTGAAAAACGATATGAAAGATCTGAAAACTTTTGCTGATTTTACCTCGAGTAAGATTGATGAATTTATTACAACAATATGTAGTCTAAAAAAGGAACTGAACGAGGTTAAAGCAAAAAACATTGCGCTTGAAATGGCCAATTCAGATATCAGAAACGAACTTGAGAACGTGAGACAGGAACTCTCGGACTTGCAGCAGTATTCTAGAAATACTAATTTGGAAATAGTTGGAATCCTGGAGGATCCAAGGGAAAATGTGGGTACCATTCTTAACAAAATGGCTGATAAGAATAGCGTTAAAATAACAGAAGGTGACATAGTTGTAGCGCATAGAGTTACGGCTACCAACAGAAATAAAATTAAAAACATAATTGTAAAATTTAAAAGTAAAGTAATTAGGAACTGTTGGTTGGAAGGTAACAAAATATTGTCTAAATTGTAAATATATTAATCCAAAATTTAGAGAAAGAAAAATTTTTCTGAATGAACATCTAACACCTAGAAATAAAGAACTTTTTTTATAAAACTAAGCAGTGCAAACAAAAATTGAAGTACAAGTATGCATGGGTTAAGGATGGGAAAATCTTCTTCAGGGAATCCGATGGATCTAAAATTTTACTCATAAACAATGAGGTAGACCTGGATAAACTCTCAAACACGTAATTTGGCTCACATTGAAATAGACTTTGATAAATTCTCTGATAATTAATGGCAGACAATGATAATGTTGCTAATAGACTGGTAATCATTGAAGAATCTGATTTAACTGCATTTTTGGGAACAGTTGATTACAATAGTCTAAATGTTTTAAATATAAATATTAGAAGTTTAAGATCCAATTTTGAACTTTTCGAATTGTTTATAAATTCTGTAGATTATAAATTTGATTGAATGATATTGACAGAAATATTGATTAAGGAAGATGAGGTTGATCTTTATCAGATTAAAGGCTATACAACATATTGTAATGTAGACAATATAATAAAACTGGTGGTGTAATGATATATGTTATATAATGATATATATTAACGTTAAAACAATAGACCATAGCCAAATACAAACAGCAGAGTTACTCCATATAGAGCTTTCATTATGTGAAATATCAGTAATTGCAATCTACCGTTCCCAGTTATTCACCATCTGATTTTATGAATGAATTAGAGCATATTATGCAGGGGTTAAACACAAGGAATATTATTATAACTGGTGATATAAATATAAATCTGTTAGCGAATCTAAAACAAACCAAAATTTACAAACCTTGTAAATGAATATCTAAATCTGACTGCTATGTATGGATATGAGTCAATGATAAATATTGCTACCAGAGAGGTCCATAATACCCAGTCTTGTTTGGACCATGTACTGGTTAAAATTAACTATAGTGTTGCAAATTTTAAATTGATGACATTGAGCGTGAGTATAATAAGTATATTTACAATACAATGCAAATTATTACAAAAATATGGATGAAATAACTTATAAACAAACTAACTGTTGTCGTACATAAATTAATAACCCTTTTTCTACAGAGTATACAAGACCAGCTCTGTCTGTTCTACTAAACTACTACCTCTTCATTTTCTTTGTCATATCTCTTGAATACCTTCACTTCAGGCGTAAACAATCCTTCGTCTTTGGTTAGATCACTAGATTATCGTACTAGCAAAACAAAACAACCACGCGCACACACCATATAAAAATATTCCTTGTTTCTTATCGTGCACTGACTCAGACTGACCTCCAGTGACCTCCTTTTTTTGATCTGCACAACTTTTAAAATTGTAATTCTATTATTCTCTTTTTCAGGTCGGTTCTACATTCAAATTCGTTTGTTGTATAATTCTCACGCACTAGTATATGCAAGCGTTCATGTCACGTTTTGTCATGAAGTCACTGCAGCGCGTTCATCTGTCGTAACAATAGAATTAATGTACAAGCTGCAGTATATAAAATGCCTATTACGGATCATTACCCTATAATACTTAAAATTAGACATAAGGAAAATAAAACTTTTGACAAAAGAAATGATAATGTTAAAGATTACATGCTCAGAATTAATTATCAACTAATAAATGATAAATTAAAAGATTATAAATAGGAGAGGATAACACAGGAAACTAACATAAATAATGCGTACAAAACATTTTCAGAGATTTTATGTAAAGTAATTAAGGATTCATCTTACTATGGAAAAAAAACATTCAGAAACTGAAAAAGCCTTGGATCACAATTGAAATCTGGGACATGATTAAGCATAGAGATAAGCTATATAAAAATTTTAAAAAATATCCATATAACGAAGACCATGAGAAGCAATTCTTAGAACATAGGAATAACTTAAGGTGAAAAATTAAGGAGGCCGAAAACAAATATTACATGGAAGAATTTTTAAAATGCAATGGTGATATAAAAAAAACAATGGAAATTCGTAAATAATTTAATTGGAAATAACTCAAAAGATGACGTTCTACCGAAAAAAAAATGAATAATACTGAGGATTGTAATACTGACGAAATTAGAGATGCAGCAGATGAATTTAACACTTATTTTGTCGATTTACATAGCAAAATACTTAATGACAAACTTACTGAATATGAATGTTATAAAAATTATTATAAAACAGATAGCTCTTTCTTTTTTACTCCTATAAAAATACAAGAATTAGATAAGACCATTACAAATAAAATAGAAGGCAAATGCCCAGGAATTGATGAAATTTCAGTAACTACAGTAAAAAAGTGCAAAAATTTCATTATCCATCCCTTAGTCTATATCTTTAACCTTTCTTTTCAAACTGGAATTTTTTCAGACGATCTCAAAACTTCTATTGTACTTCCGATTTACAAGAAGGGAAATAAAAAATGCCTTTCAAACTACAGACCGATCTCGCTTTTGCCTGTTTTTTTCTAAAATATTTGAAAAACTAGTAAAATTCAGAGTATTGAGTTATTGAAATAAAATAAATTTCTTTTCGTCAAATCAGTTTGGCTTCACTGAGGGTAAGAACACTGATCATGTGTTATTGTCATTTACTAATTTTAATTATAAATCAATTGACCAAGGAAATTTAACTCTATCGGTTTTTCTAGATCTTAAAACAGCTTTTGACACCGTAACACATTCATTGCTTTTGAAAAAACTGGAGCATTTGGGTATGAGAGGGATTGCTCTAGAATGGTTTATCAGTTACTTAACAAATAGAACTCAATTAGTTATATTTAAAAAACTGCCTCAGCAATCCTAAACAAACTAAATATGGCATTCCTCAAGGCTGTGTTCTTGGACCCTATTGTTTAATATTTATATTAATGACCTCTGTGAAATGAACATTAATTGTAATATTTCAACCTTTGCAGATGACACTGCATTGACGTTTAGTAACCAAACTATTACAAATTTATTGTCCAATGTCAATAATGTTTTTGAGAAAGTTAATATGTGGTTCGAAAATAACAAACTCTCAATTAATAAGAATAAAACTAAATTTGTTTTATGCAAGTAAAAAAATGACCAAAATGCTATAAATACTTTTGTCATTAAACTGCATTCACCGCAATGCTATAAACGTATTGATTGCCATTGTGATGTCATAGAACAGGTTGAGAGAATTAAATATTTAGGTATTTTCATAGATAATAATCTAAAATGGAAGAAACATATTGACTACATCACAGGTAAAGCACGCTACAAAACTTCTCAAATTACGCCACTTGAAATGCAAAGTTAATCTTAATATACTGCGAACATTGACTTCTCATGGATACAAGCTGCATTTCAATACGGTATAGTTTGTTGGGGTGGAACTTGTGTCTCGGTTTTTAAACCTCTGGTGTCTCTGCGAAACAAAATTATTAAATTAATTGCAAAAAATAACACTGATATTTTAAGCAATTTCAGTCATTACTCTACCAATTAGACATATATTTGTTTTTAGAGTGATTATATTTTTTAAGCAGAATTGCTTTAATTTTCACATTCAGTCAGATTTATACAACTTCAGAGAGAAAGGTCCAAAATATTTGGTTCATTTGACCAAAAAAGAAATTGCTCATAAGCATTATTCGTATATCGCACCTAAAATCTTCAATCAGTTGCCTCTTGAAATTAGTAGTGAAAAAAAATTTATATTTGTTCAAGCAGAATTTAAAAAACTTTCTCTTTTCTTTGGAAGATGTTGCACCTGTGTTAAATATTCAAGTGTAAAGTAAAAATGTATTGTACATATATCGGAAAAATGACACTTATTTTTTGTAATCTTTGTAGTGAGTAAGTCATTATTGATTTTTGTATTTATTTCCTATAGTGGCCCAGACAAACCATGTGGTTTTTGGGTTCACTCATATTTTCCATGTTATGAATTGTATATGATGATGAAATAAAACTGATTGATTGATTGACTGATTGATTCCTTTAAAGATCTATATAGCCCAGCATGGTAACCACTCGGACTCTGTCAGCGTTCAGATTTGTACACAGAGTAGAGCTCTCCTGAACATGGGGTCACGGCTTAAGGTCTTATCCGATGGACGGTGATATTTTCAAGTCCATCGATGACCCCTTTCTCACCGAGAGCAGGAGCACAGGTTAATGGAAATATATTTTTGAAGGGCACTGGATGATTTTAACTGGAATTAATAAAAGAGTTAAGAAAAATTTTGGAAACCCTGTACTTCCAAATATTTTGGTTACTATCGACTACGCAGGGGACTGTATATGAATAATTATGTATAATTCCTAAATTCCTATTCTTGCAATATTCGATCTAATTGTCGTTGTGTGTGCGCTTGAATCAAAGCATTATTATTATTAAAAAATGCAGTACAGTTTCTCCTTCCAGCACTGAGTTCTATGCATAGGACTTCCCCATCTCATATTGGCAAAAGAAAATTGTCGCGTCCATCCTTGCTATGTTAGGTTTGTATCGTTTGACCTATAAGCGGCACTTTTGTGCACACAATGGGTTCAAGGTCCAGGCAGGGCCACTGCGAGGCTTACGGCCTCTGGTGTGCAATATAAAAAGTGCAGCCCTTTTTTTTACTGATCATAGGTATATTTCAAAGAGAACATGGATATTTTTAAAGGTGTACGAATTACATCGGATTAACTCTAATAACTAATTATTTAATATAAAAATATTAATATATTAATTCTTTAAAATATCAATTTGATGAAAAATTATTTTTTAATGTTGTTTAAACATATCAAGAATCTTATTAACGAAAATAATAGTACATTACTCATAAAACTACCATTATTCACGATAACTAATGCAGAAGTAGTAGTACCCCAATCTGTGAATTTTGACCTTCTTGGATTCTAACGTCATCACTCTCACCATCGAAGCCGACGAGAAAGACAGGCCACCACACTGGAATATCACGTGATCAACTTAGTCTGAGGTTACAGTCCAATTGTCGTTGAAACGAAGTGCTTATTCCTCAGTCGCTTGCTTCGATCATCGTGTACATAAATGTTTTTGTCTTCAAACTACCTTTGGATTACCCCAAAGAGGCGAGCATTTTTCCTTATTATTATTTTATTTGTAGCATGAAATATTTTCTGTAGTTAGTGCTTTAATAAAAGTAATTATTTAGTGCTTGAAAAGTGTTTTGAGTGCATTGCTCTCTTAGGCCTAGTTTCAACGTGTTTCAACGTGTTTATCTTCAGACACACATTGATCTAAAACAAAATGGCTGCCCTTATATAACTTACCTCTAATTTTGAAGTTGAGAGCATGAATTATTTGATATTTTAACTACTCATATTTAATACTTTTACAAATTTCTATAAATGTGTGGATGATCAGGTTAATTACCTAATCTAGCATTTTTCATTTCATAAGGGGCAAACCAGATATTTGTCGTAACGTACAAAAATTGTCGCGTCCATATTTGATATTCTTTTCAGAAACAATTCTCTTGGCAATCTTTTTTGTTTTTGAGCTAATAAGTTTTATACGTTGAAGGGAAAAGTAGTTTAGACATAATTATGCTATCAGCACTTGTTTGAACTGCAACATTTGTACTTGTATTCTTCTTCATAATATATATATATGTTTCATATATCTAGATAGAGTAACTATGTATCCATGGAAACAGGTTTTATCAGTCTTTAGAGTATATCAAGTCGATCACAATTTTTGAAATTGAAAATGTCAATAAAAGGATGATTATTTATTATTTTATGTAGGTCAGATAATGGATGTTACTAATTAATGGCTTAGTCAGATTGAAAACCAACATGCAAAAGATATTGTTAACCCAAAACCAGTTATTTTTCTTTCTAATTTAATTAATTTCTTCTAAATTTAAAACCCTTTAATTTTTGGTTATTTATAGAAAAAAATTATTTTCATGTTGTTTTTATGTCCATGAAATAGCGGATAATGTCATTAAAGCTTAAATTCAAAAATAGTATGGTAACATTAAAATTTAATTAATCAGATATTAATTTATATTGCTGAATACTTGTAGTGAGAGTGGACTTTCAGTTTATAACCATTATCTAATGAAAATCAAGTTTTATTTACAAAATCATCCTAAATGTTATAAAAAAAATCTACAATGCAACACATACACCACTTTTTAATTTTCAGTAAAGTAACATACTATGTATATATTAGAATACTGGAGTTTTTCTTCTGCTATGTGTCTACCAGTTGTTTTTTATTAACCCTGAATGGCACTTCCTTTCATACAATGGGCTAAATGGCCAGTTCACAAAGGCTGATAGGTTAGAGGAGGCGGCACACTGGACAGGTGGTAGCCTTCCATCAAGGCTATCCAGCGTGTAGACAGGTGGTAGCCTCCCATCAAGGCTATCCAGCGTGTTCTTTAACATGCACAGGGTATGGGGCCAATGGCTTAATGTCTCATTCTACAGATGGTGTCTTTTCTAAACCCATCGGTGTCTTCTATTGACAGATAAGATCCCAGATGGGATTCAAACATGGGAACAGCAGATTATGAATCTGGCGTTCTACCGACTGAGCCACCCCTGCCGCTGTGTCAGCAAGGGTTTTACTGGATTTTCACATGACAATACAGCTCTATGAGGTTGAGACAGTACTTATGGACTGTATTTTAACAGTATTATATATATAAATATATAATGCTTGCTTTTTCTGGCTATAATTGCTAGCTAGAGATTTTCGAAAAGAAATATAATATATGTTGATATATATGAGCACATAATACATTTCTATAATTATAAAGAAGAAAAAAAGTTGGTTGGGGATTCAATATTATCTTTTGCATATTGGTATCCAGTTCCCAGGTTTGAATTCCCTAGTCAAGTCACGCAAAAAAATTATATCATTTGACAATTTTTGTACCTTGAACTTAATATGCCATTTACAATAATCTATTAATTTTGACTTTGCAAACAGCAATCTTCTCTGTCTTAACATATTTATTACCTGAGCCTATGCAGCAAATAAATTATGCATGATTAACTAATGTGTTCTCCCATTGTTATGCTTCAGGCTCATGCATGTATTTGAAAGATGTAAATTTCGTATTCTCTTTAATTCATTTTCTCCTATTCACCTGAAAAATTCCACCCGTTTAAATACACCTCTGGTTTTCTGATTTTGCTCTTTATTCTAAACACTATAATATTATGCCTTTAATTTTTTTTAAGGAAACGGCTGATTTTTTAAGAATTATCACGAATTAGATTAAATGGGGTATGAAGAAAAAAGGTTTCTTGTGAATTTCAGCTAGTTTTGATTAACTATCAAATTTAAATTCGCTTATATAAAAGGCTAAACAAAAACTATTATTTATTTTACACAAAGAATTTTTCATGTGATTTAATGTGGATACGAAAAAATTGAAGCGAAATAAAATTGCAAAAACGAGACAAAAGGTTCTGTGCAAACGAATCGAGTGGCGTTTGCAGCTACCGGACTAAGTTGATCACGTGACGGCTGAGGATGGCCTCAGTGTCGTGGCCTCTTTCTCGTCGGCTTCGTTTCACCATAAACTCCTCCGATTTTGGCGTTCGTACGCCATCTTTGATTATGATGTCATCACCACAAAATCCAATAATTTGTCGTTTGTCTGCCATCTTGGATTCTGACGTCATCACCTTCCCGCCATAAAGTCCCCTATCGTAAAGTAAAAATTCGAAATATTCTCACGACTGCATCATCACCCATAGACAGCTAATTCTGAAATTTACCAAGTCCAACTAAACTTTCGGTGGCAACGTTCAGGGCAAGATGAATACGTCACAGACTATGACGAAATCATCTTATACAGACCCGTCCACCTCTTTTCGCAAAGTACTGCAGTGCCCTCTTTAAAAAAAAAGACTGCCGTTCCACAGCTAGGCTCGATCACGCTCTTATCCACTCCGCCACCTGTACTTATTTCCCTAACATCCTTCACAGTGGTTGACCTCGAAAAAAAGGAATAAATGTTTATTCTTATTCCTGAAATATCACGTTTAACTTACGAATGAATAATTTTTAATCAATTTTTATTCCCTTTAAAATGCATAGAGAAATAAATTTATAACCTCTTCGTACATTCTCAGCCTTCGCATTTCATTGGAGACTTCACAAAAATAAATGTTTTAAACATCACATAGGGAACTACATTTCAGGCTCGGACAGAGGTTAATTTTTTTTCCTGGAAAATTCACTTAGGAGAAAATTATTTTAATGAATTTTTATTCCTTGTTAATCTAACATAGAAATAAATTTACAACCTCTTCTCACATTTTTACTCTCAGCCATCACATTTTATTGAAGAACATAGCAAAAATAAAAAAAAATTTTGAAGCATTATTTACTTACAGCAAAATTTTAGACAAGCATTGAAGACTTGAATGTTATCTGCTGCTATGCTCCACTGAGGATGCCTTGAGGATGAGAAGGATAGGTTTTACGGACAACTTCAGGATATTTTGAATTCTGTCAAGAAAGGAGATATTACCCTTGTTCTAGGTGCCTTGAATGCCAAAGTTGGTACTGACTCTACCTTCGGGGAGGGGTGATAGGCCCTTTTGGTATTGGTAACTGCAATGGCAATGGGCAACGTCTCCTACAGGTAAGTAAACTCAATCGATTCAGAATAACTAACACTTATTAGAAACACCGCGACATACATAAGTACACATGGGTTTCACCTGATGGGCTGCATAAGAATATGATTAATTATATATTAATTAACAGCAAATGGGTTAGTTCTGTTAGGAATACCAGGGCATATAGGGGAGCTGAAATTGGATGTGAACATTGCCTTGCTAAAAGTGTCTTGCAACTTAAACTTAAAAAGTGTTGTGCTTGGGTTAAAATTTTTACCTTTAATACTGAAGCTCTGAAAGACCCAGTTATAGCTAAAGCTTAACATGATAGGTTACTTAATCATCATGACAGTCATGGTTTGCTTACTACTGAAGTTGAGGAAGAATGGGACCATTTTAAACAGGCTTTTTTGGAAACTAACAGTACTCTTTTAGGGAAGAAAGGAGCAGAGGAGACAGAATTATTTGAGTGATAAGGCACTTGAGCTTATTTCGGAAAGAAAGAACTGCAGGAATGTCCTTAATCAATGAACCCTACTAGTCCTAATAGAAAGCATTACAGAGAGCTTAATAAACGTGTAAAGGATCAGTTAGCTGCTGATAAGAATCTTTGGCTTGATGACTTGGCTGACAAACCCGAGGAAGCAATTAGACAGCACAACAGCAGAGAGCTGTACCAGATAGTTAATGTTTTGTGTGGTAGAAAACGGACAGGTATACAGGGATTGAAGGATAAACAAGGTAAGGTTATAGAAGGGGAGGATTCTGTCATGGCTAGGTGGGCTGAGCATTTCCGTGATATTCTAAACAATGCGGTTAGTTCTATTCCCATTGTTTGCATTGATGATAGATTCATTGGTGGCTTTAATCTTGGCCCTATAACACAGTCTGAAGTTATATTTGCTATTTTCAACTTGAACTTCATAAATCCGCAGGGGTAGATGAAATTACTACGGAAATGCTTAGAGTTGGAAATGTTTCGATTACCACTTGGATGATTGAAATTTTGAATATCTTTTATGAAAAGGCATGGTTCTTGAGGATTTTACCAAAGTTATTATTATCCCAAATTTTAAAAAAGGTGTTCGTAGTTCTTGTGATAACTATAGGGGTATCAGCCTACTTTCTGTTCCAGGGGAAGTTCTTTGCATGATTTTGCTTATTAGAATTAAGAACCTGGTTGACCGTCAATTGCGTGATGAGCAATGTGGATTACAAAATGGTAGGGGATGTGTAGATCAGATATTTTCACTCAGGCATATTCTTGAGAAATGTTTAGAGTTTCAGAAACCTTTGGTTGCTGGCTTCGTTGATTCCAAAAACGCTTTCGACTCTGTTGATCGTCATAATTCGTGGTTGATTGTGAGATCGTATGGCATACCAGACAAGTTATTTAACATAATGAAAGCTCTCTATTGAGTCGTGTGTGAGAGTTGGTAAGGCTTGTAGCAATTGGTTTGGTATTACTTCTGAAGTTCGACAAGAGTGCATTTTATCTCCTTTTCTTTTAGTTTGGTTATTGATTATGTTATATGAAATTCACTTCAAGGGAAAGATTTTAATCTTAAATGGGCTGGAGAGACGAAAATTTCTGATTTAGATTATGCTTATTATGATTTAGCCCTTTTGGCAAATGATGTTGATGAGATGAACTCTTTCATTCGAGCTGTTGACTAAACTGGTAGTAGAGTAGGTTTGGTTATAAACAGAGAAGAAACTAAAGTAATGAAAATTGGTCAGGCAAGCTGTGATTCAGTTAATCTGAATGGCTGCAGTCTTGAGCAGCTGTCACAGTTTAATTATCTTGGGAGCTATGTAACAGACACTGGTGATGTGCGGCATGAGATTAACAGACAGATAGGGAATACTGCCGCGACTTTTAAGAATCTATGGAGAGTGTGGAGAAATTGGCTTATACACCTAAAGACTAACATTAGACTGTATAATAGTTTGGTTCTTTCTAGGGTTAGTTATGGTGGTGAAACTTGGACACTTTGTAAATAAGATAACAAGAAACTAGATTCTTTTGATTCTAGATGCTTACGCAGTATCTTAGGCATTAGGTGGTTAAACTTTGTAACTAGTGATGTGGTTAGGCAAAGGAGTCGGCAAACCTCCTTTAAGCAGCATATTGTGCAGAGAGAAACTCCGTTGGTTTGGACATGTTGCCCGTATGGATAACTATAGATTGGCGAATACGGTTATGAACAGTGTGCCTAAAGGCCTCAAAAAGAGGGGGAGACCTATGATGCGATGGTCAGATAATGTCAAACAGAACCTTGTTAGAATTGGTGTGGAGTGGCCTGATGCAGCAGATGTAGCTCAGGACAGACTTACTTGGAGAACTAAATTGCACGGTCTGGTTGGATCTCCGTAGCCCATGGCTGCTTGACGATGATGATTATTATTAATATTCCACATAAGAAACACTTAACATGAACGAAAACAAATTTTTTTTCCTGCAGAATGGTAAAATTTTACAACTAAAACCTTAATTTGCGTTTACTTTGGACAAATATGAACAGAATTTAAGTAAGATACAAAAATAAAACGAACCAAAATTACTGTAAGGAAAGAATTTCACTTCCATAGAGATAACACAGAATTCACGTTTCAGTGTGCAAAACATGCGTTCGATAGGATTTTTTTTAACATAAAACATATTTTGTGATCAAATTTTGAACACAAAACAAGACACGTGTTCTTATTTCATACACGTTTTTCGTTTAGTGTACAAAAATAAAAACAAAACTTATGCAAGTTAGAAATATTAAGCGATCAAAAAAAAAGGTGTAAGGTTTTTACCTTACACCTTTTTACGTCCCATAGGGATGACATATGATTTGTGTTTTAGTGCACAAATTTTGAACATAAAACTGGAAATGTGCTCTTATTTTAAACCAAATTTTGGTTTAGCTGGTAAAATTCAGAAATGAAAAATGAAAATCAAAGGGTACAAATATTAAAGTTATGTAGAGGTTTGACTTCCCATAGGTATAACATGGTAAACTGACAAGCGTGTGTCAAAATTGGTGTCTGTTACTAAAATATTTCAAACAAGAAATTGCTATGGTAGTAAAACTTTAAACAAGAAAGCGGTTTGGCGATAAAACTTAGAACAGAAAAACAGGTGTTGGTAAAAAATTTGATTAAGAATCAGGAATGGTGGTAAAACCGTGAACGGACTGATCTGGTTGATAAAAATATATGATAAACGTAGTGTACTGGACTTGAGGGTTGTTAGAATTGTGTGATAGATTAACTGTAAATTTGCGTATAATACAGAGGCAGGGGATAGCCAAGTTTGTAGCACGCTGGATTCATAAACTCTTATTCCTAGGCTCGAGCCTCCAATTGGAATTGGAATTCTTTGTTCTTCCTCGGATTTCTATCTAGTCTCAATAATAATAGAGCTAACAAACCCTTACTAAAAAGCCCCAATTGTGTTGCCATTGAGATTTACTTCTGTTATCCCCTGCCCTCTGTGAGAAAGGTGACACTGCTTTGAAAAATACAAGTGTTCGTCGGATGGGACTTTACGTGTACAGAAGAGTCCTACTTTCTTAGCGTAAAAAATACTCTAAATGGCCTTGATAGGGAGGTTCCAATTTCTCTCCTAACAGCGGTCTGGTTCCCTTTCGCTATCCAACTACGAACCCTTTGGTTCATGTGACCAGGTCATTTAGTCAAACTAGTACAACAAAAATACAACAAAAGAGAGCAGCAAACTAGGAGAAAATCTTGAAGTATAGCCCAACTACCAAAAGCGGGACTCCTTAGAAGTGAAAGATTACTCTCTTAAAAATACAGAAGATGAGAGAATCCCACTGGACGACTGATCCGTTGGCAAATAATGTTTCTCGCTCCCGAGTGGAACTAGTGATGAAAGATGTACATGATAGTGCCACTGGAGGACACTTCGGTGCTAATAAAACATTTGCTAAAGCCAGAGAACGATTTCATTGACTGAAAAGTAGGGCACACGTTGATAATATGACTAATTTAAATTTAAAAACTAAATTATTTCTTTATGCTGATGATACTGTTATAGGCAATGTGAGGCCTGTGCAGCAAAGAAAGGCCCAAAGAATTAGGAGTCAGGGTAAGCTGCAGACGCATAACGTTGGTGGCCCTTTTGAGAGAATAGCCATTGATGTAATGGGTCCGTTTCCTAGGACTAATGATGGGAATCTCTATTGATTAGTGTTAATGGATTACTTTGCGAAGTGGCCTGAGGTCTATCCCATCAAAGACCAGGAAGCAACAACAGTTGCAGAGATGATGGTAAATAACTTGATTAGTAGGTATGGAGTACCTTTGCAACTCCACTCTGACAAAGAACGAAATTTTGACTCCAGTGTATTTAAAGCCAACTATTAGGCATTCAGAAAATCAGAACTACTCCCCTACACCTTCGGTCGGATGATATGGTTGAGAGATTTAATAGGGCAATTGCCCAACATCTAGCATTGTTTGTCGAAGACCATCAAAGGGACTGGGATCGCCATATACCACTCTTTCTGTTGGCATTCAGAACAGCAGTGCACGAGACAACTGGACTTCTATGATGCTCTTTGGAAGAGAATTACATCTTCCCTGTGACCTTTTATATGGTCGGCCCAAAGCAAATCCTGTCTCCACTCCACAATACGTACAAGAATTACAACAATGACTAGAAGAAATCCACCACTCCGTCAGACATAACATCAACTTAGCAAGCGAGAGAACCAAAACGAGATACGACAGTAAAGCAAATGGAACTGTTTTCAATCAAGGAGATCTTTGTCTGACTGTACAATCCACATAGAAAGAAGAGACTTTCTTCAAAACTTCAGAAACCTTGGGAAGGTCCTAATACAATAGTCAACAGGATTAATAACGTGGTATATCGCATTCGTCGACGTCAAACTACAAAGTGCAAGGTGGTTCATATGGATCGTTTGGCCCCGTTTCATCGAAGAACTGAAGTTTTGGAATCCAGAATTGTTCAGGACGAACAAGACCTAAGGAGTGGGCAGTGTAGACAGATGAACGTGCTACAGTGAATTTATGATAAACGTGTCATGAACGCTCGCAATGCTTCTGCGTGAGAATTATGTAACCAACGAATTGGAATACAGAACCGATCTGAAAAATAGAAAAGATAGAATGGTTATGTTGGAGTTGTGGATATCCGAAAGGAGGCATAATTAGTTTCAGTTTGTACGCGATGGGTGTATAAAGTGAAGAAGAATTTTATATGGTGAGTGCGCGGAAGGTTGATTAGTTAATTGGTGTGGATCGTGTTGGTAAGCTGGTAAAGGAAAAGAAGAATTCGTCGTCTTGTGCGTGGTGATCAACGTCTGAAAGGAATTGGTTCTGAGAAACCAGTACACTTAGCTGCAGTTTTGGAGTACTTGAGGAACTAAAACCTAAGAAGGAAGTCATTTAGTGTATAGTTATTTTTTTAGTTTAGGAATTGGTAAGGATAATCTCGTAAGATTGAATATTTATTTATCAACATGATTTTATTGTTCATTGAATGATTTCAGCTTTGTTTTGTGATTTGGATGGGAATAGAATTGAGATAAAGGATTCTTTTGAAAGTTTATCTTTGTATTGTTATAGAGTTTCGTGCCGGTTGACTTAGTTCGTTTATAAATAATTTCATCCATGCTTTTGAATTAAATCACATTATTTTAGATTTATTGTTACTAGTTGTTATTTACTTGAACTCAGTGCTCATCCATTTAATTTGTTACAATATATATATACAATTTATATTGTGGGTCTTAATTACGTGGTTGATGCTTTCAAAATACCTGGTGAGTGAAAAATCATCTATTCAGTTTTATCGTTATTTATGCATATTAAATTAATATTCAGCCATCTCACCAAGCAATTATAGTCATCCTGTAATTCTTTTATAAGCCGCGTCCACGTCACGATTGCTGTTTAAAATAACAGTATCATCAGCATAAAAAAATTTACTTTTTAAATTTAAGTTAGTCATATCATTAATAAACAAGAGGAACAACAAGGGTCCAAGTATAGATCCTTGTGGAACTCCAACATTTAATTTTCTTTCGCTACTTAATGCATTTCCAATTTTGGTTATAATAGTCCTATTACTTAGGTAATTTTTGAAACATGTAAATGTATATATTTATAAGACATAAAAGCTGTCCCTCTAATGCCATAGTTTTGAAAGAAGTATATTCAGTAGTGTCACCCGAATTTATTAACAACCGGTTTCCATACCGAGAGGAGGGGAGAAGTATCTAGTCGAATCGACAGTTTAGTTTGTTAGACACTGGTACCACATTTTGGGGGGGGTTTTCATATTTTTTGTAATATTACATTATATTGTTTGTAAATATTATATTTGAGATTGCATGATAGGTAAATATCAATATATTATAACTAACTTTAACTACAAAAGTTGCGTCTCAATTAAAACATCACAGATAATGCAGAGTCTATCTAAATATATAAAAACTAACTCCTACCTGAATAAACCTGCAATTAGTGGCAGTGATTCTATAAATAAATAAATATAATTATAGATAAGAGTAATATATTTTATTTTTCATGCAACTGTAGGATACATATGAAAAACGTAACATACATAAGTGAGTAAAGCAAACTCCAAATTTTAATAAAATAAACGTAAAATGAAATCACCACACCATATACTTTTTTCACAAGACGCTAAACTTTCATCTGTGGCGTATCACTCCTCCTATTCCATAGTCTATGGCACTACTTTTCTTCTTTTTTCAAACACGGATGCCACATGATAATGTAAGTACCAATTATTATGATCCACGGTCAAGATACTCGGGCTTAAAATTCTTGTAAACAGAAACAATTCGTTTATTTTTTGTGAAGTCTCATAAATCTTTCTGAGAAATTTGGGAAGATGTTTTAATGTTTATTTATTTTGTCGGAATGATGCGCGGAGAAATCTGTGTAGTGCGGCAACATTTCATGAGCAGCGCAGCTTCTAGTTTCCGGAAACCGGCGTAAATCAGTATTGCAATTTTTAAATTGCAATACTGAGGAAGGTATATTTCCAGAAGTAATACTTAAGTTAATTGGTTTAGCAAGATATTTTCTTACGCTCTCTGGACATGTTCCAATCGAGCATGTCTGGGAGTGGATCGGACAAAGACTCTTCCGCGTACTGTGACATGCAACGACCATCGGTGAATTAAGCGTCCAAGTTGAAAGCCTATGGAATGATATCCCCCAGCGTGATATCCAGCATTTGTACGACCGATTGCATGCTAGATTGGAAGGTTGTATTGCTGCTCGAGGAAGTTCAACACCTTATTAAATGTGCCTTCTGTATAATGTAACACTCATTAAAAGGTACAATAAACATTGATCACTTCACACGTGTGATCATTGTCCTTTCTCAACAAGTTGTTTCTATTAAATAAATCTCGTAGATTACGCTTCAATTGTCAATGGTGTTCTTTTTCGATTTTCACCAGTGTATTTTGACACACAAACTCACAATCCACAAATGTCGAGCTAAAAGCAACAGGGACATGTGCATTTTTTTAATTTATTTATTTACCTCTATTCCTATATTCGCCCTAAAATGTAGAAAAGCATATTGATGGTGCAATCAATCACTGAATTCACAGTTCACTTCAAAAGAAGATACGGCGCCGGCAATCTTTTTGACTAGGAAAATCGGCGCCTTATCTTCCTTAGAAATGAATAAGAATTCAAGTAGTTTATTACCAACCTACGGATTCCCCTTTGCACAGTGCTTTCCCCCTCTATGTCGCAATCGTCCACGTTGTCTTCTGAACTTTGACCCCTATGTCGCAATCGACCGGAAATTGACCTGGTTGGTCCACGTTGCCTTCCGAACTCTGGCCCCTATGTTGCAATCAACAGGAAATTGACTCTGGTGTCGCAACTGTCGTGGCGCTCCTTATTTATAATTCATAATTAAAAATTCCTCCCCCTTTTAACCCCTGGCGCTCTCTAGTGCCTATGAGGGACACTCTTTTCCCAAAAAATCCTTATTTTAACTCTAATTTTAAGCCCTCTTTCTCGAATAGTCTCGATTTTCCTTTATCGATTTTTCTTTATTTCAGACCCCCCAATGGTTGACTTATATTTTAAACCCTCCACTTGCAGACCCCCTGGTTGACCTATATTTTAAGCCCTACCTATATTTTAAGCCCCCTCCTTCCCTCGGATTACAAGCCTCAGAATAGTTGCACAGAAAAGGATGACACAAGTCTCAATTGTAAAAACACCTCCAAAAGACCCCCTGGTTGACCTATATTTTAAGCCCTACCTATATTTTAAGACCCCTCCTTCCCTCTGACCGGCTGATGCACGCCTCAGAATAATTGTACAGTAAAGGATGATACAAGTCTCAATTGTAAAATCAACTCCCAAAGTTGTATTCTTATTAAACATCCCTCCCCTTAAAAAATTAATCGGTGGTGTCCAATGCGTATTTTAGTACATCTCCTGTATTTAAAAACTCGCTAGGTATTCATCTGAAATTTTACAAGACCACTCAACTCTTTCTGAATGACAACGGTCAGAATGCCTAATGCAGCTCTCTAAATAAAACTTTCTTTAACAGAAAATCAACTCTCAAAGTTGTATTCTTATTAATTAAACACTCATCAAAACCACACATCCCTTCTATTAAAAGTTACCTCTATTAAAACTTCACAAACTCACGTCCTTTTACAAGTTCCCTAAACATGTATATTCTCTGTATTTATTCCTTATAATTAAACACTCATCAAAAATTCTCTCACCTTTATTAAAAAATCACTCCACGGTCGTAATAAAAAACAGTTTTCTGTAGATGGGTTTCATCAAAAAAAAAAAAAAAATCCTCCCCCTGCAGTGAGATTCGAACCGACTATCTTGGGCTCGATAGCCGGACGCACTCAACTATGGTTTATACTTAATGTGGCCTAGATACGTGTCGAACGGGTCAGACATTTCAGATATTAACGTAGTACGTTTTTTACAAACTTCGTATTCTTTATAATTAGCTTTTTCTACGTATTTCTTATAATGAACCCGATAGTCCTTTCACATTAACATATGTATTTTTATAACTCTCGTATTTTAAGTCCGTTTCAGTAACACTTATTTCTTTTAACTCCGTGACTGTTGGCTGTCGCTTACTAGGACTATCCACAGTAACTATTTTTAAAAGACTGGCCCGCAGAAAATGCCGATGGGTAAAAAAATTAATAAAAACTGATTATACTCGGCACGATGAAAAATATTGAGGGGTAATAGGGTCGACCTAAAAGACTCAGTGTTCGGATCCTCACCCTGGACAACGTTTCACTGACGGATGGTTAAGTCCTGTGAAATTATTCCAAACGGGGAATCACAAGGGTTTTATTAACGAATGAATCTTGGATCTGTGCTGCTTCCGTGTCAGGAGCACTGCCTTACATCGTGAAAACCCACTAGCACTCTTTATCGTGGTTTTCGGACTCGATATTTTTCCAAGTCCCGAGACGGTTCTTCCAATTCTATCCTTTACGATACAAGGGCGTTTCAATGTACCCAATGTAGACAAACCCTTTTGAAATGACGCGTCCTAAACCTCCAAGTGCTGGGCTTATTAAAATTAGTCTCCATCGGGTTCGTGCCGTCACATATCTGTTTCCACGTAGTAATGCTACACTGAAGAAAAATCGGCCAAAAAACCGTCTTTCACATCGTTTGCGCGCGAACGTATGCCGCATCACGCTGTTGAAATCGGGTAAAAAATAACTTTTTTTTTTGTACGCAGTAGAATGTTCAAAGTATGTTGCAGTAACTCTTTCGTAAAAACTTTAGTTCCATCACGAATGCACGTTAATGGTGTAGGGGAACATTAGTTTTAGCAAATACTTCAACTATAAAAAAAAATAATACAATGTCTCACGCACCCTTTCAACTTACCTGCACTAATCCACTGACATTTTATTTGCAGCTGGACTGATAGTCAAAATTTAGCAAATATTACAAAGAATCCGCCTAACTAACTGTGACGACAGGAAAAAGTGTAAAAATCACATAAAAATGCACAGGGTGGGTGTAAAAATCGTTCCAAAAAGAGAACATTATAACTCAAATAGTAAGACAGAAAAATTCAAAGAAAGTGATACATGTAACAGTCATAAACAAGGTGAAACGGGATTTTCTTTGCCATACCTATTAATGCATGCCAATTAGTGTGGAAAATAAGTGATCCTAATGACTAACTGATAAATGTCCCTCTTTAACAGATGACATGCTTTCATAGGTAAAAGAGCGCGTGCTTTATGAGACGGCAGCATTATGTTTATTTAATCTATCTTTTAAAATCTGACAAAACCATACGTACCCGTTAGGGTACAATGTTTAAGCAGTTTTTTTTTACCAAACCGTTCACAAAAAATGTAAGTGGTGTAACACCCTGGGTAAAATATATGTATACGACTCAATAGTTTTTAAGCAACTATTATGTAGTCACTTTATGGGTAGTATAAACTATTCTCATCATTAAAGGTTAACGTAGGGCAAATATGGTAACACACTAAGCAGAACTCTGCGTAAATAAAAATATGGTAATCCACTTAGCACATTATAACTAAATTAGCATATAAACTAATCCGACACGCTCTTGGTACACATGGAAAGTAAAATTAATTAATGTACAAAACACACATAATGTTTGTTTTGCGTTTTAGATAAATACAAACGGTAACAAAACGCAACTACGTTATAGATAAAATAGTAATGGTAACAAAACTAAGCACTATAGTTAAAAGAAATGGTAGCAATATAGATATAAATCTTAAAATATACTCACCCTTACACGTCATAGGGTACGCAGAGGACCAGGAATATGAAATACAAATAGAAAATTAAAATTTTTACTTACAAAACACACACACACAAAACCAAACACACTGTACGAAAGGCAACCCTTTATGATATTTGGGTGGCTTTGAAAAAAGCCTTTTTGTTTTTTTTTTCTTTTTATATTTTTTTCTTAGTAAACCTCATTTTGACATAAGTTAGAATGAGTTCACACAACTTTTCTCGTTATATACTGCATCGGTCTGGGCCATGCGGATGTTGATACAGTCTCATCAAACTCTTCCGTTAAATGAAGGAAATAATTCATCAGGGCTTATCAGTTCTAAATATTGCAACAAACGTGCAAACATCGATCAACTTCCTCTCACTCAAATCAACATAACGATAAGAACTCTGACACGTGCACTACGGTAGAGGTTAAATCATGCTTTATATAGCACACGACTATGTCCGTGTCAAATTATGACTCACTTTTTAATATCCCTTCATCTCGTTCTTAACGCATTTCGTACCCTCTACAGGATTTTGGGTTTTTCTAAGTTTGAAAATTCTCGGATTGCCGTTAGTTTCTATCGTTTATCGTGTGCTGATCAAAGCTCGTTAGGGGTTTTGCTTCCAAGTTCTTAATCCTAACAGCTCTCGTCATCTTCTGTATTACCAAAAAACGCATAGAAGATTGGCCCGAAAATGCACAAAGTACATGGTATTGAGTGACGTATTATCTTTAAAATATGTAGGAATGACAATATATGCAGAATATTTAAGAGTGTTTAAAAACATCACCGTAAACTCTTTGAAACATAAAACATGTCTGCTATTCTTACGTCCACAAATGTTAAAAGATAGAAATTTCAGATATACAGCATGTTACATGCAGCAGTCAAAAAGGTGTTAAATAAAGAATTTTGTCGCTATAGAATTTAACCAAGCGATCTATCGGGTAAAAGGAACCCTGAAAACTAAGACAAAAAAAAACGTCTTTACTAGAAGGAGTAAAAGCGGGAAAACCATGAAATATTACTGTACTAGGATCTAGAAAAATCGCTATCCATTGCATTAATTTTTTTTTATTATATTCATGTATTTCACCCCATTTTCTTGTCAAGACCTAAAATTATTTCCTGAATGAACGACAAAATATCTTCAAATGCAGTGGATGCATGACAGAATAACTTCAAAAGAAGTTCCAATAGCTGAAAAAACAACTGTAAAAAATTAGATAAATACACACTGGGAGAGACAGAATTGCTTTCAAAACATTAAAATACCTTAAATGTGTGGCTGAATCACCTCCAAATATCTCCAGCACACTTTTAAAGGAAATATTGTCTCATTATAAGCGATTTCATACAAAGAGATACACACTCTATGCCTCAAATTTAAATCTATAGAGATAACGATCACTACCCATGGAATACATCTGTGAAAAAACACGCTACGATTGGGTTTCAGAAAGATTTTTTGCCCACGGGGGTGCTGCACTGCAGGAAAGCACACTATCTTTGATATCAGAACCTACGTGAAAGTTATACTGTTTGGGTTTCGGAAAGATTCTTTAGTTCACAGGGCACCGCATTACACTAAAACACACCGTCTTGTAAGTATGTCTGTCTGTATGTTTGTTTCTCTCTGTGTGTGTGCGTGTGTGTTTGTGTCTATGTGTAAATATGTATGTTACTACGAAATGTGTGTACGTGTAGGTGTGTGCATATATGTCAAGATGTAACTGTGTCTGCATGTTTCAGATATACAGCATGATACATGCAATAGTCAAAAAGGCGTTAAATAAAGAATTCTGTCGCTATAGAATTTAACCACGCGATCTATCGGGTAAAAGGAATCCTGAAAACTAAGACAAAAACATGTCTTTACTAGAAGGAGTAACAGCGGGAAAACCATGAAATATTACTGTACTAGGATCGAAAAAAATCACTATCCATTACATTAAATTTTTTTTTATTATATTCATGAATTTCACCCCATTTTCTTGTCAAGAGCTAAAATTACTTGATGAATGAACGACAAAATATCTTCAAATGCAGTGGACGCATGACAGAATAACTTCAAAATAAGTTCCAATAGCTGAAGAAACGACTGTAAAAAATAAGATAAATACACAACGGGAAAGACAGAATTGTTTTCAAAACATTAAAATACCTTAAATGTGTGGCTGAATCACCTTCAAATATCTCACAGTACACTTTTAAAGGAAATATTGTCTCATTATAAGCGATTTCATACAAAGAGATACGCACTCTATGCTTCACAATTAAATCTATAGAGATAACGATCACTACCCATGGAACACATCTGTGAAAAAACACGCTATGATAGGGTTTGAGAAAGATTTTTAGGCCATGGGGGTGCTGCACTGCAGGAAAGCACATTATCTTTGATATCAGAACCTACATGAAAGTTATACTGTTTTGGTTTGAGAAAGATTCTTTAGTTCACAGGGCACCGCATTAATAAGCGCATAAGTGTGGGTGAAGATGGCTATTTTTCGCTGCAAACACAAGTTTTTCGACAAAGATAGGGTGTTTCACTACAATATAACACGGGATTTCATGTTTGTTTAGTTATTTTTACTGCATGAGAATATTTCTAATCTATCTCATAGACAGCAGGTTAGTTACTTCGGATCTAACAAAGCCAAGGTCTGAGATCTATAGTAAGACATGAACGTTTGTATTGTTTTCCTACCAAGATCCCGACATCTTCTCACATGAAATATGACTGTACTAGGATCTAAAAAAATCACTATCCATTGCATTATTTTTTTATTATATTCATGTATTTCACCGCATTTTCTTGTCAAGAGCTAAAATTATTTGAAGAATGAACGATAATATATCTTCAAATGCAGTGGACGCATGACAGAATAACTTCAAAATAAGTTCCAATAGCTGAAAAAACAACTGTAAAAAATTAGGTGAATACACACCGGGAAAGACAGATTTGCTTTCAAAACATTAAAATACCTTAAATGTGTGGCCTGAATCATCTCCAAATATCTCACAGCACACTTTTGAAGGAAATATTGTCTTATTATAAGTGATTTCATACAAAGAGATACGCACTCTATGCTTCACATTTAAATCTATAGAGATAACGATCACTACCCATGGAACACATCTGTGAAAAAACACGCTTCGATTGGGTTTGAGAAAGATTTTTAGCCCATGGGGGTGCTGCACTGCAGGAAAGCACATTAACTTTGATATCAGTACCTACGTGAAAGTTATACAGTTTGGGTTTGAGAAAGATTCTTTAGTTCACAGGGCACCGCATTACACTAAAGCACATTGTCTTGTGCGTATGTCTGTCTGTATGTTTGTTTCTCTGTGTGTGTGTGTGTGTATTTGTGTCTATGTGTAAATATGTATGTTACTACGAAATGTGTGTACGTGTAGATGTGTGCATATATGTCAAGATGTAACTGTGTCTGCATATTTGTTCCTCTCTAGGTGTGTGTATGTTCATGTATGTTAATATGTTTCTTTATATGTTTATGTTTTCGTGCGTATCTGTTAAGATGTCTGTGTGCACATAGTCGTTTCTCTGTATGCGTATACGTCTTCATGTTTGTCTCTCTCTGTGTGTGTATGTTAAAGTGTCTGTATGTGTTTCATCTTTATGTGTATATGTTATCGTATGTGTGTGTGTGTTTGTTCACATGCAAGAATAAACATATTGTCTTACGGACATTTGCTTGCTAGAGAAGAAGCTAACAATTTAAAACGAGACTTGTGGTTATGCAAAATATTTCATCGCAGATCTTAACTTGAATACTCATATTTCAGGAAATGTAAGGATTTTTCTTCAGCACGTTCGAATATTTTTTGAACACGACTGTCTTACGTTACGTCTTTCGTTACGTTTCCTGCCAGAAGTCTCGTAACGAACAAAGCGTGTGTGTGTGTGTTTTGCTAATACAGAAGAGGACATTCAACCGAGAATATTTCAAACTTAGAATAACACAACATCCTGAGGCGTTAAGAACGAAGTGGAGGTATACTAACAGCTGAAACATGACCTGAACGATCGAAATCCTGTTGTTTCGCGCAAGGGGACGAAGGGTGATAAAACGTAATACTACTGAAAAATCCTTGCTTCAAAAAGAGGCCTCTTTTTCGTTCTTAACGCCTCAGGATGTTGTGTTATTCTAAGTTTGAAATATTCTCGGTTGAATGTCCTTTTCTGTATTAGCAAAACACACACACACACGCTTTGTTCGTTACGAGACATCTGGCAGGAAACGTAACGTAAGACAGTCGTGTTCAAAAAATATTCGAACGTGCTGAAGAAAAATCCTTACATTTCCTGAAATATGAGTATTCAAGTTAAGATCTGCGATGAAATATTTTGCATAACCACAAGTCTCGTTTTAAATTGTTAGCTTCTTCTCTAGCAAGCAAATGTCCGTAAGACAATATGTTTATTCTTGCATGTGAACAAACACACACACACATACGATAACATATACACATAAAGATGAAACACATACAGACACTTTAACACACACACACAGAGAGAGACAAACATGAAGACGTATACGCATACAGAGAAACGACTATGTGCACACAGACATCTTAACTCATACGCACGAAAACATAAACATATAAAGAAACATATTAATATACATGAACATACACACACCTAGAGAGGAACAAACATGCAGACACAGTTACATCTTGACATATATGCACACATCTACACGTACACACATTTCGTAGTAACATACATATTTACACATAGACACAAATACACACACACACACAGAGAAACAAACATACAGACAGACATACGTACAAGACAATGTGCTTTAGTGTAATGCGGTGCCCTGTGAACTAAAGAATCTTTCTCAAACCCAAACTGTATAACTTTCACGTAGGTACTGATATCAAAGTTAATGTGCTTTCCTGCAGTGCAGCACCCCCATGGGCTAAAAATCTTTCTCAAACCCAATCGAAGCGTGTTTTTTCACAGATGTGTTCCATGGGTAGTGATCGCTATCTCTATAGATTTAAATGTGAAGCATAGAGTGCGTATCTCTTTGTATGAAATCACTTATAATGAGACAATATTTCCTTCAAAAGTGTGCTGTGAGATATTTGGAGATGATTCAGGCCACACATTTAAGGTATTTTAATGTTTTGAAAGCAAATCTGTCTTTCCCGGTGTGTATTTACCAAATTTTTTACAGTTGTTTTTTCAGCTATTGGAACTTATTTTGAAGTTATTCTGTCATGCGTCCACTGCATTTGAAGATATATTATCGTTCATTCTTCAAATAATTTTAGCTCTTGACAAGAAAATGCGGTGAAATACATGAATATAATAAAAAAAATAATATAATGGATAGTGATTTTTCTAGATCCTAGTACAGTAATATTTCATGTGAGAGGATGTCGGGATCTTGGTAGGAAAACAACACAAACGTTCATGTCTTACTATGGATCTCAGACCTTGGCTTTGTTAGATCCGAAGTAACTAACCTGCTGTCTATGAGATAGATTAGAAATATTCTCATGCAGTAAAAATAACTAAACAAACATGAAATCCCGTGTTAGATTGTAGTGAAACACCCTATCTTTGTCGAAAAACTTGTGTTTGCAGCGAAAAATAGCCATCTTCACCCACACTTATGCGCTTATTCATGCGGTGCCCTGTGAACTAAAGAATCTTTCTCAAACCGAAACAGTATAACTTTCATGTAGGTTCTGATATCAAAGACAATGTGCTTTCCTGCAGTGCAGCACCCCCATGGGCTAAAAATCTTTCTCAAACCCTATCATAGTGTGTTTTTTCACAGATGTGTTCCATGGGTAGTAATCGTTATCTCTATAGATTTAAATGTGAAGCATAGAGTGCGTATCTCTTTGTATGAAATCGCTTATAATGAGACAATATTTCCTTTAAAAGTGTACTGTGAGATATTTGAAGGTGATTCAGCCACACATTTAAGGTATTTTAATGTTTTGAAAACAATTCTGTCTTTCCCGTTGTGTATTTATCTAATTTTTTACAGTTGTTTTTTCAGCTATTGGAACTTATTTTGAAGTTATTCTGTCATGCGTCCACTGCATTTGAAGATATTTTGTCGTTCATTCATCAAATAATTTTAGCTCTTGACAAGAAAATGGGGTGAAATACATGAATATAATAAAAAAATTTAATGTAATGGATAGTGATTTTTCTCGATCCTAGTACAGTAATATTTCATGGTTTTCCCGCTGTTACTCCTTCTAGTAAAGACGTGTTTTTGTCTTAGTTTTCAGGATTCCTTTTACCCGATAGATCGCGTGGTTAAATTATATAGCGACAAAATTCTTCATTTAACGCCTTTTTGACTATTGCATGTATCATGCTGTATATCTGAAACATGCAGACACAGTTACATCTTGACATATATGCACACACCTACACGTACACACATTTCGTAGTAACATACATATTTACACATAAACACAAACACACTCACACACACCGAGAAACAAACATACAGACAGACATACGTACAAGACAGTGTGCTTTAGTGTAATGCGGTGCCCTGTGAACTAAAGAATCTTTCCCAATCCCAAACAGTATAACTTTCACGTAGGTTCTGATATCAAAGATAATGTGCTTTCCTGCAGTGCAGCACCCCCGTGGGCTAAAAATCTTTCTCAAACCCAATCGTAGCGTGTTTTTTCACAGATGTGTTCCATGGGTAGTGATCGTTATCTCTATAGATTTAAATGTGAAGCATAGAGTGCGGTATCTCTTTGTATGAAATCGCTTATAATGAGGCAATATTTCCTTTAAAAGTGTGCTGGAGATATTTGGAGGTGAGTCAGCCACACATTTAAGGTATTTTAATGTTTTGAAAGCAATTCTGTCTTTCCCAGTGTGTATTTATCGAATTTTTTACAGTTGTTTTTTCAGCTATTGGAACTTCTTTTGAAGTTATTCTGTCATGCATCCACTGCATTTGAAGATATTTTGTCGTTCATTCATCAAATAATTTTAGGTCTTGACAAGAGAATGGGGTGAAATACATGAATATAATAAAAAAAATTAATGTAATGGATAGTGATTTTTCTAGATCCTAGTACAGTAATATTTCATGGTTTTCCCGCTTTTACTCCTTCTAGTAAAGACGTTTTTTTTGTCTTAGTTTTCAGGGTTCCTTTTACCCGATAGATCGCTTGGTTAAATTCTATAGCGACAAAATTCTTTATTTAACACCTTTTTGACTGCTGCATGTAACATGCTGTATATCTGAAATTTTTATCTTTTAATATTTGTGGACGTAAGAATAGCAGACAATGTTTTATGTTTCAAAGAGTTTACGGTGATGTTTTTAAACACTCTTAAATATTCTACTGTGTATTCCTGTATATTCTCATTCCTACATATTTTAAAGATAATACGTCACTCAATACCATGTACTTTGTGCATTTTCGGGCCAATCTTCTATGTGTTTTTTGGTAATACAGAAGATGACATGAGAGCTGTTAGGATTAAGAACTTGGAAGCAAAACCCCTAACGAGCTTTGATCAGCACACGATAAACGATAGAAACTAACGGCAATCCGAGAATTTTCAAACTTAGAAAAACCCAAAATCCTGTAGAGGGTACGAAATGCGTTAAGAAGGAGACGAAGGGATATTAAAAGTGAGTCATAATTTGACACGGACATAGTCGTGTGCTATATAAAGCATGATTTAACCTCTACCGTAGTGCACGTGTCAGAGTTCTTATCGTTATGTTGATTTGAGTGGAGGAAGTTGATCGATGTTTGCACGTTTGTTGCAATATTTACAACTGATAAGCCCTGATGAATTATTTCCTTCATTTAACGGAAGAATTTGATGAGACTGTATCAACATCCGCATGGCCCAGACCGATGCAGTATATAACGAGAAAAGTTGTGTGAACTCATTCTAACTTGTGTCAAAATGAGGTTTACTAAGAAAAAAATATAAAAAAAAACAAAAAGGCTTTTTTCAAAGCCACCCAAATATGTTAAAGGGTTGCCTTTCGTACAGTGTGTTTGGTTCTGTGTGTGTGTGTTTTGTAAGTAAAAATTTTAATTTTCTATTTGTATTTCATATTCCTGGTCCTCTGCGTACCCTATGACGTGTAAGGGTAAGTATATTTTAAGATTTATATCTATATTGCTACCATTTCTTTTAACTATAGTGCTGAGTTTTGTTACCATTACTATTTTATCTATAACGTAGTTGAGTTTTGTTACCGTTTGTATTTATCTAAAACGCAAAACAAACATTATGTGTGTTTTGTACATTAATTAATTTTACTTTCCATGTGTACCAAGAGCGTGTCGGATTAGTTTATATGCTAATTTAGTTATAATG
Organism: Ryuthela nishihirai; assembly: GCA_038380435.1. Taxonomy (NCBI): domain Eukaryota; kingdom Metazoa; phylum Arthropoda; class Arachnida; order Araneae; family Heptathelidae; genus Ryuthela; species Ryuthela nishihirai. The sequence goes on from JAWZYU010000005.1 coordinate 43,843,821, forward strand.
TGCTAAGTGGATTACCATATTTTTATTTACGCAGAGTTCTGCTTAGTGTGTTACCATATTTACCCTACGTTAACCTTTAATGATGAGAATAGTTTATACTACCCATAAAGTGACTACATAATAGTTGCTTAAAAACTATTGAGTCGTATACATATATTTTACCCAGGGTGTTACACCACTTACATTTTTTGTGAACGGTTTGGTAAAAAAAAACTGCTTAAACATTGTACCCTAACGGGTACGTATGGTTTTGTCAGATTTTAAAAGATAGATTAAATAAACATAATGCTGCCGTCTCATAAAGCACGCGCTCTTTTACCTATGAAAGCATGTCATCTGTTAAAGAGGGACATTTATCAGTTAGTCATTAGGATCACTTATTTTCCACACTAATTGGCATGCATTAATAGGTATGGCAAAGAAAATCCCGTTTCACCTTGTTTATGACTGTTACATGTATCACTTTCTTTGAATTTTTCTGTCTTACTATTTGAGTTATAATGTTCTCTTTTTGGAACGATTTTTACACCCACCCTGTGCATTTTTATGTGATTTTTACACTTTTTCCTGTCGTCACAGTTAGTTAGGCGGATTCTTTGTAATATTTGCTAAATTTTGACTATCAGTCCAGCTGCAAATAAAATATCAGTGGATTAGTGCAGGTAAGTTGAAAGGGTGCGTGAGACATTGTATTATTTTTTTTTATAGTTGAAGTATTTGCTAAAACTAATGTTCCCCTACACCATTAACGTGCATTCGTGATGGAACTAAAGTTTTTACGAAAGAGTTACTGCAACATACTTTGAACATTCTACTGCGTACAAAAAAAAAAGTTATTTTTTACCCGATTTCAACAGCGTGATGGCATACGTTCGCGCGCAAACGATGTGAAAGACGGTTTTTTGGCCGATTTTTCTTCAGTGTAGCATTACTACGTGGAAACAGATATGTGACGGCACGAACCCGATGGAGACTAATTTTAATAAGCCCAGCACTTGGAGGTTTAGGACGCGTCATTTCAAAAGGGTTTGTCTACATTGGGTACATTGAAACGCCCTTGTATCGTAAAGGATAGAATTGGAAGAACCGTCTCGGGACTTGGAAAAATATCGAGTCCGAAAACCACGATAAAGAGTGCTAGTGGGTTTTCACGATGTAAGGCAGTGCTCCTGACACGGAAGCAGCACAGATCCAAGATTCATTCGTTAATAAAACCCTTGTGATTCCCCGTTTGGAATAATTTCACAGGACTTAACCATCCGTCAGTGAAACGTTGTCCAGGGTGAGGATCCGAACACTGAGTCTTTTAGGTCGACCCTATTACCCCTCAATATTTTTCATCGTGCCGAGTATAATCAGTTTTTATTAATTTTTTTACCCATCGGCATTTTCTGCGGGCCAGTCTTTTAAAAATAGTTACTGTGGATAGTCCTAGTAAGCGACAGCCAACAGTCACGGAGTTAAAAGAAATAAGTGTTACTGAAACGGACTTAAAATACGAGAGTTATAAAAATACATATGTTAATGTGAAAGGACTATCGGGTTCATTATAAGAAATACGTAGAAAAAGCTAGTTATAAAGAATACGAAGTTTGTAAAAAACGTACTACGTTAATATCTGAAATGTCTGACCCGTTCGACACGTATCTAGGCCACATTAAGTATAAACCATAGTCGAGTGTGTCCGGCTATCGAGCCCAAGGTAGTCGGTTCGAATCTCACTGCAGGGGGAGGATTTTTTTTTTTTTTTTGATGAAACCCATCTGCAGAAAACTGTTTTTTATTACGACCGTGGAGTGATTTTTTAATAAAGGTGAGAGAATTTTTGAGGAGTGTTTAATTATAAGGAATAAATACAGAGAATATACATGTTTAGGGAACTTGTAAAAGGACGTGAGTTTGTGAAGTTTTAATAGAGGTAACTTTTCATAGAAGGGATGTGTGGTTTGATGAGTGTTTAATTAATAAGAATACAACTTTGAGAGTTGATTTTCTGTTAAAGAAAGTTTTATTTAGAGAGCTGCATTAGGCATTCTGACCGTTGTCATTCAGAAAGAGTTGAGTGGTCTTGTAAAATTTCAGATGAATACCTAGCGAGTTTTTAAATACAGGAGATGTACTAAAATACGCATTGGACACCACCGATTAATTTTTTAAGGGGAGGGATGTTTAATAAGAATACAACTTTGGAAGTTGATTTTACAATTGAGACTTGTATCATCCTTTTCTGTACAATTATTCTGAGGCGTGCATCAGCCGGTCCGAGGGAAGGAGGGGTCTTAAAATATAGGTAGGGCTTAAAATATAGGTAGGGCTTAAAATATAGGTCAAGCAGGGGGTCGTTTGGATGTGTTTTTAAAATTGAGACTTGTGTCATCCTTTTCTGTGCAATTATTCTGAGGCTTGTAATCCGAGGGAAGGAGGGGGCTTAAAATATAGGTAGGGCTTAAAATATAGGTCAACCAGGGGGTCTGCAAGTGGAGGGTTTAAAATATAAGTCAACCATTGGGGGTCTGAAATAAAGAAAAATCGATAAAGGAAAATCGAGACTATTCGAGAAAGAGGGCTTAAAATTAGAGTTAAAATAAGGATTTTTTGGGAAAAGATTGTCCCTCATAGGCACTAGATAGCGCCAGGGGTTAAAAGGGGGAGGAATTTTTAATTATGAATTATAAATAAGGAGCGCCACGACAGTTGGGACACCAGAGTCAATTTCCTGTTGATTGCAACATAGGGGCCAGAGTTCGGAAGGCAACTGGACCAACACAGGTCAATTTCCGGTCGATTGCGACATAGGGGTCAAAGTTCAGAAGACAACGTGGACGATTGCGACATAGAGGGGGAAAGCACTGTGCAAAGGGGGATCCGTAGGTTGGTAATAAACTACTAATTCAGTGCCTGATTGCACCATCGATATGCTTTATTTTCAACTTTTTAGGGCGCATTATAGGAAGATACAAATTTTTTAAATTTGTCTATATTTTCTTTGTGTCAAAAACAACAGTCTTCAAAACTTCCATTTGATATATGACTCATAAATATTGATCTCATTTTTCCTCTTCTGTTCGTTTTTTTATTTTTTTTGGGGAGGGAGAGGAGTCGTGGAGATAGCCCATAACACTGGCTACAACTCGTTTAGTTCAATCCGCGTGAAATTTCCGTTCGATTTGGTTGGAGAATGGTGGGAGGCATGATTCCTTTATGGTTCTCAGCTTTCATTTGACACGTAACTCGGAAATATAGATCTTCGCATTCACAAGCTAGAGTAGGAGAAACGCCATTCTCCTTCTTTAAGGGGAAGAGAGCGAGAAGGTATATTTTTATGACCCCACGTCACAAGTTTTCATTTGACCGTTTGACCATCGCATTCGAAAAATAAACTGCAAAAATCCTTCACAAATTTTCCCCTTTTTTTGGAGGGGTGGGGGTTATAACTTGTATCATTCCCCATGTCGCAAACTTTCGTTTGACGCATAGCCGGTTACTTTCGGCCCTAGGGTTCCGAAGAGAGTGGAGAAAAGTGGCTTTCATGTTTACACTTTTTTACCAGAAAGCAGAAAATGAGGTAATAGTTTTGCTTTGTCTCTCTCTGTCTGTCTGTAGACATCGAACTTTTTGGTTTACAGAAATCAATTCAAAACTTTTTTCTGTTGGATAGGTATTAAACAAATATTACGATATGCACTTTCTGAATTTCTCTAAAAATACAATTACGCCCTCTAGGGCTGGAAAAAGTTGAAAATTCAAAATTTTCAAACGAATATTGCAAACAATGTATTATGCTAGAAATTTGAACTTTTGGTGGTGGAATGTGAAGGTTACGAAGTTTTCATTGCCAAAAATGAGTTAGACCCAGAGGGGGTGGGAAAACGCACTTTTTTTAGTCTTTGCAGACAATTGCTTGTTTTTAGAGATAAATTAAAGGTTCTTTTTGGATTAGATAGGAATTGATAAAATATTATGATTCACATTTCTTAAATCTTTCGAAAACCATAACTGCGCCCTCTAACGGTGGAAAAATTTGCAAATTTCAAACAAATATTACAAACGACGTATTTAAACTAGAAATTTTAAATTTTGGTGGTGAAATGCGAACGCCAATGATGTTTCCATTGGCAACAATGAATTGACCTTTTAGACCCAGAGGGGAGAGACAATTTTTTGTTTTAGCAGATAATTCTTAGTATTTATCTGTAAATGGTAGCTAGATAGTCATTAGAAGGAGAGCTATGCACAAATCCCCTGTGATGATGCATAGAACCCGCCAGGCCTAGCACCTAATGTCCGACCTCGCCTTTCCATGTGCAGACGTTAGTACTTTTCAAAAGAGATACTCTCTTGTGGAAGGGAACGGAAGATGAGAGCTGCCAGAATAGTGTGGCCTACTGATCTGGAGAATTATGGCTACTTTTCTTTTTTTATACTCTGCTGAGTAGTGGTCAACCACACAGGGTCCTGGTGCTGACCATATAAACCCAATTGACTGGACTGAATTATGGCTCTGAGCTTGATTATGGATCCTCAATTTGCTGCACTGGTGGGCTTCTGTGGAGGGAAAGTATTCCGCTGTGTTTTCTCTTTCTTTGTGTGTTGACAGCCCCAAGTAAATAGATTCACAGGATATGTTTATCAGCTGGTGGATAATCCTGAGCAGAGGTCATCGCAGGCACCTGAACTCTTTGCTTCTATTGGCATCGTCAAATTCTACATTGGAGGAAGTCTTCCAGTGTAGATGGCTTCAGCCTTTAGTGGTGGGGGAACGGGTCTTTGCCCCATGTCTGCGATTAGGGGGCTGTTTGATATTGTCGGCATTCCCTCTCTCAATAAACATAGTTTCTTTAAACATCACACTAACCATTTTCTCTCCATAGGTAGTTTGAATGTGAGGAATCTGCACAGAGTTTTTTCTCTTGCTGTCCTCACACAAGAATTCCACCAATATAATTTAGATATTCTCGGCTTGCAAGAGACCAGATGGACAGATAAAGGTCAGATTCTTAAAAATAATCTTAAATTTCTCTTTTCAGGGAGGGACGATAATAAAAATCACCAAGGCGTGGGTTTGCTTCTCAGCAGACACGCTAGTGATGCTCTTCTAGGATATGAGTGCATTAATGAAAGGTTTCTTACAGCAAAATTTCAGAGAAGCGTTAAAGTCTTGAATGTTATCTGCTGTTAGGCCCACACTGAGGATGCCAATGAGGATGAGAAGGATAGGTTTTACGGACAACTTCAGGATATTTTAAATTCTGTCAAGAAAGGCGATATTACCCTTGTTCTTGGTGATTTCAATGCCAAAGTTGGTACAGACTCTGACCTTTGGGGAGGAGTAATAGGCCCTTTTGGTATTGGTAGCTGCAATGGCAATGGGCAACGTCAGTAGGGGGATAAGGAGAGTTCTGAGCCAGTGGAGGATCAATGTTAATACTATGGGATCCGCCACCCATGTGTTTCAAGCTGGTGGCGGAGCACATTGGTCAGAATTCTCATTGTTTTTAAGACTGAAGTCAGACAATAGTGAATAAAATACATTTCTCCAGTGATGTAATAATCTGAAATTATTCAGTTGCGGATAATTCATTAGTAATTTCCACCGACGTCCATCTTGGTTTCCACAAAGTCCGAAATTTTTGTTTATTCAATTCCACCATTTTGAAATCTGACGTCACCGATTAGCAGTTCTGCCTTCCAAAGTATTTTTACCAAATAGCATTGTTTCTTTCCGTTTCTGCAGGTCAGTCTTTTATTCCAGTTTCTGCGGGATAGTCCTTCTTCCAGTATAAATACGGCATCCGTCAATCAGATTCCTCGTTCTGTTGTCAGACGTTGACAGTAACGGTTCTCTGCTGCTGCGTCTCCGTGATTTTTCCAACAGCAATAGTGGTAGTTCTCGACGTCCTCGTGTAGTATCAATTATTTTACAACTCTGCTACATAATGTATCCATGTAATATATGTGAGAAGGCTTTCACACTCAAGACAAATCTCATTCGTCATATGAGAAATCACTATGGAAACAACCTGTTTAAGTGCTCTGAGTGCGAATCGACATTTTCAAGGAGAGATGATGTCCGACGTCACGAGTTATCCCACACCTCCAGGAAAACCTACAAATGTGAAGAGTGCACAATGGAGTTTGGGAGAAAAGACAGTCTTTTGCGCCATCAAAGAAAACCGCACAATAATAAGCGAAAACGTTCTGAAGATGAAAGGATTCCCCAAAAGAAACAAAAACCAGACCCTGAAGACCCCTGTCAGTTTACAGAAGAAATGAAAAGGACCCTGTCAACACATAAGCTGGTGGCAACGGATGAAACATCTATTGACCTCACCTTTTTCCTTGAATCCTCACGTGAGTCACTCCTTACTCACCTGACAGAAGAATTGACCTCGAAAGGTAGCATTAAATGGTACCTTGCTGCACAAGTGCGCTTCAGGCGAAACGTTTCCCCTTCTACCTTCGAACACTGCACCCCGTTTTTCCGAAGTAACTGTGTCACAAGTCTTCCTACATCACTCCTAAATAGAGAACTGGATTCCGCGTATAAGAAGATTAAGACCTCATTTGAAGAATTTGAAGGAGCACATAGTGGATGGACACTGGATGCTGTACTCCACGCTGAAATGAACATTGGGAAATATATACCTCTTGCAGGATCTAGTTATATCCCTACTCCAAGAGAATTACTGTTAAAACACACTATTGTCAATGTATGTAATTCCGACCAAAAATGTTTTGTCTGGTCTGTTTTAGCCTCTTTGTATCCTGCCACAGATCATCCGCAGCGCCTTAACAACTATATACATTTAGAAGAAAAATTAAACACATCTGGCTTAATTTACCCTGTTACAATAAATCAAATACCTAAATTCGAAATAATTAACAATATTTCTGTTAACGTTTTTGGATATGAGAAAGAGGTGTTCCCACTCTATATCACGCCATTCAGATTTAAAGCGCATGCAAATCTCCTTCTGTTATCGGATGATGAAAAGCAGCATTATTGCTCCATTAAGAATATGAGTAGACTTCTCAGTCCTCTCACCAAACATAACGGTGTACGTTTCTACTGTGATTACTGCCTTCACCGTTTCGCAAATGAATCACTCTTGAAGGATCATGTTCCCTATTGTCGAGAACATGGACCTCAGAGAGTAGAACTCCCAACTGAAGAAGAGGAATGGTTGAAATTCACAAATTTTAAGTTTCAGCAGCCCGTTCCATACGTGATTTATGCCGACTTTGAATCATTCCTAGTGAAAGTGGACCCTTGTATGCCTAACCCTGAAAAATCTCACACCACTATCACGGCAAATCATGAACCCTGTGGATTTGCATATCTTCTTGTTGGACATGATGGCTGCAGCTATAAGCCTTCAGTAGTTTATAGAGATCCTAATGTAGTAGAAGAATTTTTAGAATGTCTGCTTAACCCTTTAACTACTACAGGCCTTGGAAAACGAAGTACCTCAGAACACCAAACCGGCCGAGTTTTGAAATGGACTCTTCTTAGTTTGTCGTCCCGCATTCCTTCACCCGAAGGGAGAACGGAGTTAACCGCAGCCGAGCCAGGCAGAGCACCCCTCCACTCCGTAAATTGCCTCTCATTAAGCTGAGCATCCCTTCACCTCGAAACCCATATGGTCATGAGCTACATACACCCATTGAACACGAGATATCAGACTCCTGTGACTTTTGCTCTTAACTCCTTTCCCAAAACGGTTTTTAAAACGCATGCTTGTTTGTTGATTTTTGAAGAGTTTTTTCATTATTATTTTTTAATAATAACTTTTAAAAGCTATTTAAATTTGATTTTCTACTTAAAAACTGGCATAAGATTGTAATTACTTGGATTACATCTTTTTACATAAAATAGATGTCATGATTTGAAATTTTTCAAAGAAAAAAGTTTCCAATGTTTCCATTTTTTGGATTCTGGATGTCAGTTTTCTAACACCCAGCAAAGAGAAAGCTGTTATTAATAGTCGAATGCATGATGAAAAAAATTAAAGAAAGATTATTAAAATAAGAGGACCAAAAATAGAAAGCAGTAAGAGTGCTGAATTGATTTTTAAAGAATAGATTTTAATACAATTGTAGACAGTACTCTAACATAAGAATCAAAAATGATTTTGTGAGAAAGGTTTGCATCTGAGATAAAAGTAATTGAAGTGGATATTGCAAAAGATATCCGAGGAAGCAAAGACTAGATAAAATGAGAAATAGAGAAACTAAAGCAATCAGAGATTACATAAAAATATTGGAGGTGTAAAAAATATTATCAAAATGAGAAAGACTTATGAATATGATGGATAAAGGAAGAGGGCTAAATTTAATATGGAAATTAGAACCCACAGGAAGAAGACGGTGAAAGAGATGGAAAAATGGTGTGAAAAAAAAGAATGCCGAAAAGAGGACTTCAAGAGCAAGATTGCAAAGATAAAAATAAGTGGATAGAGAGAGCTGACTGGGACCACACAGCTTAAACTTGGGAGGGTGAAAAGAATAAAATTTTGTATCATTATGAGTTTTATAGAATACATTGTTAAGTAATTGAGTAAGTGATTCATATCAGCAAATGGTTAAATCAAAAGTAGTCTGTTCTATTTTACATTTCAGATCATCAGTAACGTGCCTAAAAAAGTCTTATGGGTGGAGGGTTACATACTCGAGTCCAAGGACAAGATCTAGGGAGGGGGGGGGGGGGGGGCATCTCCTATTCCTTTTCAGAATCATAGTAAGGGTAATAGAAATAAATATTACTAAACTTATTTATGTTTCATGGATTTTTCAAAAAAAAAATTCAAAAATTTAAAAAACAAGGGGAAAATGATACATTGCATTGGAAATACAGCCTCTTGTCCCCCCCCCCCCACTTTCCGTTTTTTCTGCTCGATTGTGTTTCTTGTTTCCCTCTCTTCTCGATTTTTTTTTCAGATCCGGGTCTGCTCTTGTCAATTGGGGTGAGGAGGATGGAATGATGCTTGAGTTAACATATTTCGTCTGAGCGGCTCTGTTTTCTGCACAATGGGCTAAATGTCCTGGTTACAGCAAAGACCCACTGTATAGCTGTTAGGAGAAAGATGGAAACCTGCCTCAATCTTACTGTGTTAATGGCACAGGCTATAGTTATCCTGCACACAAGGATAAAATTTTACTTCCCATTTAACTGACGTCGGCCTTCCCAATCTCTTCAGTGTCATATTTTCTCCCCGAGGGCAGTGTAGATATTATATATATACCCTCGTCAAACAGCTGCTTGTCACAGAAGTCTGACAGGAATCTTTCAGTTTAATACGCCATAGTAGAAGGGATTTGTGAGGATGGCTGGTCCTTAGCAGAAGAACAACACAAACATCCATGCCTTATCCGGGGCTCTAAACCTAGGTCCCTTTGATCAGTAGACAAACATGCTAATAAATAATAATAAATTTTTTTAGTTGTTTTTAATCTACTTTTAGTGTTCCAAATGTAACTCTATCTATTTTTAGTTCCAAATACAAATGTTTTGGATTTCAAATCATGTAGAGAAGTCTGAGATATGAATAAGACAAGACCAAGATTGCAAAGATAAATATAAGTGGAGAGAGAGAGAGTTGATCTGGACCACACAACCTGAACTTGGGAGGGTGAAAAGAATGAAATTGTGTATCATTATTTATGAATTACATTGGAAAGTAATTCAGTAAGTGATTCAATTAAGCAAATGACTAAAACAAGCAGAGAGGATGGAAAAGGACAAGAGCATGGCCCATGCCTAAAGCCAGTAACCATGGCAGAGTGTGTGTGTGGAGAGGGGGGAGAGTCAGCGTATACCAACCTAAGACCAGGGACCACGGAAAAGAGAATGAGTGGATAACAATTCAAATTTGTGAGCACAAAACAATACAATATTCCGGGCCCCCTGGGTACGTCCCTTCTCTCTCGTTACACAAGAAGCTAGTCAAAAGTTGTTGATGTCTCCATCTTCTAACCACATCATTATTTGCTTAGTCAAACCACCGACACTTCAGCATCTATAGTAGTAGTCAACAGGAGATATTTTCTCGTTGTCGCATTACAGCGCGACAACAAATGAGCTGCAGCAGCATTAAGAGGAAAACGAATAAAATTGTAAGGTAAACTCAAATAGAAAAAGAAATTCAGGTAACAAAAGCTTCTATTTTTTCTTTTGATCCATAATTCAATCCCCTCATCAAATAGTTACGTACTGTGTAGGCCACTGCACTTAATAATACGGCTTTGGTTGAAGTAAATGTTTTCATAATTAAATAACAAATGCTTTAAATTTGAATCTGAAAACAACGTCCGATCACCGAAGGTAAGCAGCTTTGGGCGCGTTCGGTACCTTTCTTTTGTTATTTCAATTATCAGTAGCCTCACTTCAGAGCCTTTGATCTAGAATAAAAGACGTTAAGTTTCTTACTATCTTGTCACAAAGGAATTATTTTTCATTTAATAATTTGTTTATTGCAGAGCTCCAAATATGCCAGTATGCAGTATAGGAACTAACTACCCCAAATTTGCTGTTAGGAAAAATAAGACCCTCTCTCCCCCCACCCGAAATTTTAGGATGATTATGTAATAATATCAGATAAAGATTGAACTTATAAAAGTTAAGTGTTCTGAGTATTAATTTGTTTTCAAACCATTTATTATTATATTACGTGAAATTATATGTTTTATGGGAATTAAAATTATGCATCTATATCTATATTTTTTCAATTCCACCAATTTTTAAAAGTTTTGCAAACCATTCTTCCGTTAAATATTCCGCTATGAATTCTTTTCTAAAAATTAAATATTCCCTCCAGCAGTTGCAGTTGCCCTCAAGTAGATTACGAGCCTGCCGGGCTATCGACTAACCCTCTCGCTGAAGAAACAATGGATATGCATATGCTATCGTATGTCAATAATAAAATTATTACCTTATATCTGAATATTTCAATTATTTCAACACAAATTGAAAAAAAAAGAGGAATTTTTTCCCGATAATTATTCATCTAATGGAGTTATTTTTAATCTGAAAAAAGTCGTACCCTATGTATAGATGTGTCTTTCTGCTGCGGTCTCGACTTCCTCACAAATTTTGTCTATAGCGTAGTATGACAGGTTCCTGTCAGACTTCTCTGAGAAGGAGATGTTTGAGAGATAATTAATTTTTATTTTCATTTCATTGCATAAACTGATTTTTTTCCTAAGAAACCGAATTCAGTTTCGTGAATTGAAACAAATATTTGTTCTCAGTGAAAAATTTTAGAGTTGAAAAGCCATTTTACTGACTACATCTTATCTCTAGAAACTATCCTTCAGATTGTCACTAGAACGCAACCAGTTGATGAGAATGTGACCTTCAGCTGCGGGAAACAATGGAGGTGCGACTTTGACTGGCACTGTGCATGGAGCGAATATCTGTGCTTTGCAGTGGTCAGCAGCATGCATATTACCATTCTCTGTAACACACCCTAACCTGCAGGGTACTGCAGTAGTAAGCGGGGAGAGCCATACCTCTAGGGCATGCAATAAAACAGAACAAAAGGCTTAACTCCCATGTTTACTTTCATTCAGCAGCCAACGCTGCAAACTAAGCAAGTCGAAAAGAGACAAAGAAATAAAGGAACAAAATGCAATCAAACATCTTTCAAAAATACATTTGCTAAGCAGAAAACAGTACATAAAATTTAAAGCAATATCAGAACTATGAACTTTATTTTGAGTTTTTGGAAGAAACAATTTCTAGTGAACTTTTATTTCGTCAAGAGTGAATTATGCTTGGAATAATTCCGTGGTCAAACGGAAAAGTCAGCAATGAAATTATAAAGTGGCAATTACCTCTCTTCTGGTAAAATTGATTGAAAAATAAATTAATGATAAATAACACAAGTGTACTAAATAGTAATATTATTTTCTTACAAAATGTAGTATTGATTTTTCCCATTACGTTTCCTATGTTTTCGGAAGCATATCATTTATATTTATTAATATAAGAAAGCATTTTTGCATATATTTTTAAAAAATAAGTATCTCATTTTTTCCGTTCTATTTTCAGACATCCTCATTTGCTTTGTTTTGTGATATATGCATGATTACTGTCTCTGCAACTGCTCTGATTAATGAAAGACTTGAGTCAAATATTTATATTTTGAAAAATTGATTTGCTTTCCCATTATCTGAAAAAAAAAAAGTTTTACTCCACTCTGAAATAATTTTGCCCCCCCCCCCTCTCCATAAAAAATTATACCGGAGGCATGCAAAAAAAACTGTTGCTGAAAAAAAGCTTTAAAAATTAACATAATTAGATTCGAAAAATGAGATTTAATAAGCAGTTTCTAATTCTTATATTTTTCTGTTATCAGTAATTAACATTGGGTAGAGAAATCAAACTCTGGTGGAGGAGGGAGATTTAAATCAAAGTAAACAAGTATTTTATCTGCATTGAATTCAATCTTCCATCTCCGCCAAAGGTAAACTATGCTGCCTTCAGCAAGAATATTTCCGAACTAACTGCGAGGTCAAATTATATAAAAATAAATAAATATTTCCGTCAAGCAGCTGCTTGCCACAGAGATCTGACAGGAACCTGCCAGTTTTTACGCCATAGTAGAATGTCTATGAGGAGGGCGAGACCTCAGCAGGGAAGCAACACAAACACGCCTTACCCGGGGCTCGAACCCAGGTCACCTTGATAAGTAGCCAAGAAACATATTAATAAATTGCATGCCGAGATGTGCTGTTGAAAAATGGTTCAGGAATTCAGATGGTGGTAGCTTCACAACTTCAGTATTTTTTTACCAGCAGCCTAAAGTAAATGAAGATCAGTATTGCATTTATTGTTTTTGCGAAGAATGTTTTGTGCTATAGTTTTCGGAAGTTAAGCGGAATGACGCTAGTCTTAGGAATTTATGCCTTTGGACATAAATCATGAACACTAGATTATTTACAATACAATTACATTTCTTGAAATATTCCCTATCACTTGTGACAAATACGCTATTCACACGAAAAAAAATTCGGACCAGTTTTAGAGGCAAAAGTTTCAAAAAATAATTGAAAAAATACGAATAAGCCATCTGATTCCAATTTTACTAAAAGAGGCAATATGTACGAAAGTTTTGTAGCGTAAAAAAAAAAGATAATCCTGGTTTCTTAGGCAAAAATTTAAGGAAGTTCACAGTGGTATTCGCAAAAATATTAAGAAAGTTCACACTACAAAACTATTTAAAATTTCGTGGTGTATTACAGAATGGGTTACAGGTATTATAAAGAAAGTGCAATTTTGAACCTAGTTATAAAAAGAAAAGTAGTTCCACTTTGTGATCTGTCTTGCCTGTGTGTGCATATTTTTTTCGTATTTCAAAATATTATTAAAAAATCTTTTTGATTAGATAGGTATTGACGAAATATTGCAATCGCACTTTCCCCGAATATTTCAATAACGTCCTATAATGGTAGAAAAAGTGTGAAAATGACACAATATTTAACAAACATTGCCAACGATATGTTTATGATAGAAATTTGAAATTTGCATGATAGATTATGGTGATTACGAAGTTTACATTGGCAGCAATGATTGGCTTCGTGCTTCCAAAATATAGCTGGGAAAATGCAATTTTTTGTTTAATGAGAAACTCTATTTGTGTGGTAAAGGTACTAATAAAATATTAATGCCTGCATTTTTCAAATCATCCATTACATCAAATTTCTAATATGAGAGGAATGTAAAGATTGAAAATAAGAACTTCATTCTTTTTGAAAACGAGTATCCCTTTTTCACCAGAGGCGATATGTATTCTTCTAGTTGCTAATTGTGTTCCATTTCCTTCTCTCGTAAGTTATACGGAAAAATTACGAAAATTATCAATCTAAAGATTTTTTATTACCAGAATGTCTAAGTGTATTTTTCTTCTTATTTGGGAAGGGGGGCAATGTTGCCTCTCTGTAAATGTTACTAGCAATCAGCTAAGCTATTTAGTTGAAATTTATATCGAAGTATATTTTGAGCTGACTAATATCCTTCTTTGGCTTTTATGGCAAACTTACTGGAAGCTGTGAGAGGGAGGGGGGCTATTTCTAGATTGTAAAGTATGGCATGCTACGTTGGCAGTGAATTTATAATTTCCTGTCTTAAATTTCCAGACATTTCTCATTAATTATGAGTGTATTCCTTCAAAACTTTAAAGAATACAATGCTCATTGTAAAAACTGGAGTAACATGGAAATTAGTGCCTAAAAGTAGCAAGGTGACTGTTTGGCTTAATTGGAAGTGTTGGAAGCCTCTACTCTATAGTTTCCAGATTCAAGTCCCAAATATAGCAGCGTTGAGATTTATTTCCATTAAATCCAAACCCTTCATTTGGTAAGAAAGCAGAACCGATGGACTTGGAACGATGCCTTCCTGCGGTTGCGACGTAACGCCGTGGTCCGTGTGGAGGTAAACCACACTCTGTGCACGTTTATTGATAGCGTTGAAGGAAGGTTTCCGTCTGTCTCTTAACAACTGCCCAAAGAGTCTTCTTTATCCTACCCATGTATGAGCCTTTGAGGTCCTTATTACCTGGCATTTAGCTAATTGTGTGCACAAGAGTGCGACTGAGAATAAATAACTCTACTAAATAAAGGTATTTGCTGTAGAGTGATTTTAGAAAATGGATTTTAAAATAACACTTCTGCTAAGATTTTCAACAAATTTTGCTATTTTTTCGAACCGTAATCCCAAGCTACAGTACGGAACTTATATACTCCTCCCCACGAAAAACTATCATATTCACTGGGAAAACCCAACGTTTTAATTTTATTGTTTTTTTTCTTTGTAAGTACTAATAAAATACTATTATTTAAATTTTCCAAATCATCTGTTGGTTCGAATTATCACTGTTAAAGAGTACAAAATTTGGAAAACGATAAATTTCGTTCTTTTGAAAAGGAACATCCTATATTATCCAGAGGCGAGATATGTTCTTCCAGTGTTTTGACAGAAATTATTCTTACCGAAAAGGGCAGCGTATGATTTTTCTCATCTTGGAAGCGATCTTTCAAAAAGTATTATTCCAAAGTATGTGTACGGTACATGAAAATCAATACGGTCCCCTTTCAGCTCTCCCCAGAACTACCAAGGCCGTAACAACGGTGAGGCAAGTAAAGCATTAGCCTCGGGAGCACAAGATGAGGGGCGCATAAAAATACATAATGAGGGGTTCAGAAAAATACAAGATGAGGAGGATCAGAAAAAGACTGCTATGAAACTATATAGCGGTGCAATTTCTATTCTTGTCTCTGGCACAAATATAGCTAGTTACGGCTCTGCCCAATCGCCCCTCACAGCATGGGGTGTCTGTGTGTGTGTGTGGAGGGAGCAGGTTGATCCATTTGACAGAGCTCCAGACCCAATATTTTATTTTCCCAATTTCTACTCCCAAATGCGATTGCATTCAGATTTTCTTCCGTTAATCCCCATGAGAAAGGGGTCACCATTGGGCTTCTGAAGATTGCCGTCCGTCAGATGGGACATTAACCTGTGGGTAAAACGCCATATCCTATATAAGTAAAAGAATGCACTGAATTCTCTTGATGGGAGATTACCATCCGTCTCCTAATAGCTGCCCAGTGGATCTCCTATACCAACTTTCTCCAAGCCCTTTTGACCTGGCCATTTAGCCTGTTGTGTGCAAAAGTGCGCAGCTTAGAGGTTAAACCTAAGACTTAACCACCCCCAAGTGCTGAGTAAAATAAATTTGTCTCTTTACTATTTACTTGATTCCTAATCAGAGGTACACGAATTTGCACATCGTACAATAATTTATTACGGTATAATAATCTTTCATCCCTGAATTTTCATTATTACTGAAGTGCGCGTAGCTTATACCAACGGGACGTGGGTTGGAATCCCTGATAAGGCATTGATTTTTCTTTTTCTGTGTTGTCTTTCTACTGATGTTTCGCCTTCATCCCAGTTCTTCTCCGTAGCGTATTATGCGTACTAACAGGCTTCTCTCACATCTCTGTGACAGGCTGCTCTAATAATTTAATATTTTATTTATTTTTAGAGTGCTATAAATAATACTAACTACCTAAGCTTTATCAGAGAATTTTCTTGGAGCACGTTTTCGGCATGTTCGCACAAAACTTATGTTATATATAACATATTTCCATAGGCCTTGGTTAGTATTGAATAAAAAGTGGATTGGTGCAGGAAAAGTGGGTTGGAACTTTTCGGAATGTCGCCATTTGCAGTAATATATCCATTGGCGATTTAGAAAAAGCATTTCATGATGGGAAAGGAAAGCAGATTCGTAGGTAAAGTAAAATTTTAGTGTAAAGTGTTTTATTGAAGATAAATTAATCATCATAACACGTGACTCTTTAATTCTATATTTTCAACATAATTCACTCAATATTTAAAGGGTTATAGAAATTTAAATATTTAACAAGCTCATTTTATCAGAAATCTATTCCAGAAGTACTTTAAAACTATAAAATAATTTTATATAGGTCGGATCTAGAAAAAAAAAATATGGGAAGAGCAATTAACTGGATCGAACCGGAAAAGAAATAAAAGATGGAAAATAACTGAATTGGTGTTTCAGTATGAAATTGCCACTCCGTTGCAGTGGTCTTAAAATTCTTTTGAAAAATCGTGTTGCGTATTTGTTTCATATTATTTTCATCTCCAATCCGGTTACTAACATTCTGAAGATGAGGGAAAGAGGGACATGCCCTCCCCTCGACCCCAATAATAAATGAAAATGAATGAAAAATAATACGAAACAAATATGTAACCAATTTTATCAAATAATTGTTTATTTTGGAAATTTGTATAAATAATTATTGCTCTGTTAGTAAAGATTATATAAGTTCCTTACGCATTGCTTCTGTTAAATATTCCAGCATATGCAACTCCTTAAATAATAAGAGAATATTATTGAAATTTAAGAATTAGCTCCACTAAATGTAGATCTTCATTTTTGTTTTGTAGCATTTTACCATAAAGTCTTATATTCTAAGTTAGAAAGCTACAAAAGTTAGCATTCTGTTAATAAAAAGTGGAAATTCTTTTATATTGTTGTCTAAGCATTATATCTATACGTAGGTACTGAACAGAAAAAACGTTTCATGTTATTTGAATATGGAGTCATATTCAGATATCAGTAACTTCTTAAGTAATATTAATATGGACAAAATATGACTATAGTTATACTTGAGGTCTCTATCAAACCTTTTTAAATGTAGAATTATTCACAAATAATTGTTCAGTATCCAAATAATTTTGTAAGCTGGAAAATGTACTCAATTAAAACCTGAAAAATTATTGCAACATATTAAAATGAAAAAGAAACATTCTGTAAACTTTAATAAAATGTATATTTTAGCTGCATATGTAATGATTGAACAGTATATGAATTTTGAATGATTTTTGGTTAACAAGGTAAGTCAATGTTAAATATTTCAGATTCTATAACTCACTGAATATTAAAAATATCAAAAGTAGGTATTTAGGCAGACCGCAGTCAGATCTTCAAAAGTGATTGTCAATAATCACATTTTTCCATAAAAAGCTCTTTTAAGAAATTGTAGAGTTGTGAATTTGATTCCCTCTTGATCAAACATTTAACAATTTCAACTGTTTCTACTTTCTGTTGAGATCCTATCAATGCATGAATATACTATTCGGTCCTAAGACGTTTTTCTCTCCCCTTCAAATCCAAAAAAATTATTCCATGTTTCCTTTGCTCTTTGTCGAAATGTAAGTTTCAATAAAGGAATAAACAACCCACATTCTGCAGTCGACTCTTAGAGTCTCCCTGTTGCCTGGAGGGATGCAGGCAGTTTGTCAATTAGACGTTAATTGATGGTCGTATCCTCTCAGATCTTCTACTATGGCATATTAAACTGACAGGCTCCTGTTCAGACCTCTGTGGCAAGCAGCTGCTTGAGGGGGTATTTTTGAACCCTCTGAGCGTGAGATGCACAAAGAGGGGAGGGAGAGTTCACCCATTCAACCTACCTTCTCCCGGCCGGAACGGTAGTGAAAGGGTTGTAACTTTTGTAATAGTTAGCATAAAATCTGTTGTTTTTTTCCATAATCTATGTAAATTATTTCGGTACCGTATTGACTTAATAAGTTCTGTGGTTATCCACGGTTTTAAATTTTTTTAATTTTTTATTCACATTTCCCTTTACTGTAGCTTTTTTAACTAATTTTTTAAAGTCCTCAAAGAAATGGTCAAAAGCTTCATTTACGTCATAATAATTTTGTATATGATTCCAACTATAGTCCTTTGAAGCCTTGTTGTAATTTCACTTTGTCTGTGTAAGTAATTAACTGTATTGGCTTCTTAGCTTTGACTGAGACATTCGTTGTTGAAGAAAAGGTGAAATAAATCATATAATGATCTGTGATGATCATATAATGATCTGTGATCATATAATGATCTGTGATAATGATCTGTGATTTATTACAATACAGGGGCAACAAGAAAAAGAACTTATTTTCCTTATGAATAAATGATCTATACAAGTTTGTGATTGCGATCTCGTAATCCCCGTAATATAATTTGACAAGTTGTATAGAGTCATAAGATCTAATCAACTATTTATATGTTCTGTAGATTTTGAGGTATCCAAGTTCATATCTCCCGTAAGAATAATATTACGATCTGGAAGTTTATCGACATGTTGAAACAATTCTTCAATGAAATTCGTTTCTCCACCTCCAACATAACGATAAATCGACAATAAGACTACCGACATTGTCGAATTCAATTGAATTTTTAATGCAATAACTTCGACTGAGTTCATTTCGAAATCTAACTGGGAAGCACACCAATGCTGCTTGATGTAAATCACAATTCCACCAGATCTGTTAAAATGTCTACAGTTAAAAAATCCTTTGTATCCCTCAATATGAAATAAAGATGTTTCATTTTCAGGTATCCAAATCTCAGAAAGGATTATTACATCTGGTTTACAATTACTACTTTCTATCAATGCCAAAAACACATCAAAATTCGCCAGTAAACTTCTGATATTCAAATGAATAAAACTAATTCCTTTTTTGAAATCAGAATGGATCAATTTAAGTTCTTCGAGGTCAATATAAATACCCCATGTTCCTTCCATTTTATGGCTAGAAAAAAAATTAACCAAAACAAAAAATCAAAAATGCATTTTAAGGAACTTAATAGCGCATCAGATATTAAGTTTGACTCATTGTCAATTCTGATGGCATTTGAGTCGTCATTTTTCCTTAGGAATATTTTTTCCAATTTAATCCATACATATTTATATTTAAATTCCTTTTGAAGAACTTTGACTTTATAAAGTAACCTCTTCCTTTCTATTGTTAATTGCTCATTTATGTAAAATGGTTTCTCTTCCATTTCTTCATTTAGCGAATTTAGAAATAACTTCCTCTCTTTTCTTTTCCCCTCTAATCACTTATTTATGATGTCTTCGTTCTTAAACTCTATTACAATATTACCAGGTTTATCAGCATTACCAGACTGAACCCTTTTAATTAATTTTATATCCTCTTGTTTCTGGGGAATTTGTAATATAGTAGACACCTTATTTCCAATTAATTGTAAATTCTCCTGCGGTTGTTGAGGTATACCAACAATCTCTAGATTTTTTTTAATGCATCTAGTCTTAAGTCTTTAATCTTAGACTCTAATATGTTAATTTGTTTTTTCAATAAAAATACATTTTCCTTAGTTTCGTCAAGATCAGACCTATGACATTTAAGCTCATTCATAATTAATTCATTTTCCTTTACGAAGTCATCTATTTTTTTACTACAGAATTCAACAATCTAAGAATATCAACATTTTGTTGATTAATTCTTTTTTCAAACTCTGTGAATTCTTTCCTAATTTCCAACTTAAAAATATTAATAAGCTCCACTTTTAATTTATGATCAGAGGAATCCATAAAGCAACTTGGCTTACCATTGTTCACAGAACGGTTATCTTCATTTCCCATAGATAGCTGCACATATTCCACTTCACTTGTAGAAAGGGAACCGCCCATCGTTGAGGTAACTCTTTTCTTCTTACAATTATTACATACACTTTTGCTTCTTCTGTCTACTGACATATTTCTATAAACCTCGAGTCCTTTCCCCACACATCCAATACGAAAAGTAGCTTTACATGAACCATAACACTGTAAATATTCCTTTTTTAAATCTGCGTCCTTACTACACACCTTACAAGTAAATTCCATGTTGCCAAAAAATATAGATGATAACTTCATTTGGCTCCCTATTTAATTTAAATCGTATTTCGATGTCAGCAGTTGCTGATAATTCATATAGATGTGATTCGTATTTGCTGACATCGAAGTGGAATATCGGATACAGTTTCATAAAATCTTGATAATTGACTTGTGTTCCCGAGTTGATAGCCATATTTTTTGCATCTAAAAAGCTGTTGTAAACTCGTACAGGGTCTAAAGTGTTGAGTTTAAAGTTGCACTCGAATTCTTGTTCGGGAAACTGTTTGCTATTCACTCTGATCTGAATCCGTCTAGTAACATGTGATCAGACACCATATTGTTTCTGGTTTGACTATTTAATCGGTTAGACTTTTGCAAGACAATATAAAGATGGACAGGTTTATTTTGAGTTCTAGTAACCTGCCAACTTACATGAGAGTCAATTCGATATCAGATGTGTACAGTTTGCACGATTCCCAAAAGATCTCATGTGGATTGCAGCTTGCTAACTGAGATTCTAGTTTTGCAAGTACTTGTAGTGATGGTTCCACTTTTGGAATAAACCAAGATACGTGAGATATTTCAAATTTATACAACGTAGCCCCAACTCTCCGAATAATGTCTTTGTCGTCACTTTTTTCTAGTTTTATGGTATGTTTTACACCGCGAAACACTTTATCCACGTCTCGGCAGAATCCAAACATCCCATTCAGTGGTAAGAATAAACTTACATTTTGACTATTTTTTGTTATTTCATATCTGTCCGAGAATCCTTAATTGAATTCAGGATTTTTCTTCAACGCTTGTGCAAAATCCTTTATTTTATTATTCGTGTCCAGTTTATCTTCGCCTCCGTCGTACAAATACTTATTCCTTTTCGAACTGTCTGAAGTATCTTTGAACCACATCATACTTGTGGCAGCACTGTGAAAAGTCTTCGGTAAAATCAATTAAATTGTGAATTGTGGTCGTCACTCCTGGCAATTCAATATCTTCCAAATCTCTGCTTTCGATATAATACTGAGCTCTCTTAAAAGTGTTGGTTGTACCCGTTATTGACTATCGTAACTACATCACTGCCGCCGATATCAGACCCATCTGATTTCAGTATTTTGCCTCTGACATGTATATTAGGGTGGGACGAAAAAATTCAAAAATTTTTTTTCAAGTCGTAATACCGCGGAAAAGTTGCGAATTGGAGAGACTAAAAAGGGGTTAAAAAAGAAATAAAATCGGTTTATATCTCCCGGTCGCGCATGTGCTCTAAATTTTGCCGAAATTTGGAAAAATTTACATTTTTACGATAATTTTTAACGTTTTTAAATTAGCGTCTTCCCGAATGTAATAGCTCAAATTCTTATGTAATTAGAACCACAAAATATAATGTTTAAGTATTATTTAAATCCATCAACATCTTCCGTTCGCGCATTGCCTTCAACTTTAATGAAATTTTCAAAAAAATTTACAAATAAAGGTAGATCACAGTTCAAAGAAAAATAACACTAACAACTTACATGTTCTTTATATTCGTTCTTTATTGAATACAAGTTTAAATGTTTAAAAACAAATTATTTTAGACCATTAGTAATATTTATAAACAGATGTTTTTATTGAAAAAACTACGTTTTTGTATGAAGAGTCGTAAGTCCAAGAAACTCATGTTGAACAATTGAACATCTCCGTTTTCACTCATTCTTAGCTGAAAGTACTTTGAAATCTGATTTATGGGCGAAGTTAGGCATGGTTGACCTTGACAGCAGAGTTGTTCTGATAAAACCATCCCTAGACTCAGCTCCGCAAACTTTTCCTGAGGCTTCTGTCACGAGTTTCTCACATCGTTCAACTGCCTGTGTGTGAACTGAGAATGTCTTGAATGTTCTATCCCAATTAGGGACTGAGTCACTTTGAATATGTGATTTAATCTCATCGTCACTGATATTTTTTAATAATGGGGGAGAAGATAAATCACAGTCCATCCAGTTAATTATTTCCGAGTAGTCTTGAGCCTTGAAATTGAGTTTTGGCAGCATGAATGTTCTGATAGTTGTTCTCTTTTGATCTAACTGTCTCGCCTTTAGAATTCGTCGAAGTCCGAGCTCTCTTATGTGTTTTGTATTATCTTGTGTCACGGCTAACATTAAATGTTCTGGATGAGCGAAAAAGCCATTTCGTTCGATCACAGGGTCGACAATATTACGTAAATCTTCAGGCAGGTACCTTGAAGATTGTATTGATTGGTACACAAGTTTTGGTCCCTCTGTAAAGTATTTACTTGTTTTAATACTAAACCACATTGGCATGTATGACTTCAAAATAAATACAACTATTTCTTGAAGTTCAGGTGTGGACTTTCTTCACTTAAGTACAATCTGAGAGTTCGATTTGCTGTTGTCAACCACCTCGAGTGTGAGAAGGGACCAGGATCTCGTACAGCCAAATCCTCTTTACAGTTTCCCGACTTTATTGCCATGGAAATATCGAGTAGATATTGCTGATCCTTACTTAATATACTTCTGTCTATTGTGGGGATCTGACAGCTTAGGTACAGCCGTAGTATATCACCGTTAAGTCACAAAGTTACAAAAAAATGTCATAACACAAAACCAACATTGAAATAAATGCAAATGCCAAAATAATAACTGGAAGAGCGAACGAACACACATCAAATACGAGGAATAAGTGCAGACTGACTCGGTGGCGAGAGTGGTAGGTGGGGATCGCGTCGTGGTCATTGACCCGAGCGAGTTACGACGAGCGCGAGAATTTGTTAGATTTGACAGCTGTTGCGCGAGCGGAAGACCTTAACCGATTTGAACCATTCTGTTTTCTAAATCATTATCGGTTCGAGTAAGAGTCGACTAGAGCTATTCATTTAAATAGTGACAAGTTAAGTAAGATAAAAAATTATCGTAAAAATATTAATTTTTTCAAATTTCGGCAAACTTTAGAGCACATGCGCGACCGGAAGATATAAACCGATTTTATTTCTTTTTTTACCCCTTTTTAGTCTCCCCAATTCGCAACTTTTCCGCGGTATTACGACTTGAAAAAAAATTTTCAATTTTTTCGGCCCACCCTAATGTATATAACTGTTGTGCGGATGTAGAAAACCATGTCTGTGGTAAATATTTCGTATTTTTCGAGATTTTTAACATTCACATTGGTTTCTCGATATTCCAACTATTTTGTCTTTGAATTGTCGTCTATTGCGTCTTCGAACAAATTCCAGTAAGAAGCCTCAACCTCCATCTTATACTTATTTTATGACTTTATGATTTTTAAGCCATTTCCGTAAATTAACTGATTAAGAATATTTCTGCTTTTAGGGGATATTTTCCCGTTTTTTCTAACGATAGGCGACGGAACTGCATAAAATAGTTTAATTCGCTTTCTTAATATCTTCATCTTTATTTAGGTCTGATGTGTAACATATACGTCACGTTTTCCTATATATAAAGTCACGTTTTCCTTGTTCAAGTCAATTACTTTATTATTCTGATCGGTTACTTTCATTCAAACGTTGCAAATATAATCAGTTTTATTCAGCGGTAAATATATGGGGAAGAACGGATGTGTGTCGATTAAACTGCCAGGAGATGTTTGAGGCACGAAACTGTACAACACGTCAGTAGTGGTTAGAACCCCTAGCGGATTTGACCTTGAAAAGTCACCAAGGTCACGGGCTATGACCATACCCACCTCCAGTCACGTACCCATCTGACGTCATCACCTTCGCGCCACAAACTCCTCCGTTTTTACCGTTCTTCCGCCATTTTGAATCCTGACGTCACAAGCCTCCCCTCTAAGACACCCCTGCTTGACCCACCCATCATGAAATAAACAATTCTAAAACTCCCAAATTACTCTGAGCCCTCCATATTAGTGTCTGACGTCATTACCCTCGAAATATTCTCACGATTCCAACCCATTGGCAACTAATTCTGAAATTTACCAACTTTTGGCGGCAACGTTAAGGGCATGCCCTCTCCGACCTATTGCACAAACCCATGAAGGGTGACCTCAACTATGATGCAATCATCTTGTCCAGACCTGTTTACCTCTTTTCACAAAGTACTGCAGTGCAGCTCACTCTTTTTTAAAAAAAAAACTCATCTCACGCGCTGGTGTGATCCCGCTATCTCTCACCAGCGATTTAACCCACTACGCCATAGAATGTTATTGTGCTTAAATGTGGATGAATTTGGTATAAACGATCATTATAAATTTCGCATCTCTTTATTCCTTATTAAATTACATACTATATATTTATTTCTTGTTAATTAGGAATATTGTTAAATGATTTTTTTTTATTAGTTGTAAATCACATTTAACTTCAAAATAAATTAAAAATGATTTTTTTTTATTCCTTGGAATTCACATTTAACCTAGGAAATTTTCATTGAAATTTTATTTCTTATTATTCACATTTACCATAGGAATATATTATTTTTATTCCTTATAAATCGCATTTAAAAATTTATAACTTCTTCGCATTTTCTCATCCTTTATTGAAGTACGTAGCAAAACGTTTTAAAACATCACATAGGGAACTACAGTTCTGTCCGGTTAATATTTTATTCCTGGAAAAAATTATTTTTATTCCCTGTTTTTTGTAGCAGCTTTTCACGTTCTCAGCCTTCAAAACATCGCAAAATATTTTGTAACATCGTATAGGGAATTAGAGTTCTGTCTCGGTTAATATTTTATTCCTAGCAGTTTAACTTACGAATGATTATTTTTATTCCTCGTAAATCATAATAAAAATAAATTTTTAACCTCTTCGCATATTCTCATCCTTTATTCAAAGACATCGCAAAACGTTTTGAAACATCATATAGGGAACTATATTTCTGGCTCGGTTTTTTCGTGGAAAATTAAGAATAAATTATTTCTTGTAAATCACTTTTAGAAATACATTTATAACCTCTGCTCATCTCTATCTCATCCTCTCCTGTGGCCACGTTTCATTGATAGACGTCACAAAAGCAGAAATGCTTTGAAACGTTATTTTTTCCCAATTTACACTCCTAGCTCTGAGACATAAATTTTAAATCCTTTTAAATCGCACAATTTATTCTTCTACTGCAACTTTGTATCTCACTTTTCTTTCATGTATCGCAAAGAACCACGATGGACGGGGGAAAAGTTATTTTTTTAATCTGAAAACTACGCTCTGAATAATATTTATAGGTGCAATTTTGAAATATTTTATAACAGCCTTGCTCTGAATAATTCCGAGAAATATTTTAGGAATAAACTTTTCCATTATGCCATGGAAGAATTCGATTTCAGAAACCTGACCATGAGTCATTCGTCGCCTTCAGGAATACATTTAAGACAAGCTAATAATACCAGATAGCGTTCTTAAACCTCATCGGTCAATCTTAACCTCAATAGTCAATGAGTCCACTATGCATGGGAGGGGACCTTTCCCCCTGTTACTGTTGACTGTAATGGACTCACACGACAAGGGAGTATAAAAGGTCATGCAGACGGGGTAGGAACTCATTAGTTCTGATCATCTACTAACTTTTGCGTCTCGATTTTCAGAGTTTTATCATGTCCAGTTTTATCGTACCTGTAGTGGCTAATTTTTTCATCGCCTATGGAGGAGGAGAGGAAGCAGACAACCTCTGATGTATTAATGGATCAAAATTTAAAAGCTGTTTCATCCAGGAAAAGCGTCCTGCTGATTCAGCTAACGTTTCGTGCAAGCGGCCCAAGACTGGGGAGAGACCTTCCTTCCCCGGTTCTGGGCTTCCGGTCCCTCAGCTCGTGCTTTACATCAAGCAAGGATTGTAAGAACAAAGGATGGCCCTTTACAGCTAGGTGGATAACCCTATGTGTCTGTTACAGTTAATGATGGTGCTGTTCCCGGAACTTCCCGTGCCACTGATGGACCTTCCTATACCATAAAAAATGTGAGAAACTTCATCTCACAAAAGTTTAAAACAACGTTTGTGTCCACAACCGTTCAGCTTAAAGGAATGGAGGATGTACAAGCGCATAATTTCATTCCGGCTCTGCGTGGCATTCATAGCGAAATGCTGTCAGACCTTGTGCCTCGAGGGGATTATTCTCACGTGTGCTTGTGCTTTAGGAGCCCTGACATTAAAAATCCTGTGAACCTTCCTCTTATACTGCGAAACGATCTCCCTGCTGAGCGGTTCATGACTGCAATAGAGCGAGTCATCCAGTCAAACGAGGGGCTAGGAGGACACAGTGAAATAGAATTTGATTTTGCGTGTGCGGATCTGAGGAAGGAAGGCATTGGTGGATATGGCCATTTTAACTCTCCTGGAAGAAGATCACTCGTCAATATTGACTCTTTCCTAACAAACAAAAAATTTGTATTGAAAATCAACAATACTGATGAAATGTGTCTAGCTCGTGCCCTCGTAGTGGCCAAAGCACTAAACATGAAAAAAAGAGGATTGCCAAACAACTCTGAAGGTGTAAGACGTAGTGATTCCATGTTACAGCGACTAGAAGCAGAAAAACTACACGCAGATGCTGACATTCCTATTGGACTATGCGGCCTCCCAGAAATCAAAACGTTTCAACAACAACTGGCTCCAGAGTTTTGTATTGTTGTGTACTCGGCTGACGACGAATTTGTCCCCATATTCGTAGGTGGAGATGCACCCCAGACCCTCTTTCTGCTATTTAGTAATTGCCATTTTGATGCGATTACCTCACCATCATGATTATTTGGAGCAAGAAATTTCTGCCCTCAGTGTCTGAAAGTATCAAATCATCCTGGGCATGTCTGCAAAGGTACGTGTATCATGTGCCTTTCCATTGCTTGAATTTGCGAAGAGTTATACACGATCGACTTTGAAGCTGTAAGTAAATAGTGTTTTATTTCTTCTGGTGGCGATAAACCGAATGGATCAAAGTATTCGACGTAAGTTAACTTCGTATCGCTGAAATAAGCTACCCAATCAGTTCCTAACCACAGGAAACGTTAAAGTTCACTATACCATTTTCGTTCATGAATATTTTTGTTGGCAAAGAATCGATAGAGTATACACCACGGAATCCTTTTTCGTTTTTCATTATTTTTTGGATATCTAAGCTCTTTTTTTTTAAATCCCTGAATTATTTGTTTTCCTGGAATGTACAAACCTTTTCCTTTTCTTTTATTTTTAGATAAGCCAGCTGTTCCTTGCTTTCCAGGAACGTATAACCCCTTTCCTAAAACTTTTTGTGCAAGCTTAGTACCAGCATATCCCGCAGCTCCAACTGCAGCTGCTTTTCCCAATGCTACGAGTGCAGGTATTAAGAACGGCAGAAATCCACCTAGCTGTGTTTTACTGAAACGAAGTCGAACTGGCGTTGTAGATTTTTTCAGTTTAACGATTTGTCTCTTTGTCAGTTTCAAAGTATCGTTACCTTTCTTCTGTGGATATTACTTAAAGTTATAGGATTCTTATTTACAAATGCACTCCTCAAGTTTTGCTTTTGTCCAGACGTTAAACTAATCAGATAACTGTGATACATTATATTTTATTTTATAAGTATCATGTACTTATATTTTATATTTAGAAATTAAGCATGTATTGTGTAAAGTGTAAAACGAAAACTTTAACGGATAACTTTGAATATGTCACATCAAAGAATAAAAGAGTGATGATGAGAAGTAGATGCCGAACATGTGGAAAAATGAAATATAAATTTGTGAAACAGAAAGGAAAATTTGTAAAAGGTGGAGATATAGTAAGCTGGATTCAAGAAAAGTTTAATCCACCTGAAATGCACATCCAGGTTACCAGTATTGTGAACCGTTTACGAAACTGGAGAATAGTTTAATGCGAGGAGATCCTGGTATTAACCGTGTGGACAAAGCCTGCAAAAAGCACGACATTTCTTACAGCAAATCTATAGAAACTAAAGAGACACGAAGCCGACCAAGAATTATTAAATGATTTGGATGAAATTCAGAATCTAACTTTAGGAGAAAGAATTTCAAGAACGATAATCAAACCTATCATTAAAACAAAGAAACGGTTCGGTTTAGGACACAAGAAATAAGATGCTTTCTTCCGTTTACTATGAAAAGATCTAATGCGCAAAACTGGATTAAAGGGAAAAGAAGTCAAAAGATTTCTCCAACAACAAGATGTGTACACGTTACACAAACCCATTTATAAAAAATTCCAAACCAGACGGGTTTATGTCTCGAATGTAAACGACCAGTGGCAGAGTAATTTAATCGATATGCAAAAATTTAAATTTCACAATAACCACACGAATTGCATTTTAACCGTGATTGACATTTTCAGCAAATTCGCCTGGGCAATACCTATTAAGAAGAAACGGGTAATGAGATTACCAAAGCATTGTCGAAATTTTTAAACAACGTAAACCATCCAAGTTACAAATGGATAAGGGAACTGAGTTTATCAATAAAGAAACTGAAGCATTATTTAATCAACGAGGTGTCCATTGGTTTGCCACAGAAAATGAGACTAAAACTCAAATTGTGGAACGATTTAATAGTAATAGGACTCTAAAGGCAAAAATGTGGAAATATTTCACTGCCAATAACACTAGAAAATGGATCGATGTCTTACCAAAAGTCGTTAAGAACTGCAATACTTCCTATCACAGATCAATAAGAATGACCCCAAAAGAGGCAAGCTTGCAGAAAAACGGAGATACTGTGTATTTTAATCTGTTTGATAAAAGATTTAAATCTATTACAGCACCAAAATTTAAAATTGGCGACAGAGTGAGGATCGCCAAGTACAAGACACCGTTTAGAAAAGGTTATCTGCCGGATTTAAAAAAGAGATTTTTGAAATTGCTCAAATTCTGAATACAGATCCCATAACCTATAAGATCAAGGATCTGAAAGGAGATTGGTAGAAAGGAGATTGGTACAATCATTGGTAGTTTTTACACCCAAGAAATGGTGAAATACGAAAAGTAAGATGACATTTATAAAGTTATAACCATTCTGAAAACTAGAGTGAAGAATAATAAAAAAGAGTATTATGTTAAATGGTTTGGTTATGGTAATACATTTAATTCATGGGTCAAAGAGGATGATTTTTTTAAATAAAGCAAATGGAGATTCAAAATTTTGACTTTGAAGAAGATGAGAAATTCTTGAACAGAAACGTATTAGCACCTCTCTGGCCTTTTAGACTTTTAATCTGTGGTCCATCGAGCTCAGGGAAGACGAACCTTTTGTTGAACTTAATATTTAAACATCTCTACTGTAATAAAATCTTTTTATATGCCAAAGATTTAACCGAGCCGAAATATCAGTTTATGTAAGAAATTTTCGACGATTTTCACGAAATTTTGGAGAAAACATTTGGCGAAAAATTCTCAATTGCAACTTTCTCTTCCAGTAAAGAAGATATCGTGAAGGTCAACGAACTGGATCCCGACATGCAAAATTTAATGTTTTCGACGATTTCGTAACCGAAAGAGATCAAAACCTCATCGAAGAGGAATCATCCATTCGTCAGAGGAAGGAAAAAGAACATATCATTGATTTACCTGACACAGAGTTATTTTTCGACTCCAAAAGACATTCGACTACAGTGTAATTATTTTATATTCTTTAATATGCAGAACAAGAGAGAAACGTTGCAGATACAAATGGATCATGCAACAAAAATCAGGAAAGATATTTTTATGCAGTTTTATGCATATGTAGTTTCAAAACCACACGATTTCTTATTAATCAATAAAAAAACCAAGCACATGACTCTCAAGTACAGAAAAAATTTTGATAAATAAAGATGAATTACTTGACGGGTTTGGCATCATCAGCTCTGAAACCGGTTCCGAAAGAGGACCAGCGGGAATTCCAGGTGTCGGTTTTAAATTGACACACGATGGGTACTACGGCATGAGTAATAAAAAATTGAGAAATGTAGCCAATCGCGAAGAGGGTTCGGACTCTGTGACAAAACAATATCTGCAACAAGAGTCTATAACACTGAATCACACGGGAAATTCTGACGCAAATACTAAAAGAATATCGAATGTAGGCAGACCTGTAGAAAATGGAGAATGTCGCTACCATTCACTACGTTAATAATACTTCTTTAATTTTTCGAAACAACCGCTACGGTGCACGAAACAAATAAATAATCAATGTTACTGAACCGGATGCAGATTCTGGAGTCGTTACAAAAAGATATTTGGAAAAAAAGAGCACTTTGCAATGACGATGACAATTACGATGCAAGCAATAAACGCATTAAAAATCTTGCAGAACCGATCGATTCATCCAATGCCACTATGAAACACTACGTCGACAACTTGACCACTGTTCAAAATACTCCAATGAATGCATTGGTGAGAAATAAAGATGGGTTTTACGTTCCACGAAGCATTGCATTCGACGGCTTAGTTTCAATGCAGAAAGAAAACAAATCCTTGATATTGCCAATCCCGAGTCTGATTCTGCTGCTGCAATTAAGAGATATTTGGAAAAAGTCGCATTAACTGGCGAGGATATCTTTAATGCCAACAATAAGAGAATAGGAAATCTCGGGGAACCGAGGCACAACTGAAATGCGACAACAAAAAGTTAGGTTGATGGCTTGACAAAGTTAGATCCTAACCCATCCAATGCTCTATTGAGAAATGAAAATGGACTTTTTGCATCAAGTGGGAGCAGTTTCAATGGCGATGTAAGTGGAAGACGATTTACGAATGTTGACACTCTAATTCTAAACGATGATGCTGCTACAAAACTATACGTTAATAAAAAATACTGCAATTTGCCTTACCTATGGTGATAAAGAAGTTAAAGAAGACATGTTGCAGTCTCATCCAATTATACAGATAAACACAAAATTCGACCTACTAACGCCACCTATTTTCAAAGATAATTACCATCTATTCATTTGTAATTGAAATTATAAGCAAGGTAATCTGCTGCACAACAAATCCCTCTTTTAGTATAAATTATAGTATCAACTTGGACGATCAAAAATTCATTGAAGTAGTAAGACCACAACATCAGCAGTTTTTATTTCTGTTATTCCAGCAAACAAGAAATTTGACAGGGGGAGCACGATTAGCGTTTCACTTGCTAGACACTATCCAGATCCAAAAGAAAGAAGAAAAGTGCTTGGAGGTCTTGTTTCAGACTTTCCTCACTGGGTATATGTCTTTATTGTATATGAATAAAGATGAAGGATCTTAAGCAATTACACAGTATTATAGATGAAATCTTGAAATCGCGAGCTACTACAAAATCGAAAATTGAAGACGCTATTTTGGGAGAGGAACGAGTTAAGGATACGCTCGAAGAATTTAACAAACCAGTGGTGGAACGGTTAAAAGGTCTGGAAACTGTGAGTGAAGAAACAATGAAAAATATACAAGATGTAGTGAAAACTTTAGAGCCAGAAGAGCCCACTGAGATGCCAGAAAAAAACGTTCGTCTATATAATCCAGATTCCAACTTGCAAGATGAAATATTAAACCAATATAAACTAAAACTTCCGAATGAAATGTTATAGGCGATAAACCCCATTCTTGAGCTGAAAGAAATGATTTACCAAACAATCGGGCATCTTCAGAAACTGGGGGGCAATAAAGGCTACAGAAACCAAACGCTCTGGTAGAACTACTGAGAAATATCGGATTATCGATAATCACATTGAGGCACTTAGAAAATATTTAAAGGCGATTAAAATGATGCTCACAGTAATAGAAAGTCAACAGTTTGGTTCTGGACTATAAAAGAGTTTCGACGACATATGCGAAAAATTATCGATATTGGTTGCCAGTAAACGAGCTGGAAACACCAGTACAGAAGTAGTAAATGAATTTGTTGAAATTTGGGACATTTTGCTAAAAAACGATATTATTGACAAAAGAGGAACATAAGATTATGTTCAATAACATCGGTATTGTTTAGAAATTTACTCTTGGACACACACTACAGTCATGTCTATTTCAACTTCCGATTATGCAAAAAATTCCGATTTTTTGCATAATCGAACCATGATTTTTAGCTCCTATATATAATAAAGAGGGTATAACTGCTAACTCAACGATGAACGCAACTATTCAATGTACCAACTGTGGGATATCTATTCGCAAGTCCAATATGAACCATCATATGAAAACTGCATGAACTTCTCACATATTTGAAAAATGCGAATTTTGCAATTCCAGCTTTAACAGAGAAGACAATTACAATCATCATCTGAATCAATATCATATAAATAAAAGCAGTGCTTTTCGGAAAACATTTCTCACATATAAAATTGATAACATAAATATCAGAGAAGACATAAATAGTTTCCTGGAGAAAAATAACAATAAATGGAAACAAATAATTCGCAAGAAACTCAGTCAACCTCTAAAAGTTAGATTCGTATTACAATTGAATGAACAATTTACAATAAAATTGAACAAATTAC
Source organism: Ryuthela nishihirai (assembly GCA_038380435.1). Lineage (NCBI taxonomy): Eukaryota > Metazoa > Arthropoda > Arachnida > Araneae > Heptathelidae > Ryuthela > Ryuthela nishihirai. The sequence continues at coordinate 43,876,436 of JAWZYU010000005.1, forward strand.
AAAGAACAAAATGAACAATTTACAATAAAATTTAAAAACCAAACGGATTCTAAAGGAGAGAAAGAAATATGTGCACATTTTTCGACATGTAACGAAATAATTAGTTTGCCTACCTATCTCAATGAATTACCAAAAAATGCTTATGAGAAAATTGATAACGACTTTGAAAATTTTATACAAAAGGGAAGTCGATGGGTGTTTGACAAAATGCTTTCTATGGAAATTCATATGTTTCAGTATAATGCAGTTGGAGCATCTGCTTTCGTTAATTTACCAGAACATTTGAAATCTACAAAAGGAAGAGTGAATGTTAAAAACTACTACAACAAATGTTTCTTGTGATTAATATTAGCAGCTCTACATCCTGCTAAAGACCATCTACAACGTGTGGAAAAATATAAAATATTTGAAAACGTCTTAAACACATCTCATTGACTTATCCAGTTACCCACGATCAAATCCCGAAGTTCGAGGTTTTAAATAATCTTTTTATAAATGTTTTTAATTCTAAGAAAGGGGGTTTGCATACGTTATATATTTCACAGAATCCTGTTAAAGAATCCATACAACTTTTACTTTAAAAAAACTGCAGTAATTCTCACAATTGTTGGATTAAAAATATTAGTAATATAGAAGCATACATTTCAAGACATAACGGTAAATCCTATCCCTGCCCATACTTGTCTTCGAAATTTCACTCGCGACGATTTATTAAAGAATCCGTAGATAATTGCAAATCAAACACTTTACAAACTATCAAATATCCCGAAGCAAATAGTACGAAATTCCATAGAATTATAAACGGTTTGAAACACCCATATGTGATTTATGTAGACTTCGGATGTTTTTCGAAATGTAGAATTGAGATTAATCCATGTAGGATGCGAACTAAGTATTTAGTACCGTCAGGATTTGCATATATTATAGTTGGATAGGGAGGTAAACTGACAGAAATCAGAATGTACAGAGGGAAAAATGTAAAAGAATTTTTGAATGAAATGATCGAAGCCGAAATTTTGATGAATGATTTGAAGAAAAAAAATATTAAGGTGACCGATTTTGATTGTCAAAATTTTACTGGAGCAAAATATTGTAATATTTGTGGGAAAATTCTTGGAACTGATAGAGTAGGGACCACGACCACTTAACTGCAAAATACACAGGTGCTGTTCAAAACAAATTCTCACTTGAAATACCAGTGTTGTTTCATAATCTCAAAGGATTTGATGGTCACTTTATAGTAAAAGATTTGTGGAAATTTAAAGATAAGAAAAAAATTTCTTGTATTACTCAAACTACAGAGAAATATATATGCATTAAATGCGGTCAAATTAAATTTATTTATTCATTCATGTTCCTCAGTTCTTCACTGGATTCACTCTCGAAAAATGTGGAAATTTTCTGCATCCTAAGTCAATACTGCAGACAACATAATCTGAATGCTCACAGAAAGAACTTTTGAAAAGCAAAGGATGTTTTACGTATGAATACTTGCAACATAGTGGTCAGTTTTTGCAAACGTCACTTCCACCCAAAGAGAATTTTCAAAACCATGAACAATACGAAAGAGCTCAAATTTTGTGGAAAGCCTTTTCTATTGCTACCTTCAGGGGATATCACGATCTGTACATGATCACTGATGTATTACTGCTAGGAGATATATTTGAAAATTACAGAAATTCGTGTGTGAATAACTACTAACTCGATCCTTGTCATTATTTTAGCTCTCCTGACTTATCCTATGCTGCCTGTTTAAAAATGACAGAAATTGAGCTGGAACTTATAAAAGGTGATATGTATTTTTTCATAGAAAGAGCTCTGCGAGGAGGAATATCTTTAGTGTCTAAGAGATTTGCACAGGTCAACAATCCTTTAGTAGGTCTAGATGAGAGAAGTAAACCACAAAACTATATCACGTACTTTGATGCAAACAATTTATATGGCTGGGCAATGTCTCAACCTCTTCCAAATAGGTAAATGATATTAACTTGTTTAATATTTCAGATGACAGCAAAAAGGGTTATTTCTTCGAAGTTGATCTAGAATATCCGGCACATCTGCACGATTTACCCAATGATTTCCCCTTGGCTCCTGAAAAATTGAAACTCTCTGATAGTAATGTGCCATTCTTGATTCCAAATCTGTTCGACAAGCAAAATTATGTCGTTCACTATAGGTTACTTAAATTCTATGTGGAACTGGGACTGAGGGTGAAACAGGTGTATGTAATCTTGGAATTTGATCGAAAACCATGGCTGAAACCTTACATAGATTTTAATGCAACTAAAAGAATTAATGCCATAAATAATCTTGTAAAAGACTTTTTCAAACTGATGAACAATGCTATATATGGCAAATATTTAGAAAATAAGAGAAAGATAATAAAGTGTCACATTGTAAACATTGAAGAAAAGCTTAAAAAATTAATTGCAAATCCTAGGTACGTTCCTTGTGTTGAACTTGCAGAAAATTTCGTAATTTTCCATATGAAAATGAAAAATATTAGATTAGATAAACCATTTTACGTTGGTGTAACGATTTTGGAGTTGAGTAAATTACCCATGTATAATTACTTCTACAATTTTCTGAAACGAAAATTCAATGCAGAATTGTTGTTTACCCAATACCAATTCCTTCTGCGTCGACATCCAGATAGATGACATATATCAGAAATTTAATTCAGACTACTTTGATTTCTCAAATTACCCTACAAACCATGCATTATACAGTGAATCAAATAAAATAGTTTCAGGAAAATTTAAAGACGAATTAAAAGGTCTTCCAATCAAATAAGGTTGTTGCTTTACGTCCAAAATTATATTTTATAGATGCTCCAATTCCCAAAAAATCAGCTAATGCAGTAAAAAATGAATTTAATCACGTAGATTATCGGCAATGTCTATTTGATAAAAAAATTCTATATACGCAACAAACAGAATTTCGATCGGAGCAACATGATATACACGTATACCAGAATAAAAAAATTGCTTTATCCCAAGAATACACAAAACGACATGTCAATGGAATTCACACTTGTGGTTTTGGATATAATCGAATCTCTGATATGTATCGTAAAGAAGGCAATACCATTTCAAAGCATTGAACTGAAAACAACTATGAAAAAAGTACTAGTTTAGAAAGGCTAATAATCAGTGTTTAAATCTAATATCTCTGGTCAGAGCATAATAATTTCGAGCCCAAGTGTTTATAATATTGCTACCAAAGTTATGGGTTTTAAATAGGTGCCAGAAAAAGTTGTGCGACACTGTATCGAAAGCCTTATTTTGATAAACAGAGAGTAAGCAGCATTTGCTACGTTTTAAATTAGCATAGTTCCATCACAAATAATACTCAAATTTTGAGAAATTTTCCTCCCCAACAGAAGCTGCATAGGCCCAATAAGGTTCGAAAGAGTTACTCATTCTGATCATAACAACCTTCGCAAAAAGTTTATTGCAACTATTTAATACAGAAATAGTTCTCCAATCATTGACTGAAATATTACCGACATCGTTTTTTTTCCCAGTAATGCAATCTTTGCACGTCACATACCAGTTCTCATTTCACCAGATTCAATTAGTAGGTTGAAAAAAAAGTTCATAATGAAAGAATAATTGAAACACTTACCTTTAAAACTTTCACGATACCTCTAATGAAACCGTCAAGAATTTCGAAAATATCTTGACACATATTTATCTCGAAATTCCTATTGGCTGGCTAAAGTTCATCTTCAGTTTCTTAAAATCAGGTCAAAGTGTTAAACACGAGGCAAGTACAGGATGCTATTGAATAAACACAGACAGTCTCAAGTGACATGATTTTAGGAAACCGCTTAGAGATCGGTGACAAACACTTTTTGAAACCCAATTAATTAATTTTCCAGTGATCTGCAAGCATGGGTTTTATTTTTTATATTCTTTGGGGAAGGGGAACTTTTAGTTGTTGGCTAAAAAAATTATTTTAATACAATCATTTCTAATTCTACTACATCTATTTGCATGTTTTAAAAAAATAGTTCCCGAACCAGTATTTTTTACAGCTTCACTTTAATACTGAGATGCAGTGAATTCTAAAATAATGACATCAGTCAATTGAACTTAAATAAATGATTTCTATTTAGTTTGAATTAAATACGATAACATTAAAAAAATTCTTCTCTCTCTATACAAATTCCATACATTCTCAAAAACTATTCTAAACTACTAGATTTAAATATTTCTTACTTATCACTTACCTTCCAGCAGGTAGCTTCTATAAGGTAGGAATCCAGCCAATTAGAACTTTAAATATTCTGTAGGAAATGATATATTTTGTAGCAAAAAAATACAATACTTAAATACTAAGGTTTATTCAGACAAAGTTCCTTATTTAAGAAAAATGTTTTAATTAATCTGTTTAAATGTTGTTGAAGATCCAAAAAATTCTGATCATAAGATTGTTTTGCCAATCTTTTTTTTTATTTCAGGAGACATTCTTTTCAAATTTCTATAGTAAACTCAAATCTGCCTTGCCTTGTGTTTAACCATTTTACCTGATAGCCTCTTTGATAGCCACCTTCCAGTCATTTAGATATATATATTGATTCATCAATGAGGATTTTGATCTATCAAAATTCTAATATTATTCTTTGATAAGAAAAATATATATTCAGGTAAAAATATTACTTGGACTTTGGTTGGTTAGAAGTTTTGATATTCTTGTTTGATAAGATAAATATTACTTGGACTTTGGTTGGATAAAAGTTTTAATATTCTTGTTTGATAAGATAAATATTACTTGGAATTTGGTTAGATAAAAGTTTTAATATTCTTGTTTGATAAGATAAATATTACTTGGTCTTTGGTTAGATAAAAGTTTAATTATTCTTGTTTGATAAGATAAATATTACTTGTACTTTGGTTAGATAAAAGTTTTAATATTCTTGTTTGATAAGATAAATATTACTTTGACTTCGGTTACATAAAAGATTTGTTATTCTTGTTTGATAAGATAAATATTACTTGGACTTCGGTTAGATAGCAGTTTTGATATTCTTGTTTGATAAAATAAATATTACTTGGACTTTGGTTACATAAAAGTTTTGATATTCTTGTTTGATAAGGTAAATATTACTTGGACATTGGTTACATAAAAGTTTTAATATTCTTGTTTGATAAAATAAATATTACTTGGACTTTGGTTACATAGAAGTTTTGATATTCTTGTTTGATAAGGTAAATATTACTTGGACATTGGTTAGATAAAAGTTTTAATATTCTTGTTTGATAAGATAAATATTATTTGGACTTCAGTTACATAAAAGTTTTGATATTCTTGTTTGATAAGATAAATATTACTTGGACTTTGGTTCGATAAAACTTTTAATATTCTTGCTTGATAAGATAAATATTACTTCGACTTTGGTTACATAAAATTTTGATATTCTTGTTTGATAAGATAAATATTACTTGGACTTCGGTTACATAAAAGATTTGATATTCTTGTTTGATAAGATAAATATTACTTGGACTTTGGTTAGATAGCAGTTTTGATATTCTTGTTTGATAAAATAAATATTACTTGGACTTTGGTTACATAAAAGTTTTGATATTCTTGTTTGATAAGGTAAATATTACTTGGACATTGGTTAGATAAAAGTTTTAATATTCTTGTTTGATGAGATAAATATTACTTGGACTTTGGTTAGATAGCAGTTTTGATATTCTTGTTTGATAAAATAAATATTACTTGAACTTTGGTTACATAAAAGTTTTGATATTCTTGTTTGATAAGGTAAATATTACTTGGACATTGGTTAGATAAAAGTTTTAATAGTCTTGTTTGATAAGATAAATATTACTTGGACTTCAGTTACATAAAAGTCTTAATATTCTTGTTTGATAAAATAAATATTACTTGGACTTTGGTTACATAAAAGTTTTGATATTCTTGTTTGATAAGGTAAATATTACTTGGACATTGGTTAGATAAAAGTTTTAATATTCTTGTTTGATAAGATAAATATTACTTAGACTTCAGTTACATAAAAGTTTTGATATTCTTGTTTGATAAGATAAATATTACTTGGTCTTTGGTTATATAGAAGTTTTGTTATTCTTGTTTGATAATATAAATATTACTTGGACTTTGGTTACATAAAAGTTTTGATATTCTTGTTTGATAAGACAAATATATTACTTGGACTTTGGTTAGATAAAAGTTTTGATATTCTTGTTTGATAAGATAAATATTACTTGGACTTTGGTTCGATAAAACTTTTAATATTCTTGCTTGATAAGATAAATATTACTTCGACTTTGGTTACATAAATGTTTTGATATTCTTGTTTGATAAGATAAATATTACTTTTACTTCGGTTACATAAAAGGTTTAATATTCTTGTTTGATAAGATAAATATTACTTGGACTTTGGTTACATAAAAGTTTTGATATTCTTGTTTGATAAGGTAAATATTACTTGGACATTGGTTAGATAAAAGTTTTAATATTCTTGTTTGATAACATAAATATTACTTGGACTTTGGTTAGATAAAATTTTAATATTCTTATTTGATAAGATAAATATTACTTGGACTTTGGTTAAATAAAATTTTAATATTCTTGTTTGAGAAGATAAATATTACTTGGACTTTGGGTAATAAAAGTTTTAATATTCTTTTTTGATAAGTTAAATATTACCTGGACTTGGGTTAGATAAAAGTTTTGATTGAAGTGTATAATAACTCAAAAAAACCACATCATTTTTTGTCTCATTCACACACACCTCATTTTTCTGAAAATTAATTTAAACAAATTAGTTTAAACCTCATCTGCCAAAAAAAACTTAAATTAGTTTTTCACGTGCTAAAAAACACTTCAAATTTTTCGTATTTTCACACATATTTTCACAAAAAACCACAAGAAACATACTATTTACCTCCTCCCTCATAACTTTTCCCATAGATTTTCATAAAATTCTCTTGACCCTATTACTGTGCCAGAACTCTCATTTATGCTACTACTCAAATACCATATTTTGTGATTTTCTAGCATTTTTCCCACCACTCCAGATATGCTTCAAAGGTCATGGATGAAGGCGAATTATTAAGCTGATATTGCCCGTATAAGGAATGGTGCTTAAGTAGTTGTTGCATTAAAAGCTACCATATTTTGCGACTTTGTAAGAGCATCTGTATAAAGATACGTTCATTATATCATGAGTTATAACCATTTAATTTTGTGACATTATTTTCTGTACACTCTGTATAATGACAGAGTTGAGATTATTATCTGCTGATTTCAAATTACCACGTTTTGATATTCTTGCATTTCAAATTAGCGTACAACAGTGTCGCATATATTGGGTCTGCGTGTGTGAGGATTGGTCTTCTACTTTGAGAATGTTCAATAATGTAACGGAGCAAAAAGGTTCAGAAAGTTAGTATCTACTTCATAGATTTTTCTAAAACTTTTTGAACACATTTAAGACATAGGGGGAATTCTTATCCTACAACGCAATTGCAACTTTTTGCCCCACTTTTCCCCTCCTCGATCAAGTCAATTACTTCTCTCCCACTTTTATTTTTTTCTAAATCCGGGCCTGGTCTGGTAAACATAACCATTTTTTTATCAGTATTGTAAGAAGATTGACAGTTAAATGTCTAATATAGATCAACAGGTAAAGAATGCATACTTTTGCAATTCTGGGAATATGTCATATTTTTTCCTTTTTTGTTTTTGACATACTACAATTGCGGGAAGAATTGCCGATTCGTTTCGACTATATGCTGACTCATAGTAGAGTTTTTTTATGATTGCAGTACTCACTACAACATTTAACAGGTATCTGCCAGATGGTTTAGTGAAAAGCTCTGACGCCACGTCAAGGCACCATCCATGTCAGAGTGTTTTGCTCTAACCTGGAGAAAACCCCTCCACACATAAGCAGGTAGTGTGGAAGGAAAAAGAGGGCTTCAAGTACCATAAAATATCCATTAAAGTGTGAATCAGAATTATCTGTTAAGTAAATCTAATGGAAATATTTTATGGCATCTTGCGCAAGATCTAATATAAAAAAGTGAAAAAATTAGACCTTGCTCCAATAGTCAAAAACCTCCACTAGCACCTTCGCTTCTCGGCAAGCGACTGTCCACTACAGCTTTCGACACTAGTGGCTGGAGATCAGGAAGATCTACTGAGTCACCGCAATGAATGGACCGAAAATGAGCATTCCACACTAATTTAAAAGTGCACTATTGGTTGTCCAGTTTGAAGAGGACCCACTAAACAACCTAATAGCTGTCCAGTGGGTTTTCTTCCCCATACCTTCTCGAAGTCCTTGTGACCTGGTCATTTAGTTCATTGTGTGTAAAAAGAACCTCCAAAGAGTAAGTTAAACCATGAATTTATATACTATATGAAACCTATTTACTAATTTTCAAAGATACGGAACGAAGCCTGATCCCTGTTTTGTGTTCGTAGAAGATGACAAATCAGCAAGGCTAATTTAATTGAGAAAGATACACATGAGACAGTATTTTAAATATAAATATTGAGATGTTTTTTTCCCGATGCATTAAAATTAAAATCAATTATTATTTTCTTCTTCTGTTGGAGAGCTAGCTTTTCCAAATCATTTTCAAACTCTTCCTGGCAATCACCTTCTTCGAGGCATTTTCTCTTTACACAAGCGGAGCTTAAATGACCAAATCAAAATAAGAACCTCAAAAAAGCCACGTGCCAGATATTAATCTCGAGGACGGTATGAGAATACATTTATTTATATCTTAGATGTAATAGAGAACATACTAACACAATAACATATATAAAATAAGCAAAACTAATATACTAAATCATATACAGACAGTCAGAATAACACACTAACATTCATACGAAGAGATTAACATACAACAGACATCCTAACACAATAACATGCATACGAAAAGAAAAGCTACCATACTCATTCACACAGACAGACAGACAGACAGAGAGAAAGAGAGAGAGACTCACACACTAACATTCATACCTACAGACAGACATACAACAGACACACTAACACAATAACATGCACACAAAAAGAAAAACTGACATACTCATTCACACAGACAGACACTCAGACTAACATACTAATATTCATACCTAAAGACAGATATAAAACAGACATACTAACACAATAACATGCAAACAGAAAGAAAAACTAACATACTCATTCACCCAGACAGAAACAGACTAACACACTAACATTCATACGTAGAGACAGACATACAACAGACATACTAACACAATAACATGCACGCAGAAAGAAAAACTGAGATACTCATTCACACAGGCAGACAGACAGCCTAACACACTAACATTCAAATGTAGAGACAGACATACAACACTTACTAACACAATAACATGCACACAGAAAGAAAAACTAACATACTCATTAACAGAGACAGACACGGACTAACACACTAACATTCATATATAGACACCGATATACAACAGACATACTAACACAATAACATGCATACGGAAAGAATACAAAATGCGTACATGCATTATAGCGCACAGCGGAATAAGTAAGTTATCACTATTCATTGGCGATTAAGTGGGTTGTTGTGTACCTGGTGGAAAGCGTCAAAAGCACTTAATCAAAGTGTGAAATCAGACAAATAGGTAATTTAATCTGTTAATATTTACCTGGGGTTCACTGGTTGAATAAGTGACTGTGTTCCGCACTTTGGACGAACAGCAATCACCCTCAACAGAAGATACAGAACGCATGCTGCCATTACAGCGCACAGAGGAATAATGAATTTAACCCTATTAATTGGCGTTTTAGTGTGTTGTTATGTACCTAGTGGAGAAGATTAATGCTGTTAATCAGAGTGTGGAATCAGACAAATACGTATTTTAATCTGTTAATATGAACCTGGGGGTCACTGGTTGAATAAGTGACTGCGTTCAGCCCTTTGGACGAACAGCAATCACCATCAACAGAAGATATAGAACGTGTGCAGCCATTACAGCGCACAGCGGAATATATAATTTAATCCTATTAATTGGCGTTTTAGTGTGTTGTTATATACCTAATGGAGAAGGTCAAAGCTGTTAATCAAAGTGTGAAATCAGACACATACGTATTTTAATCTGTTAATATGTACCTGGGGTTCACTGGTTGAATAAGTGACTGCATTCAGCCCTTTGGAAGAACAGCAATCACCATCAACAGAAGATATGGAAAGCGTGCAGCCATTACAGCGCACAGCGGAATAATTCATTTAAACCTATTAATTGGCGTTTTAGTTTGTTGTTATGTACCTAGTGGAGAAGATTAAAGCTGTTAATCAAAGTGTGGAATCAGACAAATACGTATTTTAATCTGTTAATATGTACCTGGGGTTCACTGGTTGAATAAGTGACTGCGTTCAGCCCTATGGACGAATAGCAATCATCATCAACAGAAGATATAGAACGCGTACAGCCATTACAGCGCACAGCGGAATATATAATTTGATCCTATTAATTGGCGTTTTAGTGTGTTGTTATATACCTAATTGGAGAAGATCAAAGCTGTTAATCAAAGTGTGAAATCAGACACATACGTATTTTAATCTGTTAATATGTACCTGGGGTTCACTGGTTGAATAAGTGACTGCATTCAGCCCTTTGGAAGAACAGCAATCACCATCAACAGAAGATATAAAACGCGTGCAGCCATTACAGCGCACAGCGGAAAAATTACTTTAACCCTATTAATTGGCGTTTTAGTGTGTTGTTATGTACCTAGTGGAGAAGGTTAAAGCTGTTAATCAGAGTGTGGAATCAGACAAATACGTATTTTAATCTGTTAATATGTACCTGGGTATCACTGGTTGAATGGTGACTGCGTTAAGACCTTTGGACGAACAGCAATCGCCATCAACAGAAGATATAGAACGCGTGCAGCCATTACAATGCACAGCGGAATAATTAATTTAACCCTATTAATTTGCGTTTTAGTGTGTTGTTATGTACCTAGTTGAGAAGGTTAATGCTGTTAATCAAAGTGTGAAATCAGACAAATACGTATTTTAATCTGTTAATATGTAACTGGGGGTCACTGGTTGAAAAAGTAACTGCGTTCAGCCCTTTGAACGAACAGCAATCACCATCAACAGAAGATATAGAATGCGTGCAGCCATTACAGCGCACAGCGGAAAAATTAATTTAACCCTATTAATTGGCGATTTAGTGTGTTGTTATGTACCTGGTGGAGAAGGTGGAAGCTGTTAATGAAAGTGTGAAATCAGACAAATACGTATTTTAATCTGTTAATATCTACCTGGGGGTCACTGGTTGAACATGTGACTGCGTTCAGCCCTTTGGGCTGGGTTGGGTTGGGTTGTTTTACCTCTGAGCGGCACTTTTTTGCACACCATGGGCTAAATGGCCAGGTCACATGGACCCCGAGGGCTCAGAGAAGGTTGGGAGAGGGGACCCACTGGAACAGCTGTTGGGAGACAGATGGTAGCCTCCCGTCAAGGCCATCCAGCGTGTTCTTTAACGTGCACAGGGTATGGCTCTCCCGCACACGGGGCCACGGCTTAACATCCCATCCGACGGACGGCGGCCTTTCCAAGCCCATCGGTGTCCCCTACTGACCGTGGGCAGGGCGAGGAATTTTGCGGAGATAAATCTCAACGCTGACCCAGCTGGGACTCGAACCTGGGAACTACAGATTACGAGCCTGGCGCGCTACCGACTGAGCCACCACCTCCCCGCCCTTTGGGCGAACAGCAATCACCATCAACAGAAGATATACAATGCGTGCAGCCATTACAACGCACAGCGGAAAAAGTAATTTAACCCTATTAATTGGCGATTTAGTGTGTTGTTATGTACCTAGTGGAGAAGGTTAAAACTGTTAATAAAAGTGTGAAATCAGAAAAATACGTATTTTAATCTGTTAATATGTACCTGGGGTTCACTGGTTGAATAAGTGACTGCGTTCAGCCCTATGGACGAACAGCAAACACCATCAACAGAAGATATGGAACGAGTGCAGTCTTTACAGCGCACAACGGAAAAATTAATTTAAACCTATTAATTGGCGTTTTAGGGTATTGTTATGTACCTAGTAAAGAAGGTTAATGCTGTTAATCGAAGTGTGAAATCAGACAAATACGTATTTTAATCTGTTAATATGTAACTGGGGGTCACTGGTTGAAAAAGTAACTGCGTTCAGCCCTTTGAACGAACAGCAATCACCATCAACAGAGGATATAGAATGCGTGCAGCCATTACAGCGCACAGCGGAAAAATTAATTTAACCCTATTAATTGGCGATTTAGTGTGTTGTTATGTACCTAGTGGAGAAGGTTAAAGCTGTTAATCAAAGTGTGCAATCACACAAACACGTATTTTAATCTGTTAATAAGTACTTGGGGGTCACTGTTTGAATAAGTGACTGCGTTCAGCCCTATGGACGAACAGCAATCTCCATCAACAGAAGTTATAGAACGCGTACAGCCATTACAGCGCACAGCGGAATAATTAATTTAACCCTATAAATTGGCGTTTTAGTGTGTTGTTATGTACCTAGGGGAGAAGGTTAAAGCTGTTAATCAAAGTGTGGAATCAGACAAATACGTATTATAATCTGTTGATATGTACCTGGGGGTCACTGGTTGAATAAGTGTCTGCGTTCAGCCATGTGGACGAACAGCAATCACCATCAACAGTAGATATGGAACGCGTGCAGCCATTACAGCGCACAGCGGAATAATTAATTTAACCCTATTAATTGGCGTTTAAGTGTGTTGTTATGTACCTAGTGGAGAAGGTTAAAGCTGTTAATCAAAGTGTGGAATCAGACAAATACGTATTTTAATCTGTTAATATGAACCTGGTGGTCATTGTTTGAATAAGTGACTGTGTTCAGCCCTATGGACGAACAGCAATCACCATCAACAGAAGTTATAGAACGCGTGCAGCCATTACAGTGCAGAGCGGAATAATTAATTTAACCCTATTAATTGGCGTTTTCGTGTGTTGTTATGTACCTTGTGGAGAAGGTTAAAGCTTCTAATCAAAGTGTGCAATCAGACAAATACGTATTTTAATCTGTTAATATGTACCTGGGGGACACTGCTTGAATAAGTGACTGCGTTCAGCCCTATGGACGAACAGCAATCACCATCAACAGAAGATAGAGTACGCGTGCAGCCATTACAGCGCACAGCGGAATGATTAATTTAACCCTATTAATTGGCGTTTTAGTCCCTTATTATATACCTTGTTGTAAAGGTTAAAGCTGTTAATCAAAGTGAGAAATCAGACAAATACCTATTTTAATATGTTAATGTGTACCTGGGGCTCACTGGTTGAATAAGTAACTGCGTTCAGCCTAATGGACGAACAGCAATCACCATCAACAGAAGATATAGAAAGCGTGCAGCCATTACAGCGCACAGCGGAATAATTAACCCTATTAATTGCCGTTTTAGTCTGTTGTTATATACCTAGTTGAGAAGGTTAAAGCTGTTAATCAAAGTGCGAAATCAGACAAATACGTATTTTAATCTATTAATATGTACCTGGTGGTCACTGTTTGAATAAGTGACTGCGTTCAAACTTTGGGACGAAGAGAAATCACAATCAACAGAAGATATAGAACGTGTGCACCCATCAGAGCGCACAGCGGAATAATTAATTTAACCCTATTAATTGGCGTTTTAGTGTGTTATTATGTACCTATTGGAGAAGGTTAAAGCTTTTAATCAAAGTGTGAAATCAGACAAATACGTATTTTAATCTGTTAAATTGTACCTGGGAGTCACTGGTTGAATAAGTGACTGCGTTCAGCCCTATGGACGAACAGCAATCACCATCAACAGAAGTTATAGAACGCGTGCAGCCATTACAGCGCACAGTGGAATAATTAATTTAACCCTATTAATTTGCCTTTTAGTGTGTTCTTATGTACCTAGTGGAGAAGGTTAAAGCTGCTAATCAAAGTGTGGAATCAGACAAATACGTATTTTAATCTATTAATATGTTCCTGGGGGTCACTGGTTCAATACGTGACTGCGTTCAGCCCTCTGGACGAACAGCAATCACCATCAACAGTAGATGTAGAATGCGTGCAGCCATTACAGCGCACAGCGGAATAATTAATTTAACCCTATTAATTGGCGTTTTAGTGTGTTCTTATGTACATTGTTGAGAAGGTTAAAGGTGTTAATTAAAGTGTGGAATCAGACATATACGTATTATAATCTGTTAATATGTGCCTGGGGGGTCAATGGTTGAATAAGTGTCTGCGTTCAGCCCTGTGGACGAACAGCAATCACCATCAACAGTAGATATATAACGCGTGCAGCCATTAGAGCGCACAGCGGAATAATTAATTTAACCCTATTAATTGGCGTTTTAGTGTGTTTTTATGTACCTAGTGGAGAAGGTTAAAACATTTAATCAAAGTTGAAATCAGACAAATACATATTTTAATCTGTTAAATTGTACCTGGGAGTCACTGGTTGAATAAGTGACTGCGTTCAGCCCTATGGACAGACAGCAATCACCATCAACAGAAGTTATAGAACGCATGCAGCCATTACAGCGCACAGCGGAATAATTAATTTAACCCTATTAATTGGCGTTTTAGTGTGTTATTATGTACCTACTGGAGAAGGTTAAAGCTTTTAATCAAAGTGTGAAATCAGACAAATACGTATTTTATTCTGTTAATATGTACCTGGTGGTCACTGTTTGAATAAGTGACTGCGTTCAAACCTATGGACCAACAGCAATCACCATCAACAGATGATATAGAACGCATGCAGCCATTACAGCGCACGGCGGAAAAATTAATTTAACCCTATTAATTGGCGTTTTAGTGTGTTGTTATGTGCCTGATTGAGAAGGTTAAAGGTGTTAATCAAAGTGTGAAATCTGACAAATACGTATTTTAATCTGTTAATATGTACCTGGGACTCACTGATTGAATAAGTGACTGCGTTCAAACCTATGGACGAACAGCAATCACAATCAACAGAAGATATAGAATGCGTGCAGCCATCAGAGCGCACAGCGGAATAATTAATTTAACCCTATTAATTGGCGTTTTAGTGTGTTATTATGTACCTATTGGAGAAGGTTAAAGCTTTTAATCAAAGTGTGAAATCAGACAAATACGTATTTTAATCTGTTAAATTGTACCTGGGAGTCATTGGTTGAATAAGTGACTGCGTTCACCCCTATGGACGAACAGCAATCATCATCAACAGAAGTTATAGAACGCGTGCAGCCATTACAGCGCACAGCGGAATAATTAATTTAACCCTATTAATTTGCCTTTTAGTGTGTTGTTATGTACCTAGTGGAGAAGGTTAAAGCTGCTAATCAGAGTGTGGAATCAGACAAATACGTATTTTAATCTATTAATATGTTCCTAGGGGTCACTGGTTCAATACGTAACTGCGTTCAGCCCTCTGGACGAACAGCAATCACCATCAACAGTAGACGTAGAATGCGTGCAGCCATTACAGCGCACAGCGGAATAATTAATTTAACCCTATTTATTGGCGTTTTAGTGTATTCTTATGTACCTAGTTGAGAAGGTTAAAGCTGTTAATTAAAGTGTGGAATCAGACAAATACGTATTATAATCTGTTAATATGTGCCTGGGGGGTCAATGGTTGAATAAGTTTCTGCGTTCAGCCCTGTGGACGAACAGCAATCACCATCAACAGTAGATATATAACGCGTGCAGCCATTACAGCGCACAGCGGAATAATTAATTTAACCCTGTTTATTGACGTTTTAGTGTGTTGTTATGTACCTAGTGGAGAAGGTTAAAGCTGTTAATCAAAGTGTGGAATCAGACAAATACCTATTTTAATCTGTTAGTATGTACCTGGGGGTCACTGTTTGAATAAGTGACTGCGTTCAGCCCTATAGACAAACAGCAATCACCATCAACAGAAGTTATAGGACGCGTGCAGCCATTACAGCGCACAGCGGAATAATTAATTTAACCCTATTAATTGGCGTTTTGGTGTATTTTTATGTACCTAATGTAGAAGATTATAGCTGTTAATCAGAGTGTGAAATCAGACAAATACGTATTTTAATCTGTTAATATGTACCTAGTGGTCACTAGTTGAATAAGTGACTGCGTTCAGCCCTATGGACCAACAGCAATCACCATCAACAGAAGATATAGAACGCATGCAGCCATTACAGCGCACAGCGGAAAAATTAATTTAACCCTATTAATTGGCGTTTTAGTGTGTTGTTATGTGCCTAGTTGAGAAGGTTAAAGCTGTTAATCAAAGTGTGAAATCAGACAAATACGCATTTTAATCTGTTAATATGTACCTGGGGGTCACTCTTTGAATAAGTGACTGCGTTCAGCCCTATGGACGAACAGCAATCACAATCAACAGAAGATATCGAATGCGTGCAGCCATTAGAGCGCATAGCGGAATAATTAATTTAACCCTATTAATTGGCGTTTTAGTGTGTTGTTATGTACCTAGTGGAGAAATTTAAAGCTGTTAATCAAAGAGTGGAATCAGACAAATACGTATTTTAATCGGTTAATATGTAACTGTGGGTCACTGGTTGAATAAGTGACTGCGTTCAGCCCTGTGGACGAACAGCAATCACCATCAACAGCAGATATAGAACGAATGCTGCCATTACAGCGCACAGCGGAATAATTAATTTAACCCTATTAATTGGCGTTTTAGTGTGTTGTTATGTACCTAGTGGAGAAGGTTAAAGCTGCTAATAAAAGTGTGGAATCAGACAAATGCGTATTTTAATCTGTTAATATGTATCTGTGGGTCACTGGTTGAATAAGTGACTGCGTTCAGCCCTGTGGACGAACACCAATCACCTACAACAGTACATGTAGAACGCGTGCAGCCATTACAGCGCACAGCGGAATAATTAATTTAACCCTATTAATTGGCGTTTTAGTGTGTTGTTATATACCTAGTGGATAAGGTTAAAGCTGCTAATCAAAGTGTGGAATCAGACAAATACGTATTTTAATCTGTTAATATGAACCTGTGGGTCACAGGTTGAATAAGTGACTGTGTTCAGCCCTGTGGACGAACAGCAATCACCATCAACAAAAGATATAGAACGCGTGCAGGAATTACAGTGCACAGCGGAATAATTAATTTAACCCTATTCATTCGCGTTTAAGTGTATTGTTGTGTGCCTAGTGGAGAAGGTTAAAGCTGTTAATCAAAGTGTGAAATCAGGCAAATACGTATTTTAATCTGTTAATATGTACCTGGGGGTCACTGTTTGAATAATTGACTGCATTCAGCCCTATGGACGAAAAGCAATCACAATCAACAGAATGTATAGAACGCGTGCAGTCATTAGAGCGCACAGCGGAATAATTAATTTAACCCTATTAATTGAAGTTTTAGTGTGTTGTTATGAACCTAGTGAAGAAGGTTAAAGCTGTTAATAAAAGTGTGGAATCTGACAAATACGTATATTAATCTCTTAATATGTACCTGGTGGTGACTGGTTGAATATGTGATTGCGATCAGCCCTGTGGACGAACAGCAAACACCATCAACAGTAGATATAGTACGTGTGCAGCCATTACAGCGCACAGCGGAAAAATTAATTTAACACTATTAATTGGCGTGTTAGTGTGCTGTGATATACCTAGTGGAGAAGGTTAAAGCTGTTAATCAAAGTGTGAAATCAGACAAATACGTATTTTATTCTGTTAATATGTACCTGGGGGTCACTGGTTCAATAAGTGACTGCATTCAGCCCTTTGGACGAACAGCAATCACCATCAACAGAAGTTATAGAATGCGTGCAGCCATTACAGTGCACAGCGGAATAATTAATTTAACCCGATTAATTGGCGTTTTACTGTGTTGTTATGTACCTATTTGAGAAGGTTAATGCTGTTAATCAAAGTGTGAAATCAGACAAATACGTATTTTAATCTGTTAATATGTACCTGGGGGTCACTGTTTGAATAAGTGACTGCGTTCATCCCTATGGACGAACAGCAATCACCATCAACAGATGTTACAGAACGCGTGCAGCCATTACAGCGCACAGCGGAAAAATTAATTTAACCCTATTAATTGGCGTTTTAGTGTGTTCTTATGTACCTAGTGGAGAAGGTTAATGCTGTTAATCAAACTCTGATATCAGATAAATAGGTATTTTAATCCTTTAATGCCTATCTGGGGGACACTGGTAGAATATGTGACTGCGTTCAGCCCTTTGGACGAACAGCAATCATCATCAACAGAAGATATAGAACTCGTACAGCCATTAGAGCGCACAGCGGGATAATTAATTTAACCCTATTAATTCGCGTTCCAGTGTGTTGTTATCTACCTAGTTGAGAAGGTTAAAGCTGTTAATCAAAGTGTGAAATCAGGCAAATACGTATTTTAATCTGTTAATATGTACCTGGGGGTCACTGTTTGAATAAGTGACTGCGTTCAGGCCTATGGACGAACAGCAATCACAATGAACAGAAGATATAGAACGCGTGCAGCCATTAGAGCGCACAGCGGAATAATTAATTTAACCCTATTAATTGGCGTATTAGTGTGTTGTTATGTACCTAGTGAAGAAGGTTAAAGCTGTTAATCAAAGAGTGGAATCCGACAAATACGTATTTTAATCTCTTATTATGTACCTGGGGGTGACTGGTTGAATAAGTGACTGCGATCAGCCCTGTGGACGAACAGTAATCATCATCAACAGAAGTTATAGAACGCGTTCAGCCATTACAGCGCACAGCGGAATAATTAATTTAACCCTATTAATTGGCGTTTTAGTGTGTTGTTAAGTACCTAGTGGAGAAGGTTAAAGCTGTTAATCAACGTGCGAAATCAGACAAATACGTATTTTAATCTGTTAATATGTACCTGGGGGTCACTGGTTGAAAGAGTGACTACGTTCAGCCCTGTAGACGAACAGCAATCACCATC
The DNA here is from genome assembly GCA_038380435.1 of Ryuthela nishihirai. Classification (NCBI taxonomy): domain Eukaryota; kingdom Metazoa; phylum Arthropoda; class Arachnida; order Araneae; family Heptathelidae; genus Ryuthela; species Ryuthela nishihirai. The sequence goes on from JAWZYU010000005.1 coordinate 43,895,380, forward strand.
AACAGTAGATGTAGAACGCGTGCAGCCTTTAGAGCTCACAGCGGAAAAATTAATTTAACCCTATTAATTGCCGTTTTAATGTGTTGTTATGTAGTGGAGAAGGTTAAAGCTCTTAATCAAAGTGTGAAATCAGACAAATACGTATTTTAATCTGTTAAATTGTACCTGGGAGTCATTGGTTGAATAAATGACTGCGTTCAGCCCTATGGACGAAAAGCAATCACCATCAACAGAAGCTATAGAACGCGTGCAGTCATTACAGCGCACAGGGGAATAATTAATTTAACCCTATTAATTGGCGTTTTAGTGTGTTGTTAAATACCTATTGGAGAAGGTTAAAGCTGCTAATCAAAGTGTGGAATCAGACAAATACGTATTTTAATCTGTTAATATGTTCCTGGAGGTCACTGGTTCAATACGTGACTACGTTCAGCCTTGTGGACGAACAGCAATCACCATCAACAGTAGATGTAGAACGCGTGCAGCCATTGCAGCGCACAGCGGAAAAATTAACTTAACACTATTAATTGGCGTTGCAGTGTGTTTTTATGTACCAAGTTGAGAAGGTTAAAGGTGTTAATCAAAGTGTGAAATCAGACAAATACGTATTTTAATCTGTTAATATGTACCTGGGAGTCACTGATTGAATAAGTGACTGCGTTCAGCCCCATGGACGAACAGCAATCACAATCACCAGAAGATATAGAATGCGTCCAGCCATTAGAACGCACAGCGGAATAATTAATTTAACCCTATTAATTGGCGTTTTAGTGTGTTTTTATGTACCTAGTGGAGAAGGTTAAAGCTGTTAATCAAAGTGTGGAATCAGACAAATACGTATTATAATCTGTTAATATCTACCTGGGGGTCACTGGTTGAATAAGTGACTGCGTTCAGCCCTGTGGACGAACAGCAATCACCATCAATAGTAGATATAGAACGCGTGCAGCCATTACAGCGCACAGCGGAATAATTAATTTAACCCTATTAATTGGCGTTTTAGTGTATTGTTATATACCTAGTGCAGAAGGTTAAAGCTGTTAATCAAAGTGTGGAATCAGACAAATACGTATTTTAAACTGTTAATATGTACCTGGGGGTCACTGTTTCAATAAGTGACTGCGTTCAACCCTATGGACGAACAGCAATCACCATCAACAGAAGTTATCGAACGCGTGCAGCCATTACAGCGCACAGCGGAATAATTAATTTAACCCTATTAATTGGCGTTTTAGTGTGTTGTTATGTACCTATTGGAGAAGGTTAAACCTGCTAATCAAAGTGTGGAATCAGACAAATACGTATTTTAATCTGTTAATATGTTCCTGGGGGTCACTGGTTCAATACGTGACTGCGTTCAGCCCTGTGGACGAACAGCAATCACCATCAACAGTAGATGTAGAATGCGTGCAGCCAATACAGCGCACAGCGAAAAAATTAATTTAACCCTATTAATTGGCGTTTTAGTGTGTTTTTATATACCTAGTGGAGAAGGTTAAAGCTGTTAATCAAAGTGTGGAATCAGACAAATACGTATTATAATCTGTTAATATTTACCTGGGGTCACTGGTTGAATAAGTGACTGCGTTCAGCCCTGTGGACGAACAGCAATCACCATCAATAGTAGATATAGAACGCAAGCAGCCATTACAGCGCACAGTGGAATAATTAATTTAACCCTATTAATTGGCGTTTTAGTGTATTCTTATATACCTAGTGGAGAAGGTTAAAGCTGTTAATCAAAGTGTGGAATCAGACAAATACGTATTTTAATCTGTTAATATGTACCTGGGGGTCACTGTTTGAACAAGTGACTGCGTTCAGCCCTATGGACGAACAGCAATCACCATCAACAGAAGTTATAGAACGCATGCAGCCATTATAGCGCACAGCGGAATAATTAATTGAACCCTATTAATTGGCGTTTTAGTGTGTTGTTATGTACCCAGTGGAGAAGGTTAAAGCTGCTAATAAAAGTGTGAAATCAGACAAATACGTTTTTTAATCTGTTAATATGAACCTGGGGATCACTGGTTGAATAAGTGACTGTGTCAGCCCTGTGGACGAACAGCAATCACAATCAACAGAAGATATAGAACGCGTGCAGCCATTACAGTGCACAGCGGAATAATTAATTTAACCCCATTAATTGGCGTTTTACTGTGTTGTTATTTACCTAGTGGAGAAGGTTAAAGCTGCTAATCAAAGTGTGGAATCAGACAAATACGTATTTTAATCTGTTAATATGTATCTGGAGGTCACTGGTTGAATAAGTGACTGCGTTCAGCCCTGTGGAAGAACAGCAATCACCATCAGCAGTAGATGTAGAATGCGGGCAGCCATTACAGCGCACAGCGGAATAATTAATTTAACCCTATTAATTGGCGTTTTAGTGTGTTGTTATGTACCTAGTGGAGAAGGTTAAAGCTGCTAATCAAAGTGTGGAATCAGACAAATACGTATTTTAATCTCTTAATATGAACCTGGGGGTCACTGGTTGAATAAGTGACTGTGTTCAGCATTGTGGACGAACAGCAATCACCATCAACAGAAGATATGTAACGCGTGCAGCCATTACAGCGCACAGCGGAATAATTAATTTAACCCTATTCATTCGCGTTTCAGTGTGTTGTTATCTACTAGTTGAGAAAGTTAAAGCTGTTAATCAAAGTGCGAAATCAGACAAATACGTTTTTTAATCTGTTAATATGTACCTAGTGGTAACTGTTTAAATAAGTGACTACGTTCAAACCTATGGACGAACAGCACTCACAATCAACAGAAGATATAGAACGCAGGCAGCCTTTAGAGCGCACAGCGGAATAATTAATTTAACCCTATTAATTGCCGTTTTAGTGTGATGTTATGTACCTAGTGGAGAAGGTTAAAGCTGCTAATCAAAGTGTGGAATCACACAAATACGTATTTTAACCTGTTAATATGTACCTGGGGGTTACTGGTTGAATAAGTGACTGCGTTCAGCCCTGTGGACGAACAGCAATCACAATCAACACTAGATGTAGAACGCATGCAGCCATTACAGCGCACAGCGGAATAATTAATTTAACACTATTAATTGGCGTTTTAGTGTGTTGTTATATACCTAGTGGAGATGGTAAAAGCTCTTAATCAAAGTGTGAAATCAGACAAATACGTATTTTAATCTGTTAATATGAACCTGGGGGTCACAGGTTGAATAAGTGACTCCGTTCAGCCCTGTGGACGAACAGATTTCACCATCAACAGTAGATGTAGAACGCGTGCAGCCATTACAGCGCACAGCGGAAAAATTAATTTAACCCTATTAATTGGCGTTTTAGTCTGTTGTTATATACCTAGTTGAGAAGGTTAAAGCTGTTAATCAAAGTGCGAAATAAGACAAATACGTATTTTAATCTGTTAATATGTACCTGGGGGTCACTGTTTGAATAATTTACTGCGTTCAGCCCTATGGACGAACAGCAATCACCATCAACAGTAGATATAGAACGTGTGCAGCCATTACAGCGCACAGCGGAAAAATTAATTTAACCCTAGTAATTGGCGTTTTAGTGTGTTGATATGTACCTAGTTGAGAAGGAAAAAGCTGTACATCAAAGTGTGAAATCAGACAAATACGTATTTTAATCTGTTAACATGTTCCTGGGGGTCACTGGTTGAATAAGTGACTGCGTTCAGCCCTGTGGACGAACAGCAATCACCATCAACAGTAGATGTAGAAAGCGTGCAGCCATTAGAGCGCACAGCGGAATAATTAATTTAACCCTATTAATTGCCGTTTTAGTGTGTTGTTATGTACCTAGTGGAGAAGGTTAAAGCTGTTAATCAAAGTGTGGAATCACACTAATACGTATTTTAATCTGTTAATATGTACCTGGTGGTCACTGGTTGAATAAGTGACTGCGTTCAGCCCTGTGGACGAACAGCAATCACCATCAACAGTAGATGTAGAACGCGTGCAGCCATTAGAGCGCACAGTGGAATAACTAATTTAACCCTATTAATTGCCGTTTTAGTGTTGTTATGTACCTAGTGGAGAAGGTTAAAGCTGCTAATCAAAGTGTGGAATCAGACAAATACGTATTTTAACCTGTTAATATGTACCTGGTGGTCACTGGTTGAATAAGTGACTGCGTTCAGCCCTGTGGACAAACAGCAATCACCATCAACAGTAGATGTAGAACGCGTGCAGCCATTAGAGCGCACAGCGGAATAATTAATTTAACCCTATTAATTGTCGTTATAGTGTGTTGTTATGTACCTAGTGGAGAAGGTTAAAGCTGCTAATCAAAGTGTGGAATCAAACAAATACGTATTTTAATCTGATAATATGTACCTGGGGGTCACTGGTTGAATAAGTGACTGCGTTCAGCCCTGTGGACGAACAGCAATGACCATCAACAGTAAATGTAGAACGCGTGCAGCCATTACAGCGCACAGCGGAATAATTAATTTAACTCTATTAATAGAGATTTAGTGTGTTGTTATATACCTAGTGGAGAAGATTAAAGCTCTTAATCAAAGTGGGAAACCAGACAAATACGTATTTTAATCTGTTAATATGTACCTGGGGTTCACTGGTTGAATAAGTGACTGCGTTCAGCCCTAAGGACGAACAGCAATCACCATCAACAGAAGATATAGAACGCGTGCAGCCATTACAGTGCACAGCGGATTAATTTTACCCTATTAATTGGCGTTTTAGTGTGTTGTTATGTACCTAGTGGAAAACGTTAAAGCAGTTAATCAAAGTGTGAAATCAGACAAATAAGCATTTTAATCTTTTAATGAGTATCTTGGGGTCACTGGTTGAATTAGTGACTGCGTTCAGCCCTTTGGACGAACAGCAATCATCATCAACAGAAGATATAGAACTAGTGCAGCGATTACAGTGCACAGCGGAATAATTAATTTAACACTATTAATTGGCGTTTTGGTCTGTTGTTATGTACCTAGTGTAGAAGGTTATAGCTCTTAATCAAAGTGTGAAATCAGACAAATACGTATTTTAATCTGTTAATATGTACCTGGTGGTCACTGGCTGAATAAGTGACTGCGTTCATCCCTATGGGCGAACAGCAATCATCATCAACAAAAGATATAGAACGCGTGCAGCCATTACAGCGCACAGCGGAATAATTAATTTAACCCTATTAATTTGCGTTTTAGTGTGTTGTTATGTACCTAGTTGAGAAGGTAAAAGCTGTTAATCAAAGTGTGAAATGAGACAAATACGTATTTTAATCTGTTAATATGTACCTGGAGGTCACTGTTTGAATAAGTGACTGCGTTCAGCCCTATGGACGAACAGCAATCACAATCTACAGAAGATATAGAACGCGTGCAGCCATTAGAGCGCACAGCGGAATAATTAATTTAACCCTATTAATTGGCGTTTTAGTCTGTTGTTATATACCTAGTTGAGAAGGTTAAAGCTGTTAATCAAAGTGCGAAATCAGACAAATACGTATTTTAATCTGTTAATATGTACCTAGTTGTCACTGTTTGAATAAGTGACTGCGTTCAAACCTATGGACGAACAGCAATCACAATCAACAGAAGATATAGAACGCGTGCAGCCTTTAGAGCGCACAGCGGAATAATTAATTTAACCTTATTAATTGGCGTTTTAGTGTGTTGTTATGTACCTAGTGGAGAAGGTTAAAGCTCTTAATCAAAGTGTGAAATCAGACAAATACGTATTTTAATCTGTTAATATGTACCTGGGGGTCACTGTTTGAAAAAGTGACTGCGTTCAGCCCTATGGACGAACAGCAATCACAATGTACAGAAGATATAGAACGCGTGCCGCCATTAGAGCGCACAGCGGAATAATTAATTTAACCCTACTAATTGGCGTTATAGTGTGTTGTTATGTACCCAGTGGAGAAGGTCAAAGCAGTTAATCAAAGTGTGAAATCAGAAAAATAGGTATTATAATCTGTTAATATGTACCTGGGGGTCGCTAGTTGAATAACTCACTGCGTTCAACCCTGTGGACCAACAGCAATCATCATCAACAGTAGATATAGAACGTGTGCAGCCATTACAGCGCACAGCGGAAAAATTAATTTAACTCTATTAATTGGCGTTTTAGTGTGTTGTTATGTACCTAGTGGAGAAGGTTAAAGCTCTTAATCAAAGTGTGAAATCAGACAAATACGTATTTTAATCTGTTAAAATATACCTGGGGGTCACTGGTTGAATAAGTGACTGCGTTCAGCCCTGTCGACGAACAGCAATCACCATCAACTGTAGATGTAGAACGCGTGCAGCCATTACAGCGCACAGCGCAATAATTATTTCAACCCTATTAATTGGCGTTTTAGTGTGTTGTTATGTACCTAGTGGAGAAGGTTAAAGCAGTTAATCAAAGTGTGAAATCAGAAAAATAGGTATTATAATCTGTTAATATGTACCTGGGGGTCGCTAGTTGAATAACTCACTGCGTTCAACCCTGTGGACCAACAGCAATCACCATCAACAGTAGATATAGAACGTGTGCAGCCATTACAGCGCACAGCGGAAAAATTAATTTAACCCTATTAATTGGCGTTTTAGTGTGTTGTTATGTACCTAGTGGAGAAGGTTAAAGCTCTTAATCAAAGTGTGAAATCAGACAAATACGTATTTTAATCTGTTAAAATATACCTGGGGGTCACTGGTTGAATAAGTGACTGCGTTCAGCCCTGTCGACGAATAGCAATCACCATCAACTGTAGATGTAGAACGCGTGCAGCCATTACAGCGCACAGCGCAATAATTATTTCAACCCTATTAATTGGCGTTTTAATGTGTTGTTATGTAACTAGTGGAGAAGGTTAAAGCAGTTAATCAAAGTGTGAAATCAGAAAAATAGGTATTATAATCTGTTAATATGTACCTGGGGGTCGCTAGTTGAATAACTCACTGCGTTCAACCCTGTGGACCAACAGCAATCACCATCAACAGTAGATATAGAACGTGTGCAGCCATTACAGCGCACAGCGGAAAAATTAATTTAACCCTATTAATTGGCGTTTTAGTGTGTTGATATGTACCTAGTTGAGAAGGAAAAAGCTGTTCATCAAAGTGTGAAATCAGACAAATACGTATTTTAATCTGTTAACATGTTCCTGGGGGTCACTGGTTGAATAAGTGACTGCGTTCAGCCCTGTGGACGAACAGCAATCACCATCAACAGTAGATGTAGAACGCGTGCAGTCATTAGAGCGCACAGCGGAATAATTAATTTAACCCTATTAATTGCCGTTTTAGTGTGTTGTTATGTACCTAGTGGAGAAGGTTAAAGCTGCTAATCAAAGTGTGGAATCACACTAATACGTATTTTAATCTGTTAATATGTACCTGGTGGTCACTGGTTGAATAAGTGACTGCGTTCAGCCCTGTGGACGAACAGCAATCACCATCAACAGTAGATGTAGAACGCGTGCAGCCATTAGAGCGCACATCGGAATAATTAATTTAACCCTATTAATTGGCGTTTTAGTGTTGTTATGTACCTAGTGGAAAAGGTTAAAGCTGCTAATCAAAGTGTGGAATCAGACAAATACGTATTTCAACCTGTTAATATGTACCTGGTGGTCACTGGTTGAATAAGTGACTGCGTTCAGCCCTGTGGACGAACAGCAATCACCATCAACAGTAGATGTAGAACGCGTGCAGCCATTAGAGCGCACAGCGGAATAATTAATTTAACCCTATTAATTGCCGTTTTAGTGTGTTGTTATGTAGCTAGTGGAGAAGGTTAAAGCTGTTAATCAAAGTGTGGAATCACACAAATACGTATTTTATTCTGTTAATATGTACCTGGCGGTCACTGGTTGAATAAGTGACTGCGTTCAGCCCTGTGGACGAACAGCAATCACCTTCAACACTAGATGTAGAACGCGCGCAGCCATTACAGCGCACAGTGGAATAAATAATTTAACACTATTAATTGGCGTTTTAGTGTGTTGTTATGTAACTAGCGGAAAAGGTTAAAGCTGCTAATCAAAGTGTGGAATCAGACAAATACGTATTGTAATCTGTTAATATGCACATGGGGGTCACTGGTTGAATAAGTGACTGCGTTCAGCCCTGTGCACGAACAGCAATCACCATCAACACTAGATGTAGAACGCGTGCAGCCATTACAGCGCACAGCGGAAAAATTAATTTAACCCTATTAATTGGCGTTTTAGTCTGTTGTTATATACCTAGTTGAGAAGGTTAAAGCTGTTAATCAAAGTGCGAAATAAGACAAATACGTATTTTAATCTGTTAATATGTACCTGGGGGTCACTGTTTGAATAAGTTACTGCGTTCAGCCCTATGGACGAACAGCAATCACCATCAACAGAAGTTATAGAACGCGTGCAGCCATTAAAGCGCACAGTGGAATAATTAATTTAGCCCTATTAATTGACGTTATAGTGTGTTGTTATGTACCTAGTGGAGAAGGTTAAAGCTGCTAATCAAAGTGTGGAATCAAACAAATACGTATTTTAATCTGTTAATATGTACCTGGGGGTCACTGGTTGAATAAGTGACTGCGTTCAGCCCTGTGGACGAACAGCAATGACCATCAACAGTAAATGTAGAACGCGTGCAGCCATTACAGCGCACAGCGGAATAATTAATTTAACTCTATTAATAGAGATTTAGTGTGTTGTTATAAACCTAGTGGAGAAGATTAAAGCTCTTAATCAAAGTGGGAAACCACACAAATACGTATTTTAATCTGTTAATATGTACCTGGGGGTCACTGGTTGAATAAGTGACTGCGTTCAGCCCTATGGACGAACAGCAATCACAATCTACAGAAGATATAGAACGCGTGCAGCCATTAAAGCGCACAGCGGATTAATTTTACCCTATTAATTGGCGTTTTAGTGTGTTGTTATGTACCTAGTGGAAAACGTTAAAGCAGTTAATCAAAGTGTGAAATCAGACAAATAGGCATTTTAATCTTTTAATGAGTATCTTGGGGTCACTGGTTGAATTAGTGACTGCGTTCAGCCCTTTGGACGAACAGCAATCATCATCAACAGAAGATATAGAACTAGTGCAGCCATTACAGTGCACAGCGGAATAATTAATTTAACCCTATTAATTGGCGTTTTGGTGTGTTGTTATGTACCTAGTGTAGAAGGTTATAGCTCTTAATCAAAGTGTGAAATCAGACAAATACGTATTTTAATCTGTTAATATGTACCTGGAGGTCACTGTTTGAATAAGTGACTGCGTTCAGCCCTATGGACGAACAGCAATCACAATCTACAGAAGATATAGAACGCGTGCAGCCATTAGAGCGCACAGCGGAATAATTAATTTAAACCTATTAATTGGCGTTTTAGTCTGTTGTTATATACCTAGTTGAGAAGGTTAAAGCTGTTAATCAAAGTGCGAAATCAGACAAATACGTATTTTAATCTGTTAATATGTACCTAGTTGTCACTGTTTGAATAAGTGGCTGCGTTCAAACCTATGGACAAACAGCAATCACAATCAACAGAAGATATAGAACGCGTGCAGCCTTTAGAGCGCACAGCGCAATAATTAATTTAACCCTATTAATTGGCGTTTTAGTGTGTTGTTATGTACCTAGTGGAGAAGGTTAAAGCTCTTAATCAAAGTGTGAAATCAGACAAATACGTATTTTAATCTGTTAATATGTACCTGGGGGTCACTGTTTGAATAAGTGACTGCGTTCATCCCTATGGACGAACAGCAATCACAATCTACAGAAGAAATAGAACGCGTGCCGCCATTAGAGCGCACAGCGGAATAATTAATTTAACCCTACTAATTGGCGTTTTAGTGTGTTGTTATGTACCTAGTGGAGAAGGTTAAAGCTGTTAATCCAAGTGTGGAATCAGACAAATACGTATTTTATTTTGTTAATATGTACCTGGGCGGGTACTGGTTGAATAAGTGACTGCATTCAGCCCTGTGGACGAACAGCAATCACCATCAACAGTAGATATAGAACGCCTGCAGCCATTACAGCGCACAGCGGAATAATCAATTTAACCCTATTATTTGGCGTTTTAGTGTGTTCTTATGTACCTAGTGTAGAAGGTTATAGCTGTAAATCACAGTGTGAAATCAGACAAGTACGTATTTTAATATGTTAATATACACCTGGGGGTTACTCTTTGAATAAGTGACTGCGTTCAGCCCTATGGACGAACAGCAATCACTATCAACAGAAGATATAGAATGCGTGCAGCCATTAGAGCGCACAGCGGAATAATTAATTAAACCCTTTTAATTGGCGTTTTAGTGTGTTGTTATGTACCTAGTGGAGAAGGTTAAAGCTGTTAATCAAAGTGTGAAATCAGACAGATACGTATTTTAATCTGTTAATATGTACCTGCGGGTCACTGGTAGAATAAGTGACTGCGTTCAACCATGTGGACGAACAGCAATCACCACCAACAGAAGTTATAGAACGTGTGCAGCCATTACAGCGCACAGCGGAATAATTAATTTAACCCTATTAATTGGCGTTTTTGTGTGTTGTTATGTACCTAGTGGAGAAGGTCAAAGCTGTTAATCAAAGTGTGGAATCGGACAAATACGTATTTTAATCTGTTAAAATGTACCTGGGGGTCACTGGTTGAATAAGTGACTGCGTTCAGCCCTGTGGACGAACAGCAATCACTATCAACTGTAGATGTAGAACGCGTGCAGCCATTACAGCCCACAGCTGAATAATTAATTTAACCCTATTAATTGGCGTTTTAGTGTGTTGTTATGTACCTAGTGGAGACGGTTAAAGCTGTTAATCAAAGTGTGGAATCATACAAATACGTATTGTAATCTGTTAATATGCACATGGGGGTCACTGGTTGAATAAGTGACTGCGTTCAGCCCTGTGCACGAACAGCAATCACCATCAACAGTAGATGTAGAACGCGTGCAGCCATTAGAGCGCACAGCGGAATAATTAATTTAACCCCATTAATTGGCGTTTTAGTGTGTTGTTATGTACCTAGTGGAGAAGGTTAAAGCTGCTAATCAAAGTGTGGAATCAGAAATATACGTATTTTAATCTGTTAATACGTATCTGTGGGTAACTGGTTGAATAAGTGACTGCGTTCAGCCCTGTGGACGAACAGCAATCACAATCAACAGTAGATGTAGAACGCGTGCAGCCATTACAGCGCACAGCGGAATACTTAATTTAACTCTATTAATTGGAGTTTTAGTGTGTTGTTATATACCTAGTGGAGAAGATTAAAGCTGTTAATCAAAGTGTGCAACCAGACAAATACGTATTTTAAACTGTTAATATGTACCTGTTGGTCACTGGTTGAATAAGTGACTGCGTTCAGCCCTATGGACGAACAGCAATCACCATCAACAGAAGATATAGAACGCGTGCAGCCATTACAGCGCACAGCGGATTAATTTAACCCTATTAATTGGCGTTTTAGTGTGTTGTTATCTACCTAGTGGAAAACGTTAAAGCAGTTAATCAAAGTGTGAAATCAGACAAATAGGCATTTTAATCTTTTAATGAGTATCTTGGGGTCACTGGTTGAATTAGTGACTGCGTTCAGCCCTATGGACGAACAGCAATCACCATCAACAGAAGATATAGAACGCGTGCAGCCATTACAGCGCACAGCGGAATAATTAATTTAACCCTATTAATTGACGTTTTAGTGTGTTGTTATGTACCTAGTGGAGAAGGTTAAAGCTGTTAATCCAAGTGTGGAATCAGACAAACACATATTTTATTCTGTTAATATGTACCTGGGGGTCACTGGTTGAATAAGTGACTGCGTTCAGCCCTGTGGACGAACAGCAATCACAATCAACAGTAGATATAAAACGTGTGCAGCCATTACAGCACACAGCGGAATAATTAATTTAACCCTATTAATTGGCGTTTTAGTGTGTTGTTACGTACCTAGTGGAGAAGGTCAAAGCTGTTAATCAAAGTGTGGAATCGGATAAATACGTATTTTATTCTGTTAAAATGTACCTGGGGGTCACTGGTTGAATAAGTGACTGCGTTCAGCCCTGTGGACGAACAGCAATCACCATCAACTGTAGATGTATAACGCGTGCAGCCATTACAGCGCACAGCGCAATAATTAATTTAACCCTATTAACTGGCGTTTTAGTGTGTTGTTATGTACCTAGTGGAGAAGGCTAAAGCTGTTAATCAAAGTGTGAAATCAGACAAATACGTATTATAATCTGTTAATATGTACCTGGGGGTCACTGGTTGAATAAGTGATTGCGTTCAGCCCTGTGGACGAACAGCATTCACCATCAACAGAGATATAGAACGCGTGCAGCCATTACAGCGCACAACTGCATAATTAATTTAACCCTATTAATTGGCGTTTTAGTGTGTTGTTATTTACGTAGTGGAGACGTTTAAAGCTGTTAATCAAAGTGTGGAATCAGACAAATACGTATTTTAATCTGTTAATATGTAACTGGGGGTAACTGGTTGAATAAGTGACTGCGTTCAGCCCTATGGACGAACACCAATCACCATCAACAGAAGTTATAGAACGCGTGCAGCCATTACAGCGCACAGCGGAATAATTAATTTAACCCCATTAATTGGGGTTTTAGTGTGTTGTTATGTACCTAGTGGAGAAGGTTAAAGCTGCTAATCAAAGTGTGGAATCAGACAAATACGTATTTTAATCTGTTAATACGTATCTGGGGGTCACTGGTTGAATATGTGACTGCGTTCAGCCCAGTGGACGAACAGCAATCACCATCAACAGTAGATGTAGAACGCGTGCAGCCATTACAGCGCACAGCGGAATAAGTAATTTAACCCTATTAATTGGCGTTTTACTGTGTTGTTTGTACCTAGTGGAGAAGGTTAAAGCTGCTAATCAAAGTGTGGAATCAGACAAATACGTATTGTAATCTGTTAATATGTACCTGGGGATCACTGATTGAATAAGTGACTGCGTTCAACCCTGTGGACGAACAGCAATCACCATCAATGGTAGATGTAGAAAGCGTGCAGCCATTACAGCGCACAGCGGAATAATTAATTTAACCCTATTAATTGGCGTTTTAGTGTGTTATTATGTACCTAGTGGAGAAGGTTAAAGCTGTTAATCAAAGTGTGAAATCAGACAAATACGTATTTTAATATGTTAAACTGTACCTGGGGGTTACTGGTTGAATAAGTGACTGCGTTCAGCCCTATGGACGAACAGCAATCACCATCAAATGTAGATATAGAAAGCGAGCAGCCATTACAGCGTACATCGCAATAATAAATTTAACCCTATTAATTGGCGTTTTAGTGTGTTGTTATGTACCTAGTGGAAAAGGTTAAAGCTGTTAATCAAAGTGTGGAATCAGACAAATACGTATTTTAATCTGTTAATATGTACCTGGGAGTCACTGGTTGAATAAGTGACTGCGTTCAGCCCTGTGGACGAACAGCAATCACCATCAACAGTAGATGTAGAACTCGTACAGCCATTACAGCGCACAGCGGAATAATTAATTTAACACTAGTAATTGGCGTTTTAGTCTGTTGTTATATACCTAGTTGAGAAGGTTAAAGCTGTTAATCAAAGTGCGAAATCAGACAGATACGTATTTTAATCTGTTAAATATGTACCTGGGGGTCACTGTTTCAATAAGTGACTGCGTTCAGCCCTATGGACGAACAGCAATCACCATCAACAGAAGTTATAGAACGCGTGCAGCCATTAAAGCGCACAGCGCAATAATTAATTTAACACTATTTATTGGCGTTTTAGTGTGTTGTTATGTACCTATTTGAGAAGGTTAATGCTGTTAATCAAAGTGTGAAATCAGACAAATATGTATTTTAATCTGTTAATATGTACCTTTGGGTCGCTGGTTGAATACGTGACTGCATTCAGCGCTTTGGACGAACAGCAATCACCATCAACCGAAGATATAGAACGCGTGCAGCCATTACAGCGCACAGCGGAATAATGAATTTAACCCTATTAATTGGCGTTTTAGTGTGTTGTTATATACCTAGTGGAGAAGGTTAAAGCTGCAAATCAAAGTGTGGAATCAGACAAATACGTATTGTAATCTGTTAATATGTACCTGGGGGTCACTGGTTGAATAAGTGACTGCGTTCAACCCTGTGGACGAACAGCAATCAACATCAATGGTAGATGTAGAAAGCGTGCAGCCATTACAGTGCACTGCGGAATAATTAATTTAACCCTATTAATTGGCGTTTTAGTGTGTTATTATGTACCTAGTGGAGAAGGTTAAAGCTGTTAATCAAAGTGTGAAATCAGACAAATACGTATTTTAATCTGTTAAACTGTACCTGGGGCTCACTGGTTGAATAAGTGACTGCGTTCAGCCCTATGGACGAACAGCAATCACCATCAAATGTAGATATAGAAAGCGAGCAGCCATTACAGAGTACATCGCAATAATTAATTTAACCCTATTAATTGGCGTTTTAGTGTGTTGTTATGTACCTAGTGGAAAAGGTTAAAGCTGTTAATCAAAGTGTGGAATCAGACAAATTCGTATTTTAATCTGTTAATATGTACCTGGGAGTCACTGGTTGAATAAGTGACTGCGTTCAGCCCTGTGGACGAACAGCAATCACCATCAACAGTAGATGTAGAACGCGTACAGCCATTACAGCGCACAGCGGAATAATTAATTTAACACTAGTAATTGGCGTTTTAGTCTGTTGTTATATACCTAGTTGAGAAGGTTAAAGCTGTTAATCAAAGTGCGAAATCAGACAAATACGTATTTTAATCTGTTAATATGTACCTGGGGGTCACTGTTTCAATAAGTGACTGCGTTCAGCCCTATGGACGAACAGCAATCACCATCAACAGATGTTATAGAACGCGTGCAGCCATTAAAGCGCACAGTGCAATAATTAATTTAACCCTATTAATTGGCGTTTTAGTGTGCTGTTATGTACCTAGTGGAGAAGGTTAAAGCTGCTAATCAAAGTGTGGAATCAGACAAATACCTATTTAATCTGTTAATATGTACCTGGGGGTCACTGGTTGAATAAGTGACTGCGTTGAGCCCTATGGACGAACAGCAATCACAATCAACAGAAGATATAGAACGCGTGCAGACATTAGAGCGCACAGCGGAATAATCAATTTAACCCTATTAATTGGCGTTTTAGTGTGTTATTATGTACCTAGTGGAGAAGGTTAAAGCTGTTAATCAAAGTGTGGAATCAGACAAATACCTATTTTAATCTGTTAATATGTACCTGGGTGGTCACTGGTTGAATAAGTGACTGCGTTCAGCCCTGTCGACGAACAGCAATCACCATCAACAGTAGATATAGAACGCATGCAGCCATTACAGCGCACAGCGGAATAATTAATTTAACACTATTTATTGGCGTTTTAGTGTGTTTTTATGTACCTATTTGAGAAGGTTAATGCTGTTAATCAAAGTGTGAAATCAGACAAATAATGTATTTTAATCTGTTAATATGTACCTTGGGGTCGCTGGTTGAATAGATGACTGCGTTCAGCCCTTTGGACGAACAGCAATCACCATCAACCAAAGATATAGAACGCGTGCAGCCATTACAGCGCACAGCGGAATAATGAATTTAACCCTATTAATTGGCGTTTTAGTGTGTTGTTATATACCTAGTGGAGAAGGTTAAAGCTGTTAATCAAAGTTGAAATCAGACAAATACGTATTTTAATCTTCTAATATGTACCTGGGGGTCACTGGTTGAATAAGTGACTGCGTTCAGCCCTTTGGACGAACAGCAATCACCATCAACAGAAGATATAGAACGCGTGCAGTCATTACAGCGCACAGCGGAATAATTAATTTAACCCTATTAATTGGCGTTTTAGTCTGTTGTTATATACCTAGTTGAGAAGGTTAAAGCTGTTAATCAAAGTGCGAAATCAGACAAATACGTATTTTAATCTGTTAATATGTACCTGGGGGGTCACTGGTTGAATAAGTGACTGCGTTCAGCCCTATGGACGAACAGCAATCACCATCAACAGAAGTTATAGAACGCGTGCAGCCATTAAAGCGCACAGCGCAATAATTAATTTAACCCTATTAATTGGCGTTTTAGTGTGTTGTTATGTACCTAGTGGAGAAGGTTAAAGCTGCTAATCTAAGTGTGGAATCAGACAAATAAGTATTTTAATCTGTTAATATGTACCTGGGGGGTCACTGGTTGAATAAGTGACTGCGTTCAGCCCTATGGACGAACAGCAATCACAATCAACAGAAGATATAGAACGCATGCAGACATTAGAGCGCACAGCGGAATAATCAATTTTACCCTATTAATTGGCGTTTTAGTGTGTTATTATGTACCTAGTGGAGAAGGTTAAAGCTGTTAATCAAAGTGTGGAATCAGACAAATACGTATTTTAATCTGTTAATATGTACCTGGGGGTTACTGGTTGAATAAGTGACTGCGTTCAGCCCTGTGGACGAACAGCAATCACCATCAACAGTAGATATAGAACGCGTGCAGCCATTACAGCGCACAGCGGAATAATTAATTTAACCCTATTTATTGGCGTTTTAGTGTGTTGTTATGTACCTATTTGAGAAGGTTAATGCTGTTAATCAAAGTGTGAAATCAGACAAATATGTATTTTAATCTGTTAATATGTACCTGGGGGTCGCTGGTTGAATAAGTGACTGCATTCAGCCCTTTGGACGAACAGCAATCACCATCAACCGAAGATATAGAACACGTGCAGCCATTACAGCGCACAGCGGAATAATGAATTTAACCCTATTAATTGGCGTTTTAGTGTGTTGTTATATACCTAGTGGAGAAGGTTAAAGCTGTTAATCAAAGTGTGAAATCAGACAAATACGTATTTTAATCTGCTAATATGTACCTGGGGGTCACTGGTTGAATAAGTGACTGCGTTCAGCCCTTGGGACGAACAGCAATCACCATCAACAGAAGATATAGAACGTGTGCAGCCATTACAGCGCACAGCGGAATAATTAATTTAACCCTATTAATTGGCGTTTTAGTGTGTTGTTATGTACCTAGTGGAATATGTTAAAGCATTTAATCAAAGTGTGAAATCAGACAAATAGGCATTTCAATTTTTTAATGTGTATCTGGGGGTCACTGGTTGAATTATTGACTGTGTTCAGCCCTTTGGACGAACAGCGATCACCCTCAACAGAAGATATAGAACGCGTGACGCCATTATAGCGCACAACGGAATAGTTAATATATCCCTATTTATTGGCGTTTAAGTGTGTTGTTTTGTACCTAGTGGAAAGCGTTAAAGCAGTTAATCAAAGTGTGAAATCAGACAAATACGTATTTTAATCTGTTTATATGTATCTGTAGGTCACTGGTTGTATAAATGACTGCGTTCAGCCCTTTGGAACATTAATCACCCTCATCAAATGATAATCACCCTCACCTTTGGAACATTAATCACCCTCAACAAATGATAGAGAACGCGTGCAGCCATTAGAGCGCACAGCGGAATAATTAAGTTATAACTCTTCATTGGCGTATAAGTGTGCTGTTGTGTACCTAGTGGAAAATGTTAGAGTTGTTAGTCAAAGGGTGAAAGCAGACAAATATGTATTTTAATCTGTTAATGTGTAGGTGAGGGTCACTGGTTGAATAGTTGACTGCGTTCAGCCCTTTGGGCGAACAGCAATGTCCTACAAGAGATCTTATAGAATGTGTGCAGCTATAAGAGTAACGGCGTAATTATTTTGTCCGTTTTGATTAGCCTATGACGTGTGTTGCTTTGTATATAGTGCAAAGTGTGAGATGTTATTAGGAAAATAGGAAAGCTGAATTGAGTCAAATACCTATTTCAGTCTCTGAATGGATTTGTTATTCGAGAGACACTGGTTGAATAGTTGTCTGCATTCAGCCATTTCAGCAAATGGCAATCACTTTCAACAGAAGCAATAGATCACATTAAGTCATTTCATCACAGAGCGGTTTAATTACTCTGCTTCTTTTGATTACGTCATCTAGTGTGTTTGGTGTGTGCAGAGTGTAGAGTGTTAAAAGCTGTGTTTTTAGAAAGCTGAAACGGTTGGAATATGTACTTGAATATATTCTCCCACCATTTCTCTAGGTTGGACCCTCAACCGTAGGGGTGCAGTGTGATATTTGTGTCAGTGCCGAATTATTGTGTGTTATCCGTTGTATTTGAGTGTGTTTCTTGTCTCAGTGTGTAGAGCTACATCTGGGATCGCCCCTATACGTCTTTTGGAGTTTTCCTGTTATTTTACAATTAAATGTTGAAATTTTAAATCAATCATGTTTTGAAACGTAGGCGTAAAAGGTAAAGAAATAGATTAAATTGTAAAATAGAAGTTGGAATTAATTGAAAAATTAGAACCAATAGAGCCGCTGAACGTGTTTGTAAATACGCCTGCTTACGTAAATACATAATAAATTACTTTGAACTCACTATTTCGAATAATATTTTGAAATATAAGTAGTAAATGCTAACTTATTATTCTGATTTGTATAGAATCCCACTGACTCTTCATCTATATTCTGGTTTAGTGGATATTTTCTCCCCTTGTGCAATTTCTCCGTTAAATCTAGGGTTTACTGTGTGTCATAAAGTTAGAATTTCGTACAGTCTCTCATGAACCCCTCCAGATAATTTTGTTTTACACTTCTACTCTGATCTAGTTTGGAGTTCCTGGGTGGAAAATATTTTGGTACAGGTCATGTGTTTCCTTTTCGTCCGTTTTGTCAAATTTGTCAGGAAGTTAAAATTTTTAATATTTAATGCTTTATTTTATTTGTTGTGTAGCTAGGTAGTCACTGGAAGGAGAGCTATGCACCAATCCCCTGTGATGATGCATAGAACCGGCCAGGCCTAGCACCTAATGTCCAACCCCGCCTTCTCGTGGTGCGGACCGTTAGTAACTTTCAAAAGAGATACTCTCTTGTGGAAGTGAACGGAAGGGGAGGGCTGCCAGATTAGTGTGGCCTACTGATCTGGACAACTATGGCTACTTTTCTTTTTTTTCTACCCTGCTGAGGAGTGGTCAACCACACAGGGTCCTGGTGCTGACCATATAAACCTACTGGACTGGACAGATATATGGCTCTGAGCTTGATTATGGATCCTGATTTTGCTGCACTGGTGGGCTTCTGTGGAGGGAAAATCTTCCGCTGTGTTTTCTTTTTGTTTGTGGGTTGACAGCCCCAAGTGAATAGATCCACAGGATATGTTTATCAGCTGGTGGATAATCCTGAGCAGAAGTCATCGCAGGCACCTGAACTCTTTGCTTCTATTGGCATCGTCAAATTCTACATTGGAGGAAGTCTTCCAGTGTAGATGGCTTCAGCCTTTAGTAGTGGGGGAACGGGTCTTTGCCCCATGTCTGCGATTAGGGGGCTGTTTGATATTGTCGGCATTCCCTCTCTCAATAAACATAGTTTCTTTAAACATCCCACTAACCATTTTCTCTCCATAGGCAGTTGGAATGTGAGGACTCTGCACAGAGCTTTTTCTCTTGATGTCCTCACACAAGAATTCCACCGTTATAATTTAGATATTCTCGGCTTGCAAGAGACCAGATGGACAGATAAAGGTCAGATTCTTAAAAATAATCTTAAATTTCTCTTTTCAGGGAGGGACGACAAAAAGCATCACCAAGGCGTGGGTCTGCTTCTCAGCAGACACGCTAGTGATGCTCTTCTAGGATATGAGTGCATTAATGAAAGGTTTCTTACAGCAAAATTTCAGACAAGCGTTAAAGACTTGAATGTTATCTGCTGTTGTGCCCCCACTGAGGATGCCGATGAGGATGAGAAGGATAGGTTTTATGAACAACTTCAAGATATTGTGAATTCTGTCAAGAAAGGAGATATTACCCTTGTTCTTGGTGACTTCAATGCCAAAGTTGGTACTGACTCTGACCTTTGGGGAGGAGTAATAGGCCCTTTTGGTATTGGTAGCTGCAATAGCAATGGGCAACGTCTCCTACAGGTAAGTAAACTCAATGGATTCAGAATAACTAACACTTATTACAAACACCGCGACATACATAAGTACACATGGGTTTCACCTGATGGGCTGCATAAGAATATGATTGATTACATATTAATTAACAGCAAATGGACTAGTTCTGTTAGGAATACCAGGGCATATAGGGGAGCTGAAATTGGATCTGACCATTACCTTGTTAAAAGTGTGTTGCAACTTAAACTTAAAAAGTGTTGTGCTAGGGTTAAAAAATTTACTTTTAATACTGAAGCTCTGAAAGATCCAGTTATAGCCAAAGCTTACCATGATAGGTTACTTAGTCATTATGACAGTCATGGTTTGCTTACTACTGAAGTTGAGGAAGAATGGGATCATTTTAAACAGGCTTTTTTGGACACTAACAGTACTCTTTTAGGAAAAAAGGAGCAGAAGAGGCAGAATTATCTGAGTGATGAGGCACTTGAGCTTATTTCGGAAAGAAAGAACTGCAGGAATGCCCTTAATCAATACCCTACTAGTCCTAATAGAAAGCATTACAGAGACCTTAATAAACTTGTAAAGGATCAGTTAGCTGCTGATAAAAATTTTTGGCTTGATGGTTTGGCTGACAAAGCCGAGGAAGCAGTTAGACAGCACAACAGCAGAGAGCTGTACCAGATAGTTAATGTTTTGTGTGGTAGAAAACGGACAGGCATACAAGGATTGAAGGATAAACAAGGTAAGGTTATAGAAGGGGAGGAATCTGTCATGGCTAGGTGGGCTGAGCATTTCAGTGATGTTCTAAACAATGTAGTTAGTTCTACTCCCATTGTTTGCAATGATGATAGATGCATTGGTGGCTTTAACGTTGGCCCTATAACACAATCTGAAGTTAGTTTGGCTGTTTCTAAACTTAAACTTCATAAATCCCCAGGGGTAGATGAAATTACTATGGAAATGCTTAGAGCTGGGAATGTTTCGGTTACCACTTGGATGACTGAAATTCTGAATCTCTTTTATGATAAAGGCATGGTTCCTAAGGATTTTACCAGAGCTATTGTTATCCCTATTTTCAAAAAAGGTGATCGCAGTTCTTGTGATAACTATAGGGGTATCAGCCTACTCTCTGTTCCAGGTAAAGTTCTTTCCATGATTGTGCTTAATAGAATTAAGAATCTGGTTGACAGGCAATTGCGTGATGAGCAATGTGGATTCAGAAGTGGTAGGGGATGTGTAGATCAGATATTTTCACTTAGGCAGATTCTTGAGAAATGTTTAGAGTTTCAGAAACCTTTGGTTGCTAGCTTTGTTGATTTCAAAAAGGCTTTCGACTCTGTTGATCGTCATAATTTGTGGTTGATTGTGAGATCATAAGGTATACCAGACAAGTTAGTTAACATTATGAAAGCTCTCTATAATAACACTGAGTCGTGTGTGAGAGTTGGTAAGGCTTGTAGCAATTGGTTTAGCATTACTTCTGGTGTTTGACAAGGGTGCATTTTGTCTCCTTTTCTCTTTAGCTTGGTTATTGATTACGTTATGTGAAATTTACTTCAAGGGAAAGATTTTGGCCTTAAATGGGCTGGAGATAGGAAAATTTCTGATTTAGATTATGCTGATGACTTAGCCCTTCTGGCAAATGATGTTGATGAGATGAACTCTTTCATTCGAGCTGTTGATGAGACTGGTAGTAGAGTAGGTTTGGTTATAAACAGAGAGAAAACTAAAGTGATGAAAATTGGTCAGGCAGGCTGTGATTCAGTTAATCTGAATGGTTGCAGTCTTGAGCAGGTGTCACAGTTTAATTATCTTGGGAGCTATGTAACAGATAATGGTGATGTGCGGCATGAGATTAACAGACGAATAGGGATTGCTGCTGGGACTTTTAAGAATCTATGGAGAGTGTGGAGAAATAGGCGTATACACCTAAAGACTAAAATTAGACTGTATAATAGTTTGGTTCTTTCTAGGGTTAGTTATGGTAGTGAAACTTGGACACTTTGTAAACAAGATAACAGGAAACTAGATGCTTTTGATTCCAGATGCTTACGCAGTATCTTGGGCATTAGGTGGTTCAACTTTGTAACTAATGATGAGATTAGGAAAAGGAGTTTGCAACCTCCTTTAAGCAGCATATTGTGCAGAGAGAGACTCCGTTGGTTTGGCCATGTTGCCCGTATGAATAATTATAGATTGGCGAATAGTGTTATGAACAGTGTGCCTAAAGGCCTCAGAAAGAAGGGGAGACCTAGGATGCGGTGGGCAGACAATGTCAAACAGGACCTTGTTAGAATTGGTGTGCAGTGGCCAGATGCAGTAGATGTAGCTCAGGATAGACTTGCTTGGAGAACTAAATTGCACGGTCTGGTTGGACCTCCGTAGCCCATGGCTGCTTGAGGATGATGATGATGATGATGATGATGTTAGTATGTTCCAAAGCTATATATTATTAATATTTAATGTGAATTAGGAAAGCTCTTTGAAATTAAGAATAAAGCAATCCTATTTCATTCGTTTGCTTTTAGATTGGGGATGGTGGAATTGCACTACGGATTTCACATGTCGGTCAGGTCTTATTAGCATGAACAAGATTCGCGTGCAAAAATATTAGGCGTAACGTTACTGTGATAATATACGTTTATTATTATTTTTATTAGTGCGATTACGCGAAATTATTCAAAAAAATTTTAAACTATGGATTAAGAAAACACCGAAATTTGAACCGATTGTTTTGGACAGAGTTGATTTTAATAGTGTGTCTAGTGTGTGTCCTCTACTATTTATAATAGGTCATTGTAATAATTACGTGACCTGACGTACCTGGGGAAATGGTGGGGGAAGGTTCAAGTACATATTAGGCTCCTTTCACTACGTATTGTACATTTTTGTTTCACTAAAAATGGTAAATAAAGATATAACAGCGAATGCTGTTGTGTTTTAAGTCAGTGTAGATAGAACATGGACATTCTGTCACCCAAGGCAAAAGTTTTGAATTATTCCCTAATCCTTCCACACTCGCATTAGAAACACATTTACCACGGAAATAATATAAAAAAATAATGTAATAATAAGCACATGCTTATTATTACATTATTTTTTATATTAGCACGAAATTGTATGCACAAATATTTTTGCACAAATATTGTATGCACAATATATATGCACAAATATTTTTTTATTAGCACGAAAATAACACAAACTTATTCCTTCACACGCATAAATTCACATACTACTCAAAGCACAAAATGCGCAGAAAACTTTGCCTATATAATAAAAATATAAATTGGAAAATTAATTGTAAACAATATTTAGAAGGAAAAAAAACACATTCAAAGTTTTATATAAAAATAGCATTTTTTTCACTACGAATAAGCAGAGATTCATAAGAGTATACCATGCAAATGTAAAAAGACAAAATTGATGACAAATTGATAAATTTAAAAGAAACTGTTGAAATACACCCATCCTGCGAATTAAACGGTCGATAGATTGCGAAAATTAAGGTATAAATCGAATCTGGTTGCATTTTTTAGCGTGTGAAGCCGAAATTCTGTAAATCAAGTACCGTGTAAGTCGAGGGATAGGTGTGAATCGATGGCCCCTTAATAATTTTGATCGAGGAGCTGAGACCCTGCTAGTGTACAGTCGCTCAAAAAAGTATCCGAACACTATGGTTGATTACAGAATTCAGAAAAAATATCTGACAATGAGTGTTTAGAAATTAGTAATCTGGCAACCTTCGTGTACTGTACACGAAAAATATCTGACGAGTTTTTCAGAAATTAGTAATCTGGCCACCGTCGTGTCACGACGGTGGCCAGATCACTAATTTCTAAAAATATCGTTGCCAGGTATTTTTTCTGAATGCTGTAATCAACCATAGTGTTCGGATACTTTTTTGAGCGACTGTACATGGTCACTTTTGTTATTGGTGATGTTTTTAGTTTAGAGTAAAAAAATAATGCGCGGACATTTCACTCCTATATTATGCATGGATCAAACCTATCAGTTCATCATACAATGCAAATCAAATAGTACAAAATTTTAACTGTTCAAATATAAGGATACGGAACACTAAGTTTTAGGCTCGCCATTACACAAGTGAAAATGAAAATCATTCCTACAAACGCACAAACTCACATACTACTTTCAACTCGTGTGCTCAACGCATCACGACATTTCGATACCTTTACTAGAATGAAGTGAATTTTTATAAGTCAAGCAAAAACAGAAACCTTAAATAAATTTTAAGTTCTACAGAAGTGCTTTAAAGGAAATCAATGATCAACTAAACTAAAAGCTGCATCAAAAACAGACGTATTAAAGCTATCAGTTGATAGCTTTAATACGTCTGTTTTTGATGCAGATTTTTGAGAAATGTGTAACCAGTTATTTGGCGAGATATTTTAAAACATATGGATGCACAATTCAAATTCGTAATGAATAAGTAACTAATTATAACAACCTAGTCGTCATCTTGCTACCAATGATTAATCCATAAACATGTATTGAATTGCTGTGGTTATTGTTTCTAATTCTCTATACTAGCCTTATTCACTATTTCTCTTCACCTCTCAAGGGAGTGCCAACAAAAATCATCGTGCATGTTACCTTTGGCACGCGTGTCATAAAATCGCCATCACTGCTATGAGGGCACCAACCTGAGTTTTGTTGTTAAAGATATTGGGTTGGTGGTGGCTCAGTCGGTGAAGTGCCAGGCTCATAATCTTATGGTCTTAGGTTCGAGTCCTACCTGGGTCACTGTTGAGATTTTTCTCCCCAAAACTCCCCGCCCTGCCCTCTGTCAACAGGGGGACACTGATTGGCTTGGAAAGGCCGCCGTCCATCAAATGACATAACAAATGTTATAGACCATGTGGGATGGCCTTGACGGGAGCTACCATCTGTATCCTAACAGCTACCCGGTGGTTTCCCTTCATACAACCTTCTCTGAACCTTTGCGGTCCTTATGATATGATATGATCACTAAGTATGTAAAAAAGGTACAGCTCCTAGGTAAAACAGTTTGTACTTATTTACATACCTGTAATAAGCATCGGAAGGAACTTCAGATCATGGTCGCACATCAGAGGACACGTCAAGGCACGGTCGCACCTCAGAGGACACGTCAAGGCACGGTCGCACGTCAGAGGACACGTCAAGGCACGGTCGCACGTCAGAGGACACGTCAAGGCACGGTCGCACGTCAGATGACACGTCAAGGCACGGTCGCGCGTCAGAGGATACGTCAAGGCACGGTCCCCCCAGATCCAGCCCTGGGTCTTCTGACCTGATCATTTAGCTCATTACGCGAACTAAAGTGCCGTTGACAGGTAAAACAACCAAAGTATACCAACGGCTCGGGTCACGTTAGAGTGGGGGGGGGGGGGGGGGCGAAGATTGCTCAGTTAACGTCTTGAAAATTCTCATAGGTCATATAGGTCGGCACGATCGCTTTTCCTATTAGTGAACCAATGATCTACGAGAATTTTCGAAAGCTTCAACTGCGCAGTCTCATCTTAGGCTGAATGATTGCCGCCACTCTGAAAACGGATATTCTGATTGTAATTCTTGCGTTACGACAGAATGTGATCGCATTCTAATAATGGATCTGTTGGCTGTTACGTGACATTGTTCTACACTGATATTGTTGGTCAATTGCGTGAATTAGAATATCCGTGTTTTTGAATTATTCGGGCTTCCGTATGATTTGAAGAAATCAATTGAAATATTTAGATTAACGTTGGAATAAAAATAATAAATAAAAAAAAACATTTTTTCGAAATTTTTTTCTAAAAGCTTTCAAAATGGAAACAAATCGTTAAATTATTATTATATCATTCATATCCTATTGATTTCGAAATGAAAGTTTCTTAATTATTATTTTTTGGTTGGGTTGTTTTAATTGTCAGCATGATTTTTTTTTTTACCTTCACTGGCCAAATGAAGTCACTAGGACTTAATGGCTCAGATGTAGATACAGGAAAAGGGTTGAATTGTTTTATCTCTGAGCGGCACTTTTTTTGCTCACAATGGTCCAAATGGTCAGGCTGCAAGGAATCCGAGGGTTCAGAGCAGGTTTGGAGGGAGGGGAATCATTGGACAGTTGTTACGAGACAGATGGTCGTTTTTCGTAAAGTTCACGTAACGTGCTCTTTAACGTGCACAGGTTATGGCTCTCAGGTTCACTTGGCTACGGCTTAACGTCCCATCCGACGGACAGTTGCCTTTCCAAGCCCATCGGTGTCCCCTCCTGATCGAGGGAAGTGCGGGGAGTTTTGCGGACATAAGTCTCAACATTCGCCCAGCTGGGACTCCAATTTGGGAACTGCAGATTACGATCCAAGCGCGATATCCACCATCAACACCACCTCCGAGTGGCACTATTTTTTTTTGGCTCACAACTGAAATTCTAGGTCCCAAAAAACCAATTTTTTAGAATTGAACAGTGGAAAAGTAGGCCCATGACGCTGTTTAGGGGACATTAAAACGGATTTTTCTTTTTGGTTTAATTAGGATCACAGGAATTTCTTTCCAAATAAGAAAAGGATCGTAGAAATTCGCTAGATTTTGCCTTATTTTCAGCGATCATTCTCGATCGGAATACTTTAATAGGAACAAATTACTTAATTAGGTGCTTATTTAGGTGGTTTATTAGGTGGTTATTTAGAAACCAGAAGACAATGGAAAAACCATTATGAAAAACCAGAGACAATGGAAAAGGAAATTCTACACAATTCATTAATAATATTATTTCACAACCATTTTTTACCTCTATATTTTCTTATAGACATCTATTTCGTGAATTTCAGTTGACAATTAAAAATTAGCTGATTGTGAGTTAGTGCGTGACAAAGGATGACGCTAATTACGACCATCATGCAGAAGTTGTAAAGTTCTGAAAATCTGCACTTAGGGGTAATTGGAATCTTAGTTCTCGGGAGAAAAAATCCGAAATTCGATCTTCGACCTGTTCTTCAAGGTCAGAGAGAGGTGAAGCAGAGATCAAAGCTTGACGTAAAAGTGCTAGAAATGTTAATATTGGTATATAGGAGTACTTCGGATCCCAGAAGCTTTAAAAATCTCGGATTCTTTGTGTGTTGGGGCTTAGAGATCAAAAATTAAATTTCAATTTACCACTTTTAGAGAGCTAAATTTGATGCCTATGGGCAAGCACGTACCTAGAATTTAGTTCGGGGCGGTCTAAGAATAAGCCTTGAGTAGGGTTTCCCAGTTACTAAAACATTCCACCGAACAGGAAAGATTAAAATGATATTCTATATGAGATTTTATAATTGTTGTTTTATTATATTTTTAGTGTCAGAATAACATATGGGGCTAAAATAAAGTTCTAAAAAACTTCCAACTGTTACTGTTCAATTTCTTTTTAATTTTTTTAAACTGAACGAAACAAAGACAATTGTTTTGGATTTCAAAGCAGACAGATGAGTTCGATATTTAGTAGAAGACGACGGGCTTATTTTTATTGAGGGAGGGTGGGTTAATGAAAAACCAGAGACAATGGAAAAGGAAAATCTACACAATTCATTAATAATATTATTTCACAACCATTTTCCAATTTTTTTTGCAGTTTTTTTTAAACGAACTAATGTCATCATTTTGTTTTTTCTTATCTGTCTGTACTCTGTCATCTTTTTTGTTTTAAGAGATTAATTTAAAATTCCTTTTGAATTGGATAGGTATTGATGACACCCCGTAGGCAGGGACGTACAGTCGCTCAAAAAAGTATCCAAACGCTTGGTTGATTACAGAATTCAGGAAAAATATCTGGCAACGATTTTATTTTTATTTATCTTTAACGTGCAGATTGTATGGCGGGTGTGACTCTCCTGCACACAGGATCACTGATCATCCCTACTGCACACAAGATCATCCCTACTGCACACAGGATCATCCCTACTGACCAAAAGCAGGGTGGGGCGTTTTGTGGAAATAAGGCCCAGCTAGGACTCTAACCTGAGAACTGCAAATTACGAATCTAGTTCGCTACCGACTGAGCCATCCCCGCACCACGTTATAACAGAGAGGCGTTAATATCATATGGGATGGTTACTATCACATGTAATGTCTTAAAATGCGAATTTCCAAATCTTTGGATTGGTAGAGGTGGACCGATATTGCGCTCCTCAAAAAGTCCATATTTACCACTGCTGGACATCTTTTTTCTGGATGATACATTGAAACATAGCATTTAAGCGTTATTAGAGCATATATAAACATTAATTAGAGAAGCGCTGTCCAACTAGCGGGCCCGCACAAGGATTTTTGTGGCCCGCGAATAAAATCAAGTTTTTACTTGAAATTTTAAATAAATATCTGTAATCCATCTTATAATTTTTGTCGACTTATATTACTTTACTTGATATGCAATCTTCAACTTACTCATTCTGTAAAGTTTACAAAACAATCTTAAGCCGATCGGCAAACTTCTGAAACCTTTTAAAAGCGGTGCGGCTTTTATCAAACAAATGTTTTGATGAAGCTGCAGTAATAAGAAGCATCTAACGACAGCACGAATCGTTTTAACTGGGCATGGTATTGTGCACCACGAGACGTTGTGGCGGCATTTCGCTGAGACTAAACGACGTAATGGAAAAGGTTGTCAAAATTACCAATTTAATTCGTGGCGGAAATCGTTCTCTTACACACAGAAAATTTGAAGCTTTTTTGGACGAACTGCATGCCGAGTATGGCGATCTGCTTTTATATAAAATAATAAATACCCCCTCAAGCAGCTGCTTGCCACAGAGGTCTGACAGGAGCCTGTCAGTTTATATGCCACAGTAGGAGATCTGAGAGGATGGCAGGACCTCAGCAGAAAAACGACACACACATCCATGCCTAATCCAGGGCTCGAACCCAGGTCCCTTAGATCAGTAGCCAAGCGTGCTAACCACTCGGCCACGGGACGGCGATCTGCTTTTACATATAGTTAATATTCGCTGGTTAAGTGCCGGAAAATACCTCAAGAGATTTTTTTATACTTCGAAATGAAATTCATTTTTTTTTTCTCACGGAAGTGGGAGAAAGATGAATTTCATTTACAAATAAGATTATTTAAATGTCTTGAATTCTATTTAAATGTCTTGAATAAATCCTTAGAAGGAAAAGACCAAAACGTGCTGTCTTTATAATTATGTTACTGGGTTTAGAAACAAATTACAATTGTTGAAGTCAAATTTGCAGGAAAACAATTTAATTCATTTTGAAACTTGTAAAGAGTTATACGAAGTAATGAAGCAACTTAGTAAAACAGTTAATTTTTAAAAATTTGTTCCTAAATTAGATACCGTAATTGAAGATTTTAATAGAAGATTTTCTCAATTTTGATGACCTTAAGTAAAGTTTAAATTTATTCAGTAATCCATTAAATATTGATATTAGCACCGTAGATCCTAAATATCAAATGGAATTATGGGACCTTCAGGCCCACCCAATTATTGCATCTAATAGAGAAACTGGAATAGAACTGTTCAAACTTTTGCCTAAAGAAAAATATCCAAAAATGAAAGATTTTGGACTCCAAATAATTTTTATGTTCGGATAAGGCTGCAGGATTTGATCCCATAGAGGTTCTATATAAGGGATTTTGTCCCACTTAAAGACCCAGACAGGGAATTTCTTCATAAGACATTATGGTTATGTGGTCTATGTTACCTCCCCACCCCCATGAATACATTTTTTGTGGGAATTTAAGCCCCTTTTCTGCGGTATTCCCGCTGGCATATTATTCAAAATATAGAAATCCAAAAAGATAATAAAGATCCCTTCAAGCAGCTGCTTGCCGCAGAGATCTGACAGGAGTCTTAATTTTAATACGATAGTAGAAGTTCTGTCACAATGCTTTTCAAAAATAAAAAAGTATTTAATTTTTTAAATTTCAATGAATAAATTGAAAAAACTTAGAAATAGTTATTTAGAAGTATGGAATATATGTTTCCCTTGTTAATAGAGTTCCAATTTCAAGTTTACTAGTTTTATAAAAACCATCAAAGCCATCCAACGTGAAGACCATCCAGCGTGTTCTTTAACGCTGGAATATTTTATTTGTGAAGGCCACTTTTTTTCCACAGTCAGCTAAATTATCATGTCGCAAGGACTCCGAAGACTCAGAGAAAGTTGGGGGAAGGATATCAACTGGACAGCTTTTAAGAGACGGATGGTAGCTTTCCGTCAAGGCTATCCAGCGTGTTCTTTAACGTTGGAATATTTCCCTCTGAAGGTCACTTTTTTCCACACAATAGGATAAATGGCCAGGACACAAGGACCCCGAAAACCCAGAGAAGGTTGGGGGAAGGATATCCACTGGGCAGCTTTTCGGAGACAGATGGTAGCCTCCCGTGAAGTCTATCCAGCGTGTTCTTTAACGCTGGAATATTTTACCCCTGAAGGTCACATTTTTCTACACACTGTTCTAAATATCCAGGTCACAAGGGCCCCGAAGACTCAGAAAAAGTTGGGTAAAGGATATCAACTGGACAGCTTTTAGGAAAGAGATGGTATCCTCCCATCAAGGCTATCCAGCGTGTTCTCTAACGTTGGAATATTTTACCTCTGAACGTCACTTTTTTCCACACAATGGGCTAAATGGCCAGGTCACAAGGATTGGATTGGATTGTTTTACCTCTGAGCGGCATTGCACACCATGGGCTAAATGGCAAGGCCACAAGGACCCCGAAGGCTCAGAGAAGGTTGGGGAGGGGACCCACTGGAACAGCTGTTGGGAGACAGATGGTAGCCTCCCATCAAGGCCACCCAGCGTGTTCTTTAACATGCACAGGTATGGTTCTCCAGCACACAGAGCCACGACTTAACGTCCCATCCGACGGACGGTGGCCTTTTCAAGCCCATCGGTGTCCCCTACTGACCGTGGGCAGGGAGGGGAATTTTGCGGAGAAAAATCTCAACGCTGACCCTGCTGGGACTCGAACCTGGGAACTACAGATTACGAGCCTGGCGCGCTATCGACTGAGCCATCCCCGCCCCCAGGTCACAAGGACCCCGAAGACTCAGAGAAAGTTGGGGGAAGGATATGCACTGGACAGCTTTTAGAAGACAGATGGTAGCCTCCCGTCAAGTCTATCCAGTGTGTTCTTCAACGTTAGAATATTTTACCTCTGAAGGACACTTTTTTCCACACAATGGTCTAAATGGCCAGGTCACAAGGATTGGATTGGATTGTTTTACCTCTGAGCGGCATTGCACACCATGGGCTAAATGGCAAGGCCACAAGGACCCCGAAGGCTCAGAAAAGGTTGGGGAGGGGACCCACTGGAACAGCTGTTGGGAGACAGATGGTAGCCTCCCATCAAGGCCATCCAGTGTGTTCTTTAACATGCGCAGGGTACAGCTTTCCCACACACAGGGCCACGGATTAACATCACATCTGATGTATGGCAGCCTTTCCAAGCCCATCAGTGTCCCCTACTGACCGTGGGCAGGGTGGGGAGTTTTGCGGAGATAAATCTCAACGCTGACCCAGCTGGGACTCGAACCTGGGAACTACAGATTACGAGCCTGGCGCGCTATCGACTGAGCCATCCCCACCCCCAGGTCACAAGGACCCCGAAAACTCAGAGAAAGTTGGGGGAAGGATATGCACTGGACAGCTTTTAGAAGACAGATGGTAGCCTCCCGTCAAGTCTATCCAGTGTGTTCTTCAACGTTAGAATATTTTACCTCTGAAGGACACTTTTTCCACACAATGGGCTAAATGGCCAGGTCAGAAGGATCCCAAAGACTCAGAGAAAGTTGGGGAAGGATATCCACTGGAGAGAGATTTATTAATAATCCCTCGTAGGACCCAATTTGTTAATAATCTCTTGTAGAATATGGATCTTTGCACATTTTTGGTGCTTTTCATGTTCATTTCCGCCTCTGCATGCGCAGAAATCGCTCTTGATCACAATTTCAAGATGGGTTGGGTTGTTTTACCTAAGAGCGGCACTTTTTTGTACACCATGGGCTAAATGGCCAGATCACATGGACCTCGAAGGCTCAGAGAAGGATGGGGGAGGAGACCCACTGGAATATCTGTTGGGAGACAGATGGTAGCTTCCCGTCAAGGCCATTCAGCGTGTTCTTTAACGTGCACAGGATATGGCTCTCCCGCACACGGGTCCACCGTTTAACGTCCCATCCGATGGACGGCGGCCTTTCCAAGCCCATCGGTGTCCAGTACTGACCGTGTACAGGGCGGAGAATTTTGCGGAGATAAATCTCAACGCTGACCCAGCTGGGACTCGAACCTGGGAACTACAGATTATGAGCCTAGCGCGCTACCAACTGAGCCACCCCCTTTCAGAATGAGTACCCCGTTATAGATTAAACAAAAATAATTCTACTCATATTACTTTAGCTAAACTTTTTGCAGGTAGCATTAATTAATTATAAAAAATAACAGTTTTAATAACATCAGAAATAAGACTTGATAATAGAATTTTAATCTTTTTTATTTGGAATGTTATACTTGAAAAATTGGAGGCTGGTTATGATTATTTGAGGCTATTTAATTATTACTACATCCCAAAGAAAATTTTCATATAATGAAAGCTTACGGTTTAGTAGCATTGAAATTGCTTCCTCAAGTTAGAGGTTTCAATATGCTTGTAATTTCAGTTTCATGGTTTCACCACATGTTTTAACAAAATCTGATAGATCCAATTTGCAGAAGTCATTTATTGATCATCATCATCAACAAGCAGCCATGGGCCACGGATGCTCAACCAGACTGTGCAATTTACTTCTCCAAGCATATCTGTCCTCAGCTACATGTACTGAATCTGGCTATTGCACACCAATTCTAACAATGTCCTTTTTGACATTGTCTGCCCTCAGTATCCTAGGTCTCCCCCACCTTCTGAGGCCTTTAGGCACACTCTTCATAACTCTATTCGCTAATCTATAATTATGCAAACTATAAATTATTGAATTTAGCAAACTCAAACTCAGAATTTCCTAAATATTAGAAGATAGTCCATAACACTGTATACTGATAAAACTAGTGATTTTATTCATTTTAGGTAGTTTTTTTAATATATCTTTGTAGATTAATTAATATAAAAATGGTAGAAATGGTTAAATTTTATAAATTATATATATTGATATAAATTTCAAATCCTTGTGGTAGCTTTTCAAGTGGCTATTCCTCTGACAGGAATAATCTATCCATTTTTCTGAGAGAGGTGTGCAAAAAATGCAACATTTTAAATTTAAGAGTTAAAGAACGAATACTTTTATGTTGTATAATTACTAATAAAATACTATTTGCACTTTCCGCACCATTCCTTAGCTCAAATTAAAACTTTTGAAGGGTGAGAATGTAGGTGAAGGAAAAACTTTATTCCCTTTGAAAACGAGAGTTTTATATGCGTCAGTGGCGATATGCCTTATTCCAATTATTATTATTTTTATTATTTAGTTAATTCATTATTTAAATTATTTAGACAAAATAAATTTATTACAGTAGTGTATATTTTTTAGAAAGAAATACTCAAAACTGTCTGATATATAAATTTACATAGCGAGGCAAAAATATCGAAAACACAAAATCTTAAAGTATTGAAATATGTGTAACAGGCAAAACACTAGTGCATCTACATTTGAGCTTAAGACCACAATAGGAATATCGTATTACTTTAGCGTTTATGTTTTGCGAAAAACTAATATGTTGACGACTTAGACTGAAATACATTTAATATTCAATTCATTTACCGGAAATCAATCTAGCCCGTCACTCTGACCCCACTTTGACCTAAAATGCGACACAGATCTGATCAGTTCTCTCGTATCTGAGATATATTTGTGGTCAAATGATGATGAGGGCATCAATAATGAACAACAACATTAAGGCGCCATTTGCTAGCATCTAATCTAGTTCTTCTATGAATTAAATTTAGAATTTAATAACATATGCCTTAACCTTAACGAATAAAACGAACAACAAATTCTTAAAGTTTAGAAAAATTTTATTTTAAAATTTTCGATAGATGTGATGCCCTCTAGCATGAGTCCCACCTTGTTATCACTCCAGCTAAATGAGAGATAAATTTTCCCATATGACTACCAAGTTTCCTGGGCACAAAATTTAATACCGTACTTATTTGCACCCAAAAATTTTAAAAGAATTAGTTTCACTTACCTCATTCCTTAATTGACTTACCTTAAGACTTAAGGACTTGGCTTGGTCAGTATCTCTCCGCGCTCGGCAATGTAGTCCCCAGGTCCGAATCACTTAAATGTTGGCAAATAGAGTCGTGGATGAAGTCGGACGTATCCTTAACGCTTGACGGGAATATGTTGGATGACCTTGATGGGAGATGGGAGACTTCTGTCTGACTCTTAACATCTGTCCAATGGCTCCCCTCAGACCTATTGTACAAGAGGTCGCATAGAAGTCTGATGTTTCTGTGATTTAAATCAAACTCCTAACAATGCGTGTATTTGTTTACGAATCGCTTCTAACAATCATTTTTATTCTCCCAAATACTCTTTCTGTGAACGAATAATGAAATTGTTTAAATTTCTTTTCGTTAACAATTGATTGTTAAGAGAGCAAATTTTTGAATTGAAGCGAAAATGAATCAGAGCGTACTTCCTGTATAATTTTTTATTTTTCCAAAAATAATTCTAGCCGATTGCAGTTCGCGGATTCGACAATTTGCTTAAATTCTTTAGAGACCCTCTCTCGCCGATCACATATTGTAAAACACATCACACCAGATAGCAGTCTTTGAATAAATTTTCTTTAGCATTCGTTTAAAATTATCACTTAAATATGAATCAGATTTAACATTTGCTAAATCTACTATGGGTTTCAGAAATCCTTTGTCTGTCTGATTAAGAACTCCTTCGAAACTGTAAGAACAGGGAGCACCAACTTCGGGATCAGTTTCCTCTTATTATTATTAAAAGGGCACATGCGCTGGTTTCTATCAATTCTTCCCCAGAGCCCATAAACATAATTACATTGGGTATGGGCTCTGGGGGCTTTATATATTATATTTTGGGCTCTATGTATTATATTTTTATGCCATCCACCTAAGTGACGGCAAATAGCACTAATAGATTCATGTACAAAGAGGGGCGGACGTTGACCCAATTAGTAACGCTCCAGTTTCCTAATTTCCAGTTTCCTGGTTCGAGTACCAAATGTTCTAGAATTGAGAATTTGAAATTGAAACATTTCTTTTCCAATCACCATGAATAAAAATATTTCTTTTCAATCACCATGAATAAAAAGTTAATTGCATATACCACTGGTGTATTGAAGGTGGGGGGGGGGGGGGTGATTCCCCTCTTCACCTGGCTTTGACCTTTCCCATGACCCTTCTTCGTGAAAAGAATAAATCATATTATCCGAATATTACATAAATAAAATATATACGAGTTTGCGGAATATCGCCACTGCTTCAGGAAGAGTATTAAAGTTTTTCAAATTTAATGAATTTTTAAATAAATTTTTGAATTCCTGTAAAATGGAGGAGAAAATAATATAGTTCATTGACCATCCTGCCTCTTTCATCTTTCCTTTTGAATTTTTCCGCCTCCATTGCATTTCTTGTCCCCGCGCCACTAGATTTTTCTTATATCCGAGCCTGCAATTATGCATTTTCTTAAGATAGATAGTTTCCTGAAGTCATATTTTATCTAATAATCTTATTTAAATAGTTAGCTGGCTCTAGTCTTACCATTCGCTTCGAATGTCTATTTATCTATAGGCAGTCCCTGCACTGCAGAAATCTATTTTTTTTTCCTAATTTCAATTTGTACAGATGCACCTGAAACTGCTAATAGTATAATAAATACCCCCTCAAGCAGCTGCTTGCCACAGAGACCAAGAGGTCTGACAGGAGCCTGTCAGTTTAATGCGCCATAGTAGAGAGTCTGAGAAGATGGCGGGACCTCAGCAGAAAAACATTACTACATCCATGCCTTAAACCCGGGACTCGAACCCAGGTCCCTTAGATCAGTAGCCCAACATGCTAACCACTCGGCCACGGGACGGCTGAAACTTCCATTTGAATTATTTAAACTTTATTTAAACGTTAACCACGGCTTAACGTCCCATCCGACAGACGGTGGTCTTTCCAAGCCCGTCGGTGTCCCCTACTGACTGTGGGCAGGGCGGGGAGTTTTGTGGAAACAAATCTCAACGCTGACCCAGCTGGGACTCGAACCTGGAAACTGCAGATTACGAGCCTGACGCATAGTTAATGTCTGTAAGCATTTTGTCATCAATAAACCTAAGTTGGTTGTACTTTAATTCCTTTAAACTGAATATTTCTTATTGAACTCATCATTATTTACAGAGCTATTGTAGTCAGATGCAGGGGCGTAGCCATGGGGGGATGGGGGGGAGCCTCCCCCCCAAAGAAACCCGGAGTTGGCAAAATTTGAAGCGACTTCGTAAAATCTAGGTGAAGTGTGAAAATTTATATATTTTTTTTGTAAAATTAAGGTGAGTTGGCAAAATCGGGATAACTTGGCAAAATCTTGGGAAGTTGGGAAAATTTGGAGTGACTTGGCAAAATCTTGGGACAATTGGCAAAATTCGGAGTGACCTGGCAATATCGTGGGGGAGTTGGCAAAATTCAGGTGAGATGTAAAAATTGGGATTTTTGTTGTGCAAAATTATGGCGAGTTGGCAAAATCTAGGAGAGTTGGCAAAATTCTGAGTGACTTTGCAAAAATCAGGTGAGATGTAAAAATTGTTTTTTTTTTTCTGTAAAATTATGGCGAATTTGCAAAATTGAGGAAACTTGGCAAAATCTAGGGCAGTTTGGAAAATTCGGAGTGACTTGTCAATATCTTGGGGAGTTGGCAAAATTTAGAGTGACTTGACAAGATCGTGTGGAGTTGGCAAAATTCGGAGTGACTTGCGAAAATCGTGGAGAATTGGGAAAATTCAAGTGAGATGTAAAAATTGGAATCTTTTTTCTGTAAAATTATGGCGTGTTGGCAAAATCAAAGTCGAAGTAGGAGAGTTGGCAATTATTCGGGAGTTGGCAAAATTCATAGTGACTTTACAAAAATCTGGTGAGATGTGAAAATTGGGACTTTTTTCTGTAAAATTGTGGCGAGTTAGTAAAATCTAGGGTAGTTGGCAAAATTCGAATCCACTTGGTAAAATACGGGCGACTTGTGAAAATTGGAATTGCTTTTATGAAATTAAGGAGAGCTGACAAAATCGAGAAAACTTGGAAAAATTTTGGGGAGTTTGAAAAATTTTAAGTGACTTGGCCAATTTAGGAGAGATGTAAAGATTGGGACTGGTTTTGTGTAATTAAGGAAAGTTGGCCAAATCAAGGGGAGGTGGAAAAATTTACGCTAACTTGCTACAATTCAAGCGAGACGTAAATTTTGGGATTATTTCTGTGAAAATAGTTGGCAGAATTTAAAGTTTATAATAGTTTATAATATTTTTTAATAGAAATGCGACTATTGAATTGAAAATAATATAACTATATTATTTTGAAGTAATTTTCAGGGTATATATCACATTAAAAAACAAATGTTTAGAAATTATCGTTGTGAGTCATTGACACAACTTAAACGTAGAGAGTCATTGACACAACAATTAATTGTGTCTGATTTATTTTACATTTTAGAGTTTTGACTTATAGACTATTAGCTACAAGTTAAATAATTACATGCAATTCCTAATTAATTTGTGATCTGCTTTAAAGAAGCACCTACATATTCCTTTTGGAAATCCAGTTCTTGTTTCTGCTCTCTGCAGGAACTAAAAATAGTCGAAATTCAAAACACAGTGAAATTGGAATCAAACAATAATCATTTTCAACTTTAGTAGACTATTTTTTAGTCCTTTAGTGTTATATTATAGTTGAAACCCGCAGCTGATGTGGACGGATATCCGTGGATTTATCAGCCGATATCCACACTAAAATGCACTTGGCAGATAAGTGATTACTGATGATGCAGATAGCTTATAATACAGCGGGTAAGAAATTCTTTTTAACGTAGATGGGATCTGCAGCAACGTGAACACATATAACATTATTATTGATGGCCTCTATGAATAAAAATACTTTAGATAGGAAAAAAAAATATATATGTTAGAAAATTCAACGAGGATGTTCGATTTAAAATTATAACATCGTAGGAAAATGTCACAGATGAAAAAAGTAATTTATTTTATATGAAAGAAGCGACCTTTATATTTTTGACAAAGCAGAATTTAAGTGCAAAACATTATTTTAGTGGTGGTAGAAAACAGGTATTAAATGTGCGAAACTTTCAGTCGTATATATTACGAAGTTCTCATAGGGAGATGTAGGAGTTACACGGTGATAAATGGTGTATCTTCC
This sequence comes from Ryuthela nishihirai, assembly GCA_038380435.1. Taxonomy (NCBI): domain Eukaryota; kingdom Metazoa; phylum Arthropoda; class Arachnida; order Araneae; family Heptathelidae; genus Ryuthela; species Ryuthela nishihirai. The sequence continues at coordinate 43,933,658 of JAWZYU010000005.1, forward strand.
CATAATTGCGGATAACTTTATTTAAAATAGCAAAATGTATTCAGGATATTTTTCAAAATTACATCTTGCTAAATTTTATGAAATATTTAGTGAGGCTTATTTTACAGAATAGAGAGTGATGTGCGAATGCTGACAGAATAGACAGCGATGAGCGAATGGGGCAGAATAGAGGTAATGAGCTAATGCCAGCAGAATAAGCAATGATGAGCGAATGCTGTGAGAATAGGCAGTGATGAGTGAGTACCGGTATAATAAACAGAAAAAGTGGAGCGAATAGAAGAAGAAAGTTTTTCCCTGATGTTATTCACCAGAGGCTATTGATAGATGCAAAAGAGAGTTAAATGAGTTATTAACATCACTTTGTTGCATTTAAAACTATTTTGATTGTAGTAGGGACATCTGATTATGTTTATCAATGCTTCATTATTGAGCAGATATTGATGTAGAAAGGTAAATTTAATGCTTACGAAAGCATATCATGTTATCACGTATTAAAATGTGTGATGCTATGAAAATATATAAAGTTTGATACAAAAGTATAACCTAGACAAATGAGAAATATGAACGTCTGTAAGGTAAATCGTCTCAGGTAATAATGTCTTTGTTGCACTTTATCTAGCTTAGTTTTACCAAATGTTTAATGCATGTTACTCCTGATATTTTGGCCCCAAAAGCAAATCTGGACTTTTGAAACACGAGTGTTAGATGTTGAGGGATCAAATATTTTATCTCAGTATTCGAAGTATAATGTGAAAGATAGGATTATGTACAGAATAACTGGCACAGATGGGCGAGTCAATACCATTGTTTGCAGCACCACCTTCAGCAGCCTCTAGTAAGTCTCATTTTCACACTAACTTTCAAACTGTATGAATATATTGCTTTTCAGTTCGCTATTATTGCTTTTCTTTTATAGTCTTAAACAAAAAATATGTAAAATATTAAACTATATTTGTAAAGATTATATAATATTATTATAAAAATATTTAAAATTAATGAATCAATTTAAAAATAACTTCTTGTTTAGTTTCAGAATAAAAAAATTATCAAACCTGTACACAGTAGAGACTCTTGTATTGATTTTGTGCTACAATGACTAGATCACATATGGAAATCGTCTTGTTTGGGCTACTTTATCTGTGGGATTATGAAACTCCTAATAATACAAATGAAAATATAATCCACATTATTTTATGTAATATATATATATTCTTGTATCATTATTACAGATAAGCATTTGCAAATTAGTATGCAAAACTGACACAATAAGGAGAGCACCATGTATATTTTAAACAGTAGAAATAATTATTCAAAGCCGAGGTATGTCTCTTTTGAGCCATGCTTCTTTCCCATATCAAATATTTAAATCTGAACTACCTACTGTTTCGATAACATCTGTACGTATTTTACATGTATTAAAATATATGATTAACTTATACTGTTCAATGTGCAATGATATGACTTTTAAACATTCAGCATTATATTAGTTATTTCTTAAAATTGTTCAGAATATGGTGATCAAACATTGTCAAGATTACCGATATGCAGTTTTGTCGATATATCACTACGACTTTTACATAACAGTTTTACTTTACAATAAATGGATTCAAATGTGTGGAAAATTTAAAATTCCCTGAACTTTGGGCTTTTTGTTTTCCCAAGCTGTTTTAAAATTACATCTAGTAAAATTATATATGTGATATCAAAGTAAGAGAAAAGAATTGTTTTTTTCCCACACGGCAAAATTAAAGGATTCGGTGGTATGATAAGTTAAATTAATTATCAATTTGATATGCAAAATAAATTTGTGGATTCTGATTCCAGTTTTAATGCTAATGATACTTCCAGGCATTCTGGCCAAACAGCTCTCAGATACTCTCAAAACTCAGTTTACTTTTTATGATGCTACTGATACTGATAATGAGATAAATAAATTAGAGAGTAATAAAACTACAGGTAAGATGGGAGTACTGTTGAAATGTTAAAGATTTTTTGTAGCTATCATGTTCATATTTTAGCATGTTTGGTAAATATCTCTATGAAGAAAGGTTTCTTTTTTGAAGCTTTGAAATATGCTTTAATTTTTCAAATATATCAAAATTAGGTTATAAATTTGACAAATAATTAATACCAATTTCCACCTTACCAGCCTTTTCCAAAGTTACTGAAATATATATATATATCTTAGTAATATACATCTCTTAGTAAGTTATCTGGGTATTTGTTCTTGATCAACACCTACAACCAGAATTTCTAGCTTAAATGTTTCGTTTGCACTATCACTTCAGGTTTTACATTTAGCGCCCTCTAACGATGCAAATTAAAGCCTTTTCAAGACTAAGAATCTTCATATTTCTCTAGTAACTAATCAACTCAAAACGAGATTTTCATTAATATCTTAAAGCAAAAAATTGCGTTTCCCCAAGAATGAAGGGACAAATTGTTACCAACATCCTAAACTCCTCGATCATCACACTCTATCACTAATCACATTTTTAGCACGAATAGATCTTTTGCAATATACGTTAAATGTTTCAAATTTTCAAATTATCCCACCGTCAGAGATCACAATTAAAACTTTAGGAAGATTAGGGAATTATGAATCGTAATAGCTTATCAATACTTATCCAACGCAAAAACAATTTTAATTTTTTTTTCTAAAACCAGGATTATCTCTAAAAGCAACAAAAAAAAATTGTCGATGAAATTATTGATGGTTAGATGTCACCGTCAATATTTCTAATTTTGAAATACAATTAAATCGCTTGTAATATTAGTTTAAATGTTTGACTTTTCAACTTTTTCACCGTTAGAGGGCTTGGTTTTTGTTGTTTGTTTCACCTCCGAGCGGCTCTTTTCTTCCACACAATGGATTAAATGGCCTGGCCACAGGATCTCGAAAGCTCAGAGATGGTTGGGGGAGGAAACCCACAGGAACGATGTTGTTACACAGATTCAGTCAAGGTCGTCCAGTGTGTTCTTTAACGTGCACAGTGTATGACTCTTCCGCATAAGGAACCACGGTTTAAGGTGTCATCCGACGGACGGTGGCCTTACCAAGACCATTGGTGTACCTTGTCCATTAAAGGGCGCAATTAACGCTATAGGGAAATTTCAGAAGTACGAAGCGTAATATTTCATCAATACCTAAACAACCTAAAAATAATTTTTGATTTGTTTCTAAAATGAAGAATGTCTACAGACAGACATTAGCGCTTTTGTTTCTGAAAAAAAAAACAGCAAAATTGTGCCGCTCAAAAGAAATTGCCCTTTGAACGCTGATTCAACATATTTGATTAAGAGCCAACTGACTCTTACTTGAGCCCAAAATTAGAATATCTTTAAGTCCTCTAACTTATATATATATACAGCCATTTGTTTGCTAAGAGCTTCATATTTTAGTGAATTATGATTAACAAGAAAATTTATCTTGTGTTGCTCGGATTTCAAACTCTAAAGCAGTGATTCTCAAACTTTTTTTTCTCACGGTACATTATTTATCGCCATAAATATGGTGACACTACGAAGACTCGGGCATGCGCAGTTTGTCTTGAATCGGCAACATTACTAGCTACACTCCCCACAGTATATCAATTGAACTACACAAATCACTTTAATATTCACATTAATATGCAAAAATTCACATTAATATGCAAAAATAAGAAATAAAAATAACCTAAAGTTCTCTGTTGTTGAGCAATAAAATTTTAAAGTTTATCCTTCCAACTGTTTGATACCCAGATGATAATTGCCCTAACAAATACCCAGATAACTTCAAAAATAGGCATTTCTGTAGAGACATTTGTAAACGCAGAACTGTTCGGTTCAAGTTTTGACTTGTTTTGAGACAGTGCATAGTCGTACGTGTTATGGGAATTTTTTGTGTTAATTTTGCTTTTAACATTCAATATGGATGTTTTTGATTAAACGGAAAGAGTTAAAATGAAGAATCAGTGTCAGAAAGTAGCAACAAAATGATTTATATATTTCCTTTTATCTACAATATCATCCAAATTTCACTGCACACATTTTGAGAAACATTGATCTAAAATATATGATATTTCAGTCTCCACGTCACAAGCTGTAATTTGACATAAATTGCATTACGATTGATAAATTATATTGACCCATAAAATATAATAAAAAACTCTTTTAGGGTAAGAAAGAAGTGGACAGATTTTGAGGTACAGAACGATACTCTCCACGTCAGGAGTTTCTAAGTCCGAAAAATATATTACCTGACTCAAAACACCGAATTTTTCAAATCAGCAGAGTTGCTTCAGTTCAAGTTGCAGCACCTTGGATATAATTTGTCAGTCATAAATAAATAGCATCTGCTTGCCACAGAGATGGAAGGCATCTGTCAGTTTATATGCCATACTAGAAGCTCTGTGAGGATGGCAGGACCTCAGCAGAAAAACAACATGAACATCCGTGCCTTACCCGAGGCTCGAACCCAAGTCCCTTAGATCAGTAGCCAAGCGCGCTAACCACTCGGTCACGGGAGTGCTAAGGAAACTTTATAACTAAATAAAATTAAATATGGGAAAATTGTGTATTGCGAGTGTAAGTTTTGAAAAAAAATTGTACGTACTAATAATGTGCAATGAAAAGCATTATTTATAGTTTAATGCATTTTCTCATATATAGGAAGAAAGTTTGTTTGTGTGTTATGTTTCTGCCTGTCCGCTTCTGTACCATGCTGTATTCACCAATCGAAAAGTTAATTTGAATTACTAAAACTATACTAAACAGCTCAGATAGTTATTAGCTTTTTAATTTAATTCAGCGGTGTTAAATCGGTTATACAAATATAGTTACTACTTTACTTCCTGTTAGCTGTCTAAACGAAGGTCGGATAACCAAGGGTATAAGCCTTGAACATCTCCGTCTACTTGGCTAACACATAGATATTATAATTATACTCGTGAAAAATAACTCCTGAGCTAAAGTATTTTCAACTAATAACAGACATTTTATTCCAACTGAAATCCAAATTCATTAAATATTCCCCAATATATTACCATTTCTTACCAACGCGATTTTACAGATGTCTGCACTTAATACGGTGCAACCAATCTTCTGGGCGTCGAACGCCCGACAAACAGCAAGGACATAGAGTAAACAAATGGAACAGGTATGCACTACATATATTCACTACGGCATACACACATAAACTCCCTGACTACATAAATAAGATATTGAAAATCAGGCCTACCTTGGTGAGATGATGATATGAAGAGGACGACCCCTAGGACGAGGAAGGTGCCGTTGTAAGCAATTTTAACTTGACAGAGACATTTCCAACGTTAACGTCTTCTCCATTGTTCTGTAATGATTTGTTCTGTTGCATACAAGATTCTACGACTTGGTTTCTTACGAATAACAACAGTGAAGTCAACGCAACAAATATATTCCATATTTACAATGTATTATCCGCGTTGCCAATGGTATGCGCAGAAATTTTCAGTGGGAATTGTGTTGTTTTTGGTAATAATAATAATAATAATAATAATAATAATAATAATAATAATAATAATAATAATAATAATAATAATAATAATAATAATAATAGAAAGTCACCTTCACTTATTATAGATGGCGCGAGATCCGACACATTCAGCAAAAGATATAAAGGTCACATTCTGGAAGCAAGTCGTGAAACACTCCACGTTACACGTAATGTGTCTGATTTAGGAATGACGACGGCAAACACAAATCCGTGATTTCTTTCAACTTTACTACCGCCAAGCAATCCCGTGAAAATATTGCCGTTAAAATATTCATAATTTTAATTCTGATATAGGAAACTGTCACTATGAAATTAAACATAAATCTCGTAATGTTAATGTTAAGGTGACAGGCAACACAATACAATTAATCTCAATACCACATAACAAAATACACGGTGCTCGAAAAATCAGCAGCAAACACAAAAATATGAATTACAAACAAGCCCTTCGGTGTATTTCAACGAAGCGTATAGGTAAAGTCCATGATCATATATCCCATTAATACCCGAAAAAGAGGGCATGAAAATATACCCGAAAAATAATACCCGAAAAGAGGGCATGAGGGTCTGAGTCCGTAGAGCATCAGGCTCGTAATCTTCGGTTCCCAGGTGTGATTCTCACTCGGGCCAGCGTTAAGATTTATTTCCTCAAAACTCCCATCCTTGTCCTCAATCAGGAGAGGACACCGATGGAATTGGAAAAGCCTCTGTGCGTCTGTTGGGATGTTAAGCCGTGTCCCCAGGGAGCTGAACTCTATGCACGTTAAAGAACACGCTGAATAGCTCTCACGGGATGATTCCATATTTCTCCTCACCGCTATCCAGTGAATCGTCTTCTCCCTCCTCCTCTGAGCAGCGGGATCTTCGTGACTTGGTCAACCTATTTTACGCAACAGTACCCTTCGGAGATATCCGTATCAGTGAAATATACGATCTATATATGCCCTAAATAGTTTCTTCATATTTTTTTCATTTTAAAGTAATTCCAATTATTTCCTTTATAGCATTAATTTAATATATTATAATTTCAAAAAAAATGTTTTTGAATTTTTATATTGATGTTCATCAAATCAAAATTCGCATATCTTTACCCCATTCCATTTAATAAATCGGCGATTAACAAATTATGATATTACCATGGATTAATTTTAATTAAGTATTCAGGAATGATGCATTTAGGAAACAATGGTGAATATATCTTTTAAAAAATACACTTGCATGGTATATTAAGTGAAACGAATTTCCATTACTAAATTTCGCAGTTTCTAAAATGTTTCAATTAAACTGAGATAAAAGATTTAATTGCATTGAAAAATTATTTCAAAATTAATTAATTAAATATTGATTCATAGTGGCAAACAGTTGAAAAAATTCTTTTAAAAATATTTTTCCTCGTTAGGTGGTGGGGGGGGGGGTTAAAATCTGCCCGTATCATTCTAGACCTGGATAGTGCAGTAGCAGAATTGCTGATACTTAAATATACTACTAATTTAATGAAATTTCAAATTCTAAAATCTTCATGTAGGTTTTTTTTAACCTCTTAATGAATCTCAAATCATTCCTTAATAGTTAAACAGAGTCATCATGGACACATTACTCTAAGAGATTTGGAAACAAATAGATTTCAGTTCATTTTTTGAAACTTATTTCAGTTAGATTTTATGAATATTTCATTTACCACTTTTTTGGTCCATGCTGTCCAGGCGGTGGCCTTGAGGTGAATCAGTCGGTAACAAGCTGGACCGTAATCTTCAGTTCCCAGGTTCGGGTTTGGGCTTGGAAAGGCCGCTGTCCGTTGGATGAGACGTTAAACCATGATCCTCTGTGCGAGAGAGCCATACCCTGTACACGATAAAGAACAAGGTGGATGGCCTTGACGGGAGGATACCATCTGTCTATTATTAACAGTTAATAATAATAATAATTTATTCTGTATAGGGGGTTACAGTAAAGCCAAGGTACAGGAAATTTTGGATATTAATTTAAACGTTCAAGTGGCTTGATGCCCCAGTACATTTGAGAAATTAAAAAGAAATATTGAGGATAGTACAAAAATGCAAACATATTTACAGGAATTGCATAATTATTTGATACATATAAACATAATGACAAGTTGCATAGAAGAAGACAAACATATAATATGAAATATGATACGAAAAACTTAGTAAACTTAGGGGGAAGAAAAAAAAGGTTTAAGACAGCAGAGAATAATATTAAATGAATGAACAGGGAAAAAAAGATTGCGTATAATCCAGACAAAGAGCAAAGATGGGGAGTGGGAAGAGGGATGAGGAGATGTTGTTGGTCAAACGTTTCAATATTCTAATAGAAGTGGAGAAATATAAATTTTGTTTTATAATTTAAAGAAGTGATATCGCTCGGTAGAGAGTTCCAAGTTGACGTTTCTTGAAAGGCAAATGAAATTTCACCATACTTAGCTTTGAAAATCTTCGGAATAGGGATACATTTTATTATCAGAGCGAAGGATGTGACGATGTCGTAATCGAGTGTAGGGTGTAATAATCGAATGAAGGGAATGAGACTTGTTATAAATAGTGTCGTGAATAAGGGTAATAAACCGCAGCTTTCTTCTAGATTCAAGAGTGGGAATTTGGTAGTTGGAACGAATATCAGTAATTGTCAGAGATTCTCGTTTGTTAAAATAGATTTTGCTAATGATTTTGAGAGTTTCATTTTGAACTTTTTCTAAGTTATAAGAGTTATTTTTATTAATACCAAAAAGAGTGGAGGCACAATATTCGAGTTTAGTCTGATGTAAATTTTGTAGAATATTGGGGCGTAGGAGGATATGCAGTTTAGAATGTACCTCAATATATAAGTTCTTTTAGAAGCTGAAGCAACGGTTTTATTTATGTGAATTCCAAAGTCAACAATATTACCTATTGTCATACCTAGGTACTTAATGGAAGTGGAAATTGTAATATGAGTGTTATTAATTTTAATGTTTATATCATGCGAGATGGGTTGGGTTGTTTTTCCTCTGAGCGGCACTTTTTTGCACACCATGGGCTAAATGGCCAGGTCACATGGAGCCCGAAGGCTCAGAGAAGGTTGGGGGAGGGGACCCACTGGAACAGCTGTTGGGAGACAGATGGTAGCCTCCCGTCAAGGCCATCCAGAGTGTTCTTTAACGTGCACAGGGTATGGCTCTCCTGCACACGGGGCCACGGCTTAACGTCCCATCCGACGGACGGCGGCCTTTCCAAGCCCATCGGTGCCCCCTACTGACCGTGGGCAGGGCGGGGAATTTTGCGGAGATAAATCTCAACGCTGACCCAGCTGGGACTCGAACCTGGGTACAGATTACGAGCCTGGCGCGCCCCGCCCCTCATGCGAGATGACGATATACGATCCAACATACTCTTCTGGAACATAATTGTTAGCTCTCTAGCACCGAAAGATCTAAATTTGATATCTAGCAATTGATAATCTCTAGCACCGAAATATAATTAAAATTGATATCTAGCAATTGAATCTCTAGCACCGAAGGATTAAATGACTTGAATAATTAGAGGGTGGCGTGGTTCATTCTGTAGCGCCCAAACTCCTAACTTGTAGTTCCCAGGTTCGATTTCCAGCTGGGGGAGCGTTTAAGTTTATATCCGCTAAACCCCTGTCCTGCCCTCTGTCAGCAGGGGACATCCATGGGTTAGAAAAATTCATTAATCAGATAGAACATTAAGCTGTGGATCTGTGTGTGGGAGAACCCTACCCTGTGCACGTTAAAGAACACTCTGGATGGCCTTGACGGGAGACTACTATCTGTCTCCCAACAGCTGCCCAAGTAGGTCCCATTCAGCAAACGTCTTTGAGCTTTCGGTGTCCTCGTGATCTGGCTATTTAGCGCATTGTGTGCAAAGAAAAGTGCCGCTCAGAGGTAAAACAACCCAACCCACACCTCTGTGTGCAGTTAGGCTATCCCTTCCTGAAGAATAGGAGGAGGAACAGGCATGTTCCAGATTAAGACAGGCATGTTCCGAGATTTCTCCCCCAAAACTTAATCCCCAGGATAAGTTTTGGGGGAGAGGTCGGCGACAATTTAGTTTCAAGGGGGTATGACAATTTAGCCTCTGGGGGGAGGAGGCTGAGATTGACACTTGACTCCAGTTTTCTCAATTACTAAAATATTTCACCGAACTGCAAACATTAAATTATTATTGTTTATGGAATAAAGTTTTACAGTTTTTTTTTTCAATATTTTGTAGTGTTGGACATATACTATGGGGCTAAAGTAAAACTGAACAAATAAAACTCTTTTGAATTTCACAGGAAGCAGACAAGTTTGAGATTTAGCGTAATACGACTGGATTTTCGGATGGGTGGGAGGATGGGGGTGTCGTAACCCCTGTCATCACAGCTGGTTATTTCCTTGTGGGGGGAGGGAGGATTTTAGCTCAGTCAGTATCATGCCAGTCTCGTAATCTGTAGTTGCCACGTTCGAATTCTAACCTTTGCCAGGGTTGAGATTTATCTCCGCAAAATCCCACTTTGCCCCCGATGAGAAAGGGGACACCGATGGGCTTGAAAAGGTCGCCGTTCATCGGATGGGATGTTAGGCTGTGGCTCTGCGTACGTGAAAGTCATAACCTGTGCACGTTAAACAACGCGCTGAAACTCCTTGACGGGAAGCGCAACAAAGTTGTTATCAGAATGCTTCTGCATTTCTGATAACAACAACTGTCCAGTGGGTAGTATTCTCCAGCTTTCTCTGACCAGAGGGGTTCTTGTGACTTGGCGAATTTTTGCGTAAAAGTGCCATTTAGGTGATTCTGCATTAGTAGATGTAAAATCGATTTCGCACACTGAAAAGTTTTGTGATTTGAATTTGATAATTCGTCATTTCAAATAATTGCAATTATCTCCTTTATAACACTAACATTTGATAAATATATATTTTAGCAGCATTTATTTGATTAGTTGTTAGATTTACATTATTACTACACAAGAAAATGAATCCACCTTATTTTCACTCACTATTAATTTAATATTTTAATAGCAATGAATGCTAAGAAATCCATTTCAGCGTTCCTAATAATAATATTTTCCGCTTATTACTTAGTAATTGAACTGGAAATATTAATAATTGCTACATGAAACCATTTAATCAATAGCATTTTCCAGTATGTGTGAGGAAGAAAATCCGTTCGGTCAATATCGGAAAAAAATATTCCTGTGTAAGTATGTTCGTAAATATTCCGGGCGTGAATAGCTCAGTCACATTGAGCCTGGCTCCTAATCTGCAATTCCCAGATTCGATTCTAGCTGGTCCAGTGTTCAGTTTTATCTCTGCAAAAGTCCACGCCCTCACCATAGTCAGTAGGGGACACCAAAGGGCTTGGAAAGACCTTAGTCCGTCGGATGGGACATTAAGCCGTGGCATCTTCTGTAGGAGGGCCCTACTCCGTACACATTAAAGAACACGCTGGATGACCTTGAATGCAGGCCACCATCTGTCTCCTAACAGTCCTTCGGTGGGTCCGTTTCCCCAACCTTCTCTGAACCTTCGGAACCCTTGTGACCTGCCCATTTAGCCCATTGTGTGTAAAAAAAGTGCTGTTCAGAGGTAAAAAAACAAACCATTCTTAAATATCCCAATTTTAATAAACCTTTAAATAGTTTCTTAAATACAATAAATTAAATAAATTAAATATTTTCTCTGAACCCTGAGGTGATTGTGATCTTGCTATTTATCTCATTGTGTGCATAACAGTGCCACTCAGAAGTGAAAAAAGCAACCAACCAACCAGTCTGATGAATAAGGGCGGGGGTTGGTTCAATCAGTAATGTGCCAGGCTCGTAATTTGTATTACGATTGCATAAGCGGACAGACAAACAACCTTTCTTCTTCTTTATGTACCTATATTAGAATATTGATGCAGTGAAATCCATTGCAATAGTTTCCACGGTAAGATTTTTCTTCTTTACATAATTGAACTGTGAATAATAATAATAACTGCTATATCAAACTGTTTAATCTATTGAATAGAGTTTCAGAAGTGTTTATAAGTAATATGATCAGTTTTGGTCAGTTTCGGAGAAATGTTTCTTAAGAGAAATTATTCTGTTCTTAAATATTGCAACTCACAAAACGCTTTAAATACTCACCAAACATTGCTGGAAATTCAATGTTTGAAAAACATACGAAATGTTCAAATCATAAAACACTTTAGTAATTTGCTAAAAGAAAATCAAGTTTCGCTGCAAGTGAAATATAAATTAGAGCTACTAGATACACCGAGACCTGACAGCCATTCAACAAAAGGAGGAAAATGTGATATGCCTAAAGATTGGTTATTTAATTTGAATAAAATTTAATTACTAGTCATTCCTCCACATATAATGTAAAGAAAAATAATCTATTATTAATATTATAAAATTTAGTAGATTTTCAAAAATTGCTCTCAGTTGAATATTTACAGATACATTAATAATTAAAACACCTAAGAGGTATGGGAAAAACAGGATCGAATTCCTATTTTCAAAAAAACTTTCGTGATCTGAATTTGACACTATTCGATTGAAATAATTAAAAATAATTTCTTGTACAGCTTTGATTTATGACAACTATATATACATTTCAGCAGTATAATTTAGTCAATTTTGACTAAAGCTTCAAGGACTATAGTTGGAATCATATACAAAATTATTATGACGTAAATGAAGCTTTTGACCATTTCTTGAGGACTTTAAAAAATTAGTTAAAAAAGCTACAGTAAAGAGAAATGTGAATAAAAAATTAAAAAATTTAAAACCGTGGATAACCACAGAACTTATTAAGTCAATACGATACCGAAATCATTTACGTAGATTATGGGAAAAAAAAACAGAATTGATGCTATTACAAAAGTTACAGAAACTCCTTAAATAACATAATATCAAAAGCTAAAAAATTCATATTTTCAAGAAAAACTGACATATGCTGGAAATAACACAAAGAAGAAATGGGATATTATAACTGAAGCAATTAATACAAATAGTAGAAAAACAAATCAAAATCAACTGTTTGAAATGAGCTTAAATAATAAAATGGTACATTTTACAGATAGTTCCACTGAAATAGTTAATGCTTTTAATGATTATTTTATAAATATAGCTACTGAATATGAAACTTGTAATTCGGAATCAGATTTGGTAGTGCCTGAAGATCTTAAGTTAAAAGACAGAATAATCATTTCCCAGGGCAATTCAATGGGTCTGATAGCAGTTTCGTTGGAAGAATTAGATAGCATAGTAAAAAATTTGAAAAGAACTTATTCGATTGGCTGGGATGACATAAACGTGGATAATTTTAAAGCAATATATCCATCGGTATACGAACAACAATGTGCTACTTGTTTAATATGTCTTTATCTTCTGGTATTTTCCCAAATGCCTTAAAATGTTCAACAATAGTTCCTATTTACGAAAAAGGAAGCAAAATTCTTATAGAAAATTATCGACCTATTGCTTTACTTCCGATAATGTCAAAAATATTGGAAAATTATTTTTTGTCAGGTTGAACAATTTTTTATTAAAGTATAACATAATAGCAAAAAACCAATATGGATTTCAGCAGAAAAAAGCGCAGAAGATGCTATTTTACATTTAATAAATTCATTAACGTGGTCTCTGGATAAAGATTTTAAAACACTCGCAATTTTTTTGGACTTATCAAAGGCTTTTGATTTGGTAAATCATGAAATATTGCTGGCTAAACTTTATAAATATGGAATCAGAGGTACCAGTTTTACATGGCTAAAATCCTACTTGGAAAATCGTTCACAAATCGTTAAGATAAATGATATATATATATAGTTATACGAAAAATATTAATACCGGTGTACCACAGGGTTCTGTACTGGGACCTCTGCTATTTATATTATATGTAAACGATATATTTGACAAAAATTTTGAGGTAGAAATTATTTCTTATGCTGATGATACTGTTTTGTTATACAAAAGTAACACCAATGAGCAATTATACCAAATGGCAAACAGAGATATTCATCGTTTCTATCAATGGCTAATGTTGAATAAATTAAGTTTAAATAAGGCTAAAACAAGCTATATAAAATTCCAGTTGAAGGCATCAACTGATGGTAGCAGTGACTCTGGAGTGGTTTCTCATCACAAGGACTGTTACAACATCCTAAATTGCAGTTGCGAACGTCTTACGCAGGTTGATCAAATTAAACACCTAGGAATGATTATTGATAAAAGCCTTTCATGGAAGTATCACACTGATTATACTGTGGATAAGATAAAACCATTCATAGCAAAATTTTATACACTAAGATTCTTACTCGATAAAACAAGTTTAAAAATGTTATATTCTGCTTGTGTATATAAATAAATAAATAATAAATACCCCCTCAAGCAGCTGCTTGCCACAGAGGTCTGACAGGAGCCTGTCAGTTTATATGCCATAGTAGAAGGTCTGAGAGGATGGCAGGCCCTCAGCAGAAAAACGACACAAACAGCCATACCTTACCCGGGGCTCGAACCCAGGTCCCTTAGGTCAGTAGCCAAGCACGCTAACCACTCGGCCATGGGACGATATTTAAATCATGTAATAAAAAATATGAAAAATTAATATGATGTTGATCATATCTGTGAACAATCTGCAATCTATCGTGATAACTTTACCAATTCTTTTAAACAAACTGAAGATAACTATGCATCAAACGATGAAGTCTTCCTACAGAAAGGTTGAGATCAGCTCTGCTTGTTCGACTAACAAAGACCTCCTCAGCCACATTTTTAAGCGTCCTAAGCATCCTTCTTTTTCTTGTTTCTTACCAGTCGGTTTACAGGATCAACATTAATAAACTTATCTAACTTCCCGCGAACACATTAAAAAAAAGTTTCTTCTTTACACTATACCGCACAGACTAAAACAAACGACGTTTTCCTTTACACTCTATTTCCTCTTAATACAACTGTTCTATATATTTTTTTTAAGTTTAGTTCGTTCGAAGTAGTTAGTGACGTAATTCTCATGCTGTAGTTCACTCACGCGAGCATCAGGAAGGTACATCACGGGTTCATTGTAGCACGTTTATCTGTCATAACAATAAATATAAACGAAATACTTCCGGCAACAAAAGAGAACGTAAAAAGAATAACATTCACATTTCATTAAAGAAAAAACATTAATTTTGGTTCACCTGATATCATTTAACAAATTTATTACTCGGCCAAATTTTATACGGGGGTGGCAACCGTCCATGTCCACCTATATGCCCAAACAAAAAGGAATCATACTATACTACGTTCCAGAAAAAGAATGGAGCAGAATATCTGAAGATCAAAGAAAGCAATCAACCAATGAAAAGAGGCTACACCCACAGTTCTTGCAAGAAAAATTCGTAGATGTAATTCCGTCATAGAGAATAATTCCACAGCTTAGGCGAGAAGTACTTTTTCTACTGTCCTTGTACATTATTAATATCACGTATATACTTTATGGAAGTAATTAAAAATGCTGTTTTTAGTTTCGGAATGTTGCAAAGTACTCAATGAAGCATAATTTCTTTTACACTGGAAATTAAAACGGTAAAGGCGTCTTTAGAAGTCATAGCTGAGAGTAAATGCTTGTTAAAGAATTACTTGCTATCACGCTCTTGGATTTACTCATAATGGAGGTAATAAACATCAGTAAAATTATTTCCATTGTATTATTGGTCATTGATTTCTATGAATTTCCATTTTTATAAATTTGTGATAGGATATTGACTTTTATATAATATCTTGAAATATTTTTAAAGTAAACAGAGTTTTAGAGACATCAATTTCAATAACGATTATAATAATTTGTCAAATACCAACCTGATAAAAATCACTGATGGACTTTCGCTTTCAAAGAAATTGAGCAGATTTTCAGTGATGTGATCCTAGATGGAGACCACATTTACGAGCAGTCAGCCAACATTATCACGCTGCAGATGAGTAATACTTAACGTAAATTTTTTCATAGGGCAAACTCTTGATATGATAAGAAATACATGTGTTTAAATAACAACTTTATTACCCAGTGTGGAAAGTTCTATTTAAAATTGCATATGTAACAAAATATATTTTACTTTGGATATAAAATCTTAAATTATATTGAACGGCCTTGAGTTTTTGTATTGTCAAGTTTGTTAGTCAAATTACTAAAGTTGGTAATCCATTACTGGGTGTTGGCTCAATACACGGGCACCCAAAACGTTGAAAAATTAAAAAAACAATAATTATTTCAAGTAAACTCAATTAAATTTTGTATCCGGAAAATATCTCGTAATGTACTGACATAGGTTTACACCAGTCTAGGAGCTTGTTTCTCATAAAAATGAAATAAATTAAAATCTAAAGTGCTACAATATTTTTCCAAATCGTATTCATTATAGATAATTTCTGACAAAGGTAGTAATTTTAATTTTAGAATAATTACTTTTTTTCTAGACAACTCTTTAATATGCAAAATATATATATTCATGTGGAGCTAAATTGAATATCTTTTATGGAAATCGACCGAAACTAAAAATTGCAGAGTAAATGAATTAAGCAGGTAAATATAATAAAATGGATGTCCATGATGGAACCCCAGGTGAGAAATGCCAGATGAAATCAAGAGAGGGAGGGGGAGCTAGGACTGGGGCCAAAGAAGACTATAACCAAGATGGGAGGCAAGAGGACATCAGGAGAAAGAAGCAAAAATACAGAAATGATGAAAAGTGAAGGATGCCAAATTATTTCCTTTTTTGGGGTGGAGGTAGCAATGGGACAGTAGGTTAGTGGGATAGGAAAGGGCAAAAGGACAGTAGGAAAGGGCAAAAGTAACTTGGATTAGGTCCAATAGGGAAAGGATGTTCAATCAAGGGGGAAGGATGCCCAAGAAATTGGGGAAAACGGATCCAGTGCTTAGAGAGAAAGGAGCTGGGTCCTATAGGACATATCATAAAGATGTGGGCTATCTTAACCTGATACTGTGCTTGTCGTGTGCGATCTTTGATCTTTTACACTGGTATATTAACAAGCAGAAGAATTGCCCGATGTTATTCAAATCGTTGTTGACATCAGTGTGCACTCTCGTAGCCCGTGGCTTGGTCTCTACGCAAATTACCGAACGTGTTAATTCCTTTCCGACATATTTAGTCCCTTTTAATTCCCGAGATACTTGATAGAATGGTCCCGAATTTCATACGCAGGTTTCTCCCTGTGACCCCATTTTGGATGAAAAAACAAGGTTTCTACTTGCAATGGGACGTCTTAATATATTACTTTGGGTATGTGAGGGATCTAGCAACAGTTGGTGACTTTCTCGATTAGAACTTGCGAATGAACAGAAGCTATGAATGGAGTACAGAGTAGAAAGAAGTGTTATCCAAAATAACGTTTTTCTAACCATCTATTCAACCTATAGAATTTACATTTTGCACTGTACATTCTAATGCTACTCTTAATCATCTGCCAAAATTCCAGGTTCCTTGCATCTTCATGTGAACAGTTTTGGAGATCACAGACGTATTATTATAGATGTAAACACTTGCCGTAGAAGCTCCTTAACGAGTTGATTGATACATTTTCAGGCATAGAATCTAGGTTTTCGTTGGCTTTCGTGGTTAAGCGTAATAAGCCGCGATTAGACAAGGAACTCTTTAAAAGAGATTTGCAGCTCCATTCCTTACACTAAATATAGTTGAATGCAGCGGCAACGCGCGACTTTTTGAGTCATCCTCAAACAGCCATAGGCTATGGAGGTCCAACCACACCATGCAATTTAGTTGTCCAAGCATATCTGCCCTGAGCTACATCTGGCCACTGCACACCAATTCTAACAAGGTCCTGTTTGACATTGTCTGCCCACTGCATCCTAGGTCTCACCCTCTTTCTGAGGCCTTTAGGCACACTGTTCATAACTCTATTCGTCAATTTATAATTATCCATTCGGGCAACATGGCCAAACCAAGGGAGTCTCACTCTGAACAATATGCTACTTAAAGGACGTTGCCGACTACTTTGCCTAACCTCATCATTACTTACAAAGTTGAACCACCTAATGCCCAAGATACTGACTGCATAAGCATCTAGAATCAAAAGCATCTAGTTTCCTGTTATCTTATTTACAAAACGTTCCAAGTTTCAGTGCCAAAACTAACCATTGAAAGAGTCAAACTATTATACAGTCTAATTTTAGTCTTAAATGTATACGCCTATTTCTCCACATTCTCCATAGATTCTTCAAAGTCCCGGCAGCAATCCCTATTCGTCTGTTAATCTGTACAGTGTTACTAGTATCTGTTACATAGTACCTAAGATAATTAAACTGTGACACCTGCTCAAGGGTGCAACCATTCAGATTAACTGCATCACAGCCTTCCTGACCAATTTTCATCACTTTAGTTTTCTCTCTGTTTATAACCAAACCTACTCTACTACTCAGGGTCGTAGCTATGAGGGGATGGGGGGAGACTCCCCCCCAAAGTAACTCGGAGTTGGCAAAATTCGAAGCGACTTCGTAAAATCTGGGAGAGTTGTGAAAATTTGTGATCTTTTTTTTTATAAAATTAAGGGGAGTTGTCAAAATCAAGTCAACGTTGCAAATCTAGGACACTGGAAAATGGAGAGACGGAAAAATTTAGAGCAGTTGGCAAAATTCGAAGCCACTTAGTAAAATACAGGTGAGTTGGAAAAATCGGGACAACTTGGCAAAATCTTGGGGAGTTGGCAAAATTCGGAGTGACTTGGCAAAATCGTGGGGAGTTATCAAAATTCGGAGTGACTTGGCAAAATTCAGGTGAGATTTAAAAATTGGGATTTTTTTCTGCAAAATTATGGCGAGTTGGCAAAACTTAGGGAGTTGGCAAAATTCAGGTGATATATAAAAATTGGAATTTTTTTTCTGTAGAATTATGGCCAGTTGGCACAATCTAGGGGCAGTTGGCAAAATTCGTAGTGACTTGGCAAAAATTGTGGAGAGTTGGCAAAATTCGGAGTGACTTGGCAATATCGTGGGGAGTTTGCAAAATTCAGGTGAGATGAAAAAATTGGGATTTTTTCTATAAAATTATGTCGAGTTGACAAAATCTAGGAGAGTTGGGAAAATCTAGGGGCAGTTTGCAAAATTCGGAGTGACTTTGTAAAATCACGGAGTGACTTAGGAAAATTGGGAGTTGGCAAAATTCAGGTGAGATGTAAAAATTGCAACCTTTTTTCTGCAAAATCATGGCGTATTGTCAAAATCGAGGCAACTTCTCAATATCTAGAAGACTTGGCAAATCTTGGGGGAGTTGGCAAAATTCAGAGTGACTTTTCAAAAATCAGGTGAGATGCAAAAATTGGGATTTTTTTCTGTAAAATTGTGGCGAGTTGGCAAAATCTAGGACAGTTGGCAATATTCGAATTCACTTGGTAAAATACGGGTGAGTTGTGAAAATTGGAATTGTTTTTGTGAAATTAAGGAGAGTTGACAAAATCGAGAAAACTTGGCAAAATTTTGGGGAGTTTGAAAATTTTGAAGTGATTTGGCAAATTCAAGAGAAATGTAAAATTTGGAATTGTTTTGCGAAAATAAGGTGAGGTGGTGAAATCGAGAGAACTTGGCAAAATCTAGAGAAGTTGGCAAATCTGGAAAGCACTTGGTAAAGTACAGGCGAGTTGTAAAAATCGGGATTGGTTTTGTGAAATTAAGGAGAGTTGGAAAAACCGAGAACTCTTGGCAAAACCTAGGGGATTTGGTAAAATTCGAAGCCACTTGTTAAAACACAGGGGAGTTGTGAAAATTGTGCCTTTCTTGTACAATTAAGGAGAGTTGATAAAATTCGAAGTAATTTGGCAAATTCAGGAAAAATGTATAAATTGAGATTTTTTTCTGCAAAATTACGGCGAGTTGGCAAAATCTAGGGTAGTTGGCAAAATTCGAATCCACTTTGTAAAATATAGGCGATTTGTGAAAATTGGTATTTGTTTTGTGAAATTAAGGAGTGTTGGACAAATCGAGGAAACTTAACAAAATGCAGGGCAGTTGGCAAAATTCGAATGCACTTGGAAAATACGGGCGAATTGTGATAACTGGGATTGGGTTTGTGGAATTAAGGAGAGTTGACAAAATCTTGGGGAGTTTGAAAATTGGAATTGGTTTTGTGAAATTAAGGAGAGTTGGATAAATAGAGGGAAAATTCACAGACTTGGTACAATTCAGACGAGATGTAAATATTGGGATTATTTCTGTGAAATGATGGCTACTTGGCAAAATTGTAAGTCAAATTGCCTGCACCCCCCACCTCACGGAGCGAAAATCTAAGTAAAAACGTGACAGAGACATTATTTGCTCAGTTTTCAAAATTTGATTTTCGAGTTGAAAAATTTTGATTTCTCCCCCCCCCCCCCTCAAACAATAGTCCCTCGCTACGCCCCTGCTACTATTTGGCTTAGCAACAGCTCGAATGAAAGAGTTCATCTCATCAACTAAATTCCAAAAGGGCTAAATGATCAGCATAATCTAAATCAGAACTTTTAAAATCTCTACACAATTTAAGGCCAAAATCCTTTCCCAAGCACTGAATTTCGAATAACATAATCAATAACCAAGCTAAAGAGAAAAGGAGACAAAATGCACCCTTGTCGAACACCAGAAGTAATGCTAAACCAATTGCTACAAGTCTTACCAACTCACACACGACTCAGTGTTATTATAGAGAGCTTTCATTATGTTAACTAACTTGTCTGGTATACCATATGATCTCACAATCAACCACAAATTATGACGATCAACAGATTCCAAAGCCTTTTTGAAATCAATTTCTGCCTGAATGAAAAAATCTGATCCACACATGCCCTACCACTTCTAAATCTGCACTGCTCATCACAGAATTGCCAGTCAACAGGATTCTTAATTCTACTAGGCCAAATCATGCAAAGAACATTACATGAAACAGAAAGTAGGCCGATACCTCTATAGTTATCACATGAACTGTGACCATCTCTTATAAAAATAAGGATAATAGTAGCTCTCCTAAAATCCTTAGGGACAATGCCTTCATCGTAAAAGATATTTAAAACTTCAGTCCATGTGGTAACCGAAACATTCCCAGCTCTAAGCATTTCCATAGTAATTTCATCTACCCCTCGGATTTATGTAGTTTAAGTTTAGAAATGCCAAAATAACTTCAGACTGTGTTATAGGGCCAATATTAAAGCAGTAATGGAATCATCAATACAACAATGGGAATATAACCAATCACGTTGTTTAGAACATCACTGAAATGCTCAGCCCACCTAGCCATGACAGAATCCTCATCTATATAAGCTTACCTTGTTTATCCTTCAATCCCTCTATACCTGTCAGTTTTCTTCAGCACAAAATATTAACTATTTTTTACAGCTCTCTGCTGTTGTGCTGTCTTACTACTTCCTCGGCTTTTAGCATAGGGGAAGCAATTATCAAAAGTAATGCTGCAACTAAGTCGGAACATCGTTCCATTACTCGATATTTCCAAATCATTAAATTGTAACGCCGTTCTGGTACTGATATTTCGGAATCTTTGAGTGCAAGTAGTTCTATAAATTTTATATATTAAATACTAGTCATCGATAATGTGCTAATCCATTCTTAAGGTAGGCGACAGAAGCACCCTGAGAAATTTCTGACATTTGTGATTACTCCCGACCTACGACAGCTAAGAACCCGATCTTTTAAAATAATACAGCTAGACATAAGTGGGGCATTCACACCAAATCCGTGGAATCACAGGGAACCGAAAATTTTTGTAACCAATAATGTTGCACCGAGGGCTCTATAGTGAGGTACAAGAATCATGTGTCTGCCCTTTCAGTATCATGCCTGTTATATAAGATTATTGAAATATTAGTATTATAACCTAGGAACAAAAGAGGGGGGGTGGGAATTAGGATGCATTCTCCCTCTCATTGGAGAATTTATTTGTAAGAAACCATTTGTTCCTCGTCATTACGGTGACCTAGTGTTTAGCATGCTTCACTACTCATCTTAGAAGCCTAGGTTGGAGCCTCAGATAAAAGACACAGATGTTTTCTTCCTGTGTTGCCTTTATTTGTCGAGGTTTCGACTTCCTCACAGACCTTTTCTGTGACGTATTATACTGGTAAGCTCCTGTCAGATTTCTATGGCAAGCAGCTGTTTGAGGGGGAATTTATTTATTTGTTTCATTACATACATACATACAAATCCTCATGCAGCCATCTGCTACAAAGGTCCAGCCAGACTATGCAAGTTTGCTCACAACACGTTTATCCTGAGCTACAGCTGCTGCATTGCACTACTGTAGGCCAATTCTAGCAAGCTCCTGTTTGACATTATCTGCCCATCGCATCCAAAGTCTCCCCCTTTTCGAGACCTTTAGGGTACTGTTCATAACCCAGTTCGCCAATCTATAGCTATGCATACTGACATGGCCAAACCAATGCAGTGTCTCTCTCCCTCTCTGCACAATATGCTGCTCAAAGGAGGGTGCCTATTCTTTCACCAAATCTTATTATTACTTACAAAGTCAAACCATCTAATGGCCAAGATACTACATAAGCATCTAGAATAAAAAGCATAAAATTTCCTGTTACCTTGCTTACAAAGGGGCCAAGTTTCACTACTATAACCCTATAAAGAACCAAGCTATTGTACATCCTAATTTTAGTCTTTAGATGTATATGTCTATTTTTCCACGATCTCCAAAGATTCTTAAATGTTGCAGCAGCAATTCCTACTGTTTTTTTTATCTCATGTCGCACATCACCAGTATCTGTTACACAGCTCCCAGTATAATTAAATTGACACTTGCTCAAGAGTGCAAACTCTATTTATCACCAAACATACTCTGTTACTAGACTCATCAACATCATTAGCCAAGGGAGCCAAATCATCTGCATAATCTAAATCAGAAATTTTCAGATATCTAGCCCATTTAAGGCAAAAATCTTCCGCTTGCAAAGAACTCTGCATAACACAATCAAAAACCAAAGGGAAAAGGAGAGAAAATACACCCTTATCTAACTCCACTAGGAATGCCAAACTAAACTAACTTATCAGGTGCTCCATATGATCAACCACAAATTATGTCATTCAATAGAGTCAAAAGCCTTTTTGAAATCTATAAAGCTATTAACCACACATTTCTAAAACTCTAAACATATCTCAACAATCTGCCTAAGTGAAAATAATTGATTCATACATCTACCATTTCGGAATCTGCACTCTTCATCACGCCGTTGTCCATTAAGGAAATTCTTAATTTTATGAAGCACAATATTGCAAAGAACCTTACCTGGAACAGAATGTGGACCGACTCACCTACAATTATCTGAAGATCTGTATTCACCCTTTTTAAAAACAGGGATAATAATAGCTCGAGTAAAATTCTTAGAAACAGCACCTTTATATAAAAGATATTCAAAATTTCAGTCAGCCACGTGACAATACAATTGTCCACTCTTAAGCATTTCAGTAATAATTTCATCTACCCCCTCGAGTTTTGTGCAGTTTTAATTGTGCTACCCAAAGTAACTTCACAATATGATATAGAGCCAACATTAAAGCCAGTAATGTATCTATTCTCCTTACAATGGTAATAGAACTAACAATCATTTACAATAAAAAAACTGAAATGTTCAGCCCACCTAGCCACGACAGAATCCTCAATGACCTTACGATGTTTATCCCTTAATCTCTATATGCCAGCCTGTTTCTTCCAACAGATAATATTAACTATCTGGTACAAACCTCTGCCACTGTCTAGCCTGCTTCCTTTGCTGCCAGCCAAGCTATCAAGACAAAGATTATCAGCTGTTAACTGATCCATGTTTATTAAGCTCTTTGTAATGCCTTAGGAATAGTAAGGTGTTGATTCAATTATTCCTGTAGTTCCATCTTCCAGAAATAAAGCTACATAGCCTTATCAGTCATATAACTTTTTCTCCTGTCTCTTTTTTACCAAAACAATATTATTACTCTCAAGAAAAGCCTGTTTAAACTGATCCCATTCTTTTCCAACTTCGGTAGTAAGCAAATCACGATTGTATTAATTATTAAGTAGCGATCGTGGTCTCCTTTGTCTATATCTCGATCTTTCAGAGATTCAGTGTTAAAGCAATTCTCTTAACTTTAGCACATTTCTTAAGCTTCAGTTGTAAGACACTTTTGACCAGGTAATGGCCAGACCCAATTTCAGCTCCCCTATATGATCTGGTTAACAGAACTAGCCCATTTTGCTGTTATTAAATATATCAATTATATTCCTGTCCAACCCATCAGGTAAAATCCATGAAAATTTATAAATATCCTGGTGTTTGTAGTACCTGCTAGATATTCTGTAACCATTTAGATTTAAAACTAAGATTAAAAACTTAAAACTGTTAGCAGTGATGGAAATGGATTTGAATGCGATAGCACGGTGTCCCGCTAATTCCAAAGATAAAAAATAGTTGTACCCGTCGAAATCATGGCATAACACTCACCAGTAATGCGTTCTACACGAGCCTCTGATAAATGAGCCATTCCAAAGTACTGTGCTTGTATGGCATACACATGTATGGTTAGAATTTTTTCTAATCGCTAAAAGTATATTTTTTTTCCGGGGGTAGAGTGAGTATTATAGAATCTATGCGTTGCCATATCCCTAGTTAAAAAAATCCCATTTACGGCACTGACAGTAAAAAATCTTTAATGAAGCCATATCCTAGAGGAGCGTCACTGGTGTTTTCTGAGTAGCAAGCCTACACCTTGGAGATGCTTTCCATTCTCTCCCTGAAAATCCAAATTTTAAGATTATTTTTAATAATCTGACTTTTACCTGTCCGTCTGGTCTCTTGGAAACCCAGAATGTTTCGGTTACAACGTTGAAATTCCAGTGAGGGCTTCAAAAGTAAAATCCCTACAAAACGTCATCACGCTCCACGTACCTGCAGAGAAAACGATTAGTACGATTTTAAGAAACTTAGGTTTATTGAGAGAAGTAGGGCCAACAATATCAAACATCACCGTTACCGTTAGCATGGCGCAAAGACTTCTTGTTTTGTGAGAATCAGTAAAGCTTGTAGCGTTCAGTTTAGCATTGTTAGTGGAGTTGAAAAATACAGTGGACCTTCGTTATAGCGCTGCTCGCTATACCGCGCACTCGGTTATAGCGCGGGCGATGTTCGCGATAAGTTCAAACATGCTTATACAGGTCCGTGCGGCGTTAGTGAGTATCTCATTTTATGTTACTACGTATTGAGTAATTGTGTATGTATTGAGTTCCTGCATGTATTTTGAATAGTGTTTAATTATTGTATGCATGATGAGTAAAAGAAAAGCTTACAGTGTGAAATTTATTGTGTCGCCACCGCGCCGCTCGGTATAACGCGGTTCACCTTATAACGCGGGTGTTGTTTCCCGCCCGACATGCGCGTTATATCGGGGGTCCACTGTATTTAAGAGCACCTTTAAAGGTGGACATTTTCGAGAACCAGAGTCTAGATAGAAACTGACTTGCTGGGACAGACGATACTCAGATAGCTAAAATAAGATTTCAGGTACCTGCGATAGCCTCTGATCAGGATTATCCACCAGCTAATATAACGTATCCTGTTGTTCTGCTCACTTAGGGCTGGCAACCCATAGGCAAACAGTGACAGACCTTCCTTCAATAGTCTTGCCAGTGCAGCAAGTCCAAAATCGTCAGTAGTGCATCTCCACAAAACACTTACCCTGCCCTCGTGTGTAAGGGGACACTGATGGGCTTGGAAAGGCAGCCGTCTGTCAGATGGGAAGCAATGCCATGGCCCCATATGTGGGATGCCCATTGGCAGATGGGAGGTTTCTGTCTCCTAACAGCTATCCAGTGGGTTCCCTCTGCCAAACTTCTCTGAGCTTTAAGAGTCCTTGTGAATTCGCCATTTAATCCATTTCATGAAAAAAAAAAGTGTCGCTCAAAGGTAAAACAACTCAGCCCAGATTCCGTAATCAAGCTCAAAGCCATAAACCAGTCCAGTAGGTATAAATGGTCAGACAAATGACCCAGTAACCAATCCTCAGCAAGACAGAAAAAAAAATGACCATAAATGACCAGGTCCGTAGGCCACACTGCTCTGGCAGTCATCCTCTTCAGTACCCTTCTAAAAGAGAATATAACTTTCAAGAGTTTCCAACAGCCTGCACCACGAGGCATTGTCAGACATCTGAATGTTCTGGTTCTATCTATTATCACTTGGGATTAGTACACAGCTCTCCTTCTAGTGTATCCAGTTACCATTTACAGACCATTTTTTGGTTAATCGGCATTAAATGAAAATGTTACCAAATAGACTGGTTTCCATAATTAAGGAAAAACTCAGAAAACTTATGATAAACAAAAAACTATATGAACGATTTTAATGAAATTTGATGGAAACATGAATTACAATGCCAGTTTCAGAATGGCATAAATATTTTACACTAGAAATATTTTTCGTCAAAAACTAACACAGGAACTTGTCCAAAAATGAGGTGTCAGAATGCAATGGGCAAAGTTCTTCAATAAGAAGTGTGGTCACCCCTTACAACAATGCAGGCACGACAGAAATGTTCCATACTGCTTATGATGATGTGAATCAGCTCAGTAGGGAGCAGTACCGTCGACAGGGTGTAGCATAGAGGCAGCCTGCGTCACGACGCCTGGGCGGGGTGTGGCTGTCGGTAGCGTGCCAGGCTTGTAATTTGTAGTTCCAGTTCCAGCTGGGGTTCGAGTTCCAGCTGGGTCAGCGTTGAGATTTATCTCCGCAAAATTCCCCACCCTGCCCACGGTCAGTAGGGTGCACCGATGGGCTTGGAAAGGCCGCAGTCCGTCGGATGGGACGTTAAGTCGTGGCCCCATGTGCAGAAGACCCTGTGCACGTTAAAGAATACGCTGGATGGCCTTGATGGGGGGGCTACCATCTGTCTCTCAACAGCTGTTCCAGTGAGTCCCCAACCTTCTCCGAGCCTTCAGGGTCCATGTGACCTGGCCATTTAGCCCATGGTGTGCAAAAAAAAAAACTGCCGCTCAGAGGTAAAACAACCCAACCCAAGCCTCACGGCACCTGTGATGGTCCACCCATTCCAATTGGAAATTTTCTTATATTTTTGTCTTGTAATCCATCAGAGGCGATATTTGTTTCCCTCAGGGCGCAATCTAATAGGTTGGGAGTAACGACCATTGTTCCTTTAAAGCAGTAATAAGCTCCCCTTTGTTTCAGGTGGCAGGTTGAGGGCAGCAACACGTCTCCCTAGAGCATCGCACACATGCTCAATCGGATTTAGGTCGGGAGATCGAGCTGGCCACTCCATGCACATAATGGTCTCCTCTTGAGCTGTGTGGACGACGCTATAGTCTTGTAAGATGAATGTTTCACCTATTCCACCAGCGTAAGGACGTACATAAGGATACCATCTCTATACCTTTGAGTACTGATCTGTGCATCTACCTCCACCTAAGGAAATGCCAAACCCAAACACACACGCTACTTCTGCCGTAACCATCTCTTTGATGGATATTACTGGTATGATAGTGGGTACATAGTTCTCTCCATATCAATGTCCGGAATCACTCTCCAAGCAATATCTGGACTCGTCTGTGAAGAGTACGGACCTCCATTGCTCTTCTGCATAGTCAACATGCATGCCCAATTCAACCGCTCTATCCTGTGACGGGTATACAAATTACCTTCTAGCGTAGAGCTCCCTCATGAAGCCTTCCACGCACAGTAGAAGCTGATACAACCCTGCCAGTGGCTGCTGCAAGAGAAGATCGTAGCTGAAAGGGAGTAGACGTCCTGCTATTTCGTGCTGTTAATCACAGATATCGATCTTGTACAGCGGTTGAACAGTAGCCCTTCCTTGTCCAAACCTCCGAGACGCGGAATCCATGCTAAGAAATTTATTCCAGTCTATGGACCACAGAAGGACTGACATTCAGCCATCGTCCCACATCTGACTTTGGCCTGCTTTGAGCCGGCTACCAATATATCGCCACCGCAGTTCATTTGGCAAATGTCTTGGTCATTCCTACAAAATGGCTATTTCGAATTTCTTTACTCACATTTACGACACAAAATAACAATCCACTCAAAAACATCCGTTTTTAAGTTGCTATCTGATTACGCAAATTGACAACCTAGACTAATTTGCATACGATATGCTCACTCGGCATTACTGGTTACATGAACAAATATGGAGTGGATCGCACAATTTTTTGGCAAATCATAGCGATTTTTCCTTAATTTATGGAAACCAATGTATTTGAAAACCCCTAATTCCAAAATCTTGGCTACACTACTGTTTGTACATACATAATATCAAATCGTATCATATAAATTACGAAAAAAAAACAACTAGCAGACTCGAAAATTTCGTAGTGAGGTGTAAAAGATCCATATCGGATCTATACATGAACAGAGAACATGATAGCAAAAGTTATGACGCAAGTCAAATTACGGGTTCATCTTCCAGGACAAAGGAATCCTGGGATCATGAACTGATATCAGCGGTGTTAGTATTTTCACGAATAAACTACATCGTCAGCACTGGTGGCTGTTCTTTCTTTGCTTTTCATACGGATTTACTGTATTATGTTCCATACTACAAGGAGTAAACGTTAAATGATTAAATACATTAAAAAGCTTTCTTCCTAAATATTTCCTACTGAAACGGGGGGGGGGACGTATTTTTTTGCATCTGTGTAAAATACGGTAGTTCTTTTGCCGATTTGATTTGCATTTCTGGTGAAGGGCTAAAACCCATCTGTTCACCACCTATCTGGGCATTCTGACTGCAGAGCGACCTGCTACCCATCAAGATTTCCCCTAGTAATGATATTCTTCATATTTCATTAACCTACCAGGCTCAATAGTTTTTCGTTTAACTTTGAATTTAATGTTCAAGATTATTCTCATTGAATTTCAAATTTATTTTTCCCTTAATATTTTGTCTTTGTATTTTCACACCAACAAATTTTTGCTTTGGCATGCAAGACTGATGTAATGAATTTAATACTATAATGGCGTGTTTCTGTATATGAATATGAATTCTGCACTATATAACAAAATTATAATTTCATTATTTCATAGTATTTAATGTTTACATTTTCATATCACAAATATTTCCTTAATCTGTCCTTCTGCACCCACATATATAAAAATACTCATTGATTTTAATCTTTTATTGTCCTTATGAGGTAAAAAAAAAACAAAGTAATATTTTAAGATTTAAAAAACACATCATATACGAGGATTTAGTTGAAAAATGTCTTATAATGTTTGCTATTAAAAACATAAAATTATGGTAACATTTTGTTAGTAATGAAGCTATTAAAAAAATAGTGTAACTAATATTTTTGGCAGTGAACTTTTTAAATAGTTACAGTATCCCTCAAGAAACCTTATAACTTTATTTGAAAAAAATATATATTTTAGCAGTTTAAAATTTTTGCAAATCATAATACTTAAAAACAAAAAGCATAATAAAACTGTAATTAGCCATTTTACTCAGTAGGTGTTAATCAGAATTCCAAAAATTATGTTGATATTGGGCCCTAAAGAGATTAGAATTCCCACCGACTTGATTAATTAACATTAAAACATACTGTAAAAGAATGTGCATTCTTAACATGAATCACCTCAGAAACTATGTTAGAAATTACGTGTGAATAAAAATACAAACTTTTAAATTAAAAGAAAAAAACGTTTTTTTTTAAAAGAGGCACCTGTTTATATGTGTATTATGAGAATAAACACAATTAATCATAACAAAACACTCTAAATACAAGTACCATCTCTATTGCTACTAATTTAGAAAAATAAAGTAGCTTAATTTTTATCTGCTGTTACAGAACATGCCAACAGGAGTAAATTGTTTATGTTACAAAATCCTTGTATGTCTCTAACCCATAATTGGGCTACAATATAGTAATCAGAAAACATGTGTTCACAGAGCTTAATTCTTGGAAAAGGGCAGAAGTCTTCACTGTGTCACATTTTGAAACTGAAACTACAAATAATTCAGATAGTTCATTAACAGTACTGCATTCCATATAATTCCTTAAATTTTAAACCATCCCCTTTATATTTTTCTGAATACATCACAGTATGGAATAAAATAATAAATAAACGCAATAAACAACTCATACAATGCAAAACAAAAATTAAGGTGCCATAATATTTATTTCTGGCAGGCAAAAAATTTTAATATATATAAGTTCCATAAATTGCATTGAGTTTTTAACCATATTTCTTAAACATTTTCCCCCCAAAATATTTGTCCTTCAAGAACTTAAGTGATAGAAAGAGTTGCATATATGAGCAACTACTTATTGCTCTTGATGAATTTCAAAACAAAATACAGTTGATGACTAAACAACAAAAAATTAGCTTTGCAATTAAACCCCCTATCACTATATCTTTACAACAAATCACAAGAAATTACAGATTACAATCACAAAGTGTCAGAATCCAGTGTCTGGAACAAAATATAAAGCATATCACAATTTTGAAGAGTCACAAATGGTAGAATTTTAATTTTTATGGAAGTATTTCAGATGGTAAAAAAAATAACATGCCTTCCCTGCATTAGAGGCAGAAGCAAATGTAAGCCATACAGGAAAGGGCTGACCATAGCCTGTGGTCATTTACATAAAAAGCCAAATGCAAAACTATTTTTACACCATATTACACAGATAACAGTGTTTACATCTGATGAATAATAGTTCTCAGCAGGAAATGAAAATCAACCAATATCTTCAGCTTATCAGCAGACAGCATTTTAGAGAAAAGTCTTAATGTGCTATATTAGTCTGAGGCATTAAGGAATCACAGAACCTGATGTGTAATTTGGGCTGATCAAACTACTTTGCAATCCCATATTTCACCTTTCTATATTTATTTGCATGGAGAATCTGAATGCTTTACACCAACACTAGTCTACTCCAACAGGAACCACCTTGTGTAATCTCATATTTCCTAACACCATCATACCACTGTGTCACCACCTCCACGGGGATCAAACTGAAATATTTGTACTTTTTTCTTAAGAACTTCAAACTTGTCCCTATCCACAGCAAACCTCTGGAAATGTATCAGGAGATCTATGCAAGGATTTGATGGAGATACTACAGAGCTATCTGGCAAAGCACAAAGTATATCAACAGCATGTAACACCACTTTTGCCCTGTAAAAAATAAGAGAAGCAATATTATATCAACATAATTATCATAAATAAAATATAAATAAAAAAAAAAAATAAATACCCCCTCAAGCAGCTGCTAGAGGGAGGGAAAAAAAAGGAAAAACAATTTTTGTAGAGAAATGTATCAATGTTTAATACTTTTACACTTATGTTGTGTACGTAATTTAAATATATGAAGAACACACCCTTTCCCATAACTAGCCTGAAAAATTGGAATGAATCCACAGGTCCAGCAATTTTTTCACTTGATCAACCATACAAAAAATTTAGAACTTTATTTTTTTCTCAAATAATTAATGAACAGGAAAAAAGCAATTTTATATCCCAAATTAAACAGAATTTTGTGTAAAATAAAATTTCTAACCAAAATCAGAAATATTAATTTGAATAAGACTTTTGCAGAATGAAGGGAAGAATATAGTAAAAAAAAATGATTCTGGTAAGGAAATTACGGATTTATCTGGAAAACCCGATGAATAAAAATAATAGTTATATATAAATGAAAAGGAAATCTATTTCTGAAAAATGTAACAAAAAAAATCCACCTAAAAAAAACTTTTATTTACTATTTTTTCCCACTATGATAACTTTAAAATATGAGCCACAATTGCACAATGCAACTTTGTATGTTTATACTCATGATACTTTCTTATCTTGTTTATGGCAGTAGAGGGGTAGTTTCTTGGCTGGCATTTTGTCACAATGAATATCACGCATTTTATATCGTGAACTTTAGGGATCTTAGCAAAATATCTAAGTTCATAAAGGCTAAAAAAAATTATATCCTCAGAGTGGCATAGTCAAGACTTTTTGAATGAGAGAAGGGGGGTTAAAACAATTTTAACCATTAAACATAAACTCATTAAATAATAATTTCTTTACAATTAAATCTTGCTGGGATGAGGATTAAACACCCTCCGCATAGCAGTGAAGAGGGAGATTAAAATCCCCATGACAAAACTGTAACACAGTCTACTCCCTTTCCCAATCATAGCAGGACTGATTTCCAAGCCAAGAAATACTCTTTTGTTTCTCCATCCAAGATTTTATTCATTCTCAGAAAACAATAACAGGTCACAGGTTTTGACTGGAAATCAAGAATAACAAAAAAAATAAGGAATAACTAAAGTGAAGTTAAAAAAATATATGTAGCATCAAGTTATAAGCCTTCCTTGTCGGAAAGGAAAATGGCTTAGATGTAACTATAAATTAAAAAAAATGGTATAAAAGTCTATGGAGATAAAATAAAAACAAATCTATGGAAACAACAAAAATTTAATAAATATATAAAGTACTAAATGAGCAAATGCAAGTTATATCTGGTGTTTACAGCAGGAAGCTGATGATGCACAAAGTACATTAGTAGTCTGAAATTAGTAGCAAATTAGTCAGTGGGAAAGACTGCCATTCGCTTACTGAAATATAAGATTCCTATTATGGTGAATGGCTAATGGGGTGGCAACTGACTTCCAGCTATCTGATTCTTGGAAGGTCGAGTACAGTATTTTCAGAAACTGCACAGAAACAGAGGCTGTAAATTCATTAAGGGGCAAATTACACTTTGAAAAATACTGGACAAAGGAAGAAGAGATGACAAGGCTGGAAACAAAGGGAATGAGACTTGAGAAAGTAGTGTAGGATTGAGTATAGCATGTGGGAGAAGACAAGTGAAGGGCTCATATATACCTTTTGCAACACTTAGAATGTTGGGGCTCACCAACGTTAGATAGAAAGGGCAAAGGAAGCCCAAAAAGTGAAAGCATCAATATTGGAAGTTCTGTAAGGAAAGAACTTGCTGATAAGTAATATCACTTGATATAGTAAATTGTTTATTTCCAAAGTGGAAGTGGAATGGTACCCGAAGCTAAGGAACTATTAGCAGTCAGAGTCTCGAGCAGCAAAATTAATTTAACCCCTTTAGAAGTTCCATATCACAGAAGGAAGAAGCTTCAATAAAGATTTACCCTATATTCACAATATGTGGCACCATGCTTCTTTCTGTAACATTGACTGAAATTGGCATTATGTTCAAAGAATCATGCAGGTAATAAGGAAAGTGAGAAATTTGGGGAAATTTGAAGAGTGTAGTTAGAATTAGGAACAAAGTGGTGCAGTAACATCAGGATCCATTACAGTAGTGTCAGGGTCTTTTATAGGAGTTGGCATGATGGTCAAGAAACCAAGAAGCACCAAAGGCAGCAACTGATTTCTCATATGCAATATTAATCACAGCTTCTTCTTGTGCTTCATTCTAATCAGACATGGTAAATTTACAAAACCAGATGCAAGGAACTTTTTTTTTGCCAAATAACAAACATGAAGAAATAGGTCTTGTTATATACAAATTAAACTGTATTCATTTATTCTGAATTTCATGAAAATAATGTTTCTAACCAAAATCTTAAGAACTAAGTCATTTCACTGTTATTCTTTGGAAATAATGTGATGAATGATAAAAATAAATCTAGAAATGCTGAAATAGGTTTAAACCAGAAAAAGGAAAGTAAAAAAAAAAGACATGCTTAGTTGTCAATTGTCTCCAAAATCCTTTGACTTAAATTTTTTGGTTAATTTCAGGAGTATTTCAAAAAATTTAGGACAAAATGACTTGGCAATAGTTCAGATCAAATTCATGAGCTTAAATCTGAGGACTGCTTGAATGCTGATGTCAAAGAGTGTTGATCTGATTGCTGGCAGAGATAATTTATTTTATAGTGCACCAAAATTTGCACAAAACTGAAAACATAAAAATTTTTTTTTTGGTTTTATATTTTTTTTATAAGATATATAAATATAAACTCAAACTGGAATTTCTATTTTCAAAAAAATTGAAGTGTTTTTTGTGTGATGCTCACCTGCACCTATGTTCCATCTTTTCAGCACTTTGAAATGCTGTACTGCGCAGATGACCCTGGAAGATATAGACAAATTTATGACATTTCATCTTAAAGCATTCCATCTGCAACATTTTGTTGCTACAAAATTTTGCATCCTATGGCTTATTAACCCTTTCAGGATGGGTGCTGTACATGTATGATTTCAGGGAGCTACTGATGCAAGCTTGATGCTGTACTCTTAAGCTGTGCTTTGATATACAGATTAATTGCAATACAGATTTTAATGAATATATGTTTCTGCAGGCTAGCTGTCATAGATGTATGCAATTCCTGGCTCATTCCTCAGCCATGTCATATTTTTGTGCCTAGTGGAGGTCAAGTGCTGTACCTGTACACTACCATTATGTTTTGAGTAACCATACTTTTCAATGATATGAGTTATTTTTGCAAGGAAATGTATTATACTGAACAATTTACATTACTGGAGAAAAAGATTGGTGATAAAAAAAATAATGTTTACATAATAATTCAGAAAAACAGACCTATTTTCTAAAATATAAACCATTATAAAAATAAATGTAATTCTAACTTAATAATAACTCAATTACATTTTTATAAACAAAAACTTAGAATTTCTTTTAAGCATGGAAATTTTTGAAGCATGTATAATACATAATGTAGTCAGTAAATAATCAGCTAATGCTGAGTAGTGCAGCAGTATTTTCTTGAACTCGGCCAGTTTGTAAGTCGAGTGTTTCTTGCACCCATCCTGAAAGGGTTAAATATTTGTAGATTGGGAGCATAGGCACTGGTGAGTGATGTTAGCACAACAAACGAAGCTACAATTTTCAAAAAATAGAAATTCCCTTTAGCACTTTTTTTACTTGTATCTCATAAAAGTATATAATTCAAACTTGAAAAATCAAACTTGCCTTTTTTTATCCTGCATATTTTAATATGATAATCATAAAAATCATTTATTCAGCTCTCTGCCATTTCATAGACACAATATGTGCTATTACCATTCCATTAGTTTCTCCACTTTGGAGCAACCCTCTGATTTCAGTTCAAAAGATTAATTTGAACAATTGTACACACATTTTTTCCTTAAAGTTTCAAAATTCTCCGAAATAT
The DNA here is from genome assembly GCA_038380435.1 of Ryuthela nishihirai. Classification (NCBI taxonomy): domain Eukaryota; kingdom Metazoa; phylum Arthropoda; class Arachnida; order Araneae; family Heptathelidae; genus Ryuthela; species Ryuthela nishihirai. The sequence continues at coordinate 43,968,324 of JAWZYU010000005.1, forward strand.
TAGCTAAAAACTTGATTTTTTCCAAAATTGGAAGATTTTGTAAGTAGTTATGAAATACACATATAGATATATTTTTTTTCCATTTCACTCTGTCTTTTCTGCTTTTACCTATTTCAGTATTTCTAGATTATTTTTATCATTTATCCCAGCATTCACTGTGTAATCCCTTGAGATGGAAACCAAAACCATCTGTCTGCTTAGTATCCAGAACTTTTGTTTTCAATTAGACAATGCAGCAGCATTACTTTATATGTAATAAATAACAAGCACTTTCATTTGTTAAATGCCACTGCTTTGTTGTTGGATACTTTGCATTGGAAAAAATAAGTATTTTTGGAATATATTGTTTGTGAAACTTCGATTTTTTTTTTAAATTAAATATAATGGCTTTGGAAAATGTACAGAAAGACATTTTATATTGAGTTGATCCCAAAAAAAATTGAAAAATTTGTTTTGAAGTGTTTTGCTGATTCAAACTTAGACTGAATATTTTGGATTTTCTTCATTAGACCTTGAAAGAAGTTATCTTCCTGAAGAGAAAACAGAAGGTGACAATATAATTAATTTACAGGTAATCAAAGAAAGATTTCCGGATTCTGAGGGGGAAAGGAGTTTTTCTAGGTTTCCTGACCCCTCAAGTGAAAGCTGAAGTGATATGGAGGAAGAAATCTTTTTCCAATCTCCTACTTCTGATCTCTGCAAGATGTGGGCTGAGGTGTCAGATGCAAAATACTCAGCTCCATCAATAAGATATAAATTTACCAGTAGCCCTGGAAAAAAAAATGTAACAAAACTGCATTAGAATTTTGTTTTTCAATTTTTATTTCTGATGAAAATATAACAGAGATGCAGAACAGACAAATCTATATACCAAATCTTGCTTGCTAATCAAGAAACTGCTCTAGGACATCTCTCAGTCCCTGCTAAGGAGTTTCCAGGAAAAACTAACCATAGTGAAAGAAATTTGAAAGATTATAGCTCTACTAATCACAACTGGACTAGTTAGAATAGCTGAATATTGGCCAAGAAATTTAATTGTGCATACTCCATTTTTTGGTTCATTGTAATTTGTTCAACATTTGTTCACCGAAATTTTGTTCGAAATAGAACTTTGCCAGAATTTTGTTCAAAATGGAATTTGTTCGCCAGAATTTTATTCAAAACAGAAATTTGTTTGACACAATTTTGTTTGATGGAAATTTGTTTGAAATGGAAATTTCATCAACTTACATCTTATTAAAAGTTTGAGAATTTTGAAATACTGAGACGGCTAGAGGGTGTACCCCTCGATAAGGTCTCTTCTGGAAGCTTTAAACTGAATGGAGTTTAGAGTCTTTGCATTTTTAACTTTCTTTGAATCAACTTTGGCTGTTGAGAAGTAAACAACATTAATGTATCATTTTTTCCTCTCCTTTTTTTCATTGTTTTTGATATTTTTTCTACTACAACTATAAGCTGCGATATCATTGAAATATGACCACACCATGTTATGCCAATGGGACTCTTAATTTCGAAGCCCTATAACTTTTAAAACAAATGTTTTATAGGAAAATGTGATAAAGGTAAATTAAAGCTCTAAATCATTTCTATCCAAATATCCATTTTCAACAATATTCCTTCAGTATTTAAATAGTTATGGAAGTTTGAACATATAACAATAGCAGTGCTAGCTTGATACTGGAAGTTAATGAAACTGAAATGGGAAATATTATTTCAAACCAATTTATATAATAAATACACATTTTAAAAGTGTGTGCAAATAATTTCTTAATTTTTTTAAAATAAATTTCTAAGAGCATTTTGCTGCTTTGAAAGGTTTAAACTTTAGTGCCTGCTTAAAGATTGTAAGAATATTGTTAACAACTGAAATTTAAATAAATTTGATTTCGACCTTTAAATCATCCTCCGCCACATTTTCTCACAAAATGCTGATTTTAGAACTTATACAGCTTCGAAGTTAGCACCCTAGTGACATAACATGGGTGGTCATGTTATGTCAATGTGACGCTAATTTCGAACAATTATACTGACTTCAATGATTATTCAGCGTATGTCTTCTCTAATAGCCTAGATCTTGTGTATACATGAATAAATATTTTGAGTTTTTGGAGAGGGACAATGGTTAGATCAAGAACATAAAAAGCAAAAACTATCCCACTGCCACCCAGCCCTCCACTAAAAAACACCCTAAAATCTTTCACACTGGAGAGAAACAATAATCCCAATATTTTTCCTAAAATAACTTTGATTCCGTTTTGAAAAAAAATTCTGTTTCAAACAAATTTCTGTCGGTTTTAACTACCATGTTTGGTCACTATCACACTTTAAATTCATGGACTTAAACTGTGAATTTTATGAATGCTGCAAATTAAAAAATGCTTTTAGTAGTGCTACCTATCTATGTCGAAGACCCCCTACTGGCAATGTGACAACCCTGAGTACTGGCAATGTGACATAAATTCTTGAATATTTAGGTACTTACAGGTAAGTGATTTTTATGTGTGTTTATCATTTGATTTTATATTTTTTGGGGGTTTTTAAAGTACCAAATGAAAATCTGTTGTTTAGAGATATGCAATAGTTGCCTTTGATAAGAATATTTACTCTGAGGGAGGAGTTTTTTTTTATGTAAAACCCAAATTAGTTCTTCAGAGATAAGATCAGTTTGAAATAGTTGCCTCTGATGTTATTACTTTTTAACTTTTTTTGGGGGGAGAGGGGGAACTTTTTGTACTCATCATCATCATCCTCAAACAGTCATGGGATAGGTAGGTTCAACTAGACCATGCAATTTAGTTCTCCAAGCATATCTGTCCTGGGCTACATCTGATGCAGCTGGCCACTGTACACCAATTCTAACAAGGTCCTGTTTGACATTGTTTGCCCACCACATTCTAGGTCTCCCTCTCTTTCTGAAGCCTTTACACACACTGTTCATAACCCTATTCGCTAATCTATGATTATCCATACAGGCAACATGGCCAAACCAACGGAGTCTCTCTCTGAACAATATGCTACTTAAAGGATGTTGCCGACTCCTTTGCCTAACCTCATCATTAGTTACAAAGCTGAACCACCTAATGCAAAAGATACTGCGTAAGCATCTAGAATCAACAGCATCTAGTTTCTTGTTATCTTGTTTACAAAGCATCAAAGTTTCACTACCATAACTAACTCTAGAAAGAACCAAACTATTATACAGTCTAATTTTAGTCTTTAGGTATATATGCCTATTTCTCCATAGATTCTTAAAAGTCCCAGCAGCAATCCCTATCCATCTGTTAATCACATGCCGCACATCACCAGTATATGTTACATAGTTCCCAAGATAATTAAACTGTGACACCTGCTCAATCTACGTCATTCTTGCGGAGTGTTTAGAGTTTCAGAAACCCTTGGTTGCTAGCTTTGTTAATTTCAAAAAGGCTATCAACTCTGTTAATCGTCATAATTTGTGGTTGATTGTGAGATCATATGGTATACCTGACAAGTTAGTTAACGTAATGAAAGCTCTCTATAATAACACTGAGTCGTGCATGATAGTTGGTAAGGCTTGTAGCAATTGGTTTAGCATTACTTCTGGTGTTCCACAAAGGTACTTTTTGTCTCCTTTTCTCTTTAGTTTGGTTATTGATTATGTTATGCGAAATTCACTTCAAGGGAAAGATTTTGGCCTTAAATGGACTGGAGATACAAAAATTTCTGATTTAGATTATGCTGATGATTTAGCCCTTTTGGCAAATGATGTTGTCGAGATGAACTCTTTCATTCAAACTGTTGATGAAACTGGTGCTAGAGTAGGTTTGGTTATAAACAGAGAGAAAACTAAAGAGATGAAAATTGGTCAGGCAGGCTGTGATTCAGTTAATCTGAATGGTTGCAGTCTTGAGCAGGTGTCACAGTTTAATTATCTTGGGAACTATGTAACATATACTGGTGATGTGCGGCATGTGTTTAACAGACGGATAGGGATTGCTGATGGGACTTTTAAGAATCTATGGAGAGAGTGGAGAAATAGGCATATACACCTAAAGACTAAAATTAGACTGTATAATAGTTTGGTTCTTTCTAGGGTTAGTTATGGTAGAGAAACTTGGGTTGGTTGGTTGTTTGGGGTTTAATGGCGCATCGGCAACAAGGCCATAATGCGCCAGAGAAACTTGGGACACTTTGTAAACATGATAACAGGAAACTAGATGCTTCTGACTCTAGATGCTCACGCTGCATCTTAGGCATTAGGTGGTTCAACTTTGTAACTAATGATGTAGTTAGGCAAAAGAGTTTGAAACCTCCTATAAGCAGCATATTGTGCAGAGAGTGACTCCATTGGTTTGACAATATTGCCTGTATGAATAATTATAGATTGGTGAATAGGATTATGAACAGTTTGCCGAAAGGCTTCATAAAGAGGGGGAGACCTAGGTTGCAGTGGGCAGACAATGTCAAACAGGACCTTGTTAGAATTGGAGTGCAGTGGCAGATGCAGCAGATGCAGCTCAAGACAGACATGCTTGGAAGGCTAAATTGCAGTCTAGTTGTACCTCTGTAGCCCATGGCTGCTTGAGGAGGAGGAGGATATACATGTTATTTCAGAGTAAATATATATATGATGAAAACAAATGGTCTTTTTACTGTAAAGTCCTTACTGTATAATACCAAAGAACATTAATATATTCCAGTGTTAGATACAATTCTATTCAGCTTACCATCTTGCTTGCATTTCAGAATCAAACGAACTCTCACCAGCATACAAATCTTCAGCTTGCTGCATCATGCAACATACAACAGAAGAACCAAACTAAAATGGAAATATTTCTTTCAATAATGCATTACTAAAGGGATAAATGAAAATCTTACTAGGAACTTAACAAGTTAAAAGCCATGAACTCTGAATTATATTTAAAAGCAAAACCAATATAATAATGCATTTAAACAGTTATTACCATAACAGCTAGTCTTCTTTCATAGCCACTAAATTTTGTATTTTAAATACTCCTCTATTTTCTTCAGTAACTATCACTTAACTATATTTCAAAGCCACTAAATATACTTCATTATATTTCAAGCCACTAAATTTTATAGATTGAAGGAGTGGTAATACTGTTAGCTTTCTTCCATTTAAAGAGTTAATTTAATGGATGATTATTAATGGCTATATATAATGCAGCCGTCCCATGGCTGAGTGGTTAGCACACTTGGCTACTGATCTAAGGGACCTGGGTTCGAGCCCTGGGTAAGGCATGGCTGTTTGTGTCGTTTTTCTGCTGAGGTCCTGCCATCCTCTCAGACCTTCTACTATGGCATATAAACTGACAGGCTCCTGTCAGACCTCTGTGGCAAGCAGCTGCTTGAGGGGGTATTTATTATTTATTTATTTTATTTATATATAATGCAAGAACATTTATTCCCTCTGCTGAAAATTATGCACAAAATAAAGCAAATAAGCCAAGAGCTTTATGAACAAATAAGTTATACTGTTTGTCTTGCTGAATCAAACTGACAGAATAAATTAACAATCGACTATGTTATGTTTTACAAAAGATAACTGAAAACCAAATGAAAGGGAATGTACAAATATTACTCAATACGATAAAGTTTCCATATTTAAATAATAAAAAAAATAAAAAAGATTTCTTAAGTTTCTCTGTTCTAGGTTGAAGAATAAATAAAAAAAAAAGCATCTAATATACACAAGTTGTATCAGAATAATATGACCACCCACGGAATCACAGTGTACCCACCCAGGCGTGTCACAGAGTGCACGACAAGGTCGACCACACAGAGAAATAAGCAGCCGGCCAGGACAGATGTGTCACAGTGCGTAACATGAGCACAATGGGCAGAGTTATTGATTTGATAGATGTTCAAAAAAGAATGATCATTGGCTACAATGCCAAGGGTGGAAACATCTCGGAAACAGCAGACTCTGTGGGCTGTTTGCGAGGTTTTTTCAATTATCTCTTGCGAGGCTGTTTTCGATTCTCTCTTGATTCGGCAAGGTGCTGTAGTAAGGGTGTACCATGAATTGACCGCTGGCACACCAAATACCTCGATGTTATAACTGTGGAGCCTCAAAGGCCATTGAACCCAGAGGAGAACGCCATCTCCGTCAACTAGTAAAGGGCAATTGACACACAACAATGCGGCAATTGACCACTCAAATGAATGCCGGGGCACCCAGGTATGTGTCACCGATAACAGTAGAGAGAACCCTGTTGTGCATGGGTCTCTGGAGTTGACGCTGCATAAAGGCACTTATGTTAACGCTGCATAAAGGCACTTATGTTATCAGCAATGATGCCTGCAGTTTGCACGGAACTACTGTCATTGGACAGTGGAAGAGTGGAAAAAGGTTGCCTTCTCTGATGAATCGAGGTTTCTACTCCACAGAAGTGACAGACAGTGGCAGATACGGTGTCAGACACATGAGAACCAACCCGAACACACTTGTCAGTGAAGTACAAGGCCGGCAGTAGCAGTGTGAATGTCTGGGAGATGTTTTTCTGGTATGAACTGGGACCGCTGATACCACTGGATGGGTCCTGAATGCCAATGGCTACCTGTCCATCCTCACTGACCACATGCATTCCTTCATATTGGACGTTTACCCTGGTGATGATGGTGTCTACCAACAGGACAATGCACCCTGCCATGTCACTAAGGTGGTGCGTGAATGGCTCCAGGAACACAACAGCGATGTCTCCATTCTCCCTTGGCTAGTGAAATCACCTGAACTCAATCCCATAGAGCACCTGTGGAACCATTTGGATTGACAAGTTCAGCTTGCAGACCTACAATCACTTCATCTCTGGAATCTCCATGTTCTGCTGGAGTCTGAATGGGTACATGTGCCTCTGGCACCTTTCCAGGGTCTCATTGCGTCCATGCCATGGCATCCCACCGTTGTCATCCGGGCCAAAGGAGGTTATTCCCATTATTAGGTAGGTGGTCATAATATTCTGATACGACGGTGTGTGAGAGAGAGAGAGACTGACTGCTAGCAGGGGATCAAAGTCATTCTAACTACAATAAAGAAATAATAGAGATCTGAAATTTGCACCAAAGGTAATTCAGACCGTAAATCTTGGAAAGAATCTGAAATTTGACATCTGATGTGGCCTTCAACTTCAAATAGAGGTCAAACCATGATCTACCAGTGCTAGAAACATGAAAATTGGTGTCTTCAGGTATTTTGCATTGTAGATGTCAGAAACTTTATGAAATTTCAGATCCAGATAATTCTCTGAGGTCACTGGTCGATTTTCGATCTATCAGTGCTAGAGAGCTAAAATTGATTCCTGGGTCTATTTTGGGGAGTAGATATCAAAAATAATTAGCTGAAAAAAATTTGGTTTTGCCCTGAGTAGGTTGGGTTGTTTTATCTCTGAGCGGCACTTTTTTGCATACCATGGACTAAATGGCCAGGTCACAAAGACCCTGAATGCTCAAAAAAGGTTGAGGGAGGGGACCCACTGGAACAGCTGTTGGGAGACAGATGGTAGCCTCCCATCAAGGCGATCCAGCATGTTCTTTAATAACATGTGCAGGGTATGGCCCTCCCACACACGAGGCCATGGCTTAACATCCCATCTGATAGACGGCAGCCTTTCCAAGCCCATCAGTGTCCCCTACTGACCATGGGCAGGGTGGGGAGTTTTGCAGAGATAAATCTCAATTCTGACCCAGCTGGGAATGCCCTGAGTGGACTTGAGACTTTGTTTACTGCAGTGGTTTTATAATAAGATTTATAGTTTACTCCATCTAGTTATCTCCATTTTATACTTTATCAGTGTATATTTGTTACTAGAAATTAAGAGGTGTCACATGCACCTCTTGATTTCTAGTCTGTCACTTCAACCCCTATTTGGCCTTGAATAGGGCATCATATCTGAAATTCTGTCTTATTTCTTAGTTCTACTGCTGCAAATAACCCTATTCTCCAATTTAGCTCTCTCCAGCACAGTATATTCGGATTTGACCTCGAAGGACCCATCATATCCCATCATCAGCCTTCTCAAGCAGCCATGGGTATGAGGTCCATCCAAATTGTGCAATTAGTTCTTCAACCACATCCCTCCTCAGCTATATCTGCTACATTCCACCACTGCAGACCAATTCTGAAAAAGTCCTGTTTGACATTGTCTGCCCACTGCATCCAGGTCTCCCCTCTTTCTGTAGTCTTCAGGCATACTATTCATAACCCTATTTGCTATACTATAGTTATGCATATGGGCAACATGACCAAACCAACAGTCTCTTTCTGCACAATATGCTGCTTAAAGGAGGTTGCAAACTCCTTTGCCTAACCTCATCATTAGTTACAAAGTTGAACCACCTAATGCCCAAGATACTGCGTAAGCATCTCGAATCAAAAGCATCTAGTTTCCTGTTATCTTGTTTATAAAAGGTCCAAGGTTCACTACCATAGCTAACTCTAGAAAGAACCAAACTATTATACAATCTAACTTTAGTCTTTAGGTGTATACGCCTGTTTCTCCACACTCTCCATAGATTCTTAAAACTCCCGGCAGAATCCCAGTTCGTCTGTTAATCTTATGCCACACATCACCAGTATCTGTTACATAGCTCCCAAGGTAATTAAACTGTGACACCTGCTCAAGACTGCAACCATTCAGATTAACTGAATCACAGTCTACCTTACCAATTTTCATCACTTTAGTTTTCTCTCTGTTTATAACCAAACCTACTCTACTACCAGTTTCATCAACAGCCCTAATGAAAGAGTTCATCTCATCAATATCATTTGCCAAAAGGGCTAAATCATCAGCATAATCTAAATCAGAAATTTTCGTATCTCCAGACCATTTAAGACCAAAAATTTCCCTTGCAGTGAATTTTGTATAACATAATCAATAACCAAACTAAAGAGAAAAGGAGACAAAATGCACCCTTGTTGAACACCAGAAGTAATGCTAAACCAATTGCCAAAAGCCTTACAAACTCTCACACATGACTCAGTGTTATTGTAGACAGCTTTCATTATGTTTACTAACTTGTTTAATATATCATATGATCTCACAATAAACCACAAATTATGATGATGAACAGTCCAAAGCCTTTTTGAAATCTACAAAGTTGGTAACCAAAGATTTCTGACACTAACATTTCTCAAGAATCTCTTCTCAAGAAAGCGAAAAAAAATCTGATCTACACATCCCCTAACACTTTTGAATTCACACTCTCATCACACAGTTGTCTGTCAACCAGATTCTTAATTCTATTGAGCATAATCATGAAAGAACTTTACCTGGAACAGAAAGAATGCTGATACCTCTATAATTATCACAAGATTTGCGATTACCCTTTTTAAAAATAGGGATAATAGCTCTTGCAAAATTCTTAGGAATAATGCCTTTATCATAAAAGATATTCAAAATTTCAGTCATCCATGAGGCAATCAAAACATTCCCAGCTCTAAGCATTTCATTTAATTTAATCTATCCCTGGAGATTTACATAGTTTAAGTTTAGAAATAGCCTTAATAACAGACTGTGATATACGACAAACATTAAAGCCAGCAATTCATCTATCCTCATTACAGACTAAGACTAGAGAATAGAACTAAGCATACTGTTTAGAACATTACTGAAATGCTCAGTGCTCCTATCCATGACAGAATTATCAACTTCAATAAACTTACCCTGTTTATCTAACAATCCCTGTATACCTGACCATTTTTTTTCACACAAAACATTAGCTATCTGGTACAGCTCTCTGCTCTTACGCTACTTCTTCAGCTCTGTCAACCAAGACATCTAGCCAAAGATTCTTATCAGCTGCTAACTCCTTTATATATTTATTAAGCTCTTTCTAACACTTTCTGTTAGGACTAGTTGGGTGTTTATTAAGAACATTCCTGCAGTTCTTTCTTCCCAAAATAAGCTCCAGCACCTTATTACTCAAATAATTTTGCCTCCCCTACTCCCTTCTACCTAAAAGAGTTCCATTAATTTCAAGAAAAGCCTTCTCGTGGTGCAGGCCGTTAGTACCTTTCAAAAGAGATATTCTCTTTTGGAAGGGAACGGAAGGGGAGGGCTGCCAGTTCAGTATGGCCTACTGATCTGGTCATCTATGGCCACTTTTTTCCTTTTTTCTCAACCCTGCTGAGGAGTGGTCAACTTCACAGGGTCCTGGTGCTGACCATTTATACCTACTAGACTGGACTTGTTTATGGATTTGAGCTTGATTATGGATCCTGGACTTGCTGCACTGGTGGGCCTCTGTTGAGGGAGAGTCTGCCGCTGTGTTTTCTGTTTGCTTCTGGGTTGCCAGCTCTAAGTGAACAGAGGCATGGGATACCTTATATCAGCTGGTGGATAATCCTAATCAGAGGCCATCGCAGGTACCTGAACCTTACTTAGCTAGTTGGGCATCGTCAAGCCTCAACTGGAGTAATGTGTCTCAGGCAGGTCATATGGTTCTTGAAAAAGTCCACTTGAAAAGGTGGTGCCTGAAGTTCCTACCAGCATCAGTGACTTCAGCCTTTAGCGGAGGAGGAACAGGTCTTTGCCCCATGCCTGCGATCAGGGGGCTGTTTGATATTGTTGGCCCTACCAATCTCAATAAACCTAATTTCTTTAAAAATCCTACTAATCATTTTCTCTCTGCAGGAACGTGAGGACATTACATAGAGATTATTCTCTTGATGTCCTCATGCAGGAATTCCAGCGCTATAACCTAGATATTCTAGGCTTGCAAGAGACCAGATGGACAGGTAAAGGTTAGATACTTAAAAATAACTTTAAAATGCTCCTCTAGGATATGAGTGCATTAATGAAAGGTTTCTTACAGCAAAATTTCAGACAAGCATTAAAGACTTGAATGTTATCTGCTGTTATGCCCCCACTGAGGATTCTGATGAGGATGAGAAGGATAGGTTTTACATACAACTTCAGGATATTTTGAATTTTGTCAAGAAAGGAGATATTACCCTTGTTCTTGGTGACTTCAATGCCAAAGTTGGTACCGACTCTGACCTTTGGGGAGGAGTAATAGGCCCTTTTGGTATTGGTAGCTGCAATGGCAATGTCTCCTACAGGTAAGTAAACTAAATGGTTTCAGAATAACTAACACATATTACAAATACCGCGACATACATAAATACACATGGGTTTCACCTGATGGGCTGCATAAGAATATGATTGATTATATATTAATTAACAGCAAATGGGCTAGTTCTGTTAGAAACACCAGGGCATATAGGGGAGATGAAATTGGATCTGACCATTACCTTGTTAAAAGTGTCTTGCAACTTAAACTTAAAAAGTGTTGTGCTAGGGTTAAAAAATTTACCTTTAATACTGAAGCTCTGAAAGACCCAGTTATAGCTAAAGCTTACCATGATAGGTTACTTAGTCATTATGACAGTCATGGTTTGCTTAATACTGAAGTTGAGGAAGAATGGGGCCATTTTAAACAGGCTTTTTTGGAAACTAACAGTACTCTTTTAGGGAAAAAGGAGCAGAGGAGGCAGAATTATTTAAGTGATAAGGCACTTGAGCTTATTTCAGAAAGAAGGAACTGCAGGAATGTCCTTAATCAGTACCCTACTAGTCCTAATAGAAAGCATTACAAAGAACTTAATAAACGTGTAAAGGATCAGTTAGCTACTGATAAGAATCTTTGGCTTGATGGCCTTGCTGACAAAGTGGAGGAAGCAGTTAGACAGCACAACAGCAGAGAGCTGTACCAGATAGTTAATGTTTTGTGTGGTAGAAAACGAACAGGTATACAGGGATTGAAGGATAAACAAGGTAAGGTTATAGAAGGTGAGGATTCTGTCATGGCTAGGTGGGCTGAGCATTTCAGTGATGTTCTAAACAATGTGGTTAGTTCTACTCCCATTGTTTGCAATGATGATAGATGTATTGTTGGCTTTAATGTTGGCCCTATAACACAATCTGAAGTTAGTTTGGCTATTTCTAAACTTAAACTTCATAAATCCCCAGGGGTGGATGAAATTACTACGGAAATGCTCAGAGCTGGGAATGTTTCAGTTACCATTTGGATGACTGAAATTTTGAATAACTTTTATGATAAAGGCATGGTTCCTAAAGATTTTACCAGAGCTATTATTTTCCCTATTTTCAAAAAAGCTGATCGCAGTTCTTGTGATAACTATAGGGGTATCAGCCTACTCTCCGTTCCAGGTAAAGTTCTTTCCATGATTGTGCTTAATAGAATTAAGAATCTGGTTGACAGGCAATTGCGTGATGAGCAATGTGGATTCAGAAGTGGTAGGGGATGTGTCGATCAGATATTTTCACTTAGGCAGATTCTTGAGAAATGTTTAGTTTCAGAAACCTTCGGTTGCTAGCTTTGTTGATTTCAAAAAGGCTTTCGACTCTGTTGATCGTCATAATTTGTGGTTCATTGTGAGATCATATGGTATACCAGACAAGTTAGTTAACATAATGAAAGCTCTCTATAATAACACTGAGTCATGTGTGAGAGTTGGTAAGTCTTGTAGCAATTGGTTTAGCATTACTTCTGGTGTTCGACAAGGGTGCATTTTGTCTCCTTTTCTCTTTGGTTGTTGATTATGTTATGCGAAATTCACTTCAAGGGAAAGCTTTTGGCCTTAAATGGGCTGGAGATACGAAAATTTCTGATTTAGATTATGCTGATGATTTAGCCCTTTTGGCAAATGTTGATGAGATGAACTCTTTCATTCGAACTGTTGATGAGACTGGTAGTACAGTAGGTTTGGTTATAAACAGAGAGAAAACTAAAGTGATGAAAATTGGTCAGGCAGGTTGTGATTCAGTTAATCTGAATGGTTGCAGTCTTGAGCAGGTGTCACAGTTTAATTACCTTGGGAGCTTCGTAACTGATACTGGTGATGTGCAGCATGAGATTAACAGACGAATACGTATTGCTGCCGGGACTTTGAAGAATCTATGGAGATTGTGGAGAAATAGGCGTATACACCTAAAGACTAAAATTAGACTGTATAATAGTTTGGTTCTTTCTAGGGTTAGTTATGGTAGTGAAACTGATGCTGTGTAAGCAAGATAACAGGAAACTAGATGCTTTTGATTCTAGATGCTTATGCAGTATCTTGGGTATTAGGTGGTTTAACTTTGTAACTAATGATGAGGTTAGGCAAAGGAGTCTGCAACCTCCTTTAAGCAGCATATTGTGCAGAGAGAGACTCCGTTGGTTTGGCCATGTTGCCCGTATGGATAATTATAGATTGGCGAATAGGGTTATGAACAGTGTGCCTAGAGGCCTCAGAAGGAGGGGGAGACCTAGGATGCGGTGGGCAGACAATGTCAAACAGGACCTTGTTAGAATTGGTGTACAGTGGCCGGATGCAGCAGATGTAGCTCAGGACAGATATGCTTGGAGAATTAAACTGCACGGTCTGGTTGGACCTCCGTAGCCCATGGCTGCTTGAGGATGATGATGATGATTCTTCATCAACTTCAGTAGTAAGCAAACTATGACTGTTATAATGACTAAGTGGTGACATTGGCCTCCAATGAGGAGTGGGTGTCTTGTGGATCTTTAGCTCCAGAATCCCATACATGTGAGAATGTGGCAAGTCATCATCTACGATATCCTCTTGCACTTCCTATATTGTACTGAAACATTAATTGAGCCACTATGACCTGTTGTTGAGGGTGTATGAAAGGTTGTACCTTTTGCTTCCCATGGCATCCACCTTGCACACTCCTTGAGAGTTTAATCGACAGAAGGTGACTCATTGTTCAGCCACATTTTTTTCATTTGTTTTTCCATTTGTTTGGCCACATTTTGTGAACACCTTATTACTGTAAACTGTAAATAACCAACAAGGTGTGTCATTTCCAAGACTGAGGTACCCAATGTCACAGCCATAATTATTGTGCTCCGGGATCTATTGTACTTGTTCTAGTGTTTCTTGTTCTGTCAAGAGGTGCCCTACATAATTCATGATCACACACTGTATATCACAATACAAAATATTTTTCAAATATTCATTTATCAACCTAGATGTGTAGCAAAATAGTGGACAAAATTCTACTATTATTAAATACATATTTGATGCCCCACAGAATTAAACTTGACCTATGGAAAAATAACAATTATGGAATATTTTTTTCGCAGCAGGCTTAACTTTTGCCAAACCTTACAAAAAATCATAAAATTCTCACAAGATTTACATGCTAAGTAATGAAAGGCCTTTAATTTTCTTAAACTCAATAATCTCAGTTAAGTTTGCTAATTGTTATTATACATTGTTACTACATTGAGAATGTGGTTACTACATGGTTACCACCACGACTACTTGCTACATTGTTGTTACATTTCTGCCACCACTATGACTACTAACTACATTGTTACCACCACGACTACTTGCTTGTTTCCAGAGGTCACCGTCATCCTTTGATAATACTCAATAGGGACTCTCAATCTGCTAACCTTCTACAACATAATCACTAGCACCATCAGTGTACTATTACTTATTTAATAAAAATAGTTATTGCTTCAATTTTGTCACCTGATATTCATTTATTTATTTATTTTTGGAGAGAAATGAAAAATTCCTTTTAGGTTAAATAGGCACTAATAGTCTATTAGAATTTGCATTTTTGAAATATTTCAATAGTATTAATTTCTGCCTTTGGTGGAACCTAAAGTTGGAAAATGTATATTTTTACAAATTTTAGAGAATATTATAAACAACTTATTCAAGCTAAAGATTTGAAATTTTGGTAGTAGAATGTGAAGATCTTGGGGTTTACAATGAAACAACAGTTTGCTCCTTACCACAATGGGAATGGGAAATTACAATGTTTTTCTACTAAGAGATAAATAAAATCTTTTTGTGGTTGTGCACTTACTAATAAAACATTACTATAAGGAATCCTCACTTAATGCAGTGGGTGTGTTCCTGAAAATCTACATTAAGTGAATTCAGCATTCACTAAAGAGACTTCAATGATATAGGAGAGATTACGAGCCTGGCACATTACCGACTGAGCCATCCCCACCCTGATGTTTTGGGATTGCAGAAGGATCAGTGATAACTGATATATTTATAGTAGCATAGAGTGCTTAAAAACATTAAAAATTCATGATGCATGTTTCACATCCTGATTGTGGGCAGCCTTAGTTGCATTAAGGGCAGGTTTGTTGAGCACAGGGGAGGGGGAGAGACAGGGTGCAATAAATTGCAATGTCATTGGCTAAGCTCAGAGTGGTCAGGAGATGTACGGGTGGCCATAAGGTGATCTGAGTGTGAAAGAGGTGAATAAGAAATTGTAGAGTTCTAGTAATTCTCTGAGATTTGAGAATTTGAGATAAAAGCTTCATTGCGAGAATAAATAAAAAATTTAATTATTGTCTGTTGCATTGGGTTTAATAATAAGTGTAATAACTGTGTGACCAATTTAATATATTGTTTGTTATCTGTTGTGTGCGGCTTATATATAATAAGTGTTAATGAGGGAATTAATAATGGTTAGAAGTATGCATATGCATAGAGGGTTGATTATCGTTTTGGTAGGGCTAAAAGGTTGCATGAAGAAGTGGGGGTTGACACAAGGTCAGAGGGAGGGGGTATTATTCTCTAATCACCAATTTCTAGCATTAATTTGTGATAGTTTAAGTATTTGAAGGAGGCCTGGGAATATCCCAAAGAATTAAACACTAAATTGAGAGAAGTGGGACGATGTCTGTGCTGCAGAGTTCAGTTAATTTTATGCTAATAAGGATGTTTACTGTGGTAGCAAGTTGGAATTTGGTAGGGGGAATATTATGATTTTTTCACTGAGTGAAAATTGGTAGGTAGATTGTTTTCAGTGATTACTTGAGTGGTGATTTTTGCAATTATTAATGATGTCACATTTATATTCTTCAAATTAGGTGTTAAATAGGTGTGAGGTTTTTTTCCCCCAAGTATTTATTTTCAGGGAAGATTTTGCCTGTGTGGTCTTTGAGTTGGATATAATATAGCCCTCCAAAGCTGGATATATGGTCACGATTATTTCAAACAAGATATTGTGTGAGACATTTTAATGGGGACTTTATAATGAAAAGGTATCAGGGTATTTTTAACAGAGCATGTGGAATTATTATTGATGTATGGTAGGGCTATTGTATACTTTTCCATTTCATTATTTATTAGTGCTGTGATTGTTTTGGGATTGTTTGCATTTGATTTACTTATGAACTTTACTGTTGGTATACAATGTATATATGGCTTATTCAGAAAGTTCAAAAATATTTTTTATTTCATTATTTAGTACTTTTTTGGTATTGCAGTGTTTATAGATTCTGATAAAGTGAAAGCAGATAGTGGATAATTTGTAGTTGTTTGGGTGGACAGAGATGATAGTAATTATGTTAGGAATAAATATAGGTTTTCTACATACAGATGTATATAGTTTACATACATTTATATTATTAGACTCTGGTAAAGCATGAGTAGAAGGTTGATAATTTGTAGTTGTTTTTGGGTGAGCAGAGGTGCTAGTTATTTTAGGAATAAATGTAGGTGTTAGCTCCCAAGTGGATACTTTGATGGGGATAACAGTGATTAAATTTAAGGTAACCTATATTTTTTATTAGTACAGCCTGGGAACTTTTGGACCTCGTATTTAACAGTTTGGGAATTATGTTTAACTTTTGGACACAAATGTAAATCTAGTTATCTAAATGCATTACTCACACTTTTTAAAATCAAAACACCCTTCCCCCACCCCAAAACATTAAATAAATTATATGATACTCAATAATTAAGATACTTGATTACATAGCATATTTAACTTTCAAGAACTCTATATTATCAGGATTACAATGATTATGAGATAAAACTGTTTAACTAGAAAAAGAATATTAGCAAATTTAAAACTAGAAATAGTGTTTAATGAAAAAGATTCTCTTGCTCATCACTCCACATTTTTGATATTGCAAGTTTAATTTGCATTCCATCTTAACTTTTGGTCAGCATTTCCACCTTGCTGCAACAACTGCTGAAAAGCCTGAAGGCAACAGGACTGTGCCCAAATACTCTACATAAAAACGCAACATCTGAAACCCTTTTTCAAGTCTCTCATGACCCATTTTAGAAATTGCAATCCGCAGTTTCAGAAATTCTGGTTTTGCTTTTTTGACACTTTCAACCTTTCCAGTGGCCACATCTGTATACATTTGGAGAATCTGAATTGAGAGGCCAAGGATGTATGTATCCATTTTTAGTATAACAAAAAATAGAGTTTTTTAAAAATAAAAATCGCCATTGCAATTTTTTATATATATATATCTTATAAAAAATATATAATTCAGGCTTCAAAAATAATATTTCGTTTTTTAATTTGATAGATATTTTATTAAACTACAATATAAATAATTTTATAAAACCATCTGATTGCCATTTCTTAGAAGCACTAAATGGTATTGCCGATTTGCTTGTTAACGTTCCTATTTGCTGTAGCAACCTTCTGATTTAAACTCGCAGGTTTGATTTGAACTATTATCAACAAATTTTTCCTTAAATTTTCGAAAATTTCCTAAAAATTAACAAAAAAAAACTGCAATTTTTAAAAATGATAGATTTTGGAAGTAATTACTAAATATGTACTGCCATTTTTGTTTTCCATTTCACACTCTTTTCTGTCATAAACCAATTTCAGTATTCCCAAATTATTTTTATCATTTTTCCCCACATTCTATGCATCTTTCTGCTCTTAAAATCGAAACTGGAAGTTAACACATCCTTCTTAGAAATTCTGGTTGCAGCTGCATTTAATTAGTTATGCTTCACTGAGGCAAAATACAGATGGCCGACACAAGCTATCTCCATTCCGTGTGCTATAAGAGTTTTTTACAGTTTTAGTCCAGCATATTGGATACCCTTTGTAAAATTAGTATTTACTTTTTTTATATTTAAACCTTAGTTTTCATTTCACTATATTTATTTTTGTTAATTTGTGATCTTTTGGCCGATCGTTAAGTACTGATTTTTCGTAGTTATGCTACATCATATGGCCGACCTACAACTTGTTTCTGTGGATATTTTAACATCGCATTAGGCTACATGTTAATTTTTATTTCATTATTTATTACATTTCCAGTAAAACTTTGATCTGGTATCATTTTTCGAAAATAAACGAGGTTTTAGATATGGAAGCAAATTCATTTCTGTAGATTTCCATTAATTGACGATCTTTCGATCGGCTGATTTATTGATATATGCTAGATCGGAGGTTGGTTAAAATTTGTTGCAGATATTTTATTTAACATCCCATTAGGTTATATGTAATTTTTCTTCTATTATTTCTTGTAAAAATAAACTTTGAATTTGTACCATTTTCTGAAAATGTCTTGGATACGTAAGCAAAACAGACTTCTTTGCTACTGAAATCAGTCATCATGTGGGGGAGCAATTTCAGGAAGGTGTCCCCTCTGTTAAACTCATGGTAAAAATTTAACCCCCCCCCCCAATCTAGAATTTTTTTTTAATTATGAGTTTTTAGTTTATATTGAATGATTTTAAAGGCACCCCCCCCCCCCCCAGTATCTTGGCTGTGCCACACAGATGATATAACGCTGTTTTATTTTTTTTCGCTGGTGCACAAACCTTTCTGCACTTAGCCAAGATCACCAAACTTCAACACCCAAAGAAAAAAATTCATAATGTTTAGCAAAAAAAGCAGCCAAGGAAGTTTTTTTCTATTTCATAACCAGTTCAGAAAATCCTGTGCATATAAGTCCAAGTCACTTTGTATAACACTGGCTGTGTTTAAAATATACAATACTGAAAAGAACCATTAAAAGAAATAAAAAAGATATTTCAGGTTGAATATTATATTATTCGGGAGGAAATTTCCTTTCAATAAATATATAATTTAACCATTTTTATTCTTCAGGTTTTCCAATTAATTGTATAGTGCAATATTTTTTTCACCATATCACATTGAAAAAAGCTTATTAAAATCAATATGCTTGCAAATTTGTTTATATTATTTATTTTCATAAAATTCGTAATTAAATTCTGTTTAATTTGATATATAACATGACCTATTTCCGTTGATTGGTTATTTTTTTTTTAAATTCTAATGTTGATTTGTTTGACTCGGCACAATTGACTAAAAGCTTGGAATTTTTTAAAAGTATGGTACTGAGAAAAAAAAATTACAAAATAAGAAAAATATTTACTTAAAACCAAAAAAAATTTTTTTGTTATTCAGAAATATATAGCCATTCTATTCATGAACAGTGTAATCATTTCTGTCTATTAGTTTCTTTTTCTAAATAAATTTTTATTTGTGTTGCCAGATGCATTTTTTACTACAGGACTCTAAAAAAGTTCTATTAAAATAAAACACATTGTCTTTTTTGTTAAATACTTTATATTTTCAGAAAATCCAGAATTAAATGCTGATCAATTTGGCATACATCTCATAATTCCTTTCATTAGTTTTTTGGCAAAAAAGTTATAAAGTTAAAGCTTTTTTTGGCTGAGCATAGGGAGAAAATAGCTTGGCTTCTGGATGGAAACCTGTTTTTCAGGCTGGACACTGGAAGGGTTAATGAAAAGGTAATCTAAAGAATATCTCTTAGTGAGTTAAGAAATAATACTTCAGTAATTTTCATTAATGCCCAATTTACATGATAATTATGTATATTTTAACCTCTTACTCATTATCAACAGATCAATTTGCATATGCCATCCAATTTTTAGATTTCAATTTCATTTATTTTTAGAAATATTGTACAGGGCCAAAAAAAAATGGTTCTTTAACTTCTGAATTAGTTTATATAGCATCAAAATTAATATCTTACCTTACTCTTAAAAGCAGCAATAAAGTTGCTTTTTTCTCTTACTGGGGAAGTCATTATGATAGTTTCTACAACTGGTAAATTCTCTAAACTTTCTCCCAAATTTACCAATTCATGAAGAGTTGCCTTTTTAATTATGTTGGTGACTGCTTCACAGTTTTGCTTCAAAATCATATCATTCTGATCCTTTCGCAAAATCACAGAAAGGCAATGAAACAAAGCTGCCAGAAAACACAGCTGTTGTTCCTAAAAAATAATTACAGATGATTATACATAAAAAAAGACATACTCTTTCTACAAACTCTAGTTGAAACAATGAAATAATACAGCAGAAATACTCATGTGACAGAAACAACCACTTTAATATGAAAATGCAAAATGATAGTTTAAATTTCCCTAATTTCAACAAATTCTTAAAGGTCCTAACATTAATGCTATTCTGTTTTTATAATACATTACCAGTATTTGTAACACAATTCCTGAGATGATTAAAATAAGGAACTTGCTCAAGAGCACAGCAATTCACAAAACTAGAGTATCATCTATCTTATCAATTTTCATCAATTTAGTTTCCTGTTTATCACTAAATCTATCCCATTACCAGTCTCGTCAATAGCTTTAGTGAAAGAGTTCAGCTCATCAACATTATTTGCCTAAAAGGTCAAATCATCAGAATAATATAAAGTCAGATATTTTCATATCTGTAGACCATATGTAAGTCCCCAGTCTTACCATTCCAAATCATAATATAATCATCATAATATAATCAATAACCAAAATGAAGAGAAAAGGTGACAAAATGCAGCCTAATCAAACTTTAGTAGTAACCACTGCAAGCTTTATCAATTCTCACACATGACTCAGTATTACTATAGAGAACCTTCATTATGCTAACTTATCATGAATACCATATCAACACCACAATCAACATATATTATGGCAGTAATCAAAAACATTTTTGAAATCCACTAAGCTACTAACCACATGTTTCTGAAACTCTAAACATTTTTCAAGAAACTGGCCAAGTGTAAAAATTTAATATATGAAGCCCCCCTACCACTTCTGATACCACACTGTTCATCCTAGTTTACCCATCAATCAATTTTTTATTCTGTTAAAAATAATTGATAGAATTTTAGCTGAATGGAGATCAGACTTATGAAGCCCCCCTACCACTTCTGATACCACACTGTTCATCCTAGTTTACCCATCAATCAATTTTTTATTCTGTTAAAAATAATTGATAGAATTTTAGCTGAATGGAGATCAGACTTATGTCCTATAATTATTACAAGAACTGTGATTATCTTTCTAGTAAAATCTAGATCTAGTAAAATCCTTATTAGAGGTACATCCCTATTTAAAAAAGATATTCAACACTACAGTCAGCCATCTGGCAAGAAAATCATTTCCAATCTAAGGATTTCAGCTGCACTATCATCTATCACTGTAGACTTGTGTAGTTTTAAATTTAGAGATCCTGTAGTAACTTCAGTTAAGTTACCATAGTAACTTAATAATAAGGCCATTATTAAAGCCAGTAATAAAGCTATCATCATTGTAAACAATCAGAATAGAATAAAGCACATCTCTGAAATGCTCAGACCATCTTGCCATGACAGAAACTTCACGTTTAATAATCTTTCCAACCTTATCCCTGTACAATGTTAATATATGAAGTCATTTAATTAACTAGTAAAAAGGTTCTGTTTTCTCCTATATAAAATAATTACTATCTGATATAACTCTCTGTTCTTAAACTGTCTAGCAAATTCCTCTGCTTTGTCAATCATGCTATGAAGACAAAAATTCTTATCAGTATTCAACTTATTATTTATACATTCATTAAGCTCTCCATAATGACATCTGTTGAAGTCCATAGGTGTTGATTCAATTTGGCCCTGCATTTTCTTTCAGAAATAAGCTGCATAGATATAGTTACAGGGTTTTTTCAAAATAATGGAAACACTGACAGTGACTGGAGTACACGCAATGCATCACATGCATATCACAGAGATGACGTCACCCACGACGTGAGGTATATAAAAGGCAGAAGTACAATGTTGGCTATCACATAGCAGTGCCACAGGTACAGGTGAAAGAGCTGTTGTGGTGTAACTATCGACAATATCAGATCTCAGTGACCTCCAAAAAGCATGATCATTAAAAGAATTTAATGCACAATGCTGTTCAATAGGATGTGAGCTCAAAAGCAGCAATCACACTACACTAAGACTATACAATATAGTCCAGGTAGGAGTTGTTATACATGTCATGACTAAACTTAAGGTAATTTTTAACCGTATTAAAAGTTCCCAAGTAATGTCGTAGCATATTACCATTTATGGAGTAGTCCTGCTGGCTTCAGCTGGTTGTGCGGGTTGATTAATCTTCTTCTGTGATTTCTTCTTCAAGACGTCATTCAGAAGCACTGGCATTTTATAGTTGGATTATCCACAGAAGTATTTATGCTGCACACCAGATGCTAGTCCGGGAACACTATGCTGAATTCACAATTTCCATGTTGTTAATGGCAATGTTGCACATAGTATCTTGTAACAACTCATTGATGTGAAGAGGGATGTGCTCACAAAGCAATTCCATGCTTAATGTTCACTTTCTACTCATTTAAATTTGTTTCAACAAACTCCTTTAAACTAGCATACTCAGTGAAGTTCTTTAAACATTTAAAACGTTAAAACATGGACCCGCCTTTCCATCAAGCTATCTAAGTAGTGACTAGTTTCACCCCGAACGCGTGCGGGGCTTCATCAAGCAAATAGATCTTAAAGTTGCGAATATATAAGAGTATCCCTCTATTGGTGATTTAACTAATTTGAATGTCACTTGCGGAACAGGAGATCCTGTTCGGTTCCTCCTGTAGGGGTAGAACCTCCGTGTTGCACAAGCAATCTTTATGAAGGTTAATTAGAATATTCTCTGCATAGAGTAATTAAAATTTATTTGGTGGTGCCATTAAAGATTTATATGTAAAATTATTAATATGTATTTGATTTTGTTTAATTGTTTGAGCCAAAGCAGATCAGTACAGATCAGCTTTGGATCATCTATTTTTAATATCTAATCGGTGTTCCATCATACGTTGTTCGTATGAACGAAATGTTTTTCCAATATAAAAGTTTTCCCCCCCCAATTTCTTATTCTCATCTGGCATTTCAATTTCATATACCTCCCTGTTGGTTTACATTTGTCTCGATCATTAATTATTAGATTTTTAATTGTATTATGGATCTTATGTGGCATATTTAAATTATATTTTATTAATGTATTTTTAATTGTTTTTGACACTCCCGGTAAAAATGGAAAACTGTGTGTATCAAGTTTTTTTGACTATTTGTGCAGGATTTGGTTGCGATGTTTGCTGTGTGTTAAATTTAGCAGTTCGGTGAAATATGAAATGCCAACGCTTCTGAATGACATCTAGAAGAAGAAATGACAGAAGATTAATCAACCCGCAAAACCAGCTGAAGTCAGCAGGACTACTCCATAAATGGTAATATGTTACAACATTACTTGGGAACTTTTAATATGGTTAAAAATTACCTTAAGTTTGGTCATCCTACCTGGACTATATTGTATAGTCTTAGTGTAGTGTGATTGCTACTTTTGAGCTCACATCCTATCGAACAGCATAATCATGCATTAAATTCTTTTAATCTTATTGCTGTGTAATTACAATTTATCTATAGCATGATCATTGGTGTGCATCTCTTGCAGGAGCTTCAGTAACCAGAACATGGAAATAGTAGGTGTAACACGAGGATATCGAAGATTATGACTACCTATCAAAATGGACAGGGCATTGCCTCCAAATACGAAAATTGTGGACGCCATACGAAATTGTCAGATAGGGATAGGTGAACATTGGCATGAATTATACAATAGAAGCACAAGACCACAGCACTGCAAGTAGTAGCAGAGTTAAACACCAGTAACAATGATTGCATTTACATCATAACAGTTTGTCGGAAACTTCATCATGCCAGTATTTATGGCCATGTCGCAATCCACAAACCTCTGATTACCAACATCAATGCAATAAAACATATAAGGTGGTGCAAAGCATATAAAAACTGGGATGCTAAAGACTATCAAAGTGTCATCTGGTCTGATGAATAATATTACACATATCAACCACTGGAAGAGTGTACATCTGGCAAAAACCTGAAGAAGCATACCACCCTGACTGTTTGGTTCCAACTGTGAAGCATGGAGGTGAATCCGTGATGCTGTGGGGTGCTATATCATGGCATTCCTTAGGACCATTATTATTCTACAGGTCGTGCTTAAGACCATTAGTTATTCTGCAGGTTACATCTGCAACGTATGGATCCATTCTTGGGGACCACCTGCAACCAATGTTGTGGGCATTGTTCCCTAATGACTGTCCCTGGTTTCAAGTAGATAATGCACCCATGTATTGTGTGAAACATGTCAAGTTGTGGTTTGCAGAGCATGAGGTATAGCAGCTACCTTGGCCACCTAAATCTCCACATCTCAATATTATTGAACATTTGTGGGAATATTTGGAGAGCAAGGTCAGATCACACTTTCCACCTCCAGCATCACTGACACAGTTGGGCCATATTTTACAGGAAGAATGGTCCCACATTCCATTACTGTATGTGCATAACTTGTATAAGTTTATTCTACATTGAATTGCATCTGTTCTGAATGCCTGAGGTGGGCCACAGCTTATTAATAAAATGTTCTCCACAAACAGTACATGTTTCCATTATTTTGATAAACCCCTGAATGCCACTCAAATGATTCTGTCTCCTATGCTACATTTTACCCAAAACACTACTGTTGGTTTCAAGAATGGCCTTTAAAATAATCCCATTTTTCATTAACATCAGTAATAAAGGAACCTTATTGTTGTAATGATTGGGCAACCTGTCATGGTAAAGCTTTGCTGTCTATCTGGGACTGTCTAAGGGGCTTTCTAAGCTTCAGTGTAAAAGTAGTTCTTTATAACCTTAGCACAATTTTTTAACCTTCAGCTTCAAGACACTTTTAACAATGTAATGGTCAGGTTCAACATTATTCTTAAAATTTTAAGAAAATGGCAGAAGCTTTAGAAGTTTACAATAAAATTTGTACCAAAGAACAAAATCCAGATTCGTGTTATGAAATTTATACTAATTAAAAAACATGGAAAAAACCCAAAAGAGTTAACAGCTTAGAGATTCATTTCACTATTTCATAATGGTAATGTATGCTACCAGTGATTCACATTCTAATGAATCAACCACTGATGAAATGTACAAAAAATATGTGAACCTGAGTAAGCCTGTGATGAGAAAATCATTAGGAAAAGATTACTGGAAATAAATTGGGATGATTTATCATATACAACAAATAATCCTGAAATCTTATACAAAAAAAAAAACTGTTGACCTGTTCTATAATATTTACAGTGAAGCAAAATAATATATATACACAGAAAAGACGAAAAAGAAAACAAAACCAGACAAAATGTGCTTGAATAATTTAATCAAAAATGAAATGAATATTAGAGATAATTTGTGGAAAAGGTATATCAGTAACAAAGATAATAAGACTTGCAAAGATGACTATACATAAACTAACTAGAAACACTGTCAATAATCTGATTAGAAATGCAAAAAAAAAACATTTTCAGCTTTTTAAAAATGCTGTTGGTAATATTTAAAAAAAATTGAATTACATTAATGAAATTACTGGCATAAGCATCAAAAGAAATACCAATAATAAATTCTTAAAGAGCATGCCAAAAAAATTTGTCAACAAGAAAAAATTGTAGATTATTTTAGTAACTTTTTTTTCATTAAATGTGTCTAATGTAAAGAAATATATGATCAAATGCGATTTTTCAGAGTGATCACAACATCCAGTACACAGAACTCCATGTATTTTCAAGGTATCAACAAATCTGATGCATTTAAAATAAGAAATGAGCTCTGAGAAATCATCTGGTATTAATAATATATCCATTTAAAACATTTAAAAATCTGTAATGAACAAATTTCGAATATGTAGCTAAACTAATAAACCTAATATTTGGTCAATCTTATATTTCAACCATGCTTAAAACTTATATAATAAAACCGATCTATAAATCTGGAAAAAACACAACATTAAAAATTACAGGCATATTGTTCTGTTGCCAACATTTGAGAAAATTATGGAGAGTTACATAGCTGAAATAATTTACAGTTATCTTTACAAATTCAATCTATTACACTCAGCTTAATTAATAACATACCATAGTTACTATGTGTCCAATGCAAATATTCTACACTTGGCATTTCTCTGGTTAAGAATTGTAATACACTGTGCTATCTAAATGTAAACAGCTTTATCGTGTTATAAATTTGATCATAGTTAGCTGTGTTTAATTTATAAGATTATTGTGATGCCCCCTTGTTCACTTTTACTTTACCTTAACCAGTTTTGCTTAATTTATGTTATATTTATCATTTTGGGGATTTTTATTTCATTTTTGGCATCACAGCGCTCGTTTCCAAGAGTTAAGAGTTTCGCATGCACAACTCCGAACTTTCGATTGTCACCCGCTAAAGCGCGTGCACAAGGACACGCCCCCTCTTGCATCATAGCTTGCGCTGCTCGTCAATTTATGCAAATGCCTTTCCCGGCATGCAATATGACACGTGCGGGTTTTGTACCTCTTGTTATAACCTGGTGACATGTTGTCACAGTAGCACAGAAGATAGTAGAGTAGAAGAGCACAGCACAGTTTAGAGATCAGTTTTAGTTTGAAGTTTGTTGAAGATGTTTGTAGTAAGAAATGATGTAATATCTTCTTTATTGAAGTTTTGGTGAGTGCTTTTTGGAAATAAATTGTTTGTTATTTAAACCTTTTGAATCTTTACTAATTTTTTTCTCTTGAACAACGTTAGTTTTGATTAGCATTAACATAAAATTTGACAATCATTTAATATTTTTGAATTCTTACTCATTAACGCTCGCTGGTATTTCAAACCCTAATTAAACTTTATTTTTGGCAATTTGTCAATTATTGCCTGGCGCCCGACTCAGCTATCCGGAGCATAAAAATAATTGGATCAAAGGGTCCAAACTTTAAAAGTATTTCATTTCTTTGGAGCATTACAGAGCCATAGAAAAGAAGTGGTGCAACGAACAGAGACATGCCAGCAGTAAAAGATAGTGGTCCAAGAATAGGGACTGTATATTTGTGTATAAATTGTGTATGTTATTTAATGTGATTGTCAAAGACAGTAATTTCTGAGCTCATTAGTTGTATGTACTAATTATAGGCAGCTTAAGACGAAAATTTTTCTTGAGCAAGAAGCTTAACTTTTTTGTGTGTTAGTCAAAGGTATTGAAGTTTCAGTGCAGTTATTGCTGATAGTTAAAATATTTATTGTATGTAAAGATTAGAAGTGTCTAGACACACACGTACACAGACACGATAGAAAAATTTTTTTTGATAAGCAAATTTATATTTTTGCAAGCTTAGTTGTAGCTTTAGTATTGTTGTATAGCAGTACCTTTAAGCGCTGCTCAAGATTAAAAAAGGTTTCAAAATTTCCAAAATTCAAAATTTTCGCAGACCGCTAAACATGTCTGCTAGCAATATTGCCAATTCTGCCATAATGACTCCCGACTTAGAAAGAGTAAAGGGTAGGTTGCAGGATGTAATGATGGAAGCAGAAGTGCTAATGAATCTGCTTGATGATCATCGGGAGAAAAGGGGAACGACAACAACCCCTAAATTTGCTGACAATGCTACGTCAGCTCACCAATGTAGAAACTTTGAATGTAAGGTTCCATTTTCAGTTCCGTCAGAAGCAATAGAACAGAATATTATCAACCGCCACAACGACGATTTGCCAATCCATCTATTAACTATAGACCTTATGTTAATTAGCCTTTACCTGAGATAAGGTTTGATGGTTCGAAACGCCCATCATCGTGGACATTTGTCAAGTCCATGGAGGAGCATTTCTGTTTATATGAAGTGCCTGGCAACAAAAAGGTGGTTTTAGCAGTATCTCGTCTAATTGAATGTGCTAAGCAATGGTGGAATAACGTAGGATGTCATCATGGAATTGAACATTGGGAAGAATTTAAAAATGAAATCATGGACATATATCCGGCTTATAATGATTTTACAGAACTAGCTACGTTGTTTTCACAAAGACAAAATGAAAGAGATGATATAGAAAAATTAATCTGGGGTCCAGTAGAATTATACCAGCTGTACGATGCTGATGCCGCTGAAATTGATATTGTAAATTGCATATTGTCTCAATTGCTTTTGCCCATTATAGAATTCCTATAAGTATGAAACGTGAACTCAATTGCAGATTTAGTCAAATTGGCTCGACAATATACTGCAAGAAGAGAATCTGCAGCAACTGCATTTAACCAACAATGGGTGCAATCCCCGCCAAAGCAGTGCTATCAGGTTAAGTCTCGTAAAATGACTCCCGCACGACCGGAAGTTACATGGTTCCAACAATTTGCGCTGAATGCGCCTAGAACTATAGAGAACGAACAAAGCAGAAAATTTGTTCCACATCAAGCTTCAAACAATGACACTAGACCTAAAACTTTTTTAAGACAATAGAGAAACTTTCAGATGTGATTTTTGTGGCCGACTAGGACACACGGAACAATATTGTTATCGAAGGAATGAAAATTCGGGAAACTTGAATTAGGATCTTTGAAGCTAGAGGCCAAAGTTCCTCAAGAAAAGCCCTCTCATGATATATGTCTTGCCACTATGGCTTCACCTTTTGTTAATGCTTGTCACGAAGAAACTAAACTAATAGATCGTAACGATACAGAAGCCGATCTTCTGTTTTCAAAGGAACAAGTTTTAGATGATATTTATGACAATTGTCAATTGACAGTGCAGCCACTGTCCCATGGAGTTTTCGAATTACTTTGTAGTCTGAAGCAAAATGTTCAAGAAGCACCTACAAAATGTTCCATTAGTGCAATTAATGCAATTTTAGACAACCAAGTTTGTGAAGCAGAGCAAACTTATGAGAAAGATGTTTTAGTCGATGAAGAGGTTTCTGAAGTAGAAGTTTTTAATACTGATGAAAATATTTTTGAGTCTGATTTAAGGGAAGACAACACTAATGAAGTAGAAAGCAACCAAGAAATTGTGCCGACTGCAAATAAACCTGACAAGTCTGGCAAAGTTGGAAGTCCTCAACTGTTGAAGCGTCATTTGGAGGCAGACACCAATAAATCTAGAAAGTACAGGTCCAGGTTCTTCAAAAAACCGCACTTAGCGACAAGAAGCCAACGAAACAACCAGATCCTGCAGAGCGACAACCGGCAGCGAAGCAGTCAACATAGCCAAGATGACGTCACGAGCGAGATCTTCAGCAATGCTTTTACTTTAAGCAAGCCAACGACGAAGGAAAGACGTCAATGGAACCCAACTGGATGATTTATCGCAATGGAGTGCCAACAATGAAAATTTAAGTATATTATTATTATTCTTCCACTTGGCACTTAATGATTTATAAATGTTCTCTTTTTTCTGGAGTACATGAAGACAAAGAAGAATGAAGAAGCTTTTTTCTAGAGTAGATGAAGACAAAGAAGAATGAAGAAGCTTTTTTGTGATTTATATAGTTAGCAATGTTTAAATTCTTGTTGAAACTTTGGAGTTTCGATATTTATTTTTGGAAAGTGAATTTACTGTAGTTCGAGTTTATACTGTGTGAATAAAAATTTTTTTGTATTTTTGTTCATCGAAGTTCTAATTGTTATATTAACGTGAGTTAAAATGTATTTTTGTAGATTTTTTCGTTTCAGCTGACTGATAGCTGAAAATTGTGTAAGTCGATATTGGGAAGTTTAGAAATTGTAAAGTGTTTATGGATATGTGAGGAGAGTGAAAGAGAATTAGTGATTTAATATTTTTTCATTTATAAGAAGAATTTTGTATTGTAAAATAACGTGCATTCCCAAGTGTATTTATGTATGAAAAAAATGATATTCATGTAAAAAGTGATTGGCTGAAATGCTATCATCATATATTATAAATTATTTACACATTTTTTTCTTTATTCTTAGATACGATTTATGTATATGTGTTTAAATCTGTTCAGTGTCATCAGTGATATTTATGTGTCAATGATGTGTAATTTTTGGGATGACATTGGCAGCATTTATTTGTATATATATATATGAGCTGACCATAATGATGACTGCAGAATTTTGGTTTTTTTGGGGGGTACCTTTTTGGAGCTGTCCCCAAATGGCCAAGTCTGGTGACCGAGTTGTTACCAGCATAACTCCTTTGGGAGGGGGACATTTAGCTCTGAAAGGGGAGGTATCTAATAATTGTTTTATTTCAGCTAGCTCGTGATTGCTGTGTATAGGTGAAGAATTAGCGGATGATTACAATCCCACTTGTTTGTAAAAATTTGAATTTTCTTAGCATCGCGTGTTTGATGTAATTAGGAGGAGATAACGCTGTTTGAATACCTATTTGTTTATGTGAATTAGGAGAAGAATTGAGCTTTCACATATTTTTGATTGTGGTTAGGGGATAAGCGGAAGTTATCACCCCGCTTGCAACGTATGTAATTGAATATTTTTTTTATTTTCTTTAAACCTTTCTAGAAGTTAAGAAAGATAAGAGTACATTAACTTTTTTTTTTATTGTGAAGTTAAAGTTATGCCAATTTCGAGTTTGTATCAGAATGTGATACTAGGTAGGCCGATAATGCTAGTATACAGTTAACTGTCACAGCCATTGGTATATATTTACAGTAGGTTAGCTGCTACACACTTTTGTTAGGAGATTTGGGAGGAGATACCTTTGGTTGTGTTGGAAAATTGTGTTAAAGTGAGAACAGATCGTCTTATCAAAATTTTGCGTAAGCATACTTTTACTTATTTATGTTCAACCATGTGTAAATGATATGTGTCCTTTTATTCAAAATTTGCTCGTCAAAATCTGTTAGTTCAAATTTTTGACTCCCTTTGGAAGGGGAAGTTGTGATGCCCCCTCACTTTTACTTTACCTTAACCAGTTTTGCTTAATTTACGTTATATTTATCATTTTTGGGATTTTTATTTCATTTTTGGCATCACAGTGCTCGTTTCCAAGAGCATAGGAGTTGCGCATGCGCAACTCCGAACTGTCGATTGTCACCCACTAAAGCGCGTGTACAAGGACACGCCCCCTCTTGCATCATAGCTTGCGTCGCTCGTCGATTTATGCAAATGTCTTTCCCGGCGTGCAACATGACACGTGCGGGTTTTGTACCTCTTGTTATAACCTGGTGACATGTTGTCACAGTAGCACAGAAGATAGTAGAGTAGAAGAGCACAGTTTAGAGATCAGTTTTAGTTTGAAGTTTGTTGAAGACGTTTGTAGTAAGAAATGATGTAATATCTTCTTTATTGAAGTTTTGGTGAGTGCTTTTTGGAAATAAATTGTTTGTTATTTAAACCTTTTGAATCTTTACTAATTTTTTTCTCTTGAGCAACGTTAGTTTGTTTTGATTAGCATTAACATAAAATTTTGACAATCATTTAATATTTTTGAATTCTTACTCATTAATGCTCGCTGGTATTTCAAACCCTAATTAAACTTTATTTTTGGCAATTTGTCAATTATTGCCTGGCACCTGACTCAGCTATCCAGAGCATAAAAATAATTGGATCAGACAAAGGGTCCAAACTTTAAAAATATTTCATTTCTTTGGAGCATTACATTATTATTAGTTTTATTTTAATAGGTAACAGTAAAATTTATTGAGTTGTATGCCTGATTTAATTCTGAAAAATTCATTTAAGGCAGCTGCAGAATATTGCCAAAAACAAATATATTGTCAATGTAACATTTCCACAGTAATGGTTTCAAGGCTCTTTTAGCTATTATTTGATGTTCATTGTCTTGTATAATTATGTTAGATAAAAGTCCTGATAAATGTGAACCCATTGGAATGCCTTCAGTTTGTTGGTACATTATATTATTAGATATAAAGTAGTTATTTGTTATTAAATAATAATAATACCCCCTCAAGCAGCTGCTTGCCATAGAGGTCTGACAGGAGCCTGTCAGTTTATATGCCACAGTAGAAGGTCTGAGGGGATGGCAGGACCTCAGCAGAAAAATGACACATAACATCCATGCCTTACCCGGGACTCGAACCCAGGTCCATTAGATCAGTAGCCAAGCACGCTAACCACTCGGCCATGGGACACAATGCATCAATTGTTGTTTCATTTGGTTTAATAGATTTTTTTTTTTTGAAAATTCAGCTTGCTTTTTTAGAAGTTTAATTGCTTTATCTGTAGGAGTGTTTGGATAAAGGCTAACTACATCTAGAGATAACATGTAGCAATGTTTAGTTAAATTTATATCTTTAATGCAGTTCAGAAAATGAATGGTTGATTTCATAGTATATTTAGTATATAGATATTTTTTTTTGTTCTGGATATATTTTCTTGAAAACAACATTATTCTTTGTATAAGATATTTATTATAGACTCTGCAACATCAACAACATCAAAATGGGATCAGTTTAAACAGGCTTTTCTTGAAAACAACAGTACTCTTTATATTAGATATTTATTGTAGACTGTGCAACATCAACAAATAAACCAACTATAGTGAAACAAACAAGAGGACTATCATATATATTTCTTAATAAAAGCTCTCTATAATAATGCTGAGTTATGTGTGAGTAAGGCTCTTTAGCAATTGGTTTTAGCATTGCTTCTGGTGTTCAACAAGGGTGCAATTTGTCTCCTTTTCTCTTTAGTTTGGCTTTGATTATGTTATGACTTAATGCCCTAGATATTTGACCATAAATGGTCTACTTATCTGAAAATTCCTGATTTAGAATATACTGATGATTTTAGCACTTTTGGCAAATGATGTTGATGAGACTGATAGAGTTGGTTTGGTGATAAACAGGGAGAAAAGTAAGTGATCAAAATTGGACAGGCATGCTGTGACTCAGTTAATCTGAATAGTTCCACTCTTGAGCAGGTTCTCAGTTTAATTATATTGGGAGCTATGTAACAGACACTGGTGATGTGCACATGAGATTAACAGATGAAAAGGGATTGCTGCCTTGACTTTTAAGAATCTATGGGGAGTACGAAGAAATAGGCATATACACGTAAATAATGAATTATATAATAGTTTGGTTCTTTCTAGTTAGTTATGGTAGTGAAACTTGGACCCTTTGTAAACAAGGTAACAGGAACCTTGATACTTTTGATTCTAGATGCTAAAGCAGTATCTTGGGCATTAGACAGTTCAATTTTGTAAGTAAAGATGAGGTTAATCAAAAGAGTCAGCAACCTCCTGTGAGCAGAATATTGTGCAAAGAAAGACTCTGTTGGTTGCTCTGTTGCCTGCATGCATAATTATAGATTAGATAATAGGTTGGGTTGTTTTACCTCTGAGTGGCACTTTTTTGCACACCATGGGCTAAATGGCCAGGTCACATGGACCCCGAAGGCTCAGAGAAGGTTGGGGGAGGGGACCCACTGGAACAGCTGTTGGGAGACAGAGGGCAGCCTCCCATCAAGGCCATCCAGCATGTTCTTTAACGTGCACAGGATATGGCTCTCCCGCACACGGGGCCACGACTTAATGTCCCATCCGATGGACGGTGGCCTTTCCAAGCCCATCGGTGTTCCCTACTGACCGTGGACAGGGCGGGGAATTTTGCAGAGATAAATCTCAACGCTGACCCAGCTGGGACTCGAACCTGGGAACTACAGATTACATTAGATAATAGGGTATGAACTGTCTGCCTAAAGGCCTCAGAAAAAAGGGAGACCTAGGATGCAGTGGGCAAACAATGTCAAACAGGGCCTTGTTAGAATTGGTGTACAGTGGCCAGATGCAGCTCTTATGTTTGTTTGGAGAACTATATTGCACAATCTGGTTGGACCTCCATAGCCCATGGCTGCTCGAGGATGATAATGACAATAACCGTAGTCAAAAAATTTAACCATATGCATTATGTGTTGTGTTCAGTCTTGTTCTTTGAATTTTATCTATTTTATTAATCACACAATTAAATTCTCCTTCTTTGCCATATATAACATGACCTATTTCTGTTGATTGGTATTTGGCAAAAAAAAGTTTTTGAAGTTAACCTTGTTTATTTGGCTGACAAAGTTGACAAAATGTCTGGACTTTACTCAAAACATTACATATCACTGAGAAAAAATTACAGAAAATAGTGATTTTTTTTTTCCATTTAAAATAAAAGTTTACTTTCCTGTTATTCAGAAAGAGTTGCATTGTTGAATAAGGGGACCTCTGAGTGGCACTTTTTTGCATAAAATGGGCATTATTCAGAAAGAAAATTCCTTTCTATTCATATGCATTATAATCATTTTGCTTGATTTTTAAATAATTTTTTTTGCATTATCAGATCCTTTTTTTATTACACAAAAATTCCTATTAAAATTACTACAACTTATCATTTTTTGTTAAATATTTCATTTGGCTGACAAAATATTTGGAAATAAAAATGTAATAAAATATATAAAAAAAAGTTTTTTTATTTTAAGAAACTAAGCATTCTGGGGATGATTCATAAAAATAATTATAGAAAAACAAAAATAGGTTCAAGCTAGAAAAAGAGAAAACTTAAAAAAAAAAACTGATATATGTACTGTACAATTGCTTCCAAAACCCTCTGATTAAAAAAATTTTGATTAATTTTTTTGAAAAATAAAAACTTTCAGAAAAAAATGTATTGACAATAGTTCAAATTAAACTCATGAGCTTATATCAGAGGGTTCCTTCAACAAAAAAAAAAACAAAGAAATCATCATCCTTGAGCAACCATGGGCTATGAAGATAAAAATATTTAATGAATTTTTTCCTTTAATTCTTTTAAAATGTTTACATGTTGAATAAGGGGATCCTCTTGAGCAACCTGTGTTCTACGAGATGAGTTCAGAAGAATGTGTAACACAGCCTATATAGTGGTGATGAATCACATTCAGACCAGTCTTTAATACAAAAACCTGGACTGGTATCTGGACTTTGAAAGGAAAACATGAGTGCTATACATCAGCAATTGCCAATGGAAAGCCAATGACAATCCAGATGAAATCCTGAAAGTAGGGTCCTGCAAGAAAAACACAAGGAGGACAGCACAACTGGCCAAACTAGCAGGAATTCTGGAAGACATCTAAGAAATGGTAACAATTTACATCTTTACTTGGGAACTTTTTATAGATATAAAAGTCTCCTTAAATCATAGTTTACCATGATAGATAAAAACTCATAGCTTGACTATGTATAAATAGTGTTAAGCTTAACATAGACTAGTTGCTCAAAAGTTTTTAGTCATACAGCATAATTGTGAATTCAACATTTTTTTAAACAAATTACTGTGTAATTTAAATTATTATATCTGTAAAAAAATTATCAAACCAGAATTTTAAATTTTAAAATATCATTTTCAAAAATCAATTTCATTTCTTGTGCATCAGAAGCATAGGTGCTGAACAGCACCTATGCTTCTGACCAGGGGAAATCTGACACACACTACAGTGCCAATAGTTTGGGGAGAGTTAATATTTTAAGACTAGAAACAAAATATAACTTACTCGGTTAAATATTTTCAGTGCTCTGAAACCCAAGTTTCGCCCTTTTCGAATTGTCATTATATGCTGAAAACTATCATCTTGACCAACAGTTGAACATGATAAACCACAGAAAATCTTTTCTGCTAGTTTTGAGCATGATTCCTTGTGAGGTAACTGAGCTTCATCAGGTAATGCAAGAATCCTTTTTTCTTCATCATCAATCTCCAACAAAAAAGTATACATCTTAAAAATAAAAGTATATTTATAACATACAGCAATTAATATGATTTTAAATTTAAAAAAACATTTACATACAAAATAGCAAAAATTTAATTTACAATGTGTACAACAACTGTTTAATTACTTAACCCATTAATGGTTAAGAAATAAATAGCAAACACATCTTTATATTATACAGGTTCAACTGGTATGAAATATCAACAATATAATCAAATCACAGAAAAAAATTGATGTCCTTCACTAAACAGAAAAGAATTTATATATCCTTGGCCTAAAAGCTTACATAACATCTATCAGATTTAATGAACTTCCTCTGTTGCTCTCACATTAAAAAGTATACTTAAAAATCTAATTTATTACAGCTGAATAATTTAACCAGGACATTTTTTCTTTCATTATTTGATAAATAATTATGCATCTATAAAATGCTTTATTAAGAGATCTGGAATTAAAAGCTATTAAATTATCCTTTAACTTCCTATGTAAAGATTGGAAGGAGAAAAGAGAAAGATGAAAAGAACAATGGCAGTTAAAATGCAGGTTTGGGAATGAGAACAAGTACTGACTCAGTATTCACAATGGAAAAGTTGCTTTGCCCCCAACCCACGCTAAACGAATGGATTTTTAAGGATTAAGAGAGAACCCAGTATAACTTAGTATGGAGAGAGAGGAAGTTACCTCTTACTGCATATTGAGACAAAGTGACCTGAGGCTGCATAAAAAAGGGCAGTATTAAGCCACATAATGAAACTGACCCCAGGAGAAAAGCTCTCTGAGAAAAATCAACCATCCTTTGTACATTTAGAGTCAGGCACAGCCAAGCTCACAACAGCAGACACTTTTCCCCAGTCTGTATATAGCAGTTAATTAAAAAGAAATATTAGTGTTGGCCTCTACTTAGTGCAGTGCACATTCACTTCATTTTGACATGAAAACTGAAGCAAGATGCAAAAGCTTCTGAATTGTGACAACACTTATTGCCACAGGTGATAAAAAACACCAAAGCCTAAGCAAAGGTTTGGGGAACCATTCAGGCCACCACATCTGGTACAGCTAAGACAGGAACACTTTCCCAGCATACAATATCACCATAAAACAGAAACAGAAATTATCAGTACAACAAATAATAAACACTGTCAAACTTTTGTTTACAAAACACAAAAAGAATAACAGTATTTTAACAGTCTAATTGCTTCTGGAATTGTCTTAAGAATTCTGGAAATGCCTAGAGAAAACAGATTAAGATAATTTCTATTTTATGCCAGTGGATGCCAAATTCAATGTTCTGTAACTTCTAAAATAGGCATTTTATAAAAAAAAAATGTGATTGAAGATAAATTAAAGATCTCAAATCTATCTAAATCTCAGTTATTTGCTCAGTATTTAAAAATAATTATAGAAGTTAAATATTTAACAAAGCAGGTCATAAGAATTACCTCAAAAGTTAATTAAAACATAAATTATAAAATATATATATACCCACTCAAGCAGCTACTTGCCACAGAGGTCTGACAAGAGCCTGTCAGTTTATATGACATAGTAGAATATCTGAGAGGATGGCAGGACCTCAGCAGAAAAACGACACATACATCCATGCCTTACCTGGGGCTCGAACCCAGGTCCCTTAGATCAGTAGCCAAGGCACTAACCACTCGGCCACGGAGTATTATTTATACCACAAAATAAATTAAGTGCATATTTTAACACCTTGTGCAAATAATTCTAACAGTGTTTGCCAATTTTGTATACTAGAATTGCTGTTGCTATATAATATAGAAACCATAACTCTAAACAATAACTGATTTTGAAATTCATGATTTAGATAGATTTGATGAAGATCTTTATCTTCAGTCACATTTTCTCTTAAGAAGCAGAAGAAATTAAGAAAAACAATGTAAAATTAAATTTGCCTTTAAATTGACATAACAATGAAATTTTGTAAGGTTTCATTCATTATGTTCTTTTCGGTCAGTGATTATTGCCCCCCTTTCATTTTGAAACATTTAAAATGTTTGTTTTTTTTCCTGCAGTTGCAAAATTTTCCTTTGTTCACCAATGCTAATATGACTAGCTTGGATATGTTAATTTTTTTGCATTAATGTGTATTTAATAACTGAGAGCCCATCATTTACAAATGAAATTACACCTCTATAAAATCTTCATAGCTATGCAAAATTTTAAAAGATTTACCTAGTCATTTGAAATAATGGATAAAATCATATGACAATAAGAAAAAGGCATAATTTAATATTTCAGCTCCAGAATAACATTTTTGAATCAAATTTCATGATGGTCCACCCATTCACTTTTACTTTTCCTAAACCAGTTTTACTTTATTTACGTTATATTTATAATTTTGGGGATTTTCTTTCAGTTGATCATCGTTTCTTCTTCGTCCATACTGTTAGAAGAGTTGTGCATATGCGAATCTGATTTTTGACTGACAGCCACTAATGCGTGCACAAGGACACACCCCTCTTGTTATAGCTACTGCAAGTGTCAGATTATGCAAATATACTTTCTCAGCGTGAAACATACATGTCAGTTGCACACCACGTGTATGTGACATGGAGTAGTCGATCAGTTTTTAGAGACAGTACGTGAGAATGTAGAATGTTGGTGAGATTTTATTCGAGCTTGGTGGAGAATTTTTGTTTGTATGAGCTGTTAGTTGCTCAGATATTTTGTAGAAGGAAAAAATTTCGCTTTGGTGAATCTAGATTATTTTGGAAATAAACTTTATTTGTTTCATGAAATAATTTTGACTTGCTATTTTTTTCTCTTGAGCAGGGAATTTTGATATTTTTGACTAGA
The DNA here is from genome assembly GCA_038380435.1 of Ryuthela nishihirai. NCBI lineage: Eukaryota > Metazoa > Arthropoda > Arachnida > Araneae > Heptathelidae > Ryuthela > Ryuthela nishihirai. Next base: position 44,006,763 of record JAWZYU010000005.1, read on the forward strand.
ATTAACTTTAATAATTGTTTTATTTGAATTCTTTTCTGCTAAGTAATACAACAAGGGCCTATCATTCCACCTGAAAGGTCAAAGTCAGTACCAACTTTGGCATTGAAGTCACCTAGAACAAGGGTAATATCTCCTTTCTTGACAGAATTCAAAATATCCTGAAGTTGTCAGTAAAACCTATCCTTCTCATTTTCGGCGGAATCCTCAATGAGAGAATAACATTAGATAACATTCAAGTCTTTATTGCTTGTGTGAAATTTTGCTATAAGAATTCTTTCATTAATGCACTCATATTCTAGAAGAGCATCACTAGTGTGTCTGCTGAAAAGTGACCTATGCCTTGGAGATGCTTATTATCTTCCCTCTTTGAAAAGAGTTGGGTTGTTTTACCTCTGAGCGGCACTTTTTTTGCACACCATGGGCTAAATGGCCAGTTCACATGGACCCCGAAGGCTCAGAGAAGGTTGGGGAGGGGACCCACTGGAACAGCTGTTGGGAGACAGATGGTGGCCTCACGTCAAGGCCATCCAGCGTGTTCTTTAACGTGCACAGGGTATGGCTCTCCCACACACGGGGCCAAGGTTTAACGTCCAATCCGACGGACGGCAGCCTTTCCAAGCCCATCGGTGTCCCCTACTAACTGTGGGAAGGGTGGGGAATTTTGTGGAGATAAATCTCAACGCTGACCCAGCTGGGACTCGAACCTGGGAACTACAGATTACGAGCCTGGCGCGCTACCGACTGAGCCACCCCCGCCCCCTTTGAAAAGAAAAATTTAAGATTATTTTTAAGAATCTCACCTTTATCTGTCAATCTGGCTTCTTGCAAGCCAAGAATATCTAAATTATAATGGTGGAATTTGTGTGTGAGGACATCAAGAGAATAATCTCTGTGCAGAGTCCTCACATTCCAACTACCTATGGAGAGAAAATGGTAAATGGGATGTTTAAATGCCAACAATATCAAACAGCCCCCTAGTCGTAGGTTTGGGGTAAAGGCCCCTGCTACTTTTAGTAGCACCCTCACTACTAAAGGTTGAAGTCATCTACACTGGAAGACTTCCTCCAAGTAGAATTTGACGATACCCGTAGAAGCAAGAGTTCAGTTGCTTGTGATGACCTCTGCTCAGGATTATCCACCAGCTGATAAAACTGATCCTGTGAATCTATTTACTTTGGGTGCCAACCCACAAACAGAAAGCACAGCGAAAGATTTTCCGTCCATAGAAGCCCACCAGTGCAGCTAATTTAGGATCCATAATCAAGCCCAGAGCCTTATTCCAGTCTGGTTAGTGTATATGATCAGCATCAGGACCCTGTGTGGTTGACTACTCCTCGGCAAGGGTTAACATTATGTATGATAAATTATTGATACAGCTTTTCTTTACTCTTAGATACAATGTATGTGCATTTAAATCTGTTTGATTCATCAGTGATATCAATGCATCAAATGATGTGTAGTTATCAGGATGATATTGGCAGCATTTGTTTGCAAATAAGTGAGCTGACTGTGATATCTTGAGGTTGCAGTTTTGTACTCTTTTGTGTCCTCAACAGCCAAGTCTAGCAACGAACACAGTCACTAGCAAAACTGCTCTGGGAGGGGGATGTAAAGCTCGATGAGGGGAGGTAATTAATGGTATTTTTATTTCAGCTAGATCATGATTTATTGTGCTAGGTGATGTTTTAGTGGATGATTATATGCCCGCTTGTTTGTAAAATGAAATTATTAGCTTCACGATAATTGTAATTAGGGGATTTAATGGAGGACCAATATCCATTTTTCTTTGCAAAAGTAAGAAGATTAGCTTTCACATATTTGGTTGTTGATAGGGTTATAAGCGGATATTATGTACCCCACTTGATGCATGTGTATTTATATTCTGTGAAAGAGCAGAACTGCTGTATTTTTAATTTTTTCTCTTTAACCTTGAGAGAGTAAGTAGCTCAGGAGTGGAATTAACAAGCTTTGTGTACAGTTAGAAGTATGCAACTTTTGGATCATATCAGAATGTGATACTAGGTAGACTGATTACACAAGTATGCAATTAACTGCCACAGCCATTGGTATGTGTTTACAATAGGTAGCTGTATATATTATTAGGGGAATGGGAGGAGGTACCTTTGGTTGTGTTGGAAGATTGAAGTGAGAATAGTTCGTATTATTAAATTTGCATATACATACTCATTACTTCATTTATGTTCAGCAATTTGTAAATGACACTAGTGTCCTTATATTCAAAATTGCTCATCAAAATCTGTTAGGTCAAATTTTGACTCTCTTTGGAAGGGGGAGTTGTGATGGTTCACCCATTCACTTTTCCTTTTCCTTAACCAGTTTTACTTCATTTACCGTATTTTAACATGTATAAGGAACCCCCTGATTTTTCAGCAAAGATAATTTAAGATATAAAAAAAAAAATTTTATTCATCATTGGCAGTCTCTTCATGCGCGCGCCATTGCTTGACATACACGTGCACTTCTCCTCCAATATAACGTCATGATCCATTGGGTGTCGGCCTGAGGCTTGCGGTGTTGCAAGTTATGAAGATTTGAGTTTCGAGGAATTGAGTAATTTGTTAATATCTGTAATACTATCCATGTATAAGAAACCCCCCTATTTTTGGGACCCAATTTTTGGCAAAAAGGGGTTCCTTATACACGTTAAAATACAGTATGTTATATTTATAATTTTGGGGGTTTTCTTTCAGTTGATCATCATTTCTCCTTTGCTCATACCACTAAGAATTGTGCATGCGCGAATCCAATTTTCGATTGACAGCCGCTAATGTGAGTACAAGGACACACCCCTCTTGTGACATAGCTAGCGCAAGCAAATGTATTTTCTCAGCATACATCACATCAGTTGACACTATGTGTAATGTGAGTGACGTTAGCTCATCAAGTAGTCAGTTTTTTGGAGATAGTGGTCAGTATGTGAGAATGTTGGTGAGATTTTGTTGGAGCTCAGTGAAGAGTTTTGTTTATATGAGATGTTAGTTGCTCAGATATTTTGTAAAAGGAAAAAGTTTCACATCAGATCATATTTTTTTGGAAATAAACTTTGTTTTATGAAATAATTTTGACTTATTTTTTTCTCTTGAGCAGGGAATTTGATATTTTTGACTAGAATTAACTTTAATAATTGACAATCATTTGATTTGAATTCTTTTCTGCTAAATAACACAATTGATACCCAGAAGAGAACCCTTATTTAACTTTATCGGCAAGATTAATAGATTGGCACCTGAGACATCCGGTAATTTAACATATATTTTGGATCAGTTACAAGGTTCATATATAGGAATTTAACATGCATTTGGAGCATTACAGCTTGAAAACAAATTAAATTTGAAAAGGTTCACATAATCTTTTTCACTCCATGTGTGAATTTTATGTGCATGAATATCAAGGTAAAGGTTAGATGTGCAATATCATAAGGAAAAAATAAAACTATATTTTGTGTGAATCTAGTTCAGTAAATATGGAACAAGATATATATTCTTGTATTCTTATTCTTTTCAAATTCAATGTTGACCTGACATTCTGACTAAAAGTTCTTTTTTGAGCAAATCTAGCAAGATATGCACAAGTTGCCATTGTTGAAGATGCTAAAAAGCTGTAATTAAGCATGCAGCACCTGATATACCTTAGCACTGCCACACAGCTTAGAAGGAACACTGCTTATAAGTTGTTGCAGAGGCTAAAACTTGAGTTTTAACATTTTGACATAAATGCCTCTTTGAGTGTTCCTTTCTGTGTAAAACTTTTAAAATATTTATTGAGTAACTTTGAAATAATGGATGAAATCAATCAATGGAGATGCAGAATTATGTAAAAATTTAAATATTTAAGTGCTGTGGTGAAAAAAGAAAGTGTTATACTGATTTTTGGAAATATAAGTTATGAGAGTCAATCAGTGAAAACCAGAAAATGCTGCAGATTCTTATTTTTGTCATTCCCAAGATCCAGAATAGTGAAAATGCTCAACTCTTCCTCATATTCAAGATATTTGAGAAGCCCCTGTGTTGACTGGTATATTTAAATTTGGCAGAGAGAAATTATCACCATTTTGTAACTTTAACAAAGTATGTCTAAAACTTTATCTTTAATCTATGATTTAAAATTCCTTGTATTTCAGACCAAACAACCTTTCAAAAGAAAAAATATTTAAAAAAATAATGCATTTAAGAAGTTATTGCTTAGACAAAATATTGACAGACAAAAGGACGAAGAGAAGAACATATAACACTGAAAACATCAAGGAATATTCTTAGTTAATGAGCATGTAATTAATAAATCAGCTTCTGGAAGTTTTCTTCTTACTAAAACACTGCTCAAACAAAATACTAATGATATTGTATACATGAACTCATTTTGTCTGCCTGCAACTTTGGGATATGGGTTGTGCTGGATGGTGAAATTTTCTTAACCATGGTAAATATCTTGAATTATGAAATGTACTCTAGCTTATTAATGACCCTATGCAAGGCTCTGAATAGTTTTATCATGTGTGCAGGTAAAGTACAGCAACATAATATAGGTTATGTTAATATGCATATATAAATAAAATATTCAATATCAGGTGTGTCTAAAATGTTGACATAAAAAGAAATGTGAAAAATACTGAATTGTTTAAATTATATGTGCTTGGAGGTAATTAGAAAAACAGCAAGACTAAACTCTTATTACTCTACAAGAAGCATTTCAGTAAAAAAGGTTGCCACCAACTGAAGTTATAAGTAAACATGTGACCCCATGAGATAAAAGAACTTGAAGCACTATAAAAGCCAAAGTGGCCATTTGATAAAAAGAGCAAATCACAGTTTTCCCAGACCATCTATTTTTAAAATTTTCCTGAACTATAGTAATATCCGAACCATTAAATGCCAAACTAATGGAGATTATCTGTACTCATTTTAATTTAAAGATTTTCCTGAACTACAGTAATTTCCAAACCATGGAACTTATTTATGTGTACTCATTTTAATAGCAGTAAAGCCAAAATAAGTGGAAATAATTATAAAACATTTACCTTTTCAATATCCAACAACAGACGGCGATATTTGAGAAGGCTCTGATTTGTTACAACTCTTCCTTCATCGTCCTCTAGAGGCCGGCTAACAGTTATATCTAAAACCTTTCTTGGAAAATTTACACTGACAACTTGGAGCTTTCCTAAAGAGCCTTCAAACTGAGCTATGACAGAATGACATGATTAAGTATAAGCTATTACTTAAGTAACATTTATTAACAAGTGATCAGCTATATGACAAATATGGCACTGAACAAAATGAAAACAAGACCTCAAGTAACCTGTACAAAAATTACAAACACTTATGGGTATAATTATGGGGATGAGACCATTGATTCAGAATAAAAATGGTGAGGGTATAGTGGCTGGCTATCTGCTTATATATTGTATGAAGAGTAATATGCAGCAGCAGAGGTGATATGACATTCAAATCACAAACACTTATGCTCTAGAGGCCAGCTAACAGTTATATCTAAAACCTTTCTTGGAAAATTTACACCGATAACTTGGAGCTTTCCTAAAGAGCCTTCAAACTGAGCTATGGCAGAATGACATGATTAAGTATAAGCTATTACTTAAGTAACATATATTAACAAGTGATCAGCTATATGACAAATATGGCACTGAACAAAAGGAAAACAACACCTCAAGTAACCTGTACAAAAATTACAAACACTTATGGGTATAATTATGGGGATGAGACCATTGATTCAGAAAAAAATGATGAGGGTATAGTGGCTGGCTATCTGCTTATATATTGTATGAAGAGTAATATGCAGGAGCAGAGGTGATATGATATTCAATCTCAAAAGTCTCCAAGATATCTGAGTGCAATGTCATACAGCTTTTTACTGTGGAAGGTATCCCATCAGTGAAAATTCCCTGCTATATCAAATTGGACAATTGCATATTACACCCACACTGATCTACTGTAGACGATGACCCCCAGGCTAATTCTATACAATCATCACGGACACAAATATCAATAACAGAGAAAGTGCAAAACAGTTAATAATGTAGAACTAGGAAATCAGCCATCAGATCATACCTTGACATATCATTAGAAGGGCATGGGTTGAGATCCCACCCAACCCAACACAAATTTTCCTCTACACCCATTTTTACCATGTTGACTATAAACAGCTCGATAGTGATGAAATACGTAATGAAATCAGTTGATAATGTGTCTGTGGAACTGGTATCAGACATGGATCTGTTTCACCATATCTAACTTCATGAATGAAAAAATGAAACAGCAGGGCATCCAATCAGATGATGATTTGAAGGAAATTGTGCAAGAATAGTGTGACCAGCAGCAAAAGACTTTCACAACTGGGTAATAAAAAAAATGTTTCAAAGTGCCTATACAGCAAGAAATTATTATTTTGAAAAATAAGTACTCTAGTTCATTAATTCTCAGGTAGTCAAGGCATGGGTCAAATTACTGCTCAGGTTACATTTTTTTTTGCATTAGCAATCCCTTCATCTCAGTACCTTCCTAATTTGCCATGTCAGCATTGCTAGTTATCTAGAGTCCTGTACAAGTCCCACTGTGGCCTCTGTTGAGTATTTTGACCCTTGTGACCAGGGCTGTGCCGTGCTATGATACAGAGAGGTGGCTGCATCAGTCGGCACCATAAGGAGGCAGCATAAGCAGCGAAATCAAAATACAATTTGAACTATTCAATAATTAAAAATCTTTACGCAATGCTTTTCTATATTGGTCTATGTTATTCTGATATTGATGTATACGATTTATGATACGCCTCTGCCTAAGCACTTTCGGTACCCTTTGATCTCGGTTTCTGGTGCAGGTGCATCGTTGGCGAGCGCTCGCTGAAAGACTTTTGATCTGACAGCGCGAAGCTATTATTTTTGTTTGTAATATACTGTGCGGCCACTCCTAAAAGCTGAGGCAGCAATTATCACAAAAGATGCATGTGTTACATGTTGATAGTTCTGCTTTGAGCTTACAATTATTGACAATATTTGATTTTAATGTTAGTTTGTCATGAGAAGTGGCTGTGCTGTATTTAAATCAGTAAGTCAGATATATATCTGTATCAGTACAATATTTGTGCATTTATACTAATTCAGTTTTTGTGTTTAAAAAGTAGATCAGGTAAGAGAATTATTGTTTTTTACAGCAATTGTAGTTACTTATTATCATTGAAAATGATTATGTTATGACAATAGGGACTCGAATTAAAAAGTAGCATTTGCATGGACTGGGTATATCTCAGGTGCGGAACGTGTGCCTCTGTGTGATAGATAGAGAGTTATTTAGGTAATATTGGGCTACTTTTGCGTTCTGTGTGTGATAGAGAGAGAGTTGCTTAGGCTCTCAAAACGGCTGCTAGCTTTCAATTTGACAGATATTCATTATCTATTTATTATGTTCTGTTACCTACAAATCTTACTAGCTTTGCAATTCATTTCTATCGTTATTTTATCTACCCTATTTTAATAGCATGATACGCATCGTCATATTTAATCATTTTCTGAGTTTGATCCATTTATGGAGAACATATTAGGAGAGTTCAATGCGAGTCTGATAAATGGTCTGTGACTTATCTAAGCAATAATATACAAGATGAATTGATAAATTTGATGGGAAATGTAATTTTAAGCAAAACTGTCAAAATAACAAAAATAGCTAAATATTTTTCAATAATCGCCGATTGTACCCCAGACGTAAGTCATATTGAACAGCTCTCATTAACAATAAGAGTTGTCACTTTAAATTCCGTTCAAAATAAATATGAAATTGAAGAATTCTTTATTTGGTTTTTTGAAGCTAGTGATTCAACCGGAGAGGGTTTGACAGAACTTATTCTGACACATGTGGAAAAGTTAGGTTTTGAGTTAAAGTGGCTTAGAGGACAAGGCTATGACAATGGAGCTAATATGAAAGGAGTAAGAAAGGGTGTAAAAAATAGAATACTTGAAAAATATCCAAGGGCATTTTATGTGCCCTATGCATCTCATTCTTTAAACTTAGTTGTGAATGATGCAGCGTCTTCTTCTACAGAAACAACTTTTTTTTCTATTGTACAAGAACTTTACACTTTTTTTTTCTGGTTCTACAAAGCATTGGGAAGTGCTAAAAAAATATGTTTCACAATTAACTCTAAAACCATTGAGTGCTACTAATTGGTCAAGCACAGTAGATGCGTTAAAACCTTGACGATTTCAACTTTGCGAAATCTATGATGCATTATTCCAAAGAATAGAAGACATCAACAGAGATGCAGAAACTAAAGTTAAAGCAAGAGGGTTAGCAAAAAATATTAAAAATTACAAGTTTATATGCGGTGTAATTCTTTGGTATGATATTTTATTTGAAATAAATTCAGTCTCGAAGCTATTACAATCTGTAACTATAAATTTGTCAGATTGTGTAAGGATGTTATCAGAAACCATACAAAAAGTGAAAAGTTATAGACAATCTGGATATGATCAGATGAAAATTGCTGCTAATGAGATTGCAGAGAATCTTGAATGCAGAATTTCCTGCCGAAACTGAAGTTAGAGCCAGAACGAAAAAGCGTCAATTTGACTATGAAGAAGCTGTCAATCAACCCTTAACAGAGGAGAATAAATTTAAAATAAACTTTTTAAATTATATGCTGAACATTACCCTTAATTATCTGAATAAACGATTCACACTTCTGGAAACCCATAGCAAAAATTTTCAGATTTTATATGACATTTTAAAACTCAAGGATATAGATGACAAAACGCTAGAAAATTATTGTACCAGTCTCCAGTCAATACTTTCAGTCGAACATGAATCAGATATAAATGCAAATGATCTTCAAGAAGAATTACGTGATGTATCCCGAATGCTACCATATTCTATGAAACCTTTGGATGTTTTAAATTATTTGTGCCAAAATAACTTAATTACTTTGTATCCGAATACTGTTGTAGCTCTGAGAATTTTATTAACACTCCCTGTCTCTGTAGCTAGTGGGGAAAGAAGTTTTTCCAAATTAAAATTAATAAAACACTACTTAAGAAGTTCAATAAGCCAAACAAAACTTAGAAATCTGTCATTAATTTCTATTGAATCTACATTGGCTGCCACTCTAGACTACACATCCCTAATTAACGAATTTGCTAAAGTTAAAGTTAGAAGGGTAAAACTGTAGTAGATTGTTGTAGTTGATAGTTGATATCATTATTTTAAAGTAGTTTATATTTTCAAATTAAAAATAGTATTCGTACATTTTGTGCAGTTTTTTTTAAATCACAATAGAAGGTTGTTTTAAAGAAAAAACATTTAAGGGGTGGCATTTCGAAGACTTGCATCATAATGAGAAAATCTACCGCATGGCCCTGCTTGTGACTACTTAATAAAAATAGAATGTACTTTTTTTTTGGCTCAATCACTAATATTTTCACATTTCTCCATTAATTTGAACATTTCTTTTAGTACATTTAAAAGTGAAATATGGCTGCACAACAAAGAAGTTTTCTTTAATATCCCTAATTTTGAAGACTTTGCAAAATCATATTTGAAAGAGGTTGAAAGTAACTTTTCCAATTTTGCCAAATCAGTTTATGAAGAATGTGATCATCATTCAAAAATGTGATTATGAGCTTTTATTGATGAATGTTAAAGCTGTTACATATGCAATAAGCTGCTAATTGTATAATTATCCACTCACAGATGTACAACTTCTCTTTGAATTTAAAAGCTGTTGACATTTTAGTTTCTTTATTGGAATTGATTTTTAGACTTATGACAATTCTAATCATCCATAAAAAAGTTAATATATTCTTATTACTTTTTTTCATGAAATTCATTTTCATTCTATTATTTTGAAAGAAAACTTTTATAAGGTTGAAAATATGATTATTTAAAAATAAAACTGATATTTGAAATTTTTTTGTTTCAATATTACCTTTCAAGTGTTTCAGTAAAAGAAAAATAAAGTTGGGTTGTTTTACCTCTAAGCAGAACTTTTTTGCACAAAGTGGGCTAAATAGTCAGGCCACAAGGATCCCAAGAGCTCAGAGAAGGTTAGAGGAAGGGGACACTGGATAGCCATTAGGAGACAGATGGTAACCTCTCGTCAAGGCCATCCAATCTGTTCTTTAACGTGCACGAGTTATGACTCCTGCAAACAGGGCCACAGCTTAATGTCCCATCCAATGAATATCAGTCTTTCCAAACCACTAATGTCCCCCATTTACAGAGGGCAGGGTGGGGAGTTTTGTAGAGAAAAATCTCAATGTTAGCCCAGGTGGGATTCAAACCTGGGAACTGCAGATTATGAGCCTGGCACACTACCAACTGAGATACCCACTCTGAAAAATAACAATTATTTTTAACACCACTATATTTACAAGATATATGATATATAACATTTTAACCCACAACTGAAGACTGCTCATGCTAAAAAAATTTGCCTCACTACTTTAGGGTTAAAAAACAAATCTCCTTTTCATTAGAACACTGAATTATATTAGAATCAAATCTTGTATATATCCTATTATAACCTTAACATTACTAAATTACTGCATATTTTCATGACTAACATAAAATCATGGTAATTATTCTGTAATTAATATCTTAACTACCTCTCCAAATACATTTTAAAAGAATCTACTTATTTAGGTAAAACTCCTGATATGGTTAGCAGAGAAACCCCTCCAATCCCCTAGTAATTAATGGCTTAATTTTCTTTATTATGCATGCATGTAATTGCTCCAAATTTCCATTCTTCTAACTCATAATAAAGCAATAAGGTTTGTCATCATGTAAGATTGGTAGCTTTGCATGATTATCTACAGTGCAAAGGAACCTGGGTTTCAGCACCAGAAAAGGAATGAATAATTTCCTTTCTTGTGTTGTCTTTCTTCTGAGGTTTGTCTTCCTCAAAGACCTTCTCTATGGTGTGCTATACTGATAAACTCCAGTCAGATCTCTGTGGTAAATTGGTGCTCAATGAATTTTTTGTATATTTGGAAAATATGAAACCTAATTATGTCTACAGAGAGCCAGACAAAATGGTCATGTGAAAAAAATTGCTAGTTTTTTTTTTAAACGAGTTAAAAAGGTAACTAGGTCAAGAAAAAAAACTTGCATTACATTATTTGACAAGATTATTTTCTGGAAAAAAAAATACGGTATGGCATTAATGTTCACTCTGCTCCCAGCCATTTACTTACTGGCTAATTCATTGTCGATTTTCTAATTTGGTTCATGGTGACTTTGTTTCAATTCCTGCTTTGCAAAAAGACCCAATAATTCAAAAAGTAAAAACATCAGGTCCACTTCAAAACATAGATAAGCAGTCATGAATATTGTAGAAGAAAATCTTTTGCAAAAGAAACTGGCTTATGGGTGCAAGAATGCAAATTAAATAACATTTTGAGTAAAAGTAGGACTTTTTCCCATGATACTTTATTACTGAATTATTGATAAAACACTGTGAGTGTGAGTGATATATATTACCACCATCAAAAGTGGTGGTTTGGCTGCCCCCATTCCCTGCCAATAGCGAATCAGCAAAAAATTGCAGGAATGCACATAATGTCACTTGTTGAAAATATTGTCAGTTTCTGATGGTCCAGCAGTCAGGATGCCCAGCATGCTTCTGGGAGGTGTTGGTTCACTTCCCACTCAGGACAACAATTATTTTAATTAATTATTTCAAGTGTTCCTTGTCTACAGGACTTTTTCCTGTGATACTTCATTACTGCAATATAATATATTTGTATGGAGGATATCCATTTTATTTTATAAAAAGTGAAAACTAATATTTTTCAATAAAATATTAAACTAAATTCAGAAAGCAGTGCAGTTTTAAACATATCAATACATAAAAAACTATTATTAGAAGTCCCTGCAGCAATCCCTATTCTTCTGTTTATCTTATTCCACACATCACCAGTATCTGTTAGATAGCTCCTAAGATAATTAAGACACTTGCTCAAGGGTGCAATGATTCAAAATAATTAAACCACCATCTGCCAGAATAATTTCCACCACTTAGTTTTCTTCTCTGTTTATCACCAAACCTACTTTATTACTAATCTCATTAACAGCCCTAATGAAAGAATCATTAGCCAACAGGACCAAATCATTCACATAATTTAATCAGAAATTTTCAGATCTCTAGCCCATTTAAGCCCAAATTCTTCCCCTTGCAGTGAATTCTGCATAATAATCAATAACCAAACTAAAGAGAAAAGGAGACGAAATACACCCTTGTCTAACTCCAGCAGTAATGCTAAACCAGCATTCATTATGCTAACTAATTTGTCAAGTGTGCCATAAGATCTAAAAATCAACCACAAATTATGATGATCAACAGAGTCAAAAGCCAACTGAAATTTACAAATCTTGTTTCAAAACTTTAAACATTTCTCAAGAATCTCCGTAACTGAAAAAATCTGATCAATTCATCCCCTACCACTTCTGAATCCACACTACTCATCACACAATTGTCCATCAACCAAATTGCTAATTCTATTAAGCACAATCACACAAAGAACTTTATATGGAACAGAAAGTATGCTGATCCCCTATAGTTACCACAAGAATTGTGATCACCTTTTTTAAAAATAGGAATAATAATAACTCTAGTAAAATCCTTAGGAATAATGCTTTATCATAAAATAAATTCAAAATTTCAGTCAGCCATGTGATAATAGAAACATTTCCAGCTCTAGAGACTCTATATAGGTAGAGGTTAGCCATCTGAAAATTGGACACCATGTTTTGTCACTTAGATTGTTTGGCACGAAGCTGAATGTTATTGCACGGATACTTATGGATTCCCAAAAAGTGTAGGGTAATGTTTGATGCAGATTTCAGTGCACATAATAGGAAGCACTTTAGAAAACGGTTAAAAACAAAAAGTAAATTTTATAGCATTTTTTTAAAGAGATAATAATTTCACTTTGTTGTCTTTATGTAGACAAACTTTTTTGTTTATACAAATAAATAAAATAATTCTTTTTGTGCTGGAAAGGTATTGATGAAATATTACAATTTACACTTTCGAAATCTTCCAAAAGGCATAAACTGGACCTTCTAATGGTGGAAATTTTTGAAAATTCCAAAATTTCAAATGAATATTGCAAACGATGTAGTTATGTCAGAAATTTAAAGTTTTAGTGTTGGAATGTGAAAGTCACAAAGTTACTATTAGCAATAATGAGTTGACCCTTTACACTGGGGAGGATGCAACTTTTTTTTGTGTTGACAAAAAATTATATCTTTTTAGAGATAAATTAAAAATTACTTTTAGGTTGGACAGGTATTGATGAAATATTATGATCTGCACTTTCCGAATCTCCCAAAAGTTATAATCATGCCCTCTAATGGCGGAAAAAAATCCAAAAATTCCAAAATTTAAACAATATTGCAAATAATGTGATTATACCAGAAATTTGAAATTTTAGTGGTATAATGTGACAATCTTGAAGATTCCATTGGCAACAATGAGCATGCCCAGGGTAGGTAATGAATGCAACAATTTTGTTTTAAGAGATAACTGAAAAAGTTTTTTAAGTTAGTACAAATGATTTATTATAATTCACATTTTCAAAGTAGTTTTAATTTATATCATTAGAGGTCACTAAATATGCAAATGGCAAAACTTTTACCGAATGTTTGAAGTTATTTGTTTATGATAGAAATTTCGGATGTAGAGTGACAAGAGATATTCCACTAACAACAATGATCTGCAACTTTTTTTTCAGGTGTGTGTGAGAAAAGCAACTTCTTAAATTTAAGAATTAAGAGACAAATGCTTTTTGTTGTATAATTTACTAATAAAATACTACTGTGTGCATTTAATCTCCTCCCCCCATCATCATCCATTAGCTCGAATTAAAATTAAAGATTTTAAAACAGGTAATGAAAAATTACCCTTTTTTAAAATCCTTAATTAGGTAAATGGAAAACTTCATTCTCTTTGAAAACAAGATTTCCATATGTGCCTGAGGTGATATGTGTTCTAGTTATTTTTGCACATTTAGCAACCTTTAACAGTGGAAATTCAAACTAACAGGTGATTGGGAAAATAAACTATTAATCTTTTATTAGTACCTGTATAACATAAAAAATATTTTTAATTCATTTCTCAAAACAGAAAAGTTGCCAACACCTCCTTAGAATAAAATCATTACTATTAGTGTAAATACTTGTTCATTACAGTCTATATCTCCAAAATTTAAAATTTCTAGCATACATTCTAGGTCATTTGCAATTTCATTTAAATATTTGGTATTTTCCAGCTTTTATCCCCATCATGAGGAAGCTTTTTTGAGTTTTCATTTACCGCCTTGAGCACTCTGCAATAATGGAAATTTCAACTCATGAGTAATTCGAAAAATATAAATATTTTGTTACTAACTGTAAAACAATTTTTTCTCTTAAATAAAAGTTTCATTTTTCCACCTCCTTGGAGTTAAGAGGATAAAGCCTTTTTGAAGCAACTTCAAAAAAAAAATGATGAATCACTGGAGCAATACAGTGCTTCATCACAAATAACTTCATCTCCTCTGCTCCATTTTTTTTTTACAAATGGGTACCATTAGTTTCAAGAAAAGCCTGCTTAAAATGATCCCAATCTTCCTCAACTTCAGCAGTAAATAAACCATGATTATCATAATTATTAAGAAAACTATCATGGAAAGCTTTGACTACAACCAAGTCTTTTAAAACTTTGATGTTAAAGGTAATTTTTTTTTAACCATTAGCACAAAACTTCTTTATGTTTAAGTTGCAAGACACTTTTAAAAAGGTAATGGTCAGATCGAATTTCAATTCTACCACATTACCTGGTATTACTAACAAAACTAGCCCATTTGTTGTTAATTAATTTAAGTCTTTAAAACCTGTAATAAAAATGTGCTTAGGAAAACTTCTGGTGAACACTTTAGATAAAGTTATCAAGTAAATCATGCATTTTTTTTCTGGTAATATTTTGTTGATTATGATACTAAATAAGACAATTTTTTAGGCTACAGTAGTAGGAGATAGATTCCAAGAGGAGCGTAATATCAATGACTTTTTTTTTTTCACTTTGCAACTTTTAGAACTATTTTTATTCCTCTGTCAAATACTGTGATTAGAAATAATAATTAATTTTAAACTTGCCCAAAAACAAAACCATCAGGCTTTTGTGACCTCAAATAGCTACTGCCTCAGGAAATATCTGATCACAAATTTAAATCAAAAAACTATTTTATCTCATTTAAAAAAAAAGATATAATATTTTCACTTTGTCGTCTGTCTTTCCGTCCATTCTAGAGAGAGAGAGACATCAAACTTTTCTGATTTTAGAGATAAATTATAAATTCTTTTTAGGTTGATAGGTATTGACAAAATACAAAATTTCACACTTTCCAAATTTCCCAAAGGATTAAATTGTGCCCTCTAAGCATTGAAATTTTTGAAACAAATATTGTAAAAGGTATATTTGAGCTAGAAATTTTGGTGGTAAATTGTGAAGGTCTTGCAGTTTCTATAGGGAAGAACGATGTCCATCTGTCTGTCTGGTCATAGACAAACTACATTATTGTCTAACTCTACTAACAATGTTGAATCAATTGCTACAAGCCTTACTAACTCTTGCACATTACTCAGCATTATTATAGAGATCCATCATAATGCTAACTAATCAGGGATGCCTTACAATCAAACAAAAATTATGATGATCAACAGAGTCAAAAACCTTCATGAAATCAAGGTTTCAGAAACTAAACATTTCTCAAAAATCCTGCTCTGAAAAAATATTATCAACACATTCCTTACTACTTCTGAACCCACGCCACTCAATCACACAATTGTCCATCAACCAGATTCTGAATTCTATTAAGCACAATCATGCAAAGCACTTAGAACAAAAAATAGGTCAATATCCCTATAGTTATCACAAGAACAACAATCACTTTAAAAAAAAATAGGGATAATAACATCTCTGGTAAAATCCTTAGGAACAATGACTTTAAAATATTCAAAATTTTGGGTTTTTGTTGTTTGAATGCTTGTCTAAACTTGTCATTACATGCTAAAAACAAAGGCTGTATTATCATTTCTCCTTTCACTGGTGGCACATAAAGTTTGGTCTGCAAAATCTGTGCATTGCTGCCACGGAGTCTACTAAAGACCAGAAAGATTTTACATTTTCACTAGGATGTATGTGGGAATGACACAAATAAAATTAATGCCAATTTACCACAAGTATATGGGGATCATGCTTGTTCACATGACACTGCTACAAGATGGATGCACAAATTGAGAGAAGGATGGCAGAGCTTCAAAGACTTCCCCCCTTGTGCAAGAAGACTGAAGGAAGCCATGAACAAGAGAACCATCACTGCTGTTCATGAACTCATTAAGGAAAACCCACACATCACCAGTAATAAATTTAGATGTCATTGTGGAAACAATTATTCATAAACATTTAAAGCTCTGAAAGAATTGGGCCAAATGGCTACCCCACAAACTGACAGAATAACAAAAAAAAGGGCCAGAGTCAACTCTTGCAAGGAGATGCTAGCAATGTTTGAACCTAGTGGCCCCAAACAGTTAACAGACATTGTCACAGGTGATGGAGATGTGGTTTTATTACCATACAACTCTGGATGTTCACAATTTTTTTCAATTCCCAAAGAGTGGTAGCTGTGGACATCTGAAAATATGACTATAAATGGCCAACATTACACCAACATTGCTTTGCCCAAAAAAGTTAAGGATATGAAGGAGCAGCAACCAACAATAGGCATGTCAAGGGTTCTCCTCCTTCATGACAATGCCAGTGATCACAAAACCAAGTTATGTCTATATTGAGCAGGAAAAAATCAAACAGCTACCCCATCCTGCATATTCATCCAACCTTGCACTATGTGATTTCCGATTGTTTCCGAAAATTGAAAATAAACTTGCTGGGAAGCCTTTTTCAAGGGTACAAGGTTGGGTTGGGTTGTTTTACCTCTGAGCGGCACTTTTTTGCCCACCATGGGCTAAATGGCCAGGTCACATGGACCCCGAAGGCTCAGAGAAGGTTGGGGGAGGGGACCCACCGGAACAGCTGTTGGGAGACAGATGGTAGTCTCCCGTCAAGGCCATCCAGCGTGTTCTTTAACATGCACAGGGTATGGCTCTCCCGCACACGGGGCCACGACTTAACATCCCATCCAACGGACGGTGGCCTTTCCAAGCCCATCGGTGTCCCCTACTGACCGTGGGCAGGGCGGGGAATTTTGCAGAGATAAATCTCAACGCTGACCCAGCTGGGACTCGAACGTGGGAACTACAGATTACGAGCCTGGCGTGCTACCGACTGAGCCACCCCCACCCCCAAGGGTGCAAGACCTTATGAAATGGATTCATTCAGAGTTGTGGAGTATTCCCCAACAGAAGTACCACCAAGTGTTCTAGAATTGGAGTAGTCATATGCAACTTTTCACAGATGCTGGAGGGGAGTATTTTGAAGGACAGTAATAAAATTTTCATTGAGGTAAGTGCAATGGTTTTTGTTCTGCAGATGCATGTCAAGAACTTTTTGAATGCTCTTCATATCTATCCATTTCTTTCAACACAAAGTATTAACTATGTGATACAGTTCTATGCCATTATGCTGTCTAGCTGTTGCTTCTGCTTTGTCAGCCAAGCTATAAAGCCAAAGATTCTTATCAGCTGTTAACTGATCCTTTACACATTTATTAAGCTATTTGTACCCTCAGGGTAGGTGGTAAAACACAACTATTTTAAGAGATAATTATTTGTCTTTAGAGATAAATTATTTTTTTTTTTTGGGGGGGGGGGGGGATTGGATAGGTACTGATAAAATATTATGATTCAATTTGCACATTCAGACTCATCTAAAAATTTAAACTGCACCTCTAATAGAGGAAGAATTGTAAAAGTTCAAATGAATGCAAGCAATGCATTATACTAGTAATTTAAAATTTTGATGGTAGAATGTGAAGGTCATGATGTAGGTATTAACAAAAATAAGTTGCCCCCCCCCCCCCCTCCTCCTGCCACTACATCCAATGGGATGGGAAAATCAACTGTTTTTCTTTTAAGAAATAAATGGAAAAAGTCTTTTCCAGTTGGATATGTACTAATCAAATATAATTTGCATTCTTCAGATTCTTACGTAGTTTTAATTTACATCATTAGATGGCACTAAATACGGAAAGAAAACAAAAAATTTAAATACTGCAACTAATCTGTTTATGGTAGAAATTTTTGTGGTTGAGAGTGTCAGAAGATATTCCACTGACAGTAACAACTGTGAGAAAAGAAACTTTTCATTTTAGGGAATATAAAAGAAATACTTTTTATTTTGTACTAAGTATAGTTAAAAAGACCTTCTTGCTCAAGAATTAATTAAAATAAATTAATATTCTCTGTCGATGAGCAATAAAATTTAAACAATTTATTGCTCAATGAAAGAGAATTTTATTTAAAAAAAAACACTAAAAGCAAATACTACTATCTGCATTTTCTCAATCATTTATTAGTTTTAATTAAAACTTTTAAAAGTATAAGTCAGTAAAGAAAAGAACTTTCTTCTCTTTAAAAACAAGATTTCCATATTCACCAGAGGAAATATGTGTTCTTTTAGTAAAAGGTAAAACTTACTTTTACTTAAACTGAGAGCAATTTCATAGTGAGTATTAAGAAATCATAAGTTTTAACTGAAATTTCTGCCATTGTTGTGAAGTCCAACTTTTCTTTAACAATACCAAATGCAAATTGATTTTAAATGGTTTAATCTAATTTTTAGTGGTTAAATAAAACTTTATATGCTTCTATTAGTTTAGTTTTATTTTATTTATTTATTTTTTTTTTTTGCAGCTCTTTACCTCTTTTCAGTTATACATTTCTTCAGTTTTTATTTAAATTATCTTATTTTAAAGCAAAATAATCTTTGTGGTACTACTACCATAGGTTTTATAGAGATTGCCAATTGCCAAAAATTCAATCATATCCATTATTACCAGCAGCACCAAATAATTTAAAATTGCTCACAAACACTACTTAAACTTTCCAAAAGTTTTAGTTGTCATGCTAAACAGTAAAATATTGTGTTACATGAATATGTTATTTATGAGGAACATAATATATAATTCTTGTATCAAAATACACACTTTTCATAAAATTATTCATCTGTTAAAAATATTTTAGTACTACACTCATGGACATAAAAATTGCAACACCCTTAAAGGATGAATGAAGTAACACCAAATCATTGCCACATAGTAACCGGAGGTCCTATGCAAATGATTTCAGTGATGACAGCAAGACGTCACATGGAACAGGAAATAAGAGGCAGTTCTGTTGGTCAAAAGACCCTGATAAAATTACCATAGCAAACAGCAAGAAGTCAGGAAGTGAAACAGTGAATGTGTGTTTCAGTTATGCCAAACACATTATCAGTAACTAGGCCCGTATGAATGGGAATGTATTGTGGGGATGCATCAAGCAGGTTGGTCTGCCAGTCGTACAACCAAACATCTGTTGTGAAGTGAGCACTGTAAGATGCTGTTTGGAACAGTGGACAACGACATGTAGTGCTTCAAGTCTTACTGCAATATTTCAGAACAACCTGCTCACTCACCAATCAAAATTTCTAGTGAATAAAGTTTAAAGTTAGCTTTTATGTATATTATTTCTGATGAGAAAAAGGTGTTTTATTACAACTGGGAACCAAAAAAAATTTGTAGAAATACCCACTAATAATTTCCACTCTGTAAATTGATTCAAATATTTAGAGGAAAAATTGTCTTGAGACAGGTGGGATAGGAACCCACGACCTCCTGATAACATGTCAGGTGCTCTGGACCACTGAGCTACCAGCCGCCTATCAAGATCTCCTCTAACTGATGTTATGAACATTCTCAACCTACTTTCCTAATATCTAGGGAATGTTCAGGCAATCCCACCTCTTGATTGCAGCTGGTAGCTCAGTGGTCCAGAGCACCTGACATGTTATCAGAAGGTCATAGGTTCGTATCCAACCCGGCTCAAGACAATTTTTCCTCTAAATATTTGAATCAATTTACAGAGTGGAAATTATTAGTGGATACTTAATGAGTCGAGTTTAATAATAATTATTTGTAGATTGCATACTCGTAACACATGCATTCCATCTAAGAAAAGACATTAAAAAGCCGCTTGAGGCAGGATTGCCTGAACACTCCCTACATATTAGGAAAGTAGGTCGAGATGTTCATAACATCAGTTAAAGGAGATCTTGATCGGCAGCCAGTAGCTCAGTGGTCCAGAGCACCTGACATGTTATCAGGATGTCGTGGGTTCATATCCCACCCAGCTCAAGACAATTTTTCCTCTAAACATTTGAATCAATTTACAGAGTGGAAATTATTAGCGGATACTTAATGAGTTGAGTTTAATAATAATTATTTGTAGAAATACATCTCCATTTATAACATGGGACTTTGAAGAAATAGGGTTTACTTTACAGAGTTTCAGAAGATTGACATATTTTTATGAAAACATCTGTTCTGTAATGTGGGCACATATTAAAATGAATATTGTTGAAAAACAATACTTAAACATAGCATTTTTCAACTTAGGCTTCAACTGGTATAGATAGTATGAGGGGCTCCCAGCAAAGTTGCAGACATCTATGGCAATTCTGGAATGATTGGTGGTACTCCTGTCCTGTTAAGGACTACTCTGCAACTCTGAATGATTGGTTTTTGCAAGGTTTTGCACCCTTGAAAAAGGCTTCCCACCAAGCTTCCCAACAAAAATCTCATGATGCAAGATCGGGTGAATATGTAGGATGGGGTAGCTGTTTGATTTTTCCCTGCTTCAGAAAGGCTGTAACTTGCTGGGTTTTGTGAACATTGGCATTGTCATAAAGAAAGAGAACCCTTGACATGCCTGTTGTTGGATGCTGCTTCTTCATTCAACTCTTAACTTTTTTTGTTGTTCTGTCAGTTTGTGGGGTATCAATTTGGCACAGATCTTTCGGAACTTAAAATGTTAATGAATAATTGTTTCCACACTGCCAATCGATATACTTACATCTAAACTCCTGAGCTATAACCTGGGTAGTGATCTGTGGGTTTTCCTTAACGAGTTCATGAAAAGCAGTGATGATTCTTTTGTCCATAGGCTTCCTTCAATCTTCCTGCTTGAGGGAAGTCTTCAAAGCTCTGACATCCTTCTCTCAATTTGCACATCCATCCTGTAACAGAGTCATCTGAACAGGCATCATCCCCATATACTTGTGATAAATCAGCATTAATTTTATTTGTCTCATCCCCAAGCTTCATCCTAGTGAAAATGTAAAATCTCTTTTGGTCTTTAGTAGTCTCCGTAGCAAAAATGCACAGATTTTGCAGACCGAACTTTACGCACCACCAGTGAAGGGAAAAATAATAATGTGGCCTTTGCTTGTCACACATAATGACAAGTTTAGACAAGCTGAAACAAGTCATAGCTTGTTAACTTTGGAGGAATGAGTAGAAATCTCCAGACACGTGCCAAGAACTTTTTGAATGCCCTCAGTAGTCAAGGAATTTGATATTGAAAAGCAATCTTTGGATAACCCACAAATCATGGCAGTTTCACAAATTGTATTCATATAAACCACTAATCAAGGCAACTGCACAAAACTCGAATCAGCAAGTGATGAAATTATTAATCAATTTGAGGTCAGTCAATTTTTAGTCTTTTGAGCCACCATTCCAGCTCCAGTTGAAAATCAGAAATGACTCTAAACTATACTATTGAAAGAGCATATGTGGTCATATACGCTGTTGTTAAATTTGGCAAATACAGTATGATCATGCATCTAGCTAGGATATTTTAGAGAGATGCTGAACCTAAGATCTTTTTAATAGACTCAAAAAAAGTCTGGCATACACATAGCATTTCAGCAAGGCAAACCACCTTCTGTGGTTAAAAGATAACAAATTTCTCCTACATACATTACTTCAAATGCTTATATAAAAGCCCTCCTACCCCCAAAACAAATATCTTGGCCATGCTATTGTATGTGGCATTGCAAGATATTTTCTTAAAGACTATTGAAAAATTATGTTCAGTTCAGCAACCCACTAAAAAAATCCTGGATGCATGCCTGATACAGAGTATAATATTAGTGAAGTAAATGATTTTCACTTTGCTCCTTTTAGAATTATTTATATTACTTCTTAAATATATACTGCAATTAGAAAGTATAATTAATTTGAAACTTGACTGTAAACGAAATTATTCGACGATGATCATTTAATTCATGATAAACAACTAGTTAAAGGTAAGACATTCCTTACCTTTAACTAGATCACTGGAGTCTGCAGGTGTTTCCCCTCCTGAAGGTGCTCTCTACTGAAAGCTATGTACCCCCAGCATCAAATGCTTCCTGCAAGTCATTTTGCAAAAGTGTTGTAGCCACTTGAACCTTGCCATTTCCAAAAAAGGACTCTTTTTTTCATGAAGTGTACGACAAAATTTTGTTTGAAGGACTTTTACATGAGCTTCCTTATTAATTGTTCGTCCATATGACATAAAATGTGTTATGTTTTTTGTAATTAAAATATATCAGAATCATTATTTTCTTGACTGACCTCAGCTCAAAATTTCATATGCCACAGTGAACTTGAGTGCTTTTATTCACTGGATAAGCATTTAATTTCCAGATTGTAGCACAAAATCCAAGTCTCACCTGATTACAATTTGCTGTAAGAATCTTTCACTTTCCTCCTCTAACCTTGCAACCAATTCTAACACACATCAACACATTTTTTCTTTTGTTCAGGTTGTGCAGGATCCAAAGAGCACAAATTCTTGATATTTTCAAGTGGTCCATCACTAATGAATGAACACTACCATAAGAAAGGTCCAACCTTGCTCACAGTGCAGACAGGGTTATTCTGTAGTCTTCAACAAAAATATCCTGGGCTCAGGCGATTTGCTGTACATTGATGGAAGTTCGTGATTGCCTAGATCTTGGGTCATCCTCCAGAGAATTATATCCATCTATGAGGTGTTTGTGTCACTTGAAAATTGCACTTCATTTTAAGCACTGTTCTCCATACACTTGAGTCATTTCTGTGACTGTTCGTACACCACTTAAGCCTCACCAGACACAGTAACATATCACGTATTGTTGCTCATCAGAAGAAGAAAAAAAAAAATCACACACGCAGAAACAAGCTGTTCTGCTATTATTTGCAACTGCATTGCAATAAGTATGAACTTGTTGGTGACAGCAGTCCAAGAGTTAAATGACCTACCTACATATAAATGTGACATCAAGTGGCAGCTAACTTATGAGACATTAGGACAGTACAACAAAAAATTCAATTTCTAAAAGATATGACCTATCAGATTTTCAGGCCTGGTACTGTAAGGGTTAAATTAAGCTATGGAATCTACCAATGTTAAGTGCCAAGTTTTAGGCTACAACAGCTTCAGAAAGTTACCCTTTTAACACTTGAAATTAAATTTTTGAGTAAATCTTTGGAATAATTAATATCAATGCTTAACATCCACTAAAGTTTCTTTTATTGAAGAAAAGCATTACTAAACAAAACGTAACATATATATATTTAAAATCACACAAATTCACCAATCATCAATGTTGGAACATTTAAGGATAACCTATATGAAAAACTTTTAATTAAAACAATTACGCTTACATCTATACATGCTTCAACAAATGTTACTCACTTGGTACATATGTTTTGGTTTCTGGTTTAGATCTTTCTGGTAACAATAATTTGGGACCATCAGCTTCTCCATTAGGTGTATGTCTTGTTTTCTCCTGAACAAATTTTCGAGTTGAATATGTCTGGAAACATTATTTAAAAAAAAAAGATCAATGAACTTCATTAATTTCCTCAAATTCTATCAATACATACAGCTTTCAGTCCTAGCATATTCAGAAGTATACAGTAATCATTAAGTTAAACAGATGCTAACTCTGTAAATGGTAACTAGGTAGTCACTGGAAGGAGAGCTATGCACCAATCCCCTGTGATGATGCATAGAACCGGCTAGGCCTAGTACCTAATGTCCGACCCCACCTTCTCTTGGTGCAGACCGTTAGTACCTTTCAAAAGAGATACTCTTTTGTGGAAGTGAACAGAAGGGGAGGGCTGCCAGATTAGAGTGGCCTACTGATCTGGACAACTATGACTACTTTTCTTTTTTTTTTCTACCCTGCTGAGGAGTGGTCAACCACACAGGGTCCTGGTGCTGACCATATAAACCCACTGGACTGGACAGATATATGGCTCTGAGCTTGATTATGGATCCTGATTTTGCTGCATTGGTGGGCTTCTGTGGAAGGAAAATCTTCCGCTGTGTTTTATGTTTGTTTGTGGGTTGACAGTCCCAAGTGAATTTATTCACAGGATATGTTTATCAGCTGGTGGATAATCCTGAGCAGAGGTCATCGCAGGCACCTGAACTCTTTGCTTCTATTGACATCGTCAAATTCTACATTGGAGGAAGTCTTCCAGTGTAGATGGCTTCAGCCTTTAGTGGTGGGGGAACGGGTCTTTACCCCATGTCTGCGATTAGGGGGCTGTTTGATATTGTCGGCATTCCCTCTCTTAATAAATATAGTTTCTTTAAACATCCCACTAACCATTTTCTCTCCATAGTTAGTTGGAATGCGAGGACTCTGCACAGAGCATTTTCTCTTGATGTCCTCACACAAGAATTCCACCATTAAAACTTAGAAATTCTCAGCTTGCAAGAGACCAGATGGACAGATAAAGGTCAGATTCTTAAAAATAATCTTAAATTTCTCCTTTCAGTTCAGGGAGGGAAGACAATAAGCATCACGAAGGCGTGGGTCTGATTCTCAGCAGACACGCTAGTGATACTCTTCTAGGATATGAGTGCATTAATGAAAGGTTTCTTAAAGCAAAATTTCAGACAAGCGTTAAAGACCTGAATGTTATCTGCTGTTATGCCCCAACTGAGGATGCCGATGACGATGAGAAGGATAGGTTTTATGAACAATTTCAGGATATTTTGAATTCTGTCAAGAAAGGAGATATTACCCTTGTTCTTGGTGACTTCAATGCCAAAGTTGGTACTGACTCTGACCTTTGGAGAGGAGTAATAGGCCCTTTTGGTATTGGTAGCTGCAATGGCAATGGGCATTGTCTCCTACAGGTAAGTAAACTTAATGGTTTGAGAATAACTAACACCTATTACAAACACCACAACATAGATAAGTACACATGGGTTTCACCAGATGGCCTGCAAAAGAATATGATATATTATGTATTAATTAAAAGCAAATGGGCTAGTTCTGTTAGGGAGTTGAAATTTGTCATATAGGGGAGCTGAAATTGATCTGACCCTTACCTTGTTAAAAGTGTCTTGCAACTTAAACTTAAGGATTGTTGTGCTAAGGTTAAAAAATTTACTTTTAATTCTGAAACTCTAAAAGACCCAGTTACAGCTGAAGCTTACCATGATAGATTAATTAGTTATTATGACACTCATGGTTTGCTTACTACTGAAGTTGAGGAAGAATGGGACTGTTTTAAACAGGCTATTTTGGAAATGAACAGTACTCTTTTAGTAAAAAAGGAGCAGAGGAGTCAGAATTATTTGAGTGATAAGGCACTTGAGCTTATTTCGGAAAGAAAGAACTGCAGGAATGTCCTTAATCAATACCCTACTAGTCCTAATAGAAAGCATTACAGAGAACTTAATAAACGTGTAAAAGATCAGTTAGCTGCTGATAAGAATCTTTGGCTTGATGGTTTGGCTGACAAAGCTGAGGAAGCAGTTAGACAACACAACAGCAGAGAGCTGTACCAGATAGTTAATGTTTTGTGTGGTAGAAAACGGACAAGTATACAGGGATTGAAGGATAAACAAGGTAAGGTTATAGAAGGTGAGGATTCTGTCATGGCTAGGTGGGCTGAGCGTTTCAGTGATATTCTAAACAATGCGGTTAGTTCTATTCCCATTGTTTGCAATGATGATAGATGCATTGGTGGCTTTAATGTTGGCCCTATAACACAATCTGAAGTGATTTTGGCTGTTTCTAAACTTAAACTTCATAAATCCCCAGGGATACATGAAATTACTACAGAAATGCTTAGAGCTGAGAATGTTTCGGTTACCACTTGGATGACTGAATTTCTGAATATCTTTTATGATAAAGGCATGGTTCCTAAGGATTTTACCAGAGCTATTGTTATCCCTATTTTCAAAAAAGGTGATCGCAGTTCTTGTGATAACTATAGGGGTATCAGCCTACTCTCTGTTCCAGGTAAAGTTCTTTCCATGATTGTGCTTAATAGAATTAAGAATATGGTTGACAGTCAATTGCATGATGAACAATGTGGATTCAGAAGTGGTAGGGGATGTGTGGATCAGATATTTTCACTTAGGCAGATTCTTGAGAAATGTTTAGAGTTTCAGAAACCTTTGGTTGCTAGCTTTGTTTATTTCAAAAAGGCTTTCAACTCTGTTGATCGTCATAATTTGTGGTTGATTGTGAGATCATATGGTATACCAGACAAGTTAGTTAACGTAATGAAAGCTCTCTATAATAACACTGAGTCGTGTGTGAGAGTTGGTAAGGCTTGTAGCAATTGGTTTAGCATTACTTCTGGTGTTCGACAAGGGTGCATTTTGTCTCCTTTTCTCTTTAATTTAGTTCTTGATTATGTTATGCGAAATTCTCTTCAAGGGAAAGATTTTGGCCTTAAATGGACTGGAGATACCTTTTGGCAAATGATGTTGATGAGATGAACTCTTTCATCTGAGCTGTTGATGAGACTGGTAGTAGAGTAGGTTTGGTTATAAACAGAGAGAAAACTAAAGTGATGAAAATTGGTCAGGCAGGCTGTGATTCAGTTAATCTGAATGGTTGCAGTCTTGAACAGGTGTCACAGTTTAATTATCTTGGGAGCTATGTAACAGATAATGGTAATGTGCAGCATGAGATTAACAGACGAATAGGAATTGCTGCCGGGACTTTTAAGAATCTATGGAGAGTGTGGAAAATTAGGCGTATACACCTAAAGACTAAAATTAGACTGTATAATAGTTTGGTTCTTTCTAGGGTTAGTTATGGTAGTGAAACTTGGACACTTTGTAAGCAAGATAACAGGAAACTAAATGCTTTTTATTCTAGATCAGTGGTTCCCAATCCATGGGTCATGACCCCATTTGGGGTCGGGAAGGGTTTTCTGTGGGGTCGCTAGGCAGTGGTTAGCTGTGAAAATTTTAAAAAGGGAAAACAAAAAATCACGTCATCGTGTCCTGCACAGAGATTTGTTTGTGTAAATGAATAACGATCTTTCGTTCATTGGGTTAGCTTGTTGTGAGGTCCAGGTTCATGCACAGTTTGGTGATTGGCTCTATGGAATGCAGAAATAAAGAATAAACAGAATAAATGTAGAGAATGATATGAGGTTGGCATTAACGAAAACTCAACCATGAATTTTTAAGCTTGTTAATGAGTTACAATTTCAATCATCACATTAAATATGTTGTAAGTTAACATTATTTTGAATTATATTACACTGCAAAATCTATTTTTGATGTGCTTTCATTTACCCTATTAAAAAGCCTATTTTTAATGTATCGAATTCACGGGTTACTTTTCCTCTATAAAATGGGTTAGCGTGTCACTTTGCCTCTACAAAATGGGGTTGCGACTTAAATATTGAATAAAGTAGTGTTTATTCAATATTTAATCAATTGTATACTTGTAAGATATACTTTCCATCTATAAGGCATATATTTGCCATATTGTGACGTAATGGAATGTGTACTATACGTTGAGAATGTTCATATCATCAATTAGAGGAGATCTTGATCGGCTCAGTAGGTTCGGTAGCTCAGTGGTTTAGAGCACCTGACATGTTATCAGAAGGTCGTGGGTTCATATTCCACCCGGCTCAAGACAATTTTTCCTCTAAAATTAAATCGACTTACAAAGTGGTTAATATTTAGTATATACTGTTACTTTTGTATCACCTGGTATATAATCAATCATATTCTAATGCAGCCCATCAGGTGAAACCCATGTGTACTTATGTATGTCGCAGTGTTTGTAATAAGTGTTAGTTATTCTGAAACACTTGAGTTTACTTACCTGTAGGAGATGTTGTCTATTGCTATTACAACTACCAATAACAAAAGGGCCTATCACCCCTCCCCAAAGGTCAGAATCAGTACCAACTTTGGCATTGAAGTCACCTAGAACAAGGATAATATCTCCTTTCTTGACAGAATTCAAAATATCCTGAAATTGTCCGTAAAACCTATCCTTCTCATCCTCAGTGGGGGCATAACAGCAGATAACATTCAAGTCTTTAATGCTCATCTGAAATTTTGCTGTAAGAAACCTTTCATTAATGCACTCATATCCTAGAAGAGCATCGCTAGCATGTCTGCTGAGTGGTGATGCTTATTATCGTTTCTCCCTGAAAAGAGAAATTTAAGATTATTTTTTATGAATCTTATCTTTATCTGTCCATCTGGTCTCTTGCAAGCTGAGAATATCTAAATTATAATGGTGGAATTCTTGTGTGAGAACATCAAGAGAGTAAGCTCTGTGCAAAGTCCTCACATTCCAACTACCTATGGAAAGAAAATGGTTAGTGGGATGTTTAAAGAAACTATGTTTATTGAGAGAGGGAATGCCGACAATATCAAACAGCCCCCTAATCACAGGCATGGGGCAAAGACCCGTTCCCCCACCACTAAAGGCTGAAACCATCTACACTGGAAGACTTCCTCCAATGTAGAATTTGATGATGCCAGTAGAAGCAAAGAATGCAGGTGCCTGCGATGACCTCTGCTCAGGATTATCCACCAGCTGATAAACATATCCTGTGAATCTATTTGACTTGGGCTGTCAACCCACAAACAGAAAACACAGCGGAAGATTTTCCTTCCATAGAAGCTCATCAGTGCACAAACTCAGGATCCATAATTAAGCTCAGAGCCTTGTTTCAGTCCAGTAGGTTTATATGGTCAGCACCAGGACCCTGTGTGGTTGACCATTCCTCAGCAGGGTAGAAAAAAATATAGTAGCCATAGTTGTCCAGATCAGTAGGCCACACTAATTTGGCAGCCTTCCCCTTCCGTTATCTTCCACAAGAGAGTATCTCTTTTGAAAGGTACTAACTAACCTGCACCACGAGATGGCAGAGTTGGACATTTGATGCTAGGCCTGGCAAGTTTTATGCATCATCACAGGGTATTGGTGCATAGCTCTCCTACCAGGGCTACTTAGCTACCATCGATAAGCTATCCAGTGACTACTTAGCTACCATCGATAAGCTATCCAGAATTTTGAATAAATTTGGATCAGACAAAATGCCCAACTTCAAAAGTTAATAATCTTTGGAGCATTACAAAGTATCTGTTTAATTATCTTAGGAGCTATGTAACAGATACTGGCGATGTGCAGCACGAGATAAATAGAAAAACAGGGATTGCTGCTGGGACTTTTAAGAATCCATAATAGAGTGTGGAAAAATGGGGTCCCAGTGGGATCTGGCCGTCTGGACTTATGGTCGACGTTATCATGAGATGTATCAAAAATTAAGTGTTATCGATTGCCGCATGTAAAACATTCGCTTTATATGAGGTATGTCAATGATGTTTTGATCTTCTGGCCACACCCCACAGAATAACTCCCAGAATTAATACATTTAATAAAGTTATATCATCAATTAAATTTAGATGTGAATCAGAACAGAATGCTAAATTACCTTACCTTCACATTTTAATTACACGTAAACCTACATACTGTGAGACCACAGTGTATAGAAAACCAATGTATATTTCAAATTACATACCTGCAGACTCAGCACATCCAGCAAAATACAAAATATCTAGAATTTACCCCCACTTCATTCGAGTGTATCATTACTGCTCTGAATGGAATTCATTACATAGCGAATTACTATACATCAAAACAAAGGCTCAAGAAGCAGGATATACATTACAACAACTGAATAAATGGGATAAAAATGCAAAATATATAGTTGAACAGAATTCACAAATACCATTAAATCAAGAAATTAATATTGATAAAAATGCTAAGTTTTCCACAAACAAAAAATATTACTAAAACTATGAATAATATGCTTAAAAATATAACACAATATTACCAACAAGCATGACACACACAATACAAGATTTAATAATAAATGACCGAGATAAACACCCACCCATGGGTGGTGTATATGAAATAAATATTCCCGACCCAACACTAATTTTACAGAGTAAGGATGCATATATAGGTAAAACCTATAGACGATTTAAATCTAGAATGAACAAACATCAAAATGACATTAAAAAAAGAATTCAGAACACAGCTCTAGCACAAAAAATAATACAAATTAATCTAAAAGTTAACAATATTGAATACAAGGTCATTGCCACTCCAAAAACAAAATTTCAACTACTATAGAGAAAAACTTCTGATAAATAAAAACATTAACTGTATATGCAACATTGACATCCTACCTCTGCCTGCTGCATGGAATCTCCTTGGTTAGCATATGGTGGGCATACACCCAATTACACCACAGCACAAATGCAGTGAGATATGTATAAAAGGCAGATGACAGCAATGTTAAGAGCTGAGCTTGAGAATGCCAACATGATAGTAAGTTGGTGAAATGCGTCACACCAAGAGCATGTAAGGGGAGTTAATTTTCAAAGTTTTAATGTTAAGAATTGATATTCTTTTAGAAGTTTTTATAAAGTCTTTGTTAATCATTAATAACTTTCATAAGAGTGGGTGGTGTGCAGCATGTTCATAGTTATTCCAGTTTATGCACAAATTAATAGTGGATGAGTGATAACAATGCCAGCCGAGTGATTATCAACCAACAATTACTATGCCAGGATTAACATCAAAGGATTTTAAAAGTTATCAGCAATTAACATCTCAACATCCAGCTATATCCACTACATTAAGTGAACATCAAAGAGTGCATTATATAAGGACTAGTAATGCCTGGAAGAAATTAGAAGATATAAGCCTACAGCTGATTGTAACATCAAGCAGAGGTACTCTTCTTAAAAACTGCATAACATCAGAGATCTTCCAAAGTCATTGTACTAGCCAAGATGGACTATGGTAACTATAATTTATCATTCTCTTGATTACCTTTACACTAGGATAAAGGTAATAATACAAGATAAGATAAACATATAGCATGTTAAAAAAAATAATGATAAAGCTGAGATTAATGCCGAAAGGGCTTATCCATAAGGTTGAATCTGTAATAACTTTGTTAAACACACCCCATACTAGTGGTGAATTTCAAAGACCTTATTATGTAATGCAGCTTTAATCGTGATTAAATTGATATTTATAGTAGCTGTGGTTTAATTATTTAATAGTACACCCAAAGACTAAAATTAGGCTGTATAATAGTTTGGTTCTTTCTAAGGTTAGTTACAGTAGCAAAACATGGACTCTTTGTAAACAGGATAACAAGAAACTTGATGTCTTTGATTCTAGATGCTTACCCAGTTTCTTGGGCAGTAAGTGGTTTAACTTTGTAACTAATGATGAGGTTAGGCAAAGGAGTCAGCAACCTCCCTTAAGCAGCATATTGTACAGAGAAAGACACTGTTGGTTTGGCCATGTTGCTCGTATGGATAATTATAGATTGGCAAATAGGGTTATGAACAGTGTGTCTAAGGGTTTCAGAAAAAGGGGGAGACCTAGGAAGCGATGGGCAGACAATGTCAAACAGGACCTTGCTAGAATTAGCCTAGAGTGGCTAAATTCACCAGCAGTAGCTCAGAACAGACACGTCTGGAGAGGAAAATTATACAGTCTGGTTGAACCTCTGTAGCCCATGGCTGCATGAGGATTTTGTATGTAATCAACTATCATTTCTTTTCATTCATAAAATTGATTTCAAATGCATCTTTTGTACTGTTAACATTATATTTATTATAACAATCTAGTCAAGGTTTTGGGTTATTTATGTTGATTAAATCTATTGAAAAATTTCCAATGATAATGAACTTGAACATGACAAAACCCAGTGGACTGCAATAGCTTAGTTACCAGAAATGCCTCTCGGTAGCACATGAATATCATCGATTGTTATATGATTATGCATTATATAATATTCATTTCATTCTGCACATTATATCTTTTACTGCTTGAGATCCTTAATATTCTTTTATTTGAAGATGCAGTGTGTTGTTACAGGAGTACAAACCATGCCACTAAGAAAATTCCAGGAAAAACCTTTCGTAGCTAAATTTTTAATATCGCTCAATATCATGCTTGGTCGTTTCCTGGGGGTGTTTGAACTGTGGGGTTACGGGTGTTTCCAGGGGGTGTTTGACCTGTGGGGTTTGCGTCGTTTCCTGGGGGTGTTTGACCTGTGGGGTTTGGGGCGTTTCCGGGGGGTGTTTCACCCGTGGGGTTTAAGATGAAAAATATATTTGACTCTAATTTAAATTTAATTGCCTGCAATTCCTCTTATTACCCATGAAAGAATATATACACCAAAGAGCCAAAACATTATGACCACCTGCCTAATATGATGTAGGTCATGCATGTGCCACCAAAACAGCTCTTACCTGGCGAGGCATGAATGTTACAAGATTTCTAAAAGTATTTTGTGGTATCTGGTACCAACACATTACCAGTAGATCCTTTAATTCTTGCAAATTGTGTGGTTGAGCCACTGCAGATCGGATATGCTGTTTCAACACAAACCACAGATGCTCAATTGGATTGATGTCTGGGGAATCAGGAGGTCAGGGCAATACCTGGAATTCTTCCTCATGTTCTGCGAACCATTCTCGAACAATCTGGGCAGTGTGGCATAGTGCATTATTCTACTGAAAGAAGGCACTAGTAGAGGGATATTATCATTGCCATGAAAGGATGTACCTGGTCTGCAATGATGTTTAGGTAAGTGGTAGACATCATAGTTTCCTGCACATGAATGACTGGGCCCAGGGTTTCGCAGCAGAACATTGCCCAAAACATTACAATTCCTCCATCGGCTTATTTTCATCCCACGGTGCATCCTGGTGCCAACACTTTCCCAGGTAAACGACACACACATACCCAGTCATCCACATGGTGCAACAAGAAACGAGATTTAATGGACCAGACGATCTTCTTCCAATCATTTAAGGTTCAGTTTTGATGATTGCATGCCCACTGTAGGCGCATTCAATGGTGAACCAAAGTTAGTATGGGCACTCATGGTGGCCTGTGGCTACACAGCCCCATTTTCAGCAAGGTTCAATGTACTGTGTATTGCGACACATTACTTCCATCACCAGCATTCAAATTATGGGTGGCTTGCGCCACAGTATCTCTTCTGTTGGCTCGTACCATATGGGATAGCCTTAGCTCATCTCTAGCATTGATGAGCTGTGGCAGCCCTACCTTGCCAGCAGTTCATGGTTTTTCCCTCCTCAGACCACTTTAAGAAGTACTAACCATGGCTGACCATGAGCACCCCACAAGCCTTGCTGTCTCAGAAATGCTCTGATCCAGTTGTCTGGCCATTACAATTTGGCCTTTGTCAAATTCACTTAATCCGCTGCCTTTCCCATCTGAAGAACAAGAATAACACTGATTAACAGAGCTGAGTATCAGGTGTTATTTACACTGTTTCAAGACCTTCACACAGCGTGGTCATTTGCCTGCAGTTGCTTCAATTTGCATAAAGACACACTGGTCATAATGTTTTGTCTCTTCGGTGTATAAACCAACTTTCAATATTTAAAAAATATTATGAATAGAGGGTCATCCCACATGTAAAGATCTCTATCAGATACATTAAATTTTGATTGTCAACAATATTCAGACAGTTTCTAAAGAGATGAAACACAAATAGTTAACAAAATCAATGGC
Source organism: Ryuthela nishihirai (assembly GCA_038380435.1). Lineage (NCBI taxonomy): Eukaryota > Metazoa > Arthropoda > Arachnida > Araneae > Heptathelidae > Ryuthela > Ryuthela nishihirai. Next base: position 44,040,663 of record JAWZYU010000005.1, read on the forward strand.
AGTCATTAAACTGCTTCAAAAGTTAAAACAAAGAAAACATAGATTAAACCATTTGCTGAAATAAAAGCATTTATGAAATTAATTCGGTTTTGCCCTGTGGCATAGTTTCAAAATAGGTTTTTTGTAGGGGGGGGGGATTAATTTGTTCAAAAGATACATTTTAATCCACAACACTTGTCAATTATATTGTATTTAACCACTTTGATGCTGTTAAAGTATGATGTTTTAATTGGGTACAGAGAAAAAATTGCCTTGAGCAGGGTGAGATCTGAACCTACAATCTCCTAATAACATGTCAGGTGCTCTGTCCACTGAGTTACCATTCACTAATAAATCTCTCTTCAGTTGTAGATGTTTATCCCAAGCAATAGATTGGTTGCACATAGTTCTCTTAACTGCTGTTGCAGACTCCATTCACAGAGCTCTCATGTGCAGATACACAAGACCAACCACACTACCATCAATGCCAAATGTGACTTCAACTTTTTTTTTTCAGAGCAGATCTCATTTACAGGCACACAGACCCTGTTGGTATGAATTATTAATAATTTTTTTATACAGATACCAATTGAAATCACAGGGTGGTGTGACTGGTCTTACACACCTGCACATGAGAGCTCTGTGAATGGAGTCAGCAACAGCAGTTAAGACAGCTGTGTGACCAACCTACAGCTTGAACTTAACATCTATAACACAGGAGAGATTGATCAGCGGCCAGTAGCTCAGTGGACAGAGCACCTGACATGTTATCAGAAAGTCATGGGTTGAGATTCCACCCGGTTCAAGACCAACCCAATTAACATCATACTTCAATAGTGGGGTGGATAAATACCTTGTGGGGGGGATAAATACCTTGTAATTGTTCAAAAGATAAAAACAGGCAATCAATAAGTAAGCATTTCAAAAGGCAACCAATAAATAAATATCAGTGGTACATTTTATATCAATACTTAGAAGTTACTAAATGTGTCAAAAGCATAAACATGCAAAGAAAAAATTTAAATATTTACATTTGTGTGTGTGTGTGTTGGGGGGGGGATTAAACCACAATCCTCCCACTTAAATACACCTTAGAAATTCTGCCAATTTTGTATGGTTTGGGAAAACAAGCTAGGTTATTGTTAAATGTTCCATCTTATAAATTTGTGCAAATACTGAATGAATATTGTTGAAAATTATTGTGCAAAATAAAGTGCTCTGAAAGTTGTCTTTTTGCTTCATTCACATGAAGTGGTGCTAAAAGGCTGCATGTGGCCCACCACAGCTTTTCATGCAACTCAATGACAACTTATATCGATGCCAAAATATAAAACAATATTTGATGTGATTTGTTATTCTTATTGTTGCAAATTTATAAATAATGTAATTATTTTTATAATTTTTTCTGTACAAATGATTGTGTTTGTAAATTATGCCTTCAGTGTGTTCTGCATGTTAAAAATTTCTTACCAAACACCACAGGCTCAGAAACAAAATCTCTTTGCATCACTAATTTACACTGACTATATTGTATGAAGCAAAATAGAAATTCTATGATATATAAGAAAAGTAATGTCTAAAACAAGTTCACCATAAATGCCAAAAAAAGTAATTTTTTATAAGCAATTTGGATAACTTTTTTGTTTGGTCAACAGTAATGTAGGTTCACACTCTATAAAGAAATGAAATACTATTCTGCATTCCCTGAACTTCATACTGTGATTTGCTTCTCAAATTCTGAACAGCTGTAGTGAACAAAATGCCATCACTGTCAAATGCTTCTGAGTAACAAAGGGGGGCATGGCATTTCACAGTTGGTTTAAAGCCTATTACAGCAATTCGTTCAGATGCTCCCTCCAGATTTTCATACCTCCATGCACATTACAATTATATATGTACAATGCATTTAAATACAATATATTACAATGTAGTTCAAAAATGTAAAACACTGAATGTTTGCATATATAGTGTGGCACCTGCAGGCCATCAGTTCATGAAGAAAAGCTCATGAGATTTATATATGGTCACATCAGAGCAATGGATATGCAAAGCATCAATGATAAACAATAATGCAATATAATAAAAATCACAGTGTATGTATGTATCATGAATTTAATAAAACTCTATAACACTGTATGATATAAAAATAATATATAGCAGAAGCAAGCTAGTATATTCCAATAGTAATGGTAACAATGACTTATCAGGATAATTTGCAATATGGTTCCCAAAATGGCATATAAGATGTATTTGTCTATATTTCAGGTACAGAGGATCTCCTTGACATAGAATGAACATTTTTGTATCTCTGTAGAATGAAATTCTTTATGAGAGATAACAATATTTAGGGTTTGTGGGTAAAGGTAAATGCATAAAGTATTGATGAATAAAAGTATTTGATGTTTTTAGAGTCCAATGGTTTATTTCAAGTGCAGAGATAGCACTAACCAAAAAAAAAAAGTTAAGTACCTGTGAAATATACACAACTATGTCTTATATGCCATTTTGGCATTCATGATTTAAATTCTTGCTACCATAGATCCTGATAAGCCATTGTTTCCATTACTGTTGAATAATACCGCCTTACTTCTGCTATGTTTTATTTACATATCTTATACAGTGTTATAAAGTTTTATTAAATTTATAAAGCAATGAGGCTTGGTATAAATATATTGACAGCAAAACTTTGAAGCAGGCAATAACAAATAAACAAATAAAAAATGGGGTACAACTGTATACACTGAAGCTGCATGAAAACCTTCATTCTCATCACTAATACTAGTTGTTCTGTTGCAGATTTCAATTTTACAACTTTACTATGGTCAACAACACTGGCTTGAAAAGAAGAGTATTAAACTATCTAAAAAATTTAATTCACAGTGTATTACATTTGTGTTATTTCAGATTTATATACAGCCAGTAATTACTGAAACTATTACTGAAATAAAAATAAGGCAAATATCTCGTATGAAAAATATAAAGACTTATCATGTCTTACTGTATAATAATAATCTTCTACATATGGGTTATCAGTGTGCAATAATAAGAGTTGAATTCTAATCAGCCACTCTTTTTCCCTGTGGGTCATAAGTCCTGCATATTCATCATCAGGGCCATCAAGCACTGTCTTCTTATAATCATAATCAAATCGTTTATTAAAGTTCCGTGTAGCTTGAGGAGGCTTTAACTGATGCTGTCTGTAATATGAAAGTGGCAATTCAAATTTATCTCTTTTCTATCTTATGAGATCATCAAAATCAATCCATAATATTTACAAAAATATTCTCATAAATTACAAGATTTGTTTATACTAAAATATATTTTTTAAATTTGGCAATAACTTTTATACTTTATAAAAATAAACTTCAGAATTCAGACTGCTGAGATAGTATCTGTCACACTGAGGCAGATTTTTCAGAATGTTTAGTTTTAAAAATCTGTAGCTACTACACTGGTTTCCAAATCTTTTAACAAAATTAAAAATTATAACAATGTAGTTAAGCTAGAAATCTGAAATTTTGGTGGTGGAATGTGTACATCATGAAGTTTCCATCTGCAACAGCCTGCTTCTCAACTGCCTGGAGATCTACCGACCCTCTGGGGTCAAGGTCAGCCCTTGTGGCTCAATCGTTTCTCCCCCCGTACTGGGGGAAGTACTAACTTGTTCTACTGAGTTATACAGATATCCTGAGGCTTAGCGTACTGCTCTGCCAAAGGAAGTTTACCCCTAAAATGTTCAATGAAGTGAAACAATGAATTGATCCCTAAACCCCAGAGGTGGGAAAACATGACTTTCTTTTAAAAGGTAATTGTTTGTTCATAGAGATAAATAAAAAATATATATATTTTTAGGTTGGATAGGTATTGATGAAACATTGCGATTTGCACTTTCTAAATATCCCAATAGCTATAATTGCACCCTCTAATGGTGGAAAAATTTTAAAATTCCAAAATTTTAAATGAATATTGCAAATGATGTAGTATTTTGAAAAATAAAATAGAGCTAGAGTTTTGAAATTTTGGAGGTTGAATATGAAGGTTACCAAGTTCCATTGACAACAATGACTTGAACCCTTACCCTGAGAGGAGTAGCAAACACAGCTCCATTTATTAAAGTGATAATTGGGAAACTGTTTTAGTTGGATTTGTACTAATGAAATATAATTTGCATTTTTCAAATACTTAGGTAGTTTTAATTTATATTGTTATGGATCACTAACTATGGAAATGGAAAAAATGCCGACTTTTGTAAATGCTTTGCAAATGATAGAAATTTTAAATTTCAGTGGTAGCTCTTCAAGAGATATTCCACTGACAGTATTAATCTACCCACTTTCAAAGGGGTATGGGAAATGCAACTTTTTAATTTCAGAACTAAAAGAAAAATCTTTATGTTGTATAATTATTAATAAATTTAATAAAATCTCTATGACAGTGTGTATCATAAAAATGCAGCAGGATGAGGCAGGACAATTCAAGACAAGTGATAACAATAGAGTATCTGCTTGTTAGTTGACAGACTTTTTCAAGATGGATGCCAATGATACATAAAGTCTTATAAATCGTTCTTACAGGTACAATATTGTCTTCAGTATCTATACTACTCAACTCTATATCTCTATAGATTATGACTGTTAACAGTAGACAAGTTAGCATTAAATGCACTTGACAGGTAAGGATTTACTATGCAAGGCAGAGTGTTACATATTCATTGTTTTGTGTTGGTACCTCAAAATATAGTAACCATGATATTATACAATGAAAACTCACTTAAACTACCCCTATTTACACCAGTACATCTCAGATGTTCATGAAAATTAAATTACACAAATCTAATCAACCATTCTGACCATAAATTAGTGACACACCCCTACATATTTCCCAGAAAAGCTTTATTAAAATTTTTTACTCTGTACTTTCCTCCCAATCAGTAGTCCATAAAATCATGAACTTAATACATTAACTCAGAAATATTCAAATCAAACCTGAATATACTTTACATTCTCTAGATGTAGTATCTCTATACCCAAGTACGCCAGTTTTCGAAGCTTCCATGTTACTTAAACATAAATGGCTGGAGGTCACCAAGCCCACCACCCCAAATACTTTAGCACCAAAAACAACTGGTTTGCAACTAATAATCAATTATACATTCAAAAAGAAGGTGCACCAATGAGTTCACCACTGTCAGGTTTATTGGCTGGCACTGTCATGAGAGTGATTGAATCCATTGTCCTAAAAAACTGTCCATTCAAACCAGTATTTTATTGCCGTTATATCAACGCTATTTTTTAAATTTGGCCTTATGGCCTCAAAGAACTCAATAAAAATGTTTAATAACTTAGTTCCATCTATTAAATTCACTCACGAAGATGAAACTTATAATACATTACCATACTGAGATGTTTTAATACATCGTTTCCCACACTATATCACCAAGGAAGTATTTCGAAAACCCACTTATATGCCGACTTTGATACCTTTCACTTCCATCCACCCTCATAAATATAAATTATCTACATTTAATGCATATTTTCATAGAGCTTTAAAGCATCACAGTCAAAAACCACTTTTAAACAAAGAATTACCGTGTATTTCCGCAGATAAGACGATAGCTGAATCATAAAAAAAGGCCCCCAAAATCCGGGTCGTCTTATAGGACAGATACAAAAAAAAAACGTAACAATGCTAAAGAAGGCTTTTCCTTTATGCGTGCAACCCTGATTTTGAAAATTACTACAACTTATCGAAAAATCTATCATACTATTTAAATACGCTATATGATAATACATTACATGTAATAGTAAATAATACATTACATTGTAATAGTAAAACAATACTAAAACAAAATAAATATTAAAAGTTATGTTTATTGAGCTACTGAGGAAAAAATGGACAAACCGTAATTATTTACTAGTACAGAGTAGGGTATGTCCACAAAACAGAATAGCCCATACGACTCTTTTGTGAGTAGTCAAGGTCATTACCCGAATGCCCGAATCAGTGCGAATGTTTACAAATAGGACATAATTCTGTATACGCTATACAGTATTATTATCCAGATGATGATCGCCGATCTAAACTAAATTCATAGGTCATTGATAGTTTGGGGTCATCTTATAAGACAGATATATGCTAAAACTATAAAACTTTGATGAAAATTTATACCTCGTCTTATCTGCAGAAATATACGGTAAATTGCATACATTATATATATATATCGGTTTAGATGCCAGATACCCCCTTCACTTAATAAGAAAACAACATTTCAAGGTCAAATGCCAATTAAATATTACCTCCCAACCACCTCCAAACCAACTAAAAATAGTGAAGTCTGAGCAAAAATACACTATTGCATTCCCCTACATACACACATTGAATCCCACCTTTAATAATACAATGTCCGTTTATGGATACCTAGTTCTGACCACAATGCGGCATACTACATTTAACATCATACATAGTAAGGTACAAAATTTCCGGCCCAAACATGTTAGAACAAGAATTGACAGGTCTAACTTTGTGAACCTCCCACCCTATGTTTTGTTGCACTATAGTTAAAATTTTGCAGTTCTAGCATCAGTAGTACTCTAGTTAGCATTGCAGTAGAAGTGCTGTTGCCCAATATTTAAAAATGCTTAAACTTGATTAAGTATCACGAGGTCATTAAATTTTTGACAAAAGAAGGCGAAAGCCCAGCAGAAATTAAACATTTAGATGCTGTGTACAGCGAATCTTCCCATCATATTCGATGGTTAAAGAATGGGCTAGGCAGTTTCGCTTAGGGAGAGATTCAATAGAAGATGAACCTCGTCAAGGCAGACCTGCAGAAACTCTCACTCTGAAAACAATTGTGCTGATGTAAGAAGAGGTGCTAAAGGATAGGTGACTGAAAATTAAAGAATTATCAGTAAGATGTGGACTTTCAAAAACCACAGTGCTTCGAATATTACATGAACATCTTGGTATGAACAAAGTGAGTGCAAGATAAATCCCAAAACTTTTGAGTATTGTCCAAAAACAACAACGCGTGGAATTCTGTACTGAATTTTTTGCACCCTGTGAAGGGCAAGAAAAAGAAGAATTGATTCAGTTGTCACAGGAGATGAAACTACAGTTCTGTACCATGATCCCTGGTCTAAACAGGAATCTATGGAGTGGCCGCATCCTGGATCCCCATATGGCCAAAAAAAGCAAAAGTGACACAATCCCAAAAAAGATCATGGCCACCATCTTTTGGGATTCTCAGGTGATTCTGCTAGTCGACTTTAAGGAATGAAATACTACAGTTACTGGTGAATATTATGCATCATTAATGTACAAGTTGAAGGACACCATCAAAGAGAAACGCCAAGGAAAGATGTCCCGGGGAGTGAGGTTATTGCATGACAATATGCCAGTGCACACTTCAGTTGCTGCGAAGGCTGCTATTCAGCAATGTGGTTTCCATGAATTAAATCACCCACTGTACAGCCCTAGCAACTATTTTTTGCTTTCAAAATTGAAGTCTGATCTGCGTGGGAAAAAATTTATAAGTGATGAAGAAGTCATTTCTGCAGTTTTAGACCATTTTTAGGACAAAAAAAATTCAGATTATTTTTTCAGTGGTACTCCAAGGGACCTGGGTTCGAGCCCCAGATAAGGCATGGATGTATGTGTTGTTTTTTCTGCTGAGGTCTTGCCATCCTCTCAGATCTTCTACTATGGCATATAAACTGACAGGCTCCTGTCAGACCTCTGTGGCAAGCAGCTGCTTGAGGGGCTATTTATTTATTTATTTATAGTTGGGTTGTTTATTTATAGAAAAGTTAATTAGCTCTTCTAAAAAATGTATTGAAATCAAGGGTGATTATATTGAAAAATAAAAATTATTGTTTGATTCTATTACCTCTTTAATACCCTTGGGCCGGGAACGTTTGGACCATACTACGTACGTAAGGATCACAACATTATCCCAACTTCAGGAGGCATATATTATGTTAAAATACAAGACCCTCAACCATAAAATTTCTCCGCTTACTGGATATGTAGGAAAAAACCTACTGACCTTTTTTCCTTAGACTCAACATAATACTGATATAAAAAAACGAAAACCCACCACTGCTTTAGCCCAAACTATTGAGCACAAATTACCTACCACTATACATGACACTAACATAATTGCCTCCCCACCCACAAAATTTCAATTATCTTATATGGAAAATCTCAGTAATCATAATCAGGAAATATCAATGTTACATAATGCATGTTGATTAATGTGTAATACATTAATCAACAAACATTATGTAACACTGACATTTCTCCACTCCCCTCACCATGGAAACTACTGTTCCAAGAATATCAGCTCCCACTGGAGATCGACCTTAACATAAATGCAAATTGACATAGTGCCAGTATTATAAAAGGTTGAAGGCAATACTCTTTACTTGCCTATTGAAAAGGTGACCAAACTCTTGGGTCATGAAACACATTGGCCCAAGTGGAGCAGAGACATCCAACAGAAATGGCAATTCTTAATACCTTATTTAAAATTAAGTCTTATAGTGTCTTATATTTTCTAAATTTAATCATCTGATAAAATTATATAACCTCTTACACTGCTTGAAGTCTAATTGCTCTATTGGCCAGATAATTAGCTGGTACTTTACAATTAATAGTGCAAATAAAGAAATTTGGGAAAGTAAGAGGTCTAGTAAGCAGACCAATGCATCAATATAGGTCAGGTTGTGAAAACCAGTTCACCTGAACAGTTAACATATTCAGACAATATCAGTGCCGCTGACCTACAGAGTTGATAACATACTTACATTTGGATTTTTTTTTTAACTGTAATGTAATATCATGGATATAATAACTCACCTTCCACTTAATACAGTTTAAATGAGTTTTCATTATATAACATCATGGTTACTACATCTTGAGGTACCAACATAAAACAATGAATATGTAACACTTCACCTTGCACGGCAAATCCTTACCAGTCAAGGGCATTTAATGTTAACTTGTCTTCTGTTAACAATCATAATCTGTAGATATTACGAATTGAGTAGTATAGATACTGAAGACAATATTGTACCCTTAAGAAAGATTTAAAGGTTCACAGTTCAAAGAGTTGTAAGAACATGGTGAAATTAGCCTCCAATGAGGGATTCCCTACACCAGTCATAACAGGAGGGCTGAGGCAGAAGAAACTACCTCACAAAGCTATTAACTATACTAATCTCATTAACGTAGAAAAGAAAACATTAGACCTTGCAGAAAAGGCTGATGTTCTGAAAGAAATCAGTGACCAGTCGCAAGCATGTTCACAGCAACTTCATGTTCCGGTTGTTACCAAGAAGGAAGGTGATAGAGTAGTCGGTGGTTTCGATAGCATGAAGCTCTGGGAACAAAGCTTCTCTTTCAGCATTGTAGTGGGAGCAGTTGAGCAGTACATAAGGTAGTCTCGGGTGTGCAGCATGTGGCACAGTTAGGACTGTATACTCTACTGAGAGTATGAAGCATTGGCATCCATTTTGAAAAAGTCTGTCAACTAATAAACAGATACTCTAGTGTTATCACTTGTCTTGGATTGTCCTGCCTTATCCTGCTGCGTTTTAATGATATACAGTGTCAGAGAAATTTTATTAAATTTGTGAAATATATACTGTAAATTTTTCAATTGTAATTACTAAAAAAATCCCATTAATGTTAGCAATACAAGTCATCATGTACATCACACTTCTGTTTCAAAATACACCAAACTGAAAAGAATTATAAAAAATCATATTTCAGGTAAATATTATATATTAATAAAGAAATTTTCTTTAAACTAAATATATAATTGTTTTTATCCATCAGGTTTTCTAAAATCAAGCAGAATCACACAGATCTATTTTAATATCATTTTAAAAAACAACAACAAGATAATGGGATCACTTTGTTGTTCTGCTTGTTGATCTGTACACATTAAACCTTTTGTTTTTAGAGATGATTAAAAATTCTATTTCATTTGGATAGGCATTGATGAAATATTATGATCCACACTTTCTGAATCTCCCAAAAGGCATAACTGTGCCTTTTAGCGATAAAAAATACTGAAAATTTCAAAATTTTAAAAGAATATTACAAATGACGTACTTAAGTTAGAAATTTTGGTGGTAGAATGTGTAGATCATTAAGTTTCCATTGCAAACAATGAGTTTACTCCCTTCCTTACGCAACATTGTTTCTAAATATAAATTACAAAATCTTTTGGTTTAGATAGGTACTGATGAAATGAACAAAGTTCCACAATCATTACCATTGCTGTTGGCAATTTGGGATATTGAAGAAATGTCCATTGTTGTCAGATACCACATTACGTGATATCAGGTGACAAATGATTTTTTTGGATATCCAGGATCCGAATAAATATGGCTACTTCAACATCAGTAGTCACAGCTGATGAAGTGGTCAGGTAACAGATGAAACACATCCAGTCAACTGCTTTTAACTCATGTGTTCTTTTAAGAATGTTAGAGTTAAAACTAAAATTACGAATATGAGTTCTCAGAAGGCAATATAAGATCCAACATCTTCCAAACTGTGCCATTCTATCAACAAATGCAATTTCAAGCTAAGAACCACAAATATCCGACAGTATAAAACAACATGGAATGGTTTCTCCAGAAAAGATACCATGTAATGCAGCACCATCCCCGACTATGGAAAGTCAGCAGTGAACAGTAACTGAATACTAGATGCAAAACAACAACCTGGATAATGGAGTGTGCCAGCCATTGTACAGGATGGGCTTTACAAGTAAGAACCAATTATGGTGAAAACTTGCTAAATCTACCATCTTGTAATCGTTCAACACTAAAATCAAACACAAAAGTTCAAGTATAAGAGGTTCAGCTCATTTGCCGTGGCTAAAAATAGATAACTGAAGCCAATTTTAAAAATACTGTAGTCTGAAAACATTTTATGGTTTTAACCCTTAACGTGAAATGGGAGATGTTGACAATTCTGATCAATATTTACAATATTATCCATTAAAGTGCAAGAGCTTTAAATGGTGGGAAAAAAATATTTTTCCGCCTTGTAAATATAGCTGTTGTCAATGCATATTACATAAGAAGCAGAACTCTCGCAGGAGTCACTACAAATTTAGACTACTTCTAGTAAGGCAACTGTTATAGGATGGTGTTTTATCGTATCAAATTTTAAGATTGGGTCAACCCAGTATTCAACCTGCAATTGTATGTCTAACAGCTAGACATTTTCCTACTATGATTCCCAGATTCAGCATAAGGAACAGCCTTGCAGAAAATGTGTAGAGTGCAAGCACTATATATGCACCATGTAAATGCTTTTGAGTGCAAGAAATATAATGTGACTTTGCCACAAGATCTTGCTTTACAGACTATCATACTAAGAATGATTTTTCAAAGGAATGGCTTTTGTTTCAAGTAATTTTGTTATTTTATTCAGAATTAAATGCTTTTCCATTCTGTATAAACAGTTTATAGATTTCTTCATTTATCATCATCATCATCATCCTCAAGCAGCCATGGGCTACGGAGGTCCAACCAGACCGTTCAATTTGGTTCTCCAAGCATGTCTGTCCTGAGCAACATCTGCTGCATCCGGTCACTGCACACCAATTCTAACAATGTACTGTTTGACATTGTCTGCCCACTGCATCCTAGGTCTCCCCCCCTTTCTGAGGCCTTTAGGCACACTGTTCATAACTCTTTTCGCCAATCTATAATTATCCATGCGGGAAACATGGCCAAACCAATGGAGTCTCTCTCTGCACAATAAGCTGCTTAAAGGAGGTTGCCGACTCCTTTGCCTAACCTCATCATTAGTTACAAAGTTGAACCACCTAATACCTAAGATACTGCACAAGCATCTAGAACAGCCGTTCCCAACCTTTCTCGAGTCGCAACCCCATTTTATAGAGGCAAAGTGACACGCTACCCCATTTTATAGAGGAAAAGTAATGTTAACTTACAAACATATTTAATGTGATGATTGAAATTGTAACTCATTAACAAACTTAAAAATTCGTGGTTGAGTTTTAGTTAATGCCAACCTCGTGTCATTCTCTACATTTATTCTGTTTATTCTTTATTCCCGCATTCCGTAGAGCCAATCACTGAACTGTGCATGAACCTGGACCTCACAACAAGCTAACCCAATGAACGAAAGATCGTTATTCATTTACACAAACAAATCTCTGTGCAGGACACAATGACGTGATTTTTTGTTTTCCCTTTTTAAAATTTTCACAGCTAACCACTGCCTAGCGACCCCACAGAAAACCCTTCACGACCCCAAATGGGGTCATGACCCATGGGTTGGGAACCACTGATCTAGAATAAAAAGCATTTAGTTTCCTGTTATCTTGCTTACAAAGTGTCCAAGTTTCACTACCATAACTAACCCTAGAAAGAACCAAACTTCATACAGTCTAATTTTAGTCTTTAGGTGTTTACGCTATTTTTCCACACTCTCCATAGATTCTTAAAAGTCCCGGCAGCAATCCCTATTCATCTGTTAATCTCATGCTGCACATCACCATTATCTGTTACATAGCTCCCAAGATAATTAAACTGTGACACCTGCTCAAGACTGCAACCATTCAGATTAACTGAATCACAGCCTGCCTGACCAATTTTCATCACTTTAGTTTCCTCTCTGTTTATAATCAAACCTACTCTACTACCAGTCTCATCAACAGCTCGAATGAAAGAGTTCATCTTATCAACATCATTTGCCAAAAGGGCTAAATCATCAGCATAATCTAAATCAGAAATTTTCGTATCTCCAGCCCATTTAAGGCAAAAATCTTTCCCTTGAAGTGAATTTCGCATAACATAATCAATAACCAAACTGAAGAGAAAAGGAGACATAATGCACCCTTGTCAAACACCAGAAGTAATGCTAAACCAATTGCTACAAGACTTACCAACTCTCACACATGACTCAGTGTTATTATAGAGAGCTTTCATTACATTAACTAACTTGTCAGGTATACCATATGATCTCAAAATCAATTACAAATTATGATGATCAACAGAGTTTATAGCCTTTTTGAAATCAACAAAGCTAGCAACCAAAGGTTTCTGAAACTCTAAACATTTCTCAAGAATCTGCCTGAGTGAAAATATCTGATTTACACATCCCCTACTACTTCTGAATCTGCACTGCTCATCACACAATTGTTAGTCAACCAGATTCTTAATTCTATTAAGCCCAATCATTCAAAGAACTTTACTTGGAACAGAGATTAGGCTGATACCCCTATAGTTATCACAAGAACTGTGATCACCTTTTTTTGAAAATAGGGATAATAAAAGCTCTGGTAAAATCCTTAGAAATAATACCTTCATCATAAAAGATATTCAAAATTGGATCATCCAAGTGGTAACCGAAACATTCCCAGCTCTAAGTATTTCCGTAGTAATTCCATCTACCCCTGGGGATTTATGAAGTTTAAGTTTAGAAATAGCCAAAATAACTTCAGAATGTGTTATAGGCCCAACATTAAAGCCACCAATGTATCTATCATCATTGCAAACAATGGGAGTAGAACTAACTACATTGTTTGGAACATCACTGAAATGTCCTGCCCACCTAGCCATGACAGAATCCTCACCTTCTATAACCTTACCTTTTTTATCCTTCAATCCCTGCATACCTGTCCGTTTTTTATCACATAAAACATTAACTATCTGATATAGCTCTCTGCCGTAGTGCTGTCTAACTGCTTCCTCGGCTTTTTCAGGCAAGCCATCAAGCCAAAGATTCTTATCAGCAGCTAACTGATCCTTTACACATTTATTAATCTCTCCATAATGCTTTCTATTAGGACTAGTAGGGTAATGATTAAGGACATTCCTGCAGCTCTTTCTGAAATAAGCTCAAGTGTCTTATCACTCAAATAATTCTGCCTCCTCTGCTCCTTTTTTTCCAAAAAGAGTACTGTTAGTTTCCAAAAAAGCCCATTTAAAATGATCCCATTCTTCTGCAACCTCAGCAGTAAGCAAACCATGACTGTTATAACGACTAAGTAACCTATCATGGTAAGCTTTAGCTATAACTGGGTCTTTCAGAACTTCAGTATTAAAGGTAAATTTTTTAACCCTAGCACAACACTTTTTCAGTTTAAGTTGCAAGACACTTTTAACAAGGAAATGGTCAGATCCAATTTCAGCTCCCCTGTATGACCTGGTGTTCCTAACAGAACTAGCCCATTTCCTGTTAATTAATATATAATCAATCATATTCTTATGCAGCCCATCAAATGAAACCTATGTGTACTTATGTATGTCATGGTGTTTGTAATAAGTGTTAGTTAATCTGAAACCATTGAGTTTACTTAGTAGGAGACATTGCCATTGCAGCTACCAATACCAAAAGGGCCTATCACCCCTCCCCAAAGGTCAGAGTCAGTACCAACTTTGGCATTGAAGTCACCTAGAACAAGGGTAATATCTCCTTTCTTGATAGAATTAAAAATATCCTGAAGTTGTCTGTAAAACCTTTCCTTCTCAGTCTCATTGGCATCCTCAGTGGAGGCATAACAGCAGATAACATTCAAGTTTTTAACGCTTGTCTGAAATTTTGCTCTAAGAAACCTTTCATTAATGTACTCATATCCTAGAAGAGCATCACTAGTGTGTCTGCTGAGAAGCAGACCCATGCCTTGATGATGCTTATTGTTTTCCCTCCCTGACCTGAAAGGAGAAATTTAAGATTATTTTTAAGATTCTGACCTTTATCCGTCCATCTGGCCTCTTGCAAACTGAGAATATCTTAATTATAATGGTGGAATTCTTGTGTGAGGACATCAAGAGAATAATTACTTGCTTAGTCCTCACTTCTTACTACCTGTGGAGAGAAAATGGTTAGTGGGATGTTTAAAGAAACTATGTTTATTGAGAGAGGGAATGCTGTCATTATCAAACAGCCCCCTAATCTCAGACATGGGGCAAAGACCCGTTCCCCCACCACTAAAGGCTGAAGCCATCTACACTGGAAGACTTCCTCCAATGTAGAATTTGACGATGCCAGTAGAAGCAAAGAGTTCAGGTGCCAGCGATGACCTCTGCTCAGGATTATCCACCAGCTGATAAACATATCCCATGAATCTATTCACTTGGGGCTGTCAACCCATAGACAAACAGAAAACAC
Source organism: Ryuthela nishihirai (assembly GCA_038380435.1). Lineage (NCBI taxonomy): Eukaryota > Metazoa > Arthropoda > Arachnida > Araneae > Heptathelidae > Ryuthela > Ryuthela nishihirai. The sequence goes on from JAWZYU010000005.1 coordinate 44,055,807, forward strand.
AGTGGAAGATTCTCCCTCCACAGAAGCCCACCAGTGCAGCAAATTCAGGATCCATAATCAAGCTCAGAGCCTTAATTCAGTCCAGTGGGTTTATATGATCAGCACCAAGACCCTGTGTGGTTGACCATTCCTCAGCAGGGTAGAAGAAAAAAAGTAGTCATAATTGTCCAGATCTATGATCATGAACAGAAGGGGTAGGCTGCCAGATTATCTGGCAGCCTTCCCCTTCCATTCAAGGGAGTATCTTTTTCGAAAGGTGCGAATGGTCTGCACCACGAGAAAGCGAGGTCGGACATTAGGTGCTAGGTCTGGCTGGTTCTATGCATCATCACAGGGGATTGGTACATAGCTCTCCTTCCAGTGACTATCTACAGGTAACCCCCGTTCATCGCAAAAGATACGTTCTGGACATGATCGCTATAAGCGAAATTTCGCGATCAATGGGGGATTTAAAAAAAAAACATTTTAAAATTCGAAAAAACACTTTATTAATAAAATAAATATTATTAATAACAAAAAAATGTCATACATAACATAATTCATTCATTTTGTTCCACATTGCAAAAAGGAATCTAGATTCCCTTGTTTGGCCTCTCTACATTTATTATGCAAAATTTGTCGATAACTGTCAAATAATCCGTTACAACCAAGCTTTACAGCACTCACTCGCTCGTAATCTTCGTCGTTTTCTTCCAACAACTCCATGCATTGATTGTGAAGAGAAAGAGCCTTTTCAATGATTTTGACACAACTTTCGCACGGGAACAGGTTCCGAGACGTCATTTTCTTGGGACCTAGTATGGCAGTCCATTTCCCGCAGCTCTTCATTAGTTAAGGGTTCACCATGTGATTTTAACAAAGTCTGAATATCCTCTACATCAACACCTTCAATGCCTTGGAAGTGGCTACAAGACTAATCTCTTCGATGATATTTTGAATATGATTTTTATAATTGATGTGATCTTCAACAAATTCTCTAAGCAACCTTTTCCAAACACCCTTCATACACGACTGGGTGACTTCATTCCACACTTCTTCAATGTTTTTGATAGCTTTCATAATATTAAATTGTTTCCACCAAACCCGCATGGCATCTCTACCACCTCCATCAGTTTCTTCAATAAGATGGCGCATCATTTTTCTTAAATAATAGGCTTTGAATGCTGCTATTGCGCCTTGATCCATACGCTGTAAGATGGAAGTGGTATTCGGAGGTAAGAATACCACTTCAATGGGAAAATCAGTGCACAAAGTCTCAAGTTCCACAGGATGTCCCGGTGCATTGTCCAACACCAAAAGAGCTCGAGGTTCAACTCCAATATCCTCACAATATTTTTTTATTGCTGGGCAGAAACAAGTTTTAAACCAGTCCATAAATAAATTTTGTGTCATCCAAGCCTTAGGGTTACTTCGCCAAAAAACTGGTAAATTGTTTTTAGAATAACCTTTCATGGCACGAGGAGTTTCTGATTGATAAATCAACAATGGTTTCAATTTTAATTCTCCTGATGCATTTCTGCCGAGAAGAAGAGTTAGACGATCCTTGGCTGCTTTAAATCCAAAAGCAGTCTTCTCCTCTATGGAAATAAACGTACGTGTTGGCATTTGTTTCCAATAGAGTTCCGTCTCATCTACATTAAAAATTAAATTTGGTGGATAATTTCCCCTTTCCACAATTTCACGGAACTCCATTGGATATTTTTCAGCTGATTCTATGTCTGCACTAGCCGATTCGCCAATCATTTTAAGGTATGCAAGTTTGATTGTTTTTTAAACCGATCAAACCAACCTTTGCTTGCTTTAAAAATTTCTTCTCCCCCATGTTGAGATTTTAAATGATCCCAAAGACTAAGTGATTTATTCATTATGATTTGGGTACTCACAGGCATGTGGTGTTGATTTACGTCCTTTATCCATTTGCTTAATAAATTTTCCATTTCTGTCATCAAAAAACTTCTGGTTCATGAAACTTTCGTCGCTGTAATTGGAGTAACACTTTCGCCAGCCTTTTTAATTTTGTCTTTTTGTTGCACAATTGATCGCACTGTAGACTCAGGCAATTTGAAATCCCCTCCTACAACTGTAAATTTACCACCACTTTCTATCCTTTCTATAATTTTTAGTTTCTTTTCTAAAGTCACTACATTGCGAATTTTCTTAACCGATTTTTCACATTGTCTTTTTGACATTTTAAAATTAAGAAGGGATAAAAAAATATGTAGTCAATTTAATTAGTGTGCGTTTGACACTGCAGCTAAGATTCCACTGAAGGATAGACCCAAATGAGGCACTGGCTCAACCGTACCAGGCACCGGTGTACGCCGTTCTTTTGTCTCGCCCATGCTCGTCACTTTACGATATGTACATGTGTATGATGTGATTGAGCGAGAAAGAAAGTTAGCACGCATGTGCAACCCTTCATTTTAACTTTTCCTCGCGTGTTTCAAAGACACACAAGTGCCGAGACAAAAAAAAAGACCGCGATATAACGAATCCGCACTCGCCGGGGTCGCGATGAATGGGGGTTACCTGTATCTACCATTTACAGACCTCTCAGAATATAGAACCAAGAAAAAAATTTAAAAAAAGAAATTTTCTTGTTTGCAGCAAAAAATATTTTTCTGTTATTCAGAAACAGACTTTCTATTCATATGCATTACATTTATTTTTGATTATTAGCTTTTTTTACAATGATTTTTATTTGCATTATCATATTAAAATTAAACTTTTTTGTTAAATATTTTATTTTCATAAAATCCCAAATTAATTGCTGATTAATTTGGCATATAACAAGCCATAATTCCTTTCGTTAGTTATTTGGCAAAAAAGTTCTAAAATTAATTTTATTTTTAGCTGATCACAGAGAAAAAATAGCTTACTTTGAGGTTACAAACCAGTTTTTCAAGCTTCACACAGGATGAGTTAATTATATTATTATACCTCTTAATTAGTAGAAATTAATTGAAACTTAAAAAATAAGTATTGTTTCAAACATTTAATAAAATTAATATATACCTCAGGAGTTTGTGTATTGATTATTTCAATATTAGACAATTATGAATGACTTTTACTAAACAAAATAATTTATTGTTAAATATTTCAGCTTCCACAACTCTTTAAATCCTGAACAAATAATGTTTGAAATCGTGAACTGAATAGATTTGATTATGATAATTAATTTATCTTCAGTTGTATTTTTTTCATTAAATGAATATTTTAGAAACTATTGAACTTCAAAGCTTAATTCCCAATGACATAACATGGAAATTCTCCATTACTTTTGTAAGGCAGTATGGTACCTGTATCTACCTTTACTACAGATTTTATTTACAGACCATACATCATAACAGATTGAAATATTACTTTCCTTAACCTTAAAGTATTCAGAGGATTTCTATACAATATGCTCTGTGATACAAAAAATACAGATTATCCCTGCAAAAAATCTAGATATCTAGTGTTTTTAGGTAACTGATAGTTTCAATGTGGCATCTACTTGAATTTGGAACAATGATTGGGTCTTTAACCCATTTGGTTTCCATAGCTAGAAAGTGGATTTTCCCTAGGAATAAAGATTCAGATTTCCAGCATCTTTACAAAAGAGGTGACAAAAAAAGTTATATCCTATTATAACAGTAATATTAATTTTTATTTTTTTCACAGAAGCAAAATTGTAATCTTACAGCTAGAAAAATTAGTATTCCCAAACTACTCACTTTTGAAGAAATGGATGAGGAATTTGCCTAGAATACAGCAAGTGCCTAAGATTTGTGAAATCCCCGGGTTGAGAAATACTAAAACATAAACAAAAATTAAACTATTTCATATTTGTTAACTTTTTACCTGCTATTGTCATATAAACATGATTTTTTTAAACATTATGTACACACATTTTCTGCAATTAACCTAATCATTATTATTATATTTACTTGGGAGTTAAAAAATTAATTTTACACATTAATCACTGTAAATTTGAACTTATATGTCCAATAGGCTGCATCCATTAAAGTTCTAAATTCTAATTCCATTACCTTGTATCACATAAGGAGGCCGAGATTATTACTGATGCAATTTATTAACAATAAACAATAAAGAGAACCTTAACTAAAAAAGTCTTCATTACTTAAATGCATCGAACTTGATTGATGTTCCAGGAAACATATTTTTACCAGTTCCTATAGTGACCTTTCTGTAATACACTGAGAAAGGTGACATACTCAAATTAAGATTCACTTCTTGTGAGCTTTGATGGTCATCTGTAAATCAACACCTGGTCATTAAGCAATGACTTTAGCACTTCATATTGCTGTTTATGATTTCAGATCTTTACAAGTTGATAAAACTGAAGTCCATGTTGATGGTAATTAAAATAGTTGTTAATGAAATGTCAGTCTTTCTCAATCAGATAGTAAAGATGGTTTTCTGAACTGGTCTCATATTTCACAATGCACATGTTAATTCAGTAATTTCAATGACAAAACCGCAAAGAACATTGTTTACACTTAATACATCAAAACATTAAAAGTCATATATAAAAAAAAAGCTCAACATATAGAAAGACTCATTGTAAAACTTTTCATCCATGTGATTTCCTTAGGCAGTAGAACAAGTTTTTAAGCGTTTTTCCCTCTAGCTGCAGGCCACTGAATCAAGCCAGGTGACTTAGGAATAGTTCCCATGCATAGAGTATTGGATTAATTTTTGTGTTACATAGTATATTTTGATTTAAATAAATTATCAAATTTTCTAAACAATTCAATTGAGGTATTGTAGAGGGGGATGCTATTATTCTGGGTTGTGAAATAGTATTGATGAAATTATTATCTAATACCGTTTGCATGGTTTGTAAATGGTAGCTAGACATAACCTGGAAGGAGAGTTGTATACCAATCCCCAATGATGATGGCCAGGCTAGGCCTAGCACCTAATATCCAACCCCATCTTCTCATGGTGCATGCTGTTAATACCTTTCAAAAAAGATATTCTCTTATGGAAAGAAAAGGAAGGGTATGGCTGCAAGATCAGTGTGGCCTACTAATCTAGTCATTTATGGCCATTTATTTTTTTTTTTCTGCCCTACTGAGGAGTGGTCAACTTCATAAGATTCTGGTGCTGACCATTTATATCCACTAGACTGGACTGGTTTATAGCTTTGAGCCTCATTATAGATTCTGGGCTTGTTGCACTATGGTCTTCTGTTGAGGGAAAATGTGTGACTGTGTATTCTGTTTGCTAGTGGGTTGCCAGCCCTAAGTGAACACAACCTTATAACAGCTGAAGGATAATCCTAAACAGAGCCATTGCAGGTACCTCAACCCTCACTAAGCTAATTGGGCATCACCAATCCTAAACTGGAGTAATGTGTTTAAAATGCAGATCATCTGGTTCTTGAAAAGGTCCACTTGAAAAGGTAGCACCTGAAGTTCCTACCAGCATGGGTGGCTTCAGCCTTTGGCAATGGGGGAACTGGTCTTTGCTCTATGCCTGCAATTAGGTGGATGTTCGATATTGTTCACCTTACCTCTCTGAATAAACATACTGTCTTTAAACATTCTACTATCATTTTCTCTCTGCAGGTATTTGGAACATTAGAACATTACATAGAGATTATTCTCTTGACATCCACACACAGGAATTCCAGCATTATAACCTAGATTTCTAGGTTGTTGGTTGTTTTGGGTTTAATGGCGCATTAGCATCTCAGGCTATAATGCGCCAAACAAATGTCAAAATAAATGCTAAAAGTCATAAGGCCCACAACCAAATTTAAAAATTTACAATACACATACACAAAAAAGGTAAAACAATAAAAGGAAACATAGGTAACAAGAAACAAATGTATAAATTTGTAATAAATATAAAAAGAACCCAGGTGTAAGTGACCTGGGTTATACATTCGAATAAAACTATAGACGAGTAAAATATCCAGTATATTTTAAAAAGTCGAAAACAGTGTTAAAATAGCAATGATCTGATAAAAGATGTCCGAGTGTAAGGGGCTCGGACGTAAAATCGTGAAAGTTAAAAAACATACGTCTTTCAAGGTTAAAACAATCACAGTCAATTAAAATATGCTTCACAGTTAAAACGGTGTCACAAAACTCGCACTTAGGTACTGCGTCCACCTTAAGAAGAAAAGAGTGTGTTAAAAACGAGTGACCTAAGCGGAGCGGAGCAAGGACAACTTCCTCCTTACGATTCCTGCGAAAACAAGACTGCCACGGTTTGACAATGGGCTTGATCTCGAAGAGCTTGTTAGCAACCTGTTCAGACCAAGATCTCTGCCACTGTGCCCGGAGCTCGATGGTGAAACGCTGCCGGAAATCCACATATGGAACCGGCAACGGAGAGTCGGACAGGGGCGTGGCTGACCTGGCAGCAGAATCTGCCAAATCATTGCCCCTGATTCCGACATGACCGGGCACCCAACAGAAGAGAATCGTGTTGGTGGCTGCCAGACGATGGAGCTGCTGGTGGATCTTGGAGAGAACAGGGTGAGGCCGATGCCTCACTGAGATCAAAGCCTGTAGCGAGCTAAGCGAGTCGGTGTAAAGCACACACCGACGATGATGCTTAGCTGCTGTATGGTCCAAGGCAATGCTGATAGCATGCAACTCAGCAGTGAAGATGGAACACTGCTGTGGGATCTGGTCTGCAATGATTACATCACAGCAGACCATGGCTGATCCCACAGAAGTGCCGGACTTCGAACCATCTGTGAAGACAGACAAGAAGTCCGGGTGCGCAGCACGATGGCTGGCAAAGAGTTGCCATCGTGCTGCGCACCCGGACTTCTTGTCTGTCTTCACAGATGGTTCGAAGTCCGTGTAAAGGCCTTCCCCATCCTGCACAGGGAAAAATCGCAGGAAGGGGAAACAGCGAGCCAAGGTGGAAGTGGCTCAGCTGTCGACTGTGCGATGCTATCGAGACTGGTGTTGATGTCTCGCAGGTAACCTCGGACACGCAAACCGAAAGGACGAATGGCAGTCGGCCGATTCTGGTATAACATTTCCCACCTGGGACTGAAAACGCAGTCCCAAGTAAGATGGCCTGGCAGGGATCGCAATTTTGATGCATACTGTAGGGACAACTGCTGACGGCGAATAGATAAAGATGGTTCATCGGTCTCAACGTAGAGACTTTGGACCGGTGAAGTGCGGAAGGCCCCCGTGCACACACGGAGGGCCTGATGATGGAGTGGGTCCAGCACCTTCACCATGAATCCCGGGCGGAGTCATACACCTGGGATCCGTAGTCCAGTTTCGACCGGACAAGTGCACGGTACAGGCGGAGCAAAGAACATCGGTCCGCCCCCCAAGAGAGAGAGGAGAGGACCTTGATGATGTTCAATGCCCGCGTGCACTTGGACTTGAGATGTCGAATATGAGGTAAAAAGGTCAATTTCCGGTCGAAGATGAGACCGAGAAACTTGGTCTCCGCCACAACTGGAATGATGTTACCCCCGAGCCGCAGCTCGGGGTCCAGATGAAGATTATGCTTGCGGCAAAAGTGCACGCAAGCGGTCTTCTGTGGGGAGAACCGGAACCCATTGGCCGTCACCCAAACCGAGAGATTGTTCAGGGCAGTTTGCAGTTGTCGTTCAATGACCCTCATGCTGGACGATGAGCAAAAGATGCTAAAGTCATCAACATAGAGGGCATTGCCTACAGTCGGAGGAAGTTGCCGTGTAATGGAATTTATCTTGACAGCAAAAAGCGTAACACTCAGGACGCAGCCTTGAGGCACCCCCTGTTCTTGGGGGAAAGGCCGCGACAGAGTGTTGCCGACACGAACTCAAAAAATACGAGAAGATAAAAAGTTTGCAATGAAGATCGGCATGTGACCTCGCAAGCCGAAGCTGTGAAGGTCACGAAGAATGCTGAATCTCCATGCCGTGTCGTACGCTTTTTCGATGTTGAAGAAAATGGACACCAGGTGCTCTCGACGTAAAAAAGAATTCCTGATCGCCGATTCGAGGCGGATCAGGTGGTCTACAGTAGACCGATGCCTGCGAAAGCCACACTGGGTGTTGGAAAGAAGGCCATGATGTTCCAAATACCAGGCCAGCCTGGTATTTACCATCCTTTCCAACACCTTGCAGACGCAGCTCGTCAACGCAATTGGACAATAATTCGAAGGAATCTTGGGATCTTTTCCTGGCTTAGGGAAGGCCAAGACGATGACCTCCCACCAGGAGTCCGGAAACTGCTCCTCGATGAAAATACGGTTGAAGAGTCGGAGCAGTCGATCCTTACTCGATGGTGAGAGATGTTGGAGCATGGCATAATGGACATTGTCTGACCCCACAGCAGATGCACGAGAAGTGTGCAGAGCAAGGCGAAGCTCCTCCGCTGTGAATGGCCTGTTGTAAGACTCCAGGCCATTCGAATGGAAGGACAGCGGAGAGCATTCAGCCCTGCTCTTCTGGGCCAGAAACTCGGGGGAGTACGAGGAAGATGAGGAGATGGAGGAGAATGACTCCCCCAGAGTGTCGGCAATTGCACGAGGATCAGCAATTGCCTGTCCATTGTGCTCCAGGATCGATAATGAGTGGGACGTGTACTTCCCACCCATCTTCCGGACCTTATCCCACACAACCTTAGAACTGGTCGTGCAGGTGATTGAAGATGTATATTTCATCCAAGATTCCTTCTGGCTCTGGCGCCGGACGAAACGTGCTTTCGCCCTGGCGCGTTTGAATGCTTCGAGGTTGGGGGACATCGGATATCTCCAAAACATTCCCCAAGCCTTGTTCTGAGCCTTACGAGCTGCGGTGCAGTTGGGATTCCACCACGGTTTTGGGAACCGTGGAAACCGAGTCGAGGTCTGAGGAATAGTAGAGGCAGCTGCATGGACGATGCAGTCCGTCAACTCCGCCACTGCGACATTGATGGGCTCCTGGCTGACAGAGTGTTCATCAAGCTCAGACAAGAGCTCGAAGCCACTCCAGTCAGCCCGATCAAGCCTCCACCAGGAGACACGCGAAGGGCTGCAAGGCCCCCCCACGAGAGATGGTGCACACCACGGGGAGGTGATCGCTTCCATATGGATTGTCTTCGACCTCCCATGTAAAGAGTGGAAGGATCGAGGAGGAGCAGATGGTGAGGTCAATGGCAGTGAAAGAGTGGGTTGGGGAATGAAAGTAAGTACTGACACCGGTGTTCAACAGGGAGAGAGACGGATCCAGGAGCCACTGCTCCAGGACCCGGCTCCTCCCGTTGGTGTCAGCACTGCCCCAAAGTGGATTGTGTCCGTTGAAGTCCCCCATGATGAAGAAGGGGGACGGCAGCTGCGAGACGAGGTCATCAAGGTCATCCCGGAAAACGATGCTTCTGGGTGGGAGATAGACAGAACAGACAGTCAACGAAAATCCCACAAAGAGGCGGATGGCTACCGCCTCTAAGTTCGTGGTAAGGGGAATGACCTGGAATGGAGAATGGTTGCTCACGAGGATGGCAACACCTCCTTGGGCTGGACCATCTCCATCCCGGTCCCGGCGAACGAGAGAAAAGTGCCGGATAGTGGGATTGTTGGCTGTCTGTAAGAATGTCTCCTGAAGGCACACGCAGAGGGGTTCGTGTGCCCTCAGGAGGACCTTGATGTCGTCAATATTCCTCTGGAATCCACGACAGTTCCATTGAAGGAGTGTAGCCATCTCAGGTCTTTGAAGAATTGGCGGACGACTTTCGATTTATTTTTACCGTCGCCAGCGATGGTTTTGGAAAAATGGGGCGGTCGGTGTCCATGTCCTCGGAGTCGTCCGAGCATCATGGATCAGAGACCGCCGAACGAGAAGGTAAAATTTTCTTTTTGGGCCCCGGCGGGGGCCCCTTGGGTTTTGTAGGTCTTGCTGTCTGTGGGCGGGGTGGAGGGGGCCTTCCGGAGGTGGAAGGCACAGGAATAGAAACCGGTGTCGATGTCGAGATTGACACCGACGTCGGCTTCGCCTGCGTCAAGAGGTATTTAGCAGCAGGCGAGAAAGATTCAGCTGGTGGAACGCTGATGTCGGTCTGCACCGCCACGGAAGCCATCTTAACGACGGGCTTTCCGACCACCGCACCGGCATAGGAGACCTTGCCAGGTGGGGCAGGCGGTGCAGCGAGCTTTCTCGCCTCTGGATAGCTGATGTTGTGGAGGGTCTTCAGGCGCTGTACCTCTTTCTCCTCCAGCCACTTCGGACAGTCGCGGGAGTACGCCAGATGTTCACCACGGCAGTTTACACAGCATGCCTTTTCTGCTGTGCAGTCAGGTTCAAGGTGATCCTGACTGCCACAACGAGCACAGGTGGGCTTGCCCCGGCATGCAGTGCGGGCATGGCCAAACCTCTGGCATTGAAAGCAACGCAGAGGATTGGGGATAAATGGCCGCACCTCGCAGTGTAAGTATACTGCCTTGATGGAAGTAGGCAGGCGTGGTGTGTTGAAAGTTAGAATAAGTACCCGGCTGGGCTCTAACTTTCCATTACGGCGTGAAGAAACCCGGTGGACTGCGATCACTCCCTGGGCCGAAAGCTCCGAGAGGATTTCCTCCTCAGAAACCTTGAGGAGGCCCCACTCAGAGATCACACCCCGGGAGAAATTGAGCGTCTTGTGCGGAGTGACTTCGACAGCCACTCCACCAATAGCTGTAACCTTTAATAGAAGCTCCGAATGCTTGGAGCACGCAGTTTCCACCTGCAAGTCACCAGATCTTAGGCGCTTGACAGATTTCGGCTCTCCCGCAAGACCTAGAATACCCTTATTTATAAAAAAAGGGGACATGTCTCCAAGAACCTGATCACCCGTAGAGTGGATGATCAGGAACTTCGGAGATGGAGACACACACGAAGACGAAGGCAAAGACAAAGAAGTTGGGGGTTCATGGCGAGCCCTCTTGGCGGCATTGACCGATGAATTTTGAGTTGTGGAACTCATGTTTGTTTTAGAAAATTCAGTGCCCGTTGTCCCCACCCACCATGGAGTCCAACAAGGGGACGCCCAGTTGGGCACCAGGGCGGCCCGGGCACCATACCCATACAGGCAGTGAGCCAAGCCCGCACAACAAAACAAAAAGAAAAGAAAAAGAGAAGTGGTGAGAAACTCATCTGAGTTCCCACAAAAGAAAATAAGCAACAAATCAATAAAGTGTGAGGTAAGAGCTGGCCTCACAAAAGAAAGAAAACTACAAAATTAGTGAATGTGTGGGGAAACTCGCAAACCGTTGCCCGGACGGTGGACAAGGTTACTCACCGATCTGCATAGTTGACCCTAGCAGGACCAGCCCACCAGCCGATTGATCCTGAGGGGGCCACCCCAGGACCTCCCGTTTACCTGAAGCAGAGGCCAAAGCAGTGTATAGCAGCGGCCCCGGAAGTCGCTGCCCAGCCCCGCGACAGACAGGCTCCCCAATGGCAAAACGGCCAAAGGGGACCCCACCAGTCATGAGCCGGGGAGAGAAGACGGGGACCCCTGAGCAACTGCCAGGATCCTCCTTTCCAGGGACACGGGTCTCCGCGCACAGCAAACACGCGGGCGAGCGTTTAGGACCCTGCGAAGGTAACCGAGCCAGCGGGAACCTTCACAGGGTGGTCCCCCTCACCGCGTACAGGCGCTCACACCGAGGGGGAGATTTCTAGGTTTGCAAGAGACCAGATGGAGAGGAAAAAGTGAGATATTTAAAAATAACTTTAAATTTCTCTTTCAGGGAGGCAGAATGGAAAGCATCTCCTAGGTGTAGATTTGCTTGTCAGCAGACATGCCAGTGATGCTCTACTAGGATATGACTGCATTAATGAAAGTTTATTTATAGCAAAAACTAAAACAAAAATTGAAGACTTGAATGTTATTTGTTGTTATATACTCCCCCCCCCCCCCCACAGAAGACTTTGATGAGAATGTGAAGAATAGGTTTTTTACAGACAACTACAGGATATTTTAAATTCTATCAAGAAAGAAGATATTACGTTGTTCTAAGTGTTAAGCAGGTGACATAAATGCTAAAGTTGGTACCAACTCTGACCAATTTAGCATTGAAGTAATGCAAATATAGTCTTGACTGATACTCACTATGAGCTAATGTAGTGTTTCTACATGCCAGAGAACAGTATTATCCATAAGGCCAGACAGATGCACTCCAATTGCGACTACCCCAATCTGAACCCAGGTGGCCCTGTTAACTAAAAACCAATTAGGAGAAATGGACACGACATGGGAATCGTGTACACTAAAATACTTTTGTCTCACGGGCCTGGCTTTCTCCAACCATTTAGCCTTCATTGGTATTGATGCATCCAATACTGAAGTGTTAGGATACAGTGACATGACAACAAAAGAATGTAACATTTCACTGTTTTCAACTCCTGAATTCCAGGGTTCATCAACAGTAGTATCAAGGCTTAAAGTCATTACTTGATGACCAGTGCTGATTTACAGATGACAATCAAAGCTCAATAAGTGAATTTTAATTTGACTGTGTCAGTCTTCTCAACTTACTACAGAAAGGTCCCTGTAGGAACTCGAAATATATCTCTTTTCTAGAACAGCTATTAGGGGATTTAAGCAATTAAGACTTTATTAGTAAAGGTTCTCTTTACTGTTTGATTGTTAATAAATTACATAAATAATAATCTCAACTTCCTTGTGACATAAGGTAATGGAATGGGGATTTAGAATTTAAATAGATGCAAAGTACACTTAATTTGCTGCACTGGTGAGCTTCTGTTGAGGGAAAATCTTCTGCTGTGTTTTCTGTTTGTCGGTTGACAGCCCCAAGTGAATAGATTCACAGAATATGTTTTATGACCAGGTGGATAATCCTGATCTGAGGTCTATTGCAGGTACCTCAACTCTTGATTCTACAGGCACCATCAAATCCTATATTGGAGGAAGTCTTCCAGTGTAGATCACTTCAGCCTTTAGTAGTGGGGGGATGGATCTTTGCCACATGCCTGCAATTAAAGGGCTGTCTGATATAGTTGGCACTTCCTCTCTCAATAAACAAGGTTTCTTTAAACATCCCACTAACCATTTTCCCTCCAGAGGTTGTTGGAATGTGAGAATTCAACACACAGATTATTCTCTTGATGTCCTCACACAAGAATTCCACCGTTATAATTTAGATATTCTCAGTTTGCAAGAGACCAAATGGACAGATAAAGATCAGATTCATAAAAATAATCCTAAATTTATATTTTCAGGGAGGAATGATAATAAGCATCACCACTCAGCAGACACATTAGTGATGCTCTTCTAGGTATAAGTGCATTAATGGAAGGTTTCTTACAGCAAAATTTCAGACAAGTGTTAAAGACTCGAATGTTATCTGCTGTTATGCCCCCACTGAGGATGAGAATGAGAAGGATAGGTTTTAAGGACAACTTCAAGATACTTTGAATTCTGACAAAAAAAAAATGGGATATTACCCTTTATTCAAGGCGACTTCAATACGAAAGTTGGTACTGACTCTGACCTTTGGGGAGGGGTGACAGGCCCTTTTGGCATTGGTAGCTGCAATGGACAACATCTCCTACAGGTAAGTAAACTCAATGGTTTCAGAATAACTAACACATATTACAAACACCGCAACATACATAAGTACACATAGGTTTTACCTGATGGGCTGCATAAGAATATGATTGATTATCTATTAATTAACAGCAAATGGGCTAGTTCTGTTAGGAACACCAGGGCATATAGGGGAGCTGAAATTAGATCTGATCATTACCTTGTTAAAAGTGTCTTGCAATTTATACTTAAGAAGTGTTGTGCTAGGGTTAAAATATTTACCTTTAACACTGAAGCTCTGAAAGACCCAGTTATAACTAAAGCTTACCATGATAGGTTGCTTAATCATTATGACAGCCATGGTTTACTTACTACTGAAGTTGAGGAAGAATGGGAGCATTTTAAACAGGCTTTTTTTGAAACTAAGAGTACTCTTTTAGAAAAAAAAAGGAGCAGAGGAGGCAGAATTATTTGAATGATAAGACACTTGAGCTTATTTCAGAAAGAAAGAACTGCAGGAATCTCCTTAATCAACACCCTACTAGTCCTAACAGGAAAGAATTACAGAGAGCATAATAAACCTGTAAAGGATCAGTTATTAGCTGATAAGAATCTTTGGTTTGATGGCCTGACTGACAAAGCCGAGGACACAGATAGCAGAACAGCAGAGAGCTGTACCAGATAGTTAATGTTTTGTGTGGTAGAAAACGAACAGGTGTACAGGGATTGAAGGATAAACAAGGTAAGGTTATAGAATGTGAGGATTCTATCATGGCTAGGTCGGCTGAGCATTTCAGTGGTGTTTTAAACAACATGGTTAGTTCTACTCCCATTGTTTGTAATGATGATAGATTTAATGTTGGCCCTGTAAAGCAATCTGAAGTTATTTTGGTTATTTCTAAACTTAAACTACATAACTCCCCAGGGGTAGATGAAATTACTATGGAAATGCTTAGAGCTGGAAATGCTTCAGTTACCACTTGGATGACTGAAATTTTGAATATCTTTTATGATAAAGGCATGGTTCCTAAGGATTTTACCAGAGCTATTGTTATCCCTATTTTCAAAAAAGGTGATTGCAGTTCTTGTGATAACTATAGGGGTATTAGCCTACTCTCTGTTCAAGGGAAAGTTCTTTCCATGATTGTGCTTAATAGAATTAAGAATCTGGTTGACAATCAATTGCATGATGAGCAATGTGGATTCAGGAGTGGTAGGGGATGTGCGAATCAGATATTTTCACTTAGGAAGATTCTTGAGAAATGCTTAGAGTTACAGAAACCTTTGGTTGCTAGGTTTGTAGATTTCCAAAAAGGCTTTGGACTCTGTTGATCTTCATAATATGTGGTTAATTGTGAGATCGTATGACATACCTGACAAGTTAGTTAACATAATGAAAGCTCTCTATAATAACACTGAGTCGTGTGTGAGAGTTGGTAAGGCTTGTAGCAATTGGTTTAGCATTACTTCTGGTGTTCGACAAGGGTGCATTTTGTCTCCTATTCTCTTTAACTTGGTTATTATGTTATGCGAAATTCACTTCAAGGGAAAGATTTTGGGCTTAAATGGACTGGAGATATGAAAATTTCTGATTTAGATTATGCTGATGATTTAGCCCATTTTACAAATGATGTTGATGAGATGAACTCTTTCATTCGAGCTGTTCATGAAACTGGTACTAGAGTAGGTTTAGTTATAAACAGAGAGAAAACTAAAGTGATGAAAATTGGTCAGGCAGGCTATGATTCAGCTAATCTGAATGGTTGCAATCTTGAGCAGGCACAGTTACAATCTTGAGCAGTATCACAGTTTAATTATCTTGAGAGCTATGTAACAGATATTGAGATTAACAGATTAATAGGGATTGCAGCCAGGACTTTTAACAATATTTGGAGAGTGTGGAGAAATAGCGTAAACACCTAAAGACTAAAATTAGACTGTATAATAGTTTGGTTCTTTCTAGGGTCAGTTATGGTAGTGAAACTTGGACGCTTTGTAAACAAGATAACAGGAAACTAGATGCTTTTGATTCCAGATGCTTACGCAGTATCTTGGGCATTAGGTGGTTTAACTTTGTAACTAATGATGAGGTTAGGCAAAGGAGTCAGCAACCTCCCTTAAGCAGCATATTGTACAGAGAAAGACACTGTTAGTTTGGCCACGTTGCTCATATGAATAATTATAGATTGGCAAATAGGGTTATGAATAGTGTGCTTCAGAAAGAGAGGAAGACCTAGGATGCAGTAGGCAGACAATGTCAAACAGGACCTGGTTAGAATTGTTGTGGAGTGGCCAAATGCAGCAGATGTAGCTCAGGACAGATTTGCTTGGAGAACTAAATTGCATGATCTGGTTGGACCTCCGTAGCCCATGGCTTCTTGAGGATGATGATGATGATGTAATCTGGGGTTGGTTTAGTCTGTAGTGCATTAGGCTCGTAATCTGCATTTATCAGATTCGAACTCCATCTGTGCCAGCACTGAGATTTATTTCAGCTAAACCCCACTCTGTCCTCAGTCAGAAAGGTGACACTGGTGGATTAGGAAAGATGGTTGTTCATTGGATGAGATATTAAGATGTGATCCTGTGTGCAAGAGGCATACCTATGCATGTTAAAGAACACAATGGAGTGGTTCCCCTACCAACTTTCTCTGAACCCTCAGAGCCCTTGTGATCTAGCCATTTAGCTCATTGTGTGTAGAAAACCCAACCTGTATCTTGAAATTGTCTCTGGAGCCTGGAGATAACCATTCAAGGAGCCATCTGGCTTCAATAGCTAGATGGACCTCAAAGATTTTAAGTAATCTATGCTACCAAAAGTATTATTGGTTACTTCCAACACTACTGCAGTCATGAATTCTCGATTAAATAAATTATTGGCATTCCGCATCCTCCTCCTACTCAAGCAGCCAAGAGCTACAGAGGTCCAACCTGCACAATGCAATTTCGTTTTCCAAAGTAGTTCCATATCTGTCTTGAATCTGGCCATTGCACACCAATTCTAACAAAGTCCTCTTTGACACTGTCTACTCACCACATCTTAGGTCTCCCTTCTTTCTGAGGCCTTCAGACACACTGTTCATAACCCTATTCGCTAATCTATAATTATCCATATGGGCAACATGACCAAACCGAGTCTCTCTCTCCACAGTAGCTGTTCAAAGGATGTTACCGATTCCTTTGCCTAACCTCATCATTACTTACAAAGTAGAATTATCTAAATATATTTCACGATAATAGCTGTACATTACTCTATTTTCAGTAATGTACAGCTATTATCGTGAAATATATTTAGTATCATTACATAAGCTGTGTTGAATCTAATATTTAATAGAATCATCTAATGCCTAAGCCATTGCTCAAGAATCTAGAATCAAAAGCATCAAGTTTCCTGTTACCTTATTTACAAAGGGTCCAAGTTTCACTACCATAACTAACTGAAGAAAGATTCAAACTATTATTAAAATTTAATTTTAGTCTATGTGTATATGCCTATTTCTCCACACTCCCCATAGATTCTTAAACGCCCTGGCAGCAATCCCTATTCGTCTGTTAATCTCATGCCGCACATCACCAATATCTGTTACATAGCTCCCAAGAAAATTAAACTGTGACACCTGCTCAAGATTGCAACCATTCAGATTAGCTGAATCATAGCCTGCCTGACCAATTTTCATCACTTTAGTTTTCTCTCAGTTTATAACCAAACCTACTCTACTACTAGTCTCATCAATAGCTCGAATGAAAGAGTTCATCTCATCAACATCATTTGCCAAAACGGCTAAATCATCAGCATAATCTAAATCAGAAATTTTCGTATCTCCAGTCCATTTAAGCCCAAAATCTTTCCCTTGAAGTGAATTTCGCATAACATAATCAATAACCAAACTAAAGAGAAAAGGAGACAAAATGCACCCTTGTTGAACATCAGAAGTAATGCTAAAACAATTGCTACAAGCCTTACCAACTCTCACACACGACTCAGTGTTATTATGGAGAGCTTTCATTTTGTTAACTAACTTGTCAGGTATGTCATACGATCTCATAATTAACCACATATTATGAAGATCAACAGAGTCCAAAGCCTTTTTGAAATCTACAAACCTAGCAACCAAAGGTTTCTGTAACTCTAAACATTTCTCAAGAATCTGCCTAAGTGAAAATACCTGATTCACACATCCCCTACCACTCCTGAATCCACATTGCTCATCATGCAATTGACTGTCAACCAGATTCTTAATTCTATTAAGCACAATCATGGAAAGAACTTTCCCTTGAACAGAGAGTAGGCTAATACCCCTATAGTTATCACAAGAACTGCAATCACCTTTTTTGAAAATAGGGATAACAATAGCTCTGGTAAAATCCTTAGGAACCATGCCTTTATCATAAAAGATATTCAAAATTTCAGTCATCCAAGTGGTAACTGAAGCATTTCCAGCTCTAAGCATTTCCATAGTAATTTCATCTACCCCTGGGGAGTTATGTAGTTTAAGTTTAGAAATAACCAAAATAACTTCAGATTGCTTTACAGGGCCAACATTAAATCTATCATCATTACAAACAATGGGAGTAGAACTAACCATGTTGTTTAAAACACCACTGAAATGCTCAGCCGACCTAGCCATGATAGAATCCTCACATTCTATAACCTTACCTTGTTTATCCTTCAATCCCTGTACACCTGTTCGTTTTCTACCACACAAAACATTAACTATCTGGTACAGCTCTCTGCTGTTCTGCTATCTAACTGTGTCCTCGGCTTTGTCAGTCAGGCCATCAAACCAAAGATTCTTATCAGCCAATAACTAATCCTTTACAGGTTTATTATACTCTCTGTAATTCTTTCTTATTAGGACTAGTAGGGTGTTGATTAAAGAGATTCCTGCAGTTCTTTCTTTCTGAAATAAGTTCAAGTGTCTTATCATTCAAATAATTCTGCCTCCTCTGCTCCTTTTTTTCTAAAAGAGTACTCTTAGTTTTCAAAAAAGCCTGTTT